>OY293303.1:53912959-55112959 GCA_958502075.1 Orchestes rusci | reverse complement strand
TTATTGAAGAACATCCAGTTTTATGGAAAAGTTACTTTCCACTTTCCAAACAATGTAGACATGACTGAAGTTAGCCGACTTTTGAGGTTAGATTGTTTGCCGTGGGCTTTTGCCACTTTCCACGCAAATTGCGTGACTGGCTGCATTTTCAATTTAGATTGCAGTAAGATGTACAGCGTGGAATTACACTTTCTTTTGGTTGGGACTGTTATGTGGAACCAAATCGACTTTTTTTGATGCTGTTTACGTTTTCTTAATTAATGGAAAAGTGGAGACGGTGTTTAGTTTGCAATGAAATTCCTGCCTTCTACACTGTTGCCGTTTTGCTACCGTTCTGGTACTGGCTGTTGGTACTGGTCCTAACCTCACTCTGTCATGAGAATTTGACCATGATTGTCGGCTTACTTTTCGGCGTGTCTTTGTGAAGCTTGGATGTTTCCTGAGCATTTTTAAACCTATCAAGGGATTTTTGGGAAATTAATCCACTTTTATTTATTGCATCGCGTTGAGTTTTGAGTGCTTTGTGTACCTACATACCTTGTTTGCGATGCAATACCCGTTTTATACGGATATTTTGGTTTCACGACCGTTGGGTAAGTTGGAGGGTGTGTTGTTGATGAGTACCTGGATGAGTTCTATCGTGCTCCTTCTTTCCCTGTAGAAAGGCAAAGGTGACCAGCAGCCTATTTTATTCAAGAAATGGCTGATTCTGTTGTAAACGCAAAGGTGGACTGCAACCTACCAGTTCTTATAATTACCACCCAGTTTGAAAAGGACCACCAGCAGCGTAACACAGGAAAAAAAAAAACACCGTGTCTACAAACCCAGAAACCCTGCAGAACTCAGGTATTTTACTGATTTCTTCACATGTTTTTTTTTTAGTGATATTTGAAGTAGCAATTGATTTTCATGATCTATCTGATCATTTGATTTAATTTTTGTTTGAGTTTTTGTCGAGGTTTCAATCAAACTTAATTTCTTTTTCTTGTTCAATCCATCAAATTTATTGTTGTCGAAATTTATAATCGTAATTTTCATTCGAGTTTTTTTTTTTTACCAAGAAGACAATGTTAAAACCGTATTTCTTCTTAGGGTTTTTTTTCTTTTGGGGTTATCAATCACAATTCAGGCGGATAGCTTGTTGGTCTGATTAGCAGCCCAACAAGAGCTGAGACTGCTACGACATCATTGTTCAGCCACTTTCCACTGAAGAAAGGCTGTGTGACCGTGATTGACTTATTGGTATCGTTATTAGATTAAGGATTTTTATCAACTATTTTTGTTCAAAAGAGTGATCACTCAAGGACTTCACTTTAGGGGTAAAGAGATAGATTTTTATCCATTGAACTTCTAGTATTTTGATTTGGTTATATGTACCCTCATTGATGTCTGAAGACTTTTTTTTTCTTGATAATTTCTGTGAATGGGAAAGTGCCCGGAACATCGGGAGAATTCTGACTCATTCAGTCTTGAGTCAGTGGCGCTTGACCTACTATCCTCTCCAGCATTGAGCTAGGGCCTTATTTGCTCACGCAGTAAATCACCCTCTCATTCCAGAAATCAAGTAACTTTCTCTCTTCTTTGTTCCCTCATTTTTTTTTTATTCCTAAGAAAAACAAAGAGCGTGGCAAAGGGGCTATAGTTCCTGTACCCCCGCCCCCACCCCGTAGATCCGCCACTGTTCTCATTCTTCCCACTGCTTCCTTCTGTTCCCATATCATTCTTCATCAGGCGCGAATACTGAGTTTCCACTGTTGCCAGTAGGTATCTGTATTTACACTATCACGATATCAAGATTTCGTAGGTATGATAAGGTTTTCCGACTTTTTTACTCAAGTTATGTAATACCAATGTACTAGACCTCCAACATGCATATGGGAACAAGATTTTGTGAAAAATTCAAAATTTCCAATATTTCCATTATTTCCGACCCCTCTTTGGAAATTTTCAATATTTCTGTCAAAGTAAAACCTGGTAATAGGTAAAAGCTAACTGTTACCAGAAAAAGTGAGCTTTTCCTGATTTGGAAACATTTAGCTAGTGAAAGTTGAATTCGATCGACTTCATCATACTTTTACTAGTAATTGTTAGCATTCACGTCACTATTCTAGTGAAAGCTGCTACACTGAAAATTATTATCGAATTCACTAGACGTAATTATAAATATCCTTTTTGGTCCGAGTTGGAATTCGCCGACAGATTAAATGCTCGGGAAAATACGAGATTAATGAATCGCAGGTGTTACATGTGAACATTGTTCTGATACCGTTTTATAGAAAATACTTAAGTATTCTCAGTAGGGGTTAGTCTGGGTAAGTTGGGTTAGTTTGGGTTAGTTTGGGTTTGGCAAAAATGTTAGTGCCCCGTGCAACTTGGGTTAGTTAAAAGGCGGGAATAAGTCGTAAAAAGTACTTTTCCCAACTGCTTTCAGTAAAAGTTGATTTGATAAAGTTTCTCTAACATTCACTAGTAAAAGTGTAGAATATTCTTCAAAATTAAACATTTCCTAACGGATCAAGTAATTGCTAGCATCAACTAGTAAAAGCTAGATTTCACTGAATTTCTAACATTTACTGTAAGATTTCCATTAACGACGGAAATACTTACAACACTAGTCTTGAATAAGAGCTGAAACGTTTTAAGGTGAAAAATGTGCGTTCCGCTGAGCAAACTATTCCATGGCCACGAATATGCGTAAAGCAGTTTTTACCTTCGGAAAAACTGCTTTTAAATTAAGAGTACGAATATATGAAGGCATGTTTGATAGTGTGCATTTCAAAGCGGGTTTTCCAACTATTTCCAAAAAATTTTTTTTTGTCTTTTGAAACATCATCTTCCAGGTCATATAACATTCTTGTACGTTTTTGGCGCTTTGGATTGACTCCTAAAATACTTATTTAGATATTGAAATTTCGAAACCCCCTTCAATAATGTAGGATTGTGTAGGCCGGGAACCAAGAACTTGAATTAACTTATACCGAGACTGTTTTATTAAAGTTTTAATAAGCACACAAAAATGGTTATATCTCACAACTCGAAAAACAACTACTTACTCAGCGAGCGACTATTTAACGCCTTCATCCTTACAAGTGACATGACTTTTTTGACAGATACAATGACAGTATTACAGGGTTGTATTATGGTTTACATATTATAAATTACATACAATAGTTCACCATTGTTTAGCAAAATACTCGTAACATCCTCCCTCAATGGTGAATTACCTTAAATCTTGATAAACGAAAATTTTGAAACATGTCATCTTCTACCTCTACTTAAATTTTTACCATCTTATCTTATTTCATATTACAATCTGAACAAAACTTAGCGAATGAGGAATGAGGTAACGGTTTTGTTAAAGCAACTTCTAGTTGAACATTTGTTGGTACATACTTTAAAACAACAACCTTGCTTTTAACGTTGTCCCTTTACAAAATGAAAACGAACATCGACATGTTTGAGCCTCTTATGAAATTCTGGGTTTTCACAAACTTAAATAATTGTGGATTGGTTATCCTCATAGATAACAACACTCAAATCATGATCTTTGAACATCTTAAGGTCAGTTAGAAAATTATGAAGCCAGCATGCTTCACTAACTGCTGCGCTTAAAGCGATGTATTCAGCCTCGGTGGATGATAGAGCTACTGTTGATTGCTTTTTGGAAGACCAACTCACAACACTACCAAAAACTTTGAAAATGTATCCTGATCTGGATTTTCTATCTACTCTATCACCGGCCCAGTCTGAATCTGCGTATCCTTCAATAACATCTCTGAAGTTATTCTTGTGAAACACTAAACTGAAATCAATTGTACCTTGAATATACCTTCAAACTCTCTATATACATTGCCATAAATATGAGCTTGCTTTAGACTGATATCTACTTGAAATTGAAATGCATAGATCAGGCCTTGAACATGGCATACATTAGAGAACCAATAGCTCTCCTGCATTAATTTTCAATTTCTTGACTTTCCGATTGCTCTCCATGCAACTCATCGTATTTAAAGTCTACTTCCATAAGTGTATTGATGGGTTTACACGACTCTAAACCAAAACGTTTCAAAATACTTTTCAGGTAAGAACTCTGATACATTACCAATTTATTTTCCGTTAAATTTTGCTTATGAGAATTCCAAGGAAATATTTGATAGGTCCCAAGTCCTTCATTTTAAAATTTTTGTTTCAGGATTTGCTTCATGTTAATTACTTCTGACTATTCAGAACCTGCCATCAATAAATCGTCAACATAGATCAAAATGAAAAATCTTGAATGATCTGTTACTTTAAAATATAAGCAGTATTCGTTTTCAGATTTTACAAATTTCAAATTGAACATTAGATCATCAAATCTTCTATACCAGTTCTTTGGAGAGCCTTTTAGCCCATATAAGAATTTTCTTAGCTGAAGAATCTTACGGTAAGATTTCTCTACACCTTCTGTTAAGGTTATATAAACCTCATCAGTGATATGCCCATTCAAAAAGGCACTGCACACGTCAAGTTTAAAAATTTTGTAACCAAAATTGTTACACATGGCTAAGAATATCCTTATAGAAGGCAACTTGGCAACGGGGCTATACAAATCACTACTATAAATACCTTCCTGTTCAAAGCCTCTCGCCACTATTTTTGCTTTATATCTACAAATATGTCCCTCATTGTCTCTTTTTCTTTTGAAGATCCATTTACAGTCTATAACCCTTTTTGGGTCAATGTCTTTGTTCATTGGTAACCATGTCTCGTTCTCCTCTAAAGCTTCAATCTCTTCTTTCACTGCTTCATGCCATTCCATTGCTTCACTGCTTGCCATAGCCTCCTCATAAGTACTTGGCTCATCATTACCCTCACTTGTAGTTATTAAGATCTTGTCCAAATCCATCTCATAATCGTCATATTTTTTGTTTCTGGTACGGTTTCTTCTTAGGTTATAGTTTGAGTTATCTAGGTCCTCGTTTATCTCCGAATCTATCGACTCATGACTCGAATTGCTAATAGTCTCGTCATTTGACATTTTCCTTGAGGTTTCCAAGTTTTTTTGTCTTTCTTCTGGATAATCATCATTATCAATGTTGTCTTCTTGTAGTATCAGTGGTTCTGGTTTTTCTTGGACATCAGGAATTTTTTCTGGGAGGAAAATGATGTCCCTGTGGATTTCCACTTTGTTTTGTCCATCATGTATACTCTGTGACCTCGTCTTCTCCATATCCTAGAAAAATCCCTAGTTTATTCTTTGGGTCCCACTTTAATCTGGTTTCTTTGGGTACATGAACAGAGACTTTGGATCCAAAAATCTTCAAATTTGAGCTATTAAATTTCTTGTTGTACCATAACTCAAATGGAGTTTTGTTTTTTTCAGGGCTTGGCCCCGTTCTGTTAAGAGTATATGTGGCAGTATTGATTGCTTCTGCCCAAAAACATTTATCCAGCTTTTCTTTCCCATTCATCATGGTTCTTGCTGCTTCAACCATCGTTCGATTCTCCCTCTCAGCTCGTCCGTTTTGTTGGGGTGTGTACACAACTGTACGCTGATGTCTGATTCCTCTGCTCTCGACCATTTATATTACTTCTTTATTGATGAACTCCAATCCATTATCAGTCCTAAGTATCTTCATTTTGTAGCCAGTCCCTCGTTCTGCTAGTGTTATGTATTTTTGCAAAAACGATTTTACTTCAGATTTGAATTCCATGAAGTAAACATATCTATACGATGAATAATCATCTTTTATTAGTAGAAAGAAACTGGCACCTCCTGACGACTTAGTCTCCATCGGCCCACATACGTCGGCGTGCACAAGTTCAAGAGGTGAGGTTGCTCTGAAATCACTTCTTTGAAATGGGATTTTATGCTGCTTTCCTGCCAAACATGGTTCACAAATGAAATCTGAGTCAATGTCTTGAACACTCATGTTATTAATCTTCAAAAATTCCCTTACATGCTTAAGATTTTGATGTACAAGTTCAAAATGCCAGTCTTTCAATGAATCTATAGATTTAGCATGCATGCACTCACTTATAATGACATTTGCGTCGGCCAATTCAGTTACCTTCAAACAGTTTCCATCTCCCTTGAGAACACCTGTTAGCTTAGGATTGTCCCCTGGGTTGCATGGTTCTGGCTCGCACTTATCTGGTGAAGTCCATTTAATAAAGTTTATTGTCCCGAGTACCGATAGCACACACTTTCCCGGTCTTATCTACGAACTCACATCCATTATTATCTGAAGACAAATAATATCCCTAATCCATAGCACAGCCCGCTAAGAACAAATTAAACTTCAAGTCAGGCACATACAGTACGTTTGATAATGTCGTGGCGACCATTTTATGTCCATTGTTGGCGAAGAGTTTTATTAGTCCTTCACCTTTCACTTTAACCTTCTGCCCATTCCCCAGTTGAATCATCCTATTCTCGTTGACTTTGTTAATTGTTGTAAAAAGAGTTTTATTCCAAGACATATGTTCCGTTGCACCAGAGTCTGAGTACCAATCATCAGTCCTCTTATTTTGATCCGAGAGTGTCATAAAAGCATTTGAATCACCTTTATCATGTCTTTCTCCCGTTTTATTTGTATTACTCTTGTTAGAAAATTTTCCTTTCTTGAAGAAGCATGCCTGAATCAAATGTCCAGTTTATTTACAATAAATGCAGAATCTTGGTGCTGTTTTTTCTTCTAGACTGGTTCGTTTATTTTTTAAATAGCAATCCCTGCTATGTGTCCCACTTTTGTGCAAATATGGCATTTTTGCTTCTCTGGTCCATGATTTTTCAAAAACAGAGCTTCTGAGACTTCTTTGGACTTGTTCATTCTTTCTTCCTCCAAAAGCAATCTTGATGTCAATTCCTTCGGGGTTTGGGCTTCACTCGGGAAAGACTTCCAAGCCGACCTGAAGTGCTTGAGATATTCTGGCAACGACATCAAAATTTTCGTCATTATCATTTTATCTGATAAAGTTTCGCCAGTAGTACTCAGTTCACTCTCAATTTCCTCTATTTTCGAAATGAAAGTAGAGACTGAGGTATCAAATTCCATGATGAAAAATCTTTGTTGGAGTAGATGTACACTCACTGCACTCTCCCTGTCATAAACAGTTTTCAATTTAGCCCACATTTCCTCACTTGTTGTACAGGATAGAGTATGAGTTAACGGTCCTTGGTCCATTCTCGTTACTAATGTCTCCTCAGCCTTTGCATCTTCTTTCAGCCATTTGGTTTGTCCTTCTCCACTTACTTCGGGTTTTTCCTTAGAACCATCAACTATTTCAAATAGTCCTTTTCCTTTTAAAATTATTGTCGTCCGAAACTTCCACACCTGCCAATTTTCACCACCGGTGAGTTTCAAAACTGCCGTAGTTCCACACATTTTCAGTTTTCACGTGCACTATTTTAGGTTAAGTCACCTTCACTCCTTCACAATTTCGTTTTTATATCCCGTTTTACTTTTCACTTCACAAACGCCTCTGGGCCCATAACCTGTAGGATTGTGTAGGCCGGGAACCGGGAACTTGAATTAACTTATACCGAAACTGTTTGATTAAAGTTTTAATTAGCACACAAAAATGGTTATATCTCACAACTCGAAAAAAAACGACTTACTCAGCGAGCGACTATTTAACGCCTTCATCCTTACAAGTGACATGACTTTCTTGACAGATACAACACACATACACAGTATTACAGGGTTGTATTATGGTTTACATATTATAAATTACATACAATAATTTACCATTGTTTAGCAAAATACTCGCAACAAATAATCTTTTTTGATAATTGCGCTGGCCTTTGTTGTATTTTTTCTTTGATAATTCTTTGAGAATTTGCCGCCCCTCAAATTTTGCCGCTCTACGCGGAGGCGTTTTGTGCGTAATGGAAAATACGGCACTGATCCCCATCTCGGTTTGTTATGTAAAATAAGATATTCCATGTTATTTTCGTTAGCTCCAACCAATATTACTGCTTCCAGTGCATCATTCATGGTGCTATTGGGATACCACTATAATTTTCAATGACATTGATTGTCTTGTATGTCAGTTTAGGTTGTGTTGTATGAAACATTCGACATTCTGTCTGTTTGACATCTCCAATGCCTGGCGTAATAAGATAACGCGGAGTTATTACCACAACGCATGCGGAATTGCAATTGGCAATATCTGTCTACTATCTTTAGCCGATGACCGCTAGCAATCACTGTTCAAATGCAATACTGGTGCTTGAGTAGTGAGCGTCCATTTGCAAAAGAGGTTCTCGTTACGGGCATATGCGCGCATTTTCTTGCATTTCGTGATACGGTTGATCGGAGGCACTAACTTCTCGATTGAATTGCGGTCTTGTTAGATAAAATAGGATGATAGGTGTACGTACGTACAATGGCTTGGAATGGTAACTATGTATGATTTTTTTGCTTTTATCAAAAACACATGCAAATGGATGCTTTTCTTTTCAAGTGAGTACAATAAAATCATTTATTCTTGCGAGATGGTACGGCTTCGGTCATACAACACAATCAAAACACAGAACACGAACAAAATGACATAATGGCTTCTACTTCTACTCCGTTGGGGTGAAGCTGCGTGGATGAGATGACCAAAGGCTCGATTTAGGATTTGCGCATGACTGTTGTCGATTTTCAAATGTCGCATGTTATATAAAATTTACATAATATTAAAATGAATCGCTTATGTTAATGAGACATCTATTTGTTTATGTAAAATTTATGTACTTCATGTACACCTTGTTGTTACATCACTTATTTTACATAAAATTCACGTAATAATGAAAGATCCAAAGGTAGCAATTTTTTTTTAACATAAATGCGATCTTGCAAAACCAAAGGTATGACACAAGTTAGTTTTGATCCAAGCAGAACATAAAATTTCAATTTAATTTTTTTGTTGTCTTTTTCACATATTCATGCGTCGATCCGGAGAAACACTGTATATTACTATACAGGGTGTCCCGGAACAACGTCAGGAAATTTGGTTATAAAATAATGGTGGTGAGTCATATAGAAAAAAAATCAAAATCTCAATACTTTTCGAGCTACCAGATTCTGAGATTAGTTTTCTTTTCTAGTTATTGATATAATATTCTGTACATTTCTTATCGAATCAGAATGAAACTTGGTACAAAGTTTCAGCTTATTTATCTATAACGTTCTGTGAAAAAAAATGTTTATCTAGTCTGCTCCT
The DNA here is from genome assembly GCA_958502075.1 of Orchestes rusci. Classification (NCBI taxonomy): domain Eukaryota; kingdom Metazoa; phylum Arthropoda; class Insecta; order Coleoptera; family Curculionidae; genus Orchestes; species Orchestes rusci. The sequence continues at coordinate 55,103,767 of OY293303.1, read as the reverse complement.
TGAGGGCGTTTTACCCAGAATCCAAATTTCATATTTGGCTTATCTTTTTTGTTTCGACAGATTTCTCAAAAACAAATACGCCGTTTTGAAAATTGAGAAAGACTAAATAAGAAATGTACTTCTTGTCCAAGTCTCTAGATCTCATCGTTTGGTCGCAAATCGACATTAATCTAACACATGTGAAAAATAATTTGCTTTGAATGACATGATAACAGAGAAAATTCAAAACAAAAACATCACAAAATAGCACAACAACAACAACAATATCAGAAACAACAAAAACAGCACAAAGACAACTCAAAAACAACAGAAACAAGAATTTGATAATTCTTGTTTTTGTTGTGGTTTTTTTGTTGTTTTTTCAATGTTTTTGTTTTTGTTTTTGTTGATGATTGTTCGTTTTGCTGTTGTCTGTGTTGTTTTATGTGGTTTTTGTGTTGAAATTTCTTTGTTATCATTCCATAGAAAGAAATTATTTATAACATGAGTTACTTTACTGTCAATTTGCGGCCAAACGGTGAGACTTATCGAATCAAGCAAATCAAATCAAATTAAAATAAGGTTTATTGTCCAAGTACAAAAATACTTATTGATGAAGCAAAATTGGCCTGATAATAATTAATGAAAACAAATAAACAAGAATTTAGCAAACAAATGAAATGAAAAAAAAAAAAATTTTGTCTAATCTTTCCCAATTTTCAAGACGACGCTTTTATTTCTGATCTGTACGCAGAAACAAAAACGATATGCGAAGAAACATTTTTTCCACAGAACGTTACAGATAAACAAGTTGAAACCTTGTACCAGATTTCATTTTGATTCGATAAGAAATTTTCGAAATATATCAATAACTAGAAAAACAAAATGGATCTTTGAGTGTTGGTTATTCAAAAAATATTGAGATTTCGAAATTTTGTTATATGACTTACCAACATCATATTCCACATACAATCACCCCTTGAGTTTCCTGACCTTGTTCTGGGACCACTATGTATTATGCATATAATCAAAGAATAACTCTCATCTGTCTCTCATCGATCTACCTATGATGTCAAAATCATGTGTCAATGATTATTGTGACAGCCAAACAAATAAATCAAATTTTTCGTTTTTATTAAAACAACTTTATTTTTTTGTGAAAACAGGAGCTCCAAGTGGCATCCATTCTCTGTGGACGCCTTTGTAAGACAAGTGAATAAGATTCATTCCAAACGGAACGACCTCGCAACGGAATTAATACCAGATCGTCGTCATTCTACTTTGGTTGAATTGAATCTCTTGACCAAACGACGAAATCAAAATATGGTCTACACGTTAGATGTGATTTTGATGGACATTCGATTTATACACAAAATGTCTATGCAGACCCCCTGTAGCATTATATTGTCATTGTTTCAGAATCCACCAAAATATGATGGATACCAAGAAGAATCAATCAGAGGAAGAAATATGCAGAATGATGGTATCTTATTTGCAGAAGAATCGATTCAGAATAATGAGTATGCCGATTATTGGAAATACCATCCTGTAGTAGAGTATGGCAATGATAGTCCCCAAAGAATTATCAACAGTAATCCTGCACCTTCCGAAGGAGTCATAAAAAAACAAAATCTCGAGGTAAAGAGACTATTCATGTTAAACATTTCAAGAGTGATAATCTCTCATATCAAAATCATTAGTAGGAACAGGTTCTATGTGGAAATTATTCAGGCCTCTTTTAAAAGTGTTTTACTAGTTTCAAACACAATCACATCTCACTGTAAAAAGATTGTCCAAATAAAATATGATCCAAAAAGCTTTTTTAATGCGGATTCTGAAACTGAGGAAGTTCAATTTGACGTCTATAAGAAAACAGGGAAGTTAACTTCGGCCGGACGCAACTAAGTAGGCCCACAGTTTTTTTGACTGCGTTTTTATCATCGTCGCGTCGTATTACCCATATCTTGGAAATTTTAGCTTTTATTAGAAGCAAAATAGTGTGGTTTTTGAAAATGGACATTTTTCATTTTCACTCTGTATCCAAACCATACGGTATTGATTTAAAATAAATCATACGTAGAATATTTTTGGGCATACAAAACGCGAGATTTCTTCTTTATCAGCGACGTCGTATCTTTTACCGTTTTCTGTACGTACATCATGTCATCCTTTCATTCAATGCCCATGTCGTTTCTATACAAAAGAGTCAGGACCTATTCCTGACTCATTCTTCAGTTATCTATCCAAGCTAGCACTCCATCGGAATTCATCGAACGTTTTCTCCAGTCTGGTTCAATTAACCGGCCAATGTCAAGGTCCTCATTTGAGATGAATGAAGCGCACACCTGGATTCTGGAATAACTGAATTCGGAAAGATTATCTCAAGATATTAGAGGGAACAAGTGAAAGCGTGTTTTTCATTAATGACATCAATAACTTTTTTTTCAACTCACGGTTGTGATGTATTAAAAAAAAGATCTTTGGAACACAACTTTTTGTATCTTTATCTCCGAGAGAAATATACCTTTCTATAACGGAGCATTTCCTTCTGCCACAAGGGTAACATGTAGAATATATAGTAAACCGGAAAAAATGATTAGTTCTCCACATAATAGGTGTATTTGTTATCCTCCACTAGTGCACACGAAACAACACTTTTCTACACAGCGGCGTTTGTTATGCTGTCAGTGCAAACAGTGTAGAGTGTTTGTTATATCAGGGTATGTTGCCCATTACTGCACTAGCTACACCAGGTCAAGAGAGGGTGTGACAAGTGTAGAATATAGTGGGGAGCTTATTTCGTGTATCTTGTGAACAAACCATGTCTTAACCTAGCTTATAATGAAGATTAATCCACAAAAAGGAAAATTTGTAGTGAAGAATCAGACTGAATCTTATCGTATAAATTAAGATGGGTGATGAAAATAGCGAGAGTGAATGTAGGTATACAGTTATATGATATAGACTCCGATCTAAACATATGAAATCTTTTTATCCACTCTAGATGCAAAACTGGTAAGCTTTTAATCCATTTATATTTTTTATTTTTATTCAATTTCCTTTCCTGTTTAGATTTGGAATTCGCAACACTTCTCATAAACTCTCGAAAATCAACACTAGCAGCAATCACGATAATGATCCCAAGCCAAGCTGCAGTGGCTTATCTGGTAGATCATGGTGGCCTAAATCCAATCAAACTGTTGATAGAGTATTAAGTTTATTGTAGATATCAAGATAATTCGTGGAATAAATCTCTGCCAATGCGGAAATGCCTTTTGAATTCAATATCCGGATAGGCAGGCACCAAGCACACAGTCTCAAAGAACTCTCTTTATACAGTTTTGCTTCTTTTGCGGTCATGTGTATTTGAAATTATTCAGGTTAAGCTGTCTTCAGAGACAGAATTTGAAGATGAGGGATCATCATCATCGTCAAAAACTTCAGACAATATAATCCTTGATACTTTAACATTACTATTCGAATCATCCATCGTTGTTTTGTTTTTGTTTGTTTACGTTCGAATATCTGCAGAATCTGCACCAACGCGTTTGTTGAATCTCCTTTACACTGAGAGCCATGACTTACACCAGCAGTCTGCACTACCCTACCCTACACCGAAATAACAATTAAACCTAATATGAATATGAGTATGTCAAGGTAGTAGTAGGTATTGGTAGCAAATTGGGAACTTGCCTCAAATTTTTTTATTGCTGAAATCGAAAGTCCATGAAAAATAAGCAGACCCGTATTTTTTCTTGTTGATGTTAGTCGAAAATTGACGGAGATATAACGCTTTGAAGTGTGCTAAAATTGCAATGTTATGACGTCATGACATTGTAACACCATGCTCAGTATATCTATACAGGGTGTTTCAGAATAACATGCTAATAATAAAGGGGGTGATTCTTGGGCTCATTTTAAGAAAAAAAATTCATATGAACGTATGTCCTAAACGCCTTAACTTTTTTCCCAAAAAATATGCAAACCAAAACCCGCATGGACGGCACTGGTCAGAATAATTAAATTGTTGGTGCATCAAAGAATGAGTATTAATGCCTAAAATACATGACTCAAATTTCATAAAGATATCTACAGTAATGACAAAGTTATTGTAAAAAAAGTATCTATTTTTTAAAACTTTGACACCCTGTATCTCAAAAGTTAAGGCGTTTAGGACATACGTTCATATGAATTTTTTTTCTTAAAATGAGCCCAAGAATCACCCCCTTTATTATTAGCATGTTATTCTGAAATACCCTGTATATACAAAACTTTAAACTTGAATAACTATTGTAAAAATCATATTTTTACGAAATAAAAAAGTACGTATCGATTTTTTTGCGATTTTGTCCAGTTTGCAATGAAAAAAAAAAACGATTTAATTTTTCATGCGAGTTCCCCATTGAAGTGCTTGACTCTAACTACTTTTTATTTATTTTTGCAGAATAATCATGAAGACCCCTCTCATTCACACGTACAAAAAGTTAAGTTATCAAAGGACCCACGTTCATATTTGGTTCCGGCTTCTGAAGAAAGTGCTGATTCGCAATCACAACCTGATGCCAAAAATCTGGCGACGCCAGATCAACTATCTGAGAAGCAGAGTGTGATTCATCTCTCAGGTCGCGTCGCTGTAGCTGCTCTTATTGAGAATACCTCCCAATCAAGTTTAACAGGAAGACCTATTATTGTGGCTGATGCAAGTGGATTTAACTTCACGCCAGTGATCGTGAAGAAAAAAGATATATTCTCCAGTTTAGCAAGAAATAGTAAACCGAGTATCCCTGAATATGACAATAAGAACAGTGAACAGACTGTGGTAACCTTGCAGCTCAAAGATACAACGTTTCCAGCACCCATTTCTGTTGACATTCGGCCACCGATGGCTAAAGAGAAAACAAACTATTCTGGCTATACAATCCCAAGAGAAAATCATCAAGAAAATATCGATAACACTATACCTTATTATATGACAATATATGAATCTTCCTTGAGTTATGGTCCACAACAAACTCGAAATACATCACCAATACATGCTGCAAAATATGGGCAACATCACCATGGAAAAAGTAATGGGCAAATTCGTCCGGGGACCATCTCTCATGGTAATCTCTTGCAAAGGACTGAACCAAACTCTAAGACCAAGTCCAATGGTGGATTTCCAGAAAAATATAAATTTGTCTATTGGGAACCACCATTACCAGTGTCGTTCTTGAATAATGGTAACCTACCTTCAATCAATGGATTCAGTCCGCTTCAGGCTACATCAAGTGATCAAAATGTGCGTGTGATCAAACCAAATGATCATATTTTACCCCCAGAAGAATCAAGAGAAAAGAATGTGAGAAGGGCTAAGAACCTTCTTCATGCTTCAAGTGTAAAGATTGAGTATGGTTTTATGCCCCCTATGATTCCATCCTTGGAGATTGATGAGCATGGAAAACCGTTATGAAAACAATGTCAAAAAGATCCACAATTGGCTGCTTACCCTAGTTGATAAGCGTACGTAATTTGTCTAACAAGTATATGAGGCCTAGACATATTTTTATTGGATTTATCGTCCGTGATGCTTACGCTATTCCATCTCCGAATTCATATTTCTTGCTTATTACAACGTACCAAACGTATTTCTAAATAAAAATCAACTAGCTGACCGCCGCCTCATCTATACAGGGTTATTTTTAAGTTGATACATTCCTTTAAACACTGGATAGAATGCAAGAAAATGATTTTTGAAATAAAATAATGTTCATTTAAAGAAATAAAAGCGATTTTGATGCGTGGCAAAATCGCTAAAATCTGATATGTGTTTTTGTCTAATTTGTGTTGAAGTAGGTTCAATCATCCACATCACTACAATTCAAATGTATAGAGAGATAAGTATTTTTTATTTTTATTCAAATTTAATCTTTTTCTTAAAACTGTAACACCCTGTATTTCGGAAACGAAGCATTTTCGGACATAATTTTATTTGAAAAATGTTCTTATTTTCTTGCATTCTATACAGTGTTGAAACGAAAGTATATAGTGACCGGCCAAAATATGAAACCAATTCATTTTAAGTTCAGGGTTTTGATTGTTTGAAAAACGCTCGGAGACTTCGATTTTTATTTTTTGATGCCGGTTTTAATAATGCTTCAAAAATAAGTCACGACCGTCAACTTTTTTTTTTCAAAAGAGAATACCTGTTGATAGTCGTAACTTACTTTTGTTCTACGCTGTATAGATAAATTTGTTATCAAAATAAACGCATTCAAAAATAAAAATCGACGTGTCCGCGTTTTCCAAAAAATCAAAATTCTGAATTTAAAATGAATTTGTTCCATATTTTAGCCGGTCGGTTATAGCATTATTCCAACCCCAGAACCAGTGAATTCCAGTTTATTTGAAAGAAATTCTTATTTTCTTGCATTCTATACAGTGTTAAAAGGAAAGTATCGACTTAAATATCACCCTGTACTTACACTTTGCGTTTCACTAGATTCATGCTTAGGTACTTTTTATTATTAGATTGTATTTTCTGAGTGAATATACTGTTGTTTTGTGACTTGTGATTATGTTTCACTTTTAATCCAGGTAGATGAGTTTATTTCATCTTCAAGTACATATTGGTAAAAATATGAAACATTCTCTAGAGCAGGGGCGGCACATAAGGTCTATGCACGCGGGCGGCCGACACCCTAGGATCGGCCCTGCAGGCACCTCGTTGGATCTCGAATTCAGGAATATTGATTACTCCTGTATTGTTTGGATAAGTCATCTCTGTTCAAATTTAACAGACTTATGTAGGTGAATGGTTCGTCCTGCGAGGCGACAGTTATTATTATTTGGCCATGAGTTACTATTTTACCTTTTTCCTGCCTTCAATGTAAAAATACAGTCTACTTGAAAATCACCATTAAAAAAAGATTTATTCGAGTCCGTTTATCTGTCTCCCATTTACGGCACCAGCAGCAATGGACAATTTGGATTTTTTTTTGGACATGAAAAATACTAGGATTATTAAGTTTCAATGCTTCAATGTTTAATGAATCAACCAGCGGCCTCTTCTGATGTAGTTATCACCGATTGAAGAACGCCAATCAACATCCACTCCTCATGCTGACCTCACACGATCTATCATTTATCTCCGTCTGGCGTATATGACTGCGATAAAAGAGATAGAGAAAGTGAGAAAAGATTGCTTTATCACCGCCCCTTTTTTGATCATGTGGCGAAATTCCCGTTTTGATTTATTCAGGATATTTTTGGGTAGTTATTCTATTTTTTTTTCTGATGACCTTCAAATATTGGGTAGAATACGTTTATGAAATTACATGATATTTGAAAATGTATGCAAATCGTCCACTACATCCCAAACACGTGGTCCCACGAACCGGATATATCTACAAGTTGATTCCAAGTGCTAAGTCCTATCGAATAATGGCAACAATTGAAGTTGAGCTATCACGATAGAGGCGGGGCTACGATCCAGTGATTCTCGACGCATGTAGTCGAATGACGTGCAATATCAGTGAAAAATTGGATAATTCTTGATTGCATCTTTGACCATATTATTTGAAACAAAAAGTATTCATATCCCATTCTCCTGATTGAACCACTATTTCTATTTTCATCACTAATTGTCTTTCATTCTATTAACGCAATTTGAGTTTATTATCTATACCTATTTCCCAGTATATTACATGTTAGAATTGCTTAAAATACATAATATTCCTTTTGTTAAATTGTATGACCAATAAGTGTGAATAACACAATCAATGTGCATTTAACCATGATTTTAAAATAATATACTGGGTGTATACATTTAAATATTATACATTTCTACCTAGAAATAATGTTCTATACAGTGCGTTTTTTTTCAAGACGGAACATAGGGATTCCCATGTTAAGTTTTCAGACCCATGTTAGCAGTACTTCTATTCAAAGTACACAGCTGAAACTTTCCGCAGATAAACTTTGGTGCCTAGAGATTATGTTATTCCATCAATTAGCACAAAATAAATTGAATAAAGATTTAAAAAATGCTTTTATTAATTGTAAAGTAATTCCTTTTAACTAGCCTTGTATAAGCCACTGTCAACTAATAACTACATTGTCAATTTGTGATAACATTTATTTCTAACAGTATAATACATGCAATACAAATTCAGACATTATTTTTTGGATCACCTGTTCAAAGTGTCCCCCTCGGTGTCCCCTATTCACGGCCAAGCAGTATTTTTAACGGTCATAAAAATAAAAATGAAATTTTTTGATTAAATAAATTGACAATGAAGTTGGTGACGTCAGAAAATGTGTTGTCATCGTCATATACAAGGCATGTTGGAAGTTTCACTTTCTGATAAATTAAAGCATTTTTTGAGCCCTTTACCTAGTTATTCTGGCGTAATTGATGAACTAATACAATCCTGAAGCATCAAAGTTCATCTACCGCAAGTTTCAGCTGTGTACTACGAATGGAAGTACTTCGAACATGGGATTGGAAATTTAACATGGGAATCCCTATGTTCCGTCTTAAAAAAAACGCACTGTATATAGGTATGTATATATTTTTATTATCTATATAGGGACTTTCGGGCATCGGTCTTGTGTTTACCTCTACATTTTATCATTACGGTCGAGAATACTCAATTATAATTTCATTCTTATACTACACCTCTTACAGAAAATACAAAATGAGGCAAAAAATGATCCAACATGACTATTTTCAAATTTCAATCATTATTAGTACCTATATGTATAATTTAACTCGGTACTTATGAACTTCTTTGGTTTTATGTCCTATTAACATCAATATATTTGATCACCTGTGTTTATCGTCAAAAAATGTTTTGAGCCTATCACTGGATTCGTTTTCACTAAACTTGGTCACCTTTTTGATAATTTTTTGGAACAACTTTCGGGCCGTGAATATTTTTACGTCGAATTATTTTTTGCGTCATATCAAGCTTTTTTTAACCTATATTTTGATTCAAGTGGATAGTTGGCCCTGATTTATAGATTGCATTTTGTCGGCTGCGAAAATTCTGCACCGGAATTCAGGATGATAACAACACATAAATGTCGGGACACATACATATATCCACACCGAGTCCGTTTCGTAACACGGACGTGTCTCACCCAAAAACTACAAATCACACAACTCCAACACACGGTCACATGTCAGATGATGGTCACGTTAGTTGGTTGGCATGAGTCTATTACTAGGGAGTGCCATTTCACATTTGATAAAAACATAATGTTCTCCATGTTCATTAGTAACGAGTTGGCAATTGAAAAAACGGAAAGATGGATGCAAAGTGCTTGGAAAACGAGACATGTTGAAGGTGAATTTTACTTATATGGTGCATGATAAGACGAAACGTTATCAATACTTTCGAATGACTTATTGTTTTTTTTTGGTCTTCCTCTCATCCTTTTTCTTGTAGCTCTTGTTTCCCAAATTTGTCACCTGCCCATTGCTCCACATCAATTCGATTTTCTTTTTTCTGGACCCGTATTCTTGAATATCTGGCAGGAGAAATTTTGCGGGAAGTGGGCGTGATTAACCATAATACGGCGAATGTCATTTTCTTGAAAGTTTGACGGGTGATTTGAAGATTCCCGGGAAGTTTAAGAAGGGAGAATGAGCTCCCACTAGCTCCAACCTCACAATCTGATTATTCAATTTTGTTGTTGAAATCGATTTTGTGTGCTGTTTGCTCTCTATATAATGGATGTAGATGATTTTAATCAAACTATAATCTTCATGACTTCATTCAAGAAGATGTAGAACTGTAGAAGACAGCAGAGTGGATGTAAATAAAAAGGGATGTTTTGACTCAAAGAAATCCTTTCACCCTCTCTGAAGTTTCTGACTATAATTTTGTTAGACTTTTTCGTGTCAGCAAAAGTCTATGCCAGAAAATAGTACCTGACTGAACCAACACGAGCGTCTGTCTTAACAATATAAGTACCAAGCAAGGTACCAAGGTATATTGTTTTGTTTGTTTGACGACCCGTGATATCACAGAAATAAATAATATCATGTGTTTTTTGTCTGAATTTCCAATATTTCCAAATGGAAAAAATAAGTTTTAGAATAATCAATTACAAACTGGTTCTTTACTTTTTCCACATTTTATGAGAAATTTCAAAGACAAAAACGGTCCTCTCTATACATTGCTTTGAAAAAATACGTATGAATTTTCCTGCGCAGAGAGTTTGTTACTTGAAAAATTATTAGAAAACAACGGGATTTGGAGCGATTATAGCGGTCCCGTAAGCTTCTAAATTGAAAAAGGGTAGTTTTGTACTCTTGGTATAGTCTTAAAAGTATCTGGTTATATTGAAAATACGTGGCAACCCGGCCTACATTTCAAGTCTCTCAAGAATACGGCATATTTTTGTTCCCGGAAGTAAAAGTTCGCTTTTACTCCCGGGAACATTCCCGGGTGAGCTCCCTTCACAGACATTCAAGAATTTGTCTCCTGATCGCATTGTTCTTGATCTTGTCCATAGGCAAACTTGTAGTTCTACGTCAGCGTCAGCAGCTTGATATGAAAAAGTTTACCTTCTCGCCATCATGGAGATTGTACTTCTAAGTAATATTGCAGGCAACATGACATATTTAACACATACACCCACCGACAAAAGTAGAGAAACCGCCAAAAATTTGATAAAACTTTCATCCTGCATCAGTTTTCAAGGATGTAAAGATGTATTTGAAAACTTGAATCCATTCATCATTTCACGTGTCCTGACGATTTTGTGCAAAAACTGGTTCAGTGTCATTTTCTCGCGTTCAAAAATAGAGACACTTCTCGAAACATTTGTCACGTAAGACTGGTCAAAGTAGAAGTGGGTCCGGTAGGTTTGCAATACAAAACGTCTTAGTAGTTCCGATACCAGGCTATACTTTTGGGTTTTATGAGGCAAGTGACTTTGACTGGCTCAACGAGAGAGTAATCGTGGACTCAAAACTCTCAAATAAATCGATAAGTATTGTGATGATTTCCAAGCCTTCACAAATTATAGGCTTTATCAAGCAAAAATTCTGCATATGAAATGACAACTTTAACATTGACATTGACAATATCAATACAAGTAACACGTAACAATACAGGAATTTCCCAACATTTTTTCCGTCTTGTATTTTCAAGATATATAATCCTCTCGGTACTTGGGAGGTTGACTTGTTGTCTTGCTGTTCTTGTACTCAATTGACCTGATGGGGTTTCAGCAATTTGCCTTAAGTCATCCAGCGAGTCTTCTTGACTGACTAATGTTCCTGATTTTTTGAAGAATGAGCGGATGAATTATGATGTCAGTTGAGGAATGATATTCTTTTCCAGCATCTTCAGTTGTTGGTATAGTTGATTCCCCCAAAAGTCGAAGATCACCTCGTGGAGCCAAGTGTTTGAGAGATATATTTGTTCTATTTCTTTTGACAGTCTAACTAATGCATTATCTGGATTAGCTTCTATCAGTTCTGCTTCTTCTACAAGAAGTTCATACTTGTTTGATTTTTCATGTTTCCGAATAAGGATTGGTCCAGGACTAGATAACCAGGTTGGTATTGAATTACCGAATGTTGACTTACGTGCATGATTAAACATTCGTTCATGCGGCGTACAGTTGATTGTTGTGCAGAGAAGAGAACGAATTGAATGTGAAGCATCTGGTAGCACCTTTTCCCATTGATTGATGTTCATGTCTTTAGACTTCAAAGCTAAGATGACAGTTTTCCAAATAATGCCATTGTAACTTTCTATTGGGCCATTGTCTTCAGGATTATATGGGGTACATCTACTAGTGACTATACCTCTTGTATGTAAGTAATTCTGCAATTCGTTGGACATAAAACTTGTTCCCTGGTCAGGATGGACATAACTGGGCATTCCAAATACTAAGAATAGTTGTTCAAAACATTTGATCACAGTATTAGAAATCATATCCCATCAACGATTGTCAATAAATATCTCTTTCGATTTCAATTTGGTAGAGGACCCTTGAGGTCAACGTTTACTCTTTCAAATGGTTGTGTTGCCTTGATGAGTTTGATTTTAGTACAAAAAGGGCATGATCCTGTGACGAAACATTGTTCAGTACATGGGAAGGCGCCGAATCGATTGACTTCTGGTACATTCAAGCGAGGCTGGATGGCGTCGAATATTCTTCGCTTTTCTACAAATCACTGGAATGTTCTTTAAATCCTGGCGAGGCTATATGATGAGATCCGTCATTGAAGTCTAGTTAGTTCAGTTTAGATTTTGATTGCGAAACATAAATAACCTCTGATTGTGAACATAAATATTTTGTGGTGTTGCGATTTTTTCTTTAGTGACTTTCAATAAATACATTAATACTGGACAAGTGTTTACTATAGCAAAACTTGCTACATTGGTGTCAGAAGTAGGATTTAATTATTGTGCTATAGAAACGGACATAAATATTCGTTGTAATGGCTGCGAAACTAGTGTTTTTGACCAGATTGAAGGTCGCCAAACTGAAGACAAGGATCATCGAGCTAGATCAAGCTTCAAGAACTTTGATGACTTGTCCAGGAGACCAGAGCTCTGTCACAAAGCCGAGAAAAAGGAAGCGAGCGTTCATAGGACAACTGTGGTGGATGATTCCTGGCAGTCTAAGACGCTTCTTGGGGACCAGGAGAAAGATCTGGATCTAGAGCTCATCATTGGATGGAAGCTCAGGCCAACGACCAACTTGGCAAGAAGTCGCACGATTTTCAACAACAGTGAAATCCTACTGGGCTCAATGGGACCGGTGAAGAATCTGAATGGCACAGAAGATCGGAAGCAGATAGTGGTTCCTCGAAGCAGACAGGCCGAGGTGATGAGAGAGGTCCATGATGGCGTCATGGGTGGACATCTGGGAGTAACCAGGACGCTAGGAAAGCTGCGAGAAAGGTTTTTCTGGATCAACTGCCAGGTCGATATCCGGAAGTGGTGCAGGAAATGCACCGTTTGTGCTGCAAGCAATGGGCCACAGAAACGTTCAAAAGCTCCTATGCGCCAGAACAATGTTGGAAGCCCGTTTGAGAGGATCGACATAGATGTTGCTGGACCATTTCCTGAGTCGAACGGAGGAAATAAATACATCCTGGTCGCGATGGATTACTTCAGTAAGTGGGCCGAAGCGTATGTCTTGCCAAACCAAGAAGCGGCAACGGTAGCTGATGTTCTGGTCAAGGAATGGATCTGCCGTTTTGATGTCTCATTGGAGCTGCATTCGGACCAGGGCACAAACTTTGAATCGGCACTGTTCCAGAATGTTTGTGACGACTTGAAGATCAAGTATACAAGAACCATTGCGCTGCACCCACAATCGGATGGCATGGTGGAGCGAATGAACAGGACCATCAACCGTCACTTGGTCAAGGTTGTCTCTGACCATCAAAGAGACTGGGACGAACACCTCCACCTATTCCTCTTGGCATACCGATCTTTAGTCCACGAATCGACAGGCGAAACCTCAGCAAGGATCATCATGGGTCGTGAACTCCGGCTGCCCTGCGACCTGAAGTTTGGCTGTCCACCTGGTGAAGATGTCGCTGGGGAAGATTACGCGAGCGATCTTCGCGGAAAGATGGACGACATACATCAACGGGTCCAATTGAACATCCAAAGTGCCAGCGACCGAATGAAGGAGACCTATGACGTGAACGCCGAGAAAGGCGGTTTCCAGGTTGAGGATTTGGTTTGGCTGCACAACCCACAGAGGCGACGTGGATTCTTCCCAAAATTGCAAAGTTCTTGGGAGGGCCCGTATCAGATTGAGAAGCGAATCAATGACGTCGTCTACAGGATTCGAAAGCCACCACGATGCAAACCGACAGTTGTTCACTTCAACCGTTTAGCTCGGTATGCTGGGAACCACGACGATCAGGACGCCGAAGTGTGGCAGATCAGGTCACCCAAGGAAGACATGTCACTAGAGACTTTCATGTCTCTATACTCCAATGGCCGGAAAGTCAAGAATGGCATTGTTCAGGAGAGGCAGCTGGATTTGTTCGAAGCACCGGCCGAATACTCGTTGGCTCACTGGGTCACTGAAGACCTCAGTATTAGGAGTGGACTTGCTGCAGATTTTAAACAAAAATTCGGACGATTTTACGATCTGCGACGACAAAATCCAGAGGTGGGAAAGCAGCTTCAAATCACGGATGGGACACGACACCTGTTCTACCTTGTGACGAAGAAGCTTCCACAACATCTGACCACCTACAGTGATGTCTGGAAAGCCCTCAGTCATCTTCGAGACTTGATGCAGTCAGAGGACCTGACTCATTTGGCAATTCTGAAGATGACTAATGACCGAGTGGACTGGCGAGTGGTGAGAAGCATGCTGGAGGTGATCTTCAAGTGGAGTTGCATCGACATTCTGGGGCCGGATTTTTAAAAACCGGGGAGTAGAACAGCCGAGAGAAGCCTACCAGTTCTAGCCTACTTTCTCTTGGCTTTTCTTCTCCCCGGTTTCCAAAAATCCGGCCCCTGGTGTGCTATTCTTCCCGGAGGACGAACCAAAGGACATTGGACTGTTATTTCCACCAAACATCACACTGCCGGTTTGAAGACAGTTGCTGATACCGACATGAGGGCAATTCGGGACGAATTGCCTTGAGAAGGGGGCAATGTGACGAAATATTGTTCAGTACATGGTGAAGGCGCCGAATCGATTGACTCCTGGTACATTCTAGCGAGGCTAGATGCCGTCGAATATTCTTCGGTTTTCGACGAATCACTGGAATGTTCTTTCAATCCTGACGAGGGTGTATAGTGAGATCCGTCATTTAAGTCTGATTAGTTCATTTCAGATTTTGATTGCGAAACTTTAATAACCTCTGATTGTGAACATAAATATTTTGTGATGTTGTGATTGTTTCTTCAGTGACTTTAAATAAATATATTAAAACTGGACAAGTGTTTTTTATGGCGAAACTTGCTACAATCCTATCATTTTCCGGATGTCTTCAATTGAATAGGCCATGTTTCTTGATTTTATCCAATGCATCATACGGCCCAGGATGACATAAACTTTGATGAAGGTGAATAGTATGTCACTACTGACTGTGCCGCATATCCAGGAGAATGTATCAGTGACAGTATTACTTTTGCCTGATCTGTGCATCATGTCAAAATTGTAGCATGATAGTGAACGCCATCTCAGGTTTTTTATTTTACTTGCTTGTTTCATATTAAACATAAAAGATTCTGATTCTGGTCGGTAAGTAGAGTGAACCTCATACCAATCAAATAGTGTCTCCATTTTTTCAATGATTCAACTATGGCATATACTTTCTTCTCAACAGCAGAATGTCTCTGTCCGCTTGAAGATAATGTTCGAGAACAGAATGCTACAGGATGATCCGAATGACTAAGACAAGCTGCAATAGCGTGATCCGAGGCATCTGTTTCTACTACAAAAGGAATTTTGCTATCAAAAGCTGTTTCTTCAGAGTGAGCTATATCGTCTTTGATTTCTTCAAACTGGGAAACTGTTTGGATACTCAATGGCAAACTTTTAGAATTCACTAGAGTATGTATTTTTTTGGAGAATCGAGGTATATCCACCTAGAATAGTGGGAGAACATTCCCAAGACTCTCTGCAAAAGTAATTTATTGTTTAGAACCGGCCAGGTGGATAAGGCATTCTAATCTGGATGGGTCAGGTCGTATAGTACCATTTTCTATAGAATATCCAAGAAGATTTATTGATTGTTGTAAAAATGTACATTTCTTCTCATTCATTGTTAAGTTATACTCTTGTACTGCTGCCATAAAGTTTTCTAGATTTTGATCAAGTTCTTCTTCAGTTTTTCCACATATGGTCACATACTCCAAGTAAGCAGAAACTCCTTTTGAAATTTCATTTTTAATTATATCATCGACTACTCTTTGAAAACAGGCAACTTCATTTGTAACTCCAAAAGGAACTCGTGTGAACTGATACAATTGTCCATTGGCTTCAGAAGCAGTGTAAAATCGTTCGTTTTCTTGAATAGGTTACTGATGATAAGCACTTTTGAGGTCTAAAGTAGAAAAGATTCGATACTTTGAATTAGCTGCCACAATGTCTTCGATATTTGGTAGAGGATAAGCATCTAGGAACGTTTATCGATTACTTATTTGAGAGTAGTAAATTAACCATGCGTCTCTTATGATTATCGGACTTGGAAACTAGTGCATGAGCTCTCCAAAGGAAACAACTTTTTTCAATAATAATACCTTCGGTTATCAATTTCTTCACCTCATCGGATATAAATTTTGAATCTTCATAAGAATGCCTTCTTGATTTGGTAGCTATTGGTTTGCATTGCTGGGATAAATTAGTGAAAGGGGGTACTGATCAATGCGTGGTATTGCTAGACTACATATAGCTAAAGAAGATCTGGAGCCTTCAAATTGTACTTTGAATGTTGAGTCAATAAATCATGTCCAATCACAATGTCAGCACACAAATTTGCAATAACAAAAATCTTGAAATTCTGGTATTGATGACCCCTTAGCCCAATATTCACATAGCAATATCCGTTTACTTGGGAAAATAGGTTTGTGGAAGCCATAGCTATTCTGCCTTTACTTGAATGAATGTATGTACCTTTTCTTTCAGCAAAGTCTTGATTGATAAAGGTTTGTGAAACGGGTAGTTCATCAATAAGAGCATCAGCAGATTTATTATTGATGTCTATTTTCACTATTGATTTTTCAAGGCAATGCGGTGCAGCAGCTATCAAGTCGGATGGAGTAATTGAAGGAGAAGTATTTTCCATACTTTTTTTCATGCAAACCTTAGAGAAATGTTCTCTCTTGTTACAATTTCTACATACAATTTCTCGTGCTGGACAAAGAATCCTTTGATGTCTCCTATTACCGCAAAAGTAACATTTTTGCGATGATGTAGCAGCTGAAGTAACGCGGAGAACATCAGAAATTTGATTTTGTAGACCATATTTCACTTGAGTGATGCAAACAAAGTTGGTTGATTGGGAATTATATACTTTAGAGTGTTTTTGTGCAGATTCTAATGATTGAGCTTGATATTCAGCTTGTTCAAGAGAGAAAGTATCCAGAAGTCGTTGTCTAATTGTTTGTGAAGCTAGTCCATTGATGAAAGCCTCACGAATAAATTAATCTTCATTCTGTTCGGCAGTTCTAGATTTGAAATAGCAATTTTTTCCAAGCAGTTTCATTATCTTGTTGCTTACGTATAAAAAGACTATATCTTGCAAATATCTCATTCTCTGGCTTGACATAAATGTTATCCAAAACTTGAACAGCATTTTTTACAGGCTGATATATATTCATAGGTTGAATGACTTACATGAGCAATCAGTAGTTTGAGCTTCTTCTAGGTCTTTTATGGATGAAATTAAATTTTCAAACGTCTTGAATCAATGTTCTCATTCTTGACAAATTATAGGCTTTATTTAGCAAAAATTCTGCATATGAAATGACAACTTTGAGAACTTATGACATTGACAATATCAATACAAGTAACAGGTAACAATACAGCAATTTCACAACAAGAATCAATAAATAGCGTCACCCATTTCACCCTTAAATCACAATCCCTAGAAAACGGAAAATGAATGAAAAATCAGGCTCCAGAATTCCCAAAACCAAAGTTTTATTTGCAAGCAAACTACAGAAAAAAAGAAAGTTTTCGAATCGGTACCAAGTACCTATCTGGAGCTTGCAAAAGAATACGCCTCAGCAATATAACTATCAGCTGTACGACGTGAAATGTGACGTGATAACAAATCAACCAACAACAATTTTGCCAAATTTGGGCAAGCGCACTTCGTTTTCTCTCACGTATTTCTCTTTACGTATTGCCAGTCTGGTTCGCGATATCTAACAGTGTAAATCGTGCCCACATTCCTAGTTTTTTTGATGGGGACAACCCCAGAACAATAGGGTGATGAAGAAATGTCAAATTCACCTAAGTCTCACTTACTGTTGATAAAATTATATCTGGAAGGTTTTGAAAAATGAACACGTCAAATCTTTCTTATGACGTCAGCAAAGGTTCTTTTAATATTTTTGTTTAGCATAAATATCTTGATGCTGGTCGTATTCATCCAATGAAATCAAATGAACTCTAACGGAATTGAGAGATGATGAAGTTCATATTGTAACAAATTTCGCTATAGAAAATACTGTTCAGTTTTGATTTATTTATTCAAAGTCACTACAGCACAACCATAAATATTTATATTCACAATCGCTGCTTATTTATATATCGCAGCCATTCAATAACCGAACTGAAACTCATCTGATCAGTGATTTCTATATGTAACATTGGTGTCATAAGTGGAATTTATTGTGTGCTATAGAAACGGATTTACATATTTACTGTAATTGCTGCGAAACTCCTCGGTATGAGGAGTGGACTTGCTGCTGCTTTCAAACGGAAGTTTGGAGTTTGGACGACTGGACCATCCACGACGCCAAAGGCCAAACGTGAAGAAGGCACACGAAATCATTGAAGGGACCATTATTCCTTGTGACGAAGAAGCTTCCACAACATCTGACCACCTACAGTGATGTTTGGAGAGCCCTCAGTCATCTTTGAGACTTGATGCAGCCACAGGACCTGACGCCATCTCAAAGATTATCAATGGCCGAGTGGACTGGCGAGTGGTTAGAAGTATGCTGAAGGTAATCTTCAAGGGGAGTGGCATTGACATTCTGGTATGCTGCTATCCTTCTCGAAGGATGAACCAGGGGACAGTGGACTGCTATTTCCACCGTACATCACGCTGCAGGTTTTGCGACCGTTGCCGACACCTCAATGGAGAAATTTCGGGACAAAATACTCTAAGAAGGCAGCAATGTGACGGAGCCAGTTTTTTCCATTCTCATCGGAGAATTGACACTGTGCGTGAATCGGACTATTTGGCGAGACTCGCGAAGATCGACGGTGAATCGAGATGCGAGCGGCACATTTGCGAAGATTCGAAAAAACAAAGTGGGCAAGCTATACAGGGTGTTTCCTGAAGATTGGTAAAAAATTCGTTGTGTGATTCCTGGGGTATTTTCATGAAAAAAAGTTCCTATAAACATTTGCCAAAAAATGCTTCCTAAGGGAGCTACGCCCCTTTAAATAGGGCACCCCGAAGACGGTTTTTCCTCAATATTTCCGAAACCTTACATACAAAAATCATGAAATTTGGTACATCATACAAACTTTTAATGCTGAATGAGAATTTGAGCTCAGAATTTCAAAAATTTGATCAGGGGCGTACCATACTGGCGGGGTTAAAAAATTGGATTCTTTTAACCTTTAACCCCGCCAGTATGGTACGCCCCTGATTAAAATTTTGAAATTCTGAGCTCAAATTCTCATTCAGCATTAAAAGTTTGTATGATGTACCAAATTTCATGATTTTTGTATGTAAGGTTTCGGAAATATTGAGGAAAAACCGTCTTCGGGGTGCCCTATTTAAAGGGGCGTAGCTCCCTTAGGAAGCATTTTTCGGCAAATGTTTAAAGGAACTTTTTTTCATGAAAATACCCCAGGAATCACACAACGAATTTTTTACCAATCTTTAGGAAACACCCTGTATAATGGGCGCGTTATGCGGCCAGTTTGGTTTAGTCCTATGAGTTGTGCTTTATTTAAATCGTTAAAAACATAAATAGGTTGTTGTGGTTGTTATATAAATTGTGTTTAAATAGTGAGTGCTGTACATAGTGACTTAAAATAAATAAATTAAAACTGAACAGTGTTTTCTATAGCGCAATCTGTAACAACATCAAAAAACTTTTCCCTGTAGGGAAAAATCTAATCAAGTTAGAATTGGATAGAATTCGGTTGAATTCAATTGAATATTAGATTTTTCATCTAAAAAAAAACGGATTGGACACTATTCTGATAGAGGCTTTATCAGAATAGTGTCCAATCCGTTTTTTTTAGATGAAAAATCTAATATTCAATTGAATTTAACCGAAAAAAAAAGAATCATTCGCGGCTTTTATTCAATGTCCCAACTTATGGTAATGATCAAATTATCAGTGAAAATCTTGAATATTGAAAGATTATATCGTAGGGTGCCAAATAATAATAGGGAGGAAGTCACAGGTCGTGTACCAAGACAAATGGTTAAAGTCACATTCGCCAAGTTACATTTACCTGAATTTGTGTATTTTGGTAAACTTAGATGCCCAGTGGACTCGTACTACGCACCGGTAATAAAATGTTTTTCTTGCCTTAGATACGGACTTACTTTTACCGTTGATTGAGAAAACTAAAAGATACGCAATCCAAGGGTAATAAATGTGCCCATTTCTATCTCCCTACCCCTTCCGTCTCATGGATCGAGGTGGCGACCCACGGCGGCCAACAAGTGCCAACTACCTGATTTCACCATTTTCTTGAAATTTTGCTTTTTCTAATGCGACAGGAGCTCGTCATTTGAGATCTTTATAGTCCAGTGTATTTAGATGCGAGCGGAGTAGTAATGATAAAATTATGTTGAAGAGATCTTCTGCGTAGTACAAGCAATAGGTTTGGTTTGGGCAATTTTGAATAATTCGATATCTAGAAAGTAGGGCCATAGTTAAAATAACGCTATTCCGTCAATCACAATCTGCCATATCAAACCTATAATTGCGTAGTTGCTTGGTCGTCAACATTTTTTCTGAAGAATTTGTTGTCCCGTGAATAATTTGAATACACCTCATTATTTTTTCGCAATAAAAGATACCTATTCACTCGAGCTCTAGATATGCACTTGCGGGACAAGAGCGAACGCATTATCTGTTGATTTTTTTTAAAACTTTTTTCCACCATATTGTAAACAAACATGCTATCGAAGCGCACCGGCTCATCTCCACTATCAGCACAACGGAATTCACCCTGACTCATACCCATAAAGTGGGATAGTTCGAGCCTGTTATAAAAGCAGTGTGACGACGACGTTCGTTGCTTGAATCACGTTCCAATTATTGATTTATTTTCCGATAGAGTATTGATTAAATATTGATGTAAAGTAGTGTGTTTTGTTTAAGTTGAGTTGATAAATAGCCTTATAGTGTTACACTATTAGGTATTGTTAGTGGAGTAAGTTCTACTTAAGCTTCTTACGAATGGCACATTTGGATACAGTCAGTTGTCAAACAGAACTATGTGAAATTCTGATATGTACTTGCTGCACGTTACCTCACCCTTATATCACTCAAATAATCATCTGTTAAATTGATTGTACATACAGAGTCATTATACAGGGTGTTTTATTAATATTGCGAAAAAATTCAGGGTGAGTTTCCCCACTTAAAAGTTATAAGAAAACTTCATATAAAAGTGTGTCCGGAAATGCTTAGTTACAAAGCTACAGGGTGTTGAAGTTTTATTTTTATTTTTGTTTTTTCTAAATAATATTTGAACCAATGACTATATTTCCATAAAAATCGTTATTTGAGGGGTTTCTTTTTATGCGGAATTCGAATTTTATCTCAGTTTGGCTCTAACTTGTAGAGGGCGCCACCTACACTCATTTGTCCTGGCATGTACAGCCATAACTTTTTTGGACGTAACCGTATGACATATTTGAGTGAAAAAACATTTTACTCCTTTATTTTTATGCAAAAGGCATACTTGTTAGAAGTCGCTACGTGGAACCATTTTCAAGATATTTGGATTTGAAATAATCAATACACGGGATTTTGAAATTATGGCGAAGGTAACCTGCTAGACGTTGTAACATATTACGCAATAATGCTTTATATTTTCAGTGAAAAAGATAAAAGTCGACTTGTGTGTGATGTTATCAACAACTTTCATGCAAATATTATTTAAACAAAACCAAATAAAAAAACTGAAAAAAAATAAATTAAATAATAACTTTAACACCCTGTAGCTCTGTAACGAAGCATTTCCGGACACATCTTTATATAATTTTTTTTTTGATTTTTACGTGAGGAAACTTATTCTGTACTTTTGGCACTATCAATGAAACACAATGCTCGGCCATAATTTCATTATCATATGTATTTATTATTTCAAATCTAAATATCTCGAAAATGGTGGCACGTAGCGACTTCTAACAAGTATGCCTTTTTTGCATAAAAATAAAGGAGAAATATGTTTTTTTACTCAAATATGTGATACGGTCACGTCCAAAAAAGTTATGGCTGTACATGTCAGGACAAATGAGTGAAGGTGGCGCCCTCTAGAAGTTAGAGCCAAACTGAGATAAAATTCGAATTCCGCATAAAAAGAAACCCTCAAATACCAATTTTTATGAAAATATAGACATTGGTTCAAATATTATTTAGAAAAAACAAAAATAAAAATAAAACTTCAACACCCTGTAGCTCTGTAACGAAGCATTTCCGGGCAGCGTATTGGCATTCCTTACTACGCTACAGAGCATAGATGAGCTGTATCGCAGTAAAGTATGGCTGGACTGGGCGCACAATTTGTTCAGCCATTGTTTACTACGGTACAGATCAAATGCGCGGTATGGAAGAAAAGTATATGGTTCGAATGAATTTGTTCACTCAATTTATTGATTATTTTCGTTCACTACCTACTATATAATAATGGAAATCAATTACATACATATGTATATGAAAATTATCTATTATAAAGGTGAATCTATATATAATTTTGATGTGATGATGTGTATAATGGCTTTACGGATCGACATTCTGTGGTGAATCCCAATGATAGGCCGCAAAGACGCATTCCTGAACTAAACCCAAGTAGAAAAGGTCTTATTGGTAAAACTATTGTCATTGTGTCTTGAATATAAATATTATGCTTTTCGAGATACAGGTTTAGAGAAAAATCGGACTTATTATTAGTGAATCGAGTAACTTTCGCTTTTTGCTATATTTGTTGTTATGGGGCCTATGATTTTTCATGTGGTCAAAAAGTAGATTTTTTTCCAACCCTCCAACAACACTGTATCTCGAAAACCAAACCACACCATTCAGGACACGACACATGTTTATCTTGAAATTGGTTCAGGAATGCGTCTTTCAAACTATGGTCTATTATTGATTAAAACTTCTTATAGGCTCATTAGAAGCACGCCAAAACATGCGGATTCAATTTATTAGCGTAGAACTCAAAGTTTCGAATTAAAATACTCACATTATCATTATGAGTGAAAATAATACTATCTTTCAGTCAACAGTACACAATCTATTTACAGTTCACAGGCATAGTTTGGGTTAGTCTTAAAAAGTGGACTCTATATCCTCATTTTGTCAAATTGTGTGATCATGTGACGGAAAGGTTACGTAGTTAGTACGTGATATTGACATATATTTAATAAATAAATGGATATTAAACAGTTTTGAATTTCGGTAAACAATATAGTCCAATAAAATTCAAAGTTGAAAAAAAAATGGGCAAGATGTATTTTTCAAAGTTTGTCAACGACGGTCTCCTGAGTGTAACACTTGCATTTGAAATCAAGGAAAAATTAATTCTCTATCGAACTATGGGATAAAAACCCTGTATTTTATCCCCTTTAACAAATTCTGATAATTCAGAAAAATTACTACAATTATGCTCATTTGAACCACTCTCCAGGGTTATTATTAACGAAGATAGCAATTGGCCAAAATATACGAGAACACCCTGTACAATATACGTCTAACCATTACTATTTTGTTGTTGCACATTTCAAAATAACTACCCTTTTTGCTCCAAATCCGCAGGAGGAAAATTTTCGATTTTGCTAATTAGTAGGCAAGAAAATCAGCTTTCCCGTTTTTTTTTACGTTAAAATTTCATTGGATTATTATTGTTTACCAAAATTCTCAGCTGTTCAATACTATGTACTAACTGCGTTACTTTTCCGTCACATGAATTTCACGAAATGAAGATAGAGTCGACTTTATAAGACCAAACCAAACTATCCCTGTACGCTGTAAAAATGAATTGTACTGGTGAGAAAAGCATAGTTTTATTTTTACGCATAATGATAATGTAAGTAGGTATTTAAATCCTGAACATTGAATTTCACGCTATTAAATTAAATCCGCATGAATGGTGTGCTTCTGATAAGCCTATTCAGGGTTTTATTCAACGATAGGCCATAGTTACAGAGACGCATTTTTGAACCAATTTCAGATAATCATGTGTCCTAAATAGTCTGGTTTTCAAGATACCGTGTGTTGGAGGTCTACTTTTTGACCACATGAAAAATCATAGGGCGTGAAGGAAAGTAAAAAATATCATTTCCATAACAACAAATATAGCAACGAGCAAAGTTGACTCGATTTACTGATAATAAATCCGATTTTTTTCTAAACCTGTATCTCGAAAACCAGAATATTCTTTTTCAAGACACAATTAATGACGGTATGTTAGCCTATAAGACCTTTTCTGCTTTTCTACTTGAATTTGGTTCAGGAATGCGTCGTCTTTGGAATTACGGCCTTTCATTGAGTAACACCCTGTGTAGACGCAGATTATTGTTGTTGAAACATTTTTTAGTTCTTATTTGCGAAATTATTCATTACATGTAGCGCATTTGGTCTGTACCGTAGTAAACAATGGCTGAACAAATTGTGCGCCCAGTCCAGCCATACTTTACTGCGATACAGCTCATGTATGCTCTATAGCGTAGTAAGGAATGCCAATACGCTTCCGGGCACACCTTTATATGAAGTTTTCTTATTATTTTTGAGTGGGGAAACTCACCCTGAATTTTTTCGCAATATTAATGAAACACCCTGTATACCTATAGCTGTTACTTGATTAATACAAATGTTGAAAATATATTTTTTTTTATAAACAGTGTGTCCCATGAAGTTGTTCACCTACCTTCATATGCTCAACTTTTTTGTTATCAATTTGACAAAAAAAAGTTATTCTAGACAAAAAGCTTTGCATCGCCCAAGTCCTGAAATGATGATTTTACCAGTCATATACTCTTAAAAACATGATGTTCACTCAAGATTTTAGTACCTTTATTAATGATAAAGACAAAATCAAAAATTGTCATTTGCAAAAGTTGATTCGAATCTCTTCGATCAGAATCAATTGAGAACCACGTTCAAATGTCCAGTAACCCCTATCCACTATGAAAATCAGGTTTTGTTCAGTTTGGTAATTTTCCCTGATAAAAATTTAAAGATCTTTCAATCAAGACGTCAGGATAAGTTTTTTTCGTTAAGATATTGATGAAGAGTTTTTCTGACTTGAAAAAATTGAGAAATGTTACACATTACGTTCTTATCAACTTTTCCTATTAACAATTTTTAACACAAATAAAGGTACCTACTTTACTCTTGAGCGTTAATATTATTTTTAGCAAACCTTGCATATTGCTGATGAAGACTGAGATCGGATGATTGCCTCTTGGGTCTTGAACCATGCAGATCTATATTTATAAAAGAGCTTGTCCTGACTGCGTCATCAACGCCGAGCCAAAACTATCATAGATAGAGCCATGAAATTTTGAAGAGATGTTCTGCTAAATATTTCTAGGTGTGCTGAGAAAGGATTTTGCGAAATTTTATCCCTAAGGGGGTGAAAAGGGTAAGGGTGGAAAGATGAAAAATTATGTATTTCTGGTCACATCGACTTGAAACTTCATAATAATAATCATGAATGAAATCAATGAAAAATGTGTTTGTCGTTTTCCAAAATTCAACCCTTAAGAAGGTGGAGGGGTGGGGGTGTGAAAAATCTTAAATCAATAAAAAAATTGTATTTCTGATCACATCGACTTGAAACTTCATCATGATGATCTTAAGTGAATTTAATAAAACATGTGTTTCGTCGTTTTCCAAAATTCAACCCTCAAGGGGGTGGAAGGGGCGGGGGTGTGATAAATAATCTATCATCAACGCCGAGCCAAAACTTTTATAGATAGAGCCATGAAATTTTGAATAGATGTTCTTATAAATATTTCTAGGTGTGCTAAGGAAGAATTTTGCGAAATTTCATCCCTAACGGGGTGAAAAAGGTGGGGGTAGGAAAAATCTTATTTTGATGAAAAATTATGTATTTTTGGTCACATCAACTTGAAAAACTTGATAGACATGTCTTGTTATTTCTTGAAATTCAACCCCTAAGGGGGTCAAAGTTGGGCTCAAAGGAGATGAGGTGAGAAAAATCATCTGTACAGTGCTTTTCTTTAATGTCCCCCCCCTTCTATTTTTTGAACGGCTCAACTTAGAGACTTCAAATTCTAGGTGATGAAATACAAGAATGTTTACTATGTTTTGACATTAAATTGACATATGAAAAATTCAAGATGGCGGCTGGGCGTCATCTTGGAATGTTTTTTTAAATAGGAATAATAGGGGTCATGTGACACCTCGTTTTGAAGGTCCTGATGAGTACTTTATAATCCTAGAATATTGCGTCGATATCTTCAAGTACTACAAAATGGCGGTACATCTAATCACTAACATTGATACATACACTTTTTAAAAAAATTTGTCAAGTTCAATTCAAAAGATGTTTTTTTGACATTTTTGTAATTTATTCCTAACCCAAACTTTATGTCAAGAATATTTCGGGCATCTTTTGAATTGAACTTCACGAATTTTTTTTAAAAGTGTATGTATCCATGTAGTAATTGAATGGACCGCCATTTTGTAGTACTTGAAGATATCGACTCATTAGTTTGGGGTTATAGATTACTCATCAGGACCCTCAAAATGAAGTGTCACATGACCCCTATTCCTATTTAAAAAAACATTGCAGGATGGCGCCCAGCCGCCATCTTGAATTTTTCATATGTCAATTGTATGTCAAAACATAGTGAACATGCTTGTATTTCATCACCTAGAATTTGAAGTCTCTAAGTTGAGCCGTTCAAAAAATAAAAGGTGGGGGACATAAAAGAAAAGCACTGTATATACTCATAAAAGAGCTTGTCTTGACTGCGTCATCAACACCGAGCGCAAACTATTATAGATAAAGTCATGAAATCTCATTTCATCCCTAAGTGGGTGAAGAGGGTAGGGGTAGGAAATATCATATATTGATGAAAAATGATGTATTTTTGGTAACATCAACTTGAAACTTCAAATAAATAATCTTGAATGAAATTGATTG
Source organism: Orchestes rusci (assembly GCA_958502075.1). Classification (NCBI taxonomy): domain Eukaryota; kingdom Metazoa; phylum Arthropoda; class Insecta; order Coleoptera; family Curculionidae; genus Orchestes; species Orchestes rusci. The sequence continues at coordinate 55,076,752 of OY293303.1, read as the reverse complement.
AACATATGTTTCGTTATTTTTGGAAGTTCAACCCCTAAGGGGGTCAAAGTCGAGATCAAACGAGATAAGGTGAGAAAAATCATTGATTGATGGAAGACTATGTATTTTTGGTAACATCATCTTGAAATCTCGTATGAATAATCTGAAATGAAACTAATTAAATACGTGTTACGTTATTTCGCGAAATTCAGCCCCTAAGAGGGTCAAATGCGGACTCAAAGGAGTGTATGGAAAAAATCGTTGATTCATAAAAAATTATGTATTTTTGCTATCATCTTGTTGAAACTTCGTATAAATAATCTTGATTGAAATTTATAAAGGAAAAATTCAACCCTTTAAAAAAAAATTATTTCTGGTGACAACGACTTGAAACTTCAGTATGATGATCTTGAATGGAATTGATAGAACATGTGTTTCGCCGATTTCCAAAATTCAACCATTAATGGGGTGAGAGGAATGTGGGTGTGAAAAATGATAAATTAATACAAAAAATATATTTTTGGTCTTATCATCTTGAAACATCATTAAAATGATCTTCAATGGAATTAGTAAATCAACGAGTTTCGTAAATTTCCAAAATTCAACCCCTATGGGGGTGAAAGGAAAGAAGTGGGAGCAGTATTTATATATGTGCTAGGAAAAAATTTTTCAAAATTTTACCCCTAATAGGCTGAAAGGAGTGGAGGCAGGACAAATGACATGTTAATGAAAAAAATGTGTATTTTTGGTCACATTGTCTTGAAACTTTATCAATAATTTTGAATTATATCAAAGAAACATGTGTTTTGACGTTTTCCAAAATTCAACCCTTAAGGGGGTTAAAAAGGGTTGGAGGTGTGGAAAAACATAAATAAAAAAATTGTATTAGGTGTGTAGGTGTAAAAAATCATAAATCAGAAAAAAAAAAGTATTTTTAATCATATGGACTTGAAACTTGTTGTTGCAGTGCACGATCCTGAGATATATCATAATATTAACCATGTAGTCCGACTCGTCACGCACAATTTTCAAGAATTTATAAGGTAAATAAACACCCTGACCCATCTCCGGTTATCGTCTGGGCAACGGTCACATTTCATTCGTTTTTGTGCGTTCGCTACGTGCATATCGTTGTGATTAAAAATCACCGATTCTCTACTTCTAACGGAAGTGCATCGATTGGTGAATAATTATGTTAATTTGTAGGAGTCATCAAAATCAATTTGCTAGGTTGTTAGTGTTGGGAAAGCATCGCCGTAAAAGGAAGCGTTCTCGCTTAAGAGAACCGAGTGTTTCGTCTAGAGAAATCTTGGGACGATTGCTAAAGTTGGAAAAAACATTGGAAAATCGTCCTTTTTGATCTTATTCAAGATCTAGACATAGTGATAGCCCACGACCAGTCACTCATCAGGGGGAAACACCCTGGTTACACATCGTTCCCGTCAACGATGACATTGATAATGGGAAGCATTTGTTCACTCACGGCCTGGACTCCTCCGAGATAAATGAATTATTGTCTAAACATGAGACTCCTACCAATATCTCATTGGCAGCTCCTAAAATAAATCCTGAGCTGATTTATTATATATCTGGGCCAAATCAGAAAAGAGATGCTAATCATGAAGGTTATCAGAATCATTTGGCAAGTAGTCTTTCTGCACTTGGCAAGGCCATGAATATCCTACTAAAACAGGAGGGCGACATTGGTAGGGACGAAAAAGAGGAAATCTTGGCTAATGTCAACGACACTGCTCGCGTTACCGCCAATCTTTTTAATAAGATATCCTCAGTGCGTGAGCAGTTCATATATCCTCTTTTAGAATCTGAATAAAAGAGGTTGGCGAAAAAGCAGCATCAGATGAGTTTCTATTTGGAACAAACCTGTGAGAAAAAATAAGGGAGTTGAAAACCCTCGAGAGAGCGGGAAAAGGTATGAAAGTCTCATACCGAGCTCCTTACACTCAAGGAACCGCTCATACCCCCCAGCCCTCTACAAGTGAACAATACTTCAGAAGCAGAACTTTCAAAGAATCATGCCTTTTAAACAGGCAACGCCCCACTCGCCCAGAAAATCCAATGAAGGTGAGTACTCACAAGGGGCGATACTACAGGAAGGAGCAGTACAGCAAGTTCCAGAGGAAACCATAGATCTGCCCTTAGTGGCCATACCAAATGTGAGTAGGAAAACAGCTATTGCGGGTAGATCACAATATTTTCACTTGAACTGGTGTAGAATAAATTCGGGCTCAGTTGTCCTAGAATAGATTATGGAATATAAAATTCCACTTTGTGCCGTTCCATATCAAGAGAACCACCCATTTGTACCAAAGCTTTCAAAAAGATCTGAGTAGGACAAAAGTAGCAATTGAAGAGCTTTTATCATTGAATGCAATACAAACTTGTACGCCAGTAAAAAACCAATTTTTGTCCAGATATTTTCTTGCAGAAAAGGCAAACGAGAGAAACCGATTCATTTTAAATTTGAAACAATTTAATGATTTTGTATATACTTACCATTTTAAACTAGAAGATATGCGAACAGTATCTAGATTGGTTCCAAAGAACTGGTTCGATCATGGCAACAATTGACTAAAAAAATGCCTATTTTCTAGTGAATGATAATAAAAACCACAAAAAATATCTGAGATTCTCATTTGAGGATCAACTATATGAATTCACCTGTTTACCCTTTGGACTTCCATCAGCCCCTTATTCATTTGATAAAATAATGAAACCAGTGGTAAAGCAACTAAGATGCTCAAACATATTTTGTGAAAATCATCTGGATGATTTTCTAATCCTGGACAAAACCTTCGAACAATGCTTAAGGAATATCGCAAGTGCTATAAATCTGTTTTATTCGTTAGGCCTAATAATCAAATTCGAGAAAAGTGTACTTGTCCCCCAGTCGAATTGTGAATTCGTTGGGTTTATTTTTGATACAGTCCACCTAACTGTCATCCTGACAGACCAAAAAAGAGCTAATATAAAAAAAGTGGATAGATCATTTCTTAAAAATCAAAACACACCCTATTCAGGAGTTTGCTTCCTCTATAGGATTGTTGGAGTCCGCATGCCCTGCAGTGAAATACGGATGGATGTATACAAAATCGTTAGAAAGGGAAAAATATCTTGCACTTATCTCTCACAAGAAAAATAACAAAGCAAACATGGTTTTGTCGAATCAAATAACTGCAGATTTGGAATGCTAGTCCACCCAAATTTTGAGGTGCTATAATGATTTGAAAAGAGATTATTTTGATATTGAAATATTCACGGATGCTTCTTGTACAGGATGGGGCGCTTGGACAGAAATAAAAGGGCGCACACATGGGTGGTAGTCAAATGCTGAAAAAGAGTTTCATATAAACAACTTAGAATTGAAAGCCATTTTTCTAGGTGTCAAGACGTCCACAGACAACTTAAAAAATTCAAACATTCTCATTAGATCAGACAATACTACTGCAGTATCCAATATAAACAAAATGGGCAGCATAAAATATTTGTTATCAAATAAACTATCACGGGAAATATTGCAGTGGGCGGAAGAAAGAAACAATTGGAGTTTTGCAGTTCACATAAAATCTGAGGATAACCACAGAGCTGATAAAGATTCGAGACTTCTCCCAACAGAAACAGAGTTGTCCTTGGCAGGCTATGCTTTCTCTTCTATTCAGACCAAGTTTGCTTTCCAGAGATCGATTTGTTTGCCTCTTCTCTTAACTTCAAATGCTCCAGATTTGTCTCCTGGAGAGGCGACCCAGGTTCACTTGCAACAGACGCGTTCACCATATCGTGGTCAGAATATTTTTTCTATGCCTCTCCACCATTTTCTCTAATCTTACGAACCTTACAAAAAATAATAACAGACAGAGCGGAAGGAATCGTGGTAGTTCCAAATTGGCCATCTCAATCTTGGTTCCCTTTATTTCTTAGGCTGGCAAATAGTAAAATCCACGTATTTGAACCAAACAGGCAGTTATATTCTTCTAATTCCAGCAAATCACATCCACTTGCCCCAGACCTTTCCATGGTAGTAGCGGAGTTGTCAGGGAAGCTCTTCAACTAAAAGGATTACCGAACTGCGCTTTGGAAACAAGTATCCAGTCAATAGCAGATTCAACATTAAAACAGTATATCACTTGTTTTAAACAATGGTGGATATTTTGCAAAGAACGTGACCTATATCTATATACTGACAATGTCAGTATCAAGGGCGGCTTCTCCATACGGTCATTTGGTCAATGACCTCCCAAACATATTACAGAAAATAAATAGTATAATCATAACCTTTCTCCAACATCTTTTGTCAACAAAGAAATATACATACGGTGCTCTAAACTCTTGTAGGTCAGCCTTGTCACTTATATGTAAAGGGAACATTGGGAATGACCCTAGAGTTAGAAGGTTTTTCAAGGGTGTTTCTAGGATATCTCCCTCAAGACCTAGATACCAATGCACTTGGGACCCACAACCAGTGTTCGAAAAACTTGAAAATATAGAAACAAATTCCCTCAAGATTACCTCACTCAAACTCATATTATTATTGGGTCTTGTCTCAGGTCAAAGAATTCAAACTTTGTCTTTAATAAAATTAAGTAAGATTATACCCACTGCCTCTGGCTGCCAAATTTATATTCCAGATAGAATCAAAACCACAAAAGTAGTTGTTCCAAATCCTTGCATTCATATTCCTCATTTCTTGCATTTCAGCTTTTGGAAAAATATTTGGAGTATACAAAAGAGCCACGAGGAAATGAAGATCACCTCTTTATAACTTTCAGAAAACCTTTCCATGCAGCCTCAAAACAAACTCTGAGCAGATCTAATGTTCATTAGAAATGACAGGCGTGGATTCATCTATTTTTAGACCTCACTCTATGAGACATGCGTCAACCTCCCTAGACAAGGTTTATCTACAGACCTGACTTTTCAAACTGCTGGATGGTCTGAACGATCATCCACTTTTGCCAAATTTTATAATTGGCCAGTTTCAAAAGGTTATGAATATGCACAGACTATTATACAATCATTGCATAAATAATTATTCCTATTGTATTTATAAGCAGCCCTTATCATGTATCATTCTTATAATAAATTTATACTGCAAATTGTTTGAATTGATCTCAGGGAATCTGACACCGGCTGTTATAAGTGTATCAACACTAAATAATAAAACAAGCCATTGCATGTGGTTCGTTTTCTTATTCCTTTATGACTAGAAAGGTGCCAATAACACTAGCGCTATTGTTAACATAGCTTGGAAGGTTTATCACAGAGGACACAATAATAATTAGGGTTCTTATGATAACGCTAGTTATTGTGTTATCGTTGTCGGAATAAGGAATGCCAACAATTGCCTAATCCAGCCTTAACTACATGGTTAATATTATGATATATCTTAGGATCGTGCACTGAAACACAATTATACGATCAAACGAACTCACCTCACCTGTGAAGTTCGATCGTAATTTGTGAAATGCACGATCCTAAGATATATAACCCCCCCCCCTTTTCCCAAATTTAGAGAAAGAAAAATTTGTTTCCCAAAGACAACTATTGGCAACCACCTTTAAACAAAATGAAATGTGACCATTGCCCAGACGATAAGCGGAGATGGGTCGGGGTGTTTATTCACCTTATAAATTCTTGAAAATTGTGCGTAGCGAGTCGCGACAAGTCGGACTACATGGTTAATATTATGATATATCTTAGGATCGTGCTCTTCACACAATTACGATCGAACTTCACAGGTAAGTTCGTTTGATAGTATAATAAAACACGTGTTTCATCGTTTTCCAAAATTCAACCCTCAAGAGGGAGAAAGAGGTGGAGATGTCAAGAATCATAATGATCAATAAAAAAAAATGTATTTTTGGTCACATCGACTTGAAAACTCATATTGATCATCTTTAATCAAATCAATGAAACACGTGTTTCGTCGTTTATTTCTTAAATTCAACCTTGAAGGGGTCGAAAGGAGTGGAGGTGTCAAAAATCATGAATGTATCAAAAAAATGTATTTTTGGTCAAATCGCTTGAAATTTCATATTAATTATCTTTAATAAAATCAATGAAAGAATTTCTTGAATTCAACTTTTAAGGGGTCGAAAGGGGAGGAGGTGTCAAAAATCATAAATTTATCAAAAAAAATTATTTTTGGTCACATCGACTTGAAATTTCATAAAGGAATTAATGAAACACGTGTTTCGTCGTTTTCCAAAATTCAACCCTTGAGAGGGTGAAAGTGGTGTGGATGTAAAAATTCATAAATCAATTAAAAAAAATGTATTTTTGGTCACATCGACTTGAAACTTCATTACCATTCAAACTACTTTACCATATTATGAAGTTATACAACTTCTTGGGACACACTGTAAATTTTTGTTAATGGAAAGGCACTATTCCATTGACAAAAATGTACAGTTTCTCTCTTTCTGAAAGATTTATTTTGTGATAAGTGAAGTTTGCTCTAGCTGTTTTTGCGCAATTTCAGTTTGAAGTTTCATTTTCTGTATTTGTCTTTCTAAATGAATCATGGTTGCTACGAAAAACCAATGTGACTGAGTAGATAGTTGATGATAAAAATAACCTAGGTATATGATAAATCAGAAATCACAAAAAAAAGATCTTTGATTTTGAACAAGAATAATATAAATAAAACATAGGTGAAGGGTTTTCCCTTCAGAAACTCTATTCACAGGTATACAAAAAAATTGTTTAAATGATAATTTCATACCCGTCAATTGTAGCCAATCATACGCTTGCATTTTGGCATGTTGCCATGGCAACGACCTAATTTTATCGGAAATCACCCTACCCATAATCAAGTTACTGAAAGAATAATGAGTGAAAATTTCCCTGGCTTTGACAGCTGTCAAAAACACTTACTATTCATGAGTTATCCGCCGTCCAAGCCAGGATTATGCTGACCGAGCATACCTATCCAATGCCACTTTATAATTAATGATTATGCTTTTCTCGCTTGAATTAGTCAGTCAGTTGATAGACGTTGTAGAGCTTTTATGCCATTTCCAATTTATTGTAATTCAGAAGTAAATGAAATTGTTTCAAAAACAAACTTCGAGAAACGTGTTACTTAATTGGCGCAGTCGGTAGGATTTTCGGAAATTGATACAATCGTGTATTAATTTTTTCGTTTCAACGAATTGACCGAAAGAGCCTACAGTGGTGACGTCGGTTCAAAAGTGTGACAGAGTGGACTTTTCTGAAAATCGAAAATTCCCAATCTATCAAAGAACTGTGAACACCTTCAACCCTCTGAACATCGGTGAATAGGACATCATCGCCTATCTTTGCAAGGACAAGGATTTGGAGAGGACTTCAATTGCCAAACCAAAGCTTCGCCCTTATACTATGATGAGCCAAGGACTCCTAGTGCTAATGTAAGTGTTTTGATTATTGACCTATGTCTGTTGATGACCTCACGAATTTACTTAAAAACATCAAACTTGAAATTCCTTCAACTGACTCTGTTTCTAACGTTGTAGTGGAAGCATTAGATTTTAAAAAATCAAATGATTCACAAGTAGATATTGATAATTCGACTTCTGAAAACATGGCGAAACAATTTAAGCTCGAACCCAAACGATTTGAACAGGTACTTGTCAACTTGTCAATTATTGATAGACACCTTTTATGATAGACAAAATCAACAAAATTTTCAAAATGTTTATTTGCTGAATTCGCTTGTTTGTAAACTTACTGGTCAAGCCAAATTGGTCATAAATATTCAAAATGCCAATACCTTTAAAGAAGTGAAAAATACCCGCACTAGAAATTTTGCTGACCAAAGAGACGAGGCATGTCTTAATCGAGACTTGGTCATGATGAAACAATTCCAAAATAAAAGTCCCAATGTATTTTACGACCGTATTCTACATACTTTGAATCTCTTGTGCTCGTATGTAGATGCTCATGAAAACCATAATGAAGCGAAGCAACTTAAGAGAAATCTGTACAATGACCTTGCTCCGAAAACATTTTTGTCTGGACTAAAAGAACCACTAGGTACCACAATTCGCTGCGTGAGACCTGCTAATCTCGCAATAGCCCTTTATTTTGTACCCCAAGAGCATAATACGCACTATTTCCAAAATCAACCAAAATCTTTGGGACAACCAGGACAATCGAATAGACCCCAACAAAACCAAAATTTCCACGGTAACCCACAAAACCCTTTTTCTCCCCAGTTAACCCAAAACAGTTCTATAAGACAAAACTTCCCAACTGGACCTGTTAACATGCCTCGACCCCAGTTCAACAGACAGCCAAACAGATTTTTTACTAACTCACAAGTTTTTGGACGATCACATTCCCAAAGACCAATCAATACAAACGTTCTTAGACCAAACCCACAGAGACAACTCAGCACCCCAACACCTATGTCAGGAATCGTAAGTTCTCATTTCAAACCTCCCCACAACAGAAGTTATGTTCAACCTAATCAAAACCAAAATTTACAAAACCAGCAGCCAAGACCACCCAAGTATACCTTTGAAGAGTTATACAAAACCGAAACGCAAAACTCTCCTTACCTGGAACCCGAAGAATACGAGTATTTTGATCAAAATAAATATGATAATCAGTGTCAAAGCCAACCCTGTGTTCATACCCACATGATGACTATTGTGAACCCGACGTTGAACCCCAGTTATACGTCCAGTCAACGAACCAAACCTTGACGAACCCAACGACAATGGAAATTTTTCCTTGAAGCCTCCGAACAATCGCAAAACCTAGAATCACCCATCATTTCTTTTAATATGTCTAATTCGAGTGAATTAGCATATATTGTCTTTCCTGAAACTAAATTGAAAATCTTGATCGACTCAGGTTCTACGAGATCATTTATCGACCCAAATTTAGCAATGGAACTATTTTCCGACAGAATTTATAATGATCCATTCATAGTCTCAACAGTTTTTAAAAAATCATCGCATCAATATAGCACGCTGATACCATCACAAAAAATTCTTAGTCTTTCCAGAGATAAAAACCTAAAATTCTATTTATTCAAGTTCCACAATGTATTATATGGACTTCTCGGACTTGATAATCTCAAATTACTTCAAGCCAGTCTAGACTTCGACAAAGGACTCTTAGTAACACCTTACACTAGTATCAAGTTACAATTTCACAGAACATCGCCTGAAATAAATCGTGTAACAATAACCCCATGTATGGAACAAATTGGTTAAGTAAGGACTTGTGTTAAAAATGGAGAAATCTTGATATCTCATCAGAAAATGCATAATTGTGAAATCCCTGAATGCCTTTCTGTTGCAAATAATGGTTTTGCTTTGACAACAATCCTGAATAATACTTGCGAACCAGTTACCTTGGATTTTCTCCATATAATTGAAGTTGAAAAATTTGACATTGGAAATAGCGAAGAAATTGACCTGAATTAATTTGATGGAAATAAAAATGAAAAATCTGTTAACACATTGAATTTTTCAAAATTTCGAACTGATCACCTTAACAATGAAGAAAAATACAAGATTGTGGCATTATTAAAAGAATATTCAGACATTTTCTACAATGAGAATGAGCCTTTGACCTTCACTAGCAAAATTAAACATAGAATAAAATTCAGTGACGAAGTACCCATATACTCCAAGTCGTACCGTTATCCTTTTGTACACAAACCGGAAGTTGAGAGACAAGTCAAAAATATGTTGGACCTAAAAATTATCAGACCCAGCAGTTCACCATGGAGTTCCCCCATATGGGTTGTCCCGAAAAAAGAAGATGCATCCGGTCAAAAAAAGTGGAGGGTAGTTATCGATTTTAGAGGATTGAACAGCGAAAGCCTAGACGACAGATACCCTACCGAATATAACGGACCTTCTGGACAAACTTGGCAGGTGTCAGTATTTTTCGACCTTGGACGTGGCCAGCGGTATTCACCAAATCCAAATGCATGAAGATGACATCGAAAAGACCGCCTTTAACACTGAGAATGGACACTACGAATTCCTGCGGATGCCGTTTGGATTAAAGAACACGCCAGCAACCTGCCAAAGAATTATGGACAACATACTTCGAGGGATCCAGAACGAAAAATGTTTAGTGTATCTTGACGATATAATCATTTTTTCGACCTCACTCCAAGAGCACCTAGAACGATGAAAAGAAGTTTTTGAACGTCTACGAGAATCGAATTTTAAAATCCAATTGGAAAAATCAGAATTTTTACAAAAAGTGGCTTATTTTGGTCATGTGGTGACGTGACAGCAGACGGAGTTAAGCCAAATCCCGACAAAATTGATGCCATTAAACGCTTTCAAATTCCCAATACTACCAAACAATTGAAAAGATTTCTAGGACTCTTAGGATAATACCGCCGCTTCATAAAGGACTTCGCAAAACTCACGATACCCATGACTAAATGCCTGAAAAACGGAGCGAAGATTGAACACGATGAAGAATTCCGTAAATGTTTTGAAAATCGGAAAAATCTGTTGATAAACGATCCAATACAGGAATATCCAGATTTTTCAAAACCATCTAATCTCACTACCGATGCAAGTAATGTCGCAATAGGAGCCGTGTTATCTCAAGGAGTTATTGGACAAGACCTTCCCGTGGCCTACGCATCCAGGACACTGAATGACTCGGAAAAGAACTATTCGACCACCGAAAAAGAATTATTGGCTTTAGTATGGCCCACAAAATATTTCCGCCCATACATTTTTGAAAGAAAAATTAACCTCATCACAGACCACAAACCTCTGCAGTGGCTCTTCAACCTCAAAGATCCGAGTTCCAAGCTTACAAGATGGAAAATAAAATTGGAAGAATTCGACTACAACATCATATACAAGAAAGGAAAATAAACACCAACGCAGATGCACTCTCAAGAATAGAACTACATACTAGAGAAACTATACCTGACGAACCAAATCAGCCACTGGTCCATTCCATCAATGACTCTAGTGAAGAACTAGAAAATCAAACACATCTAGATCAACGGTCCAACGGTGACATCACAGAACCTGATAGAGATTCAGCAAGTCAGCACCCAGCTGATGACGAAGACAACATGACGATTCATACAATTTTAGGCTAGCCAATTGCAGACTTACCAGTAAACTACGGTGCGAATCAACTGATCATAACATCTGTTTAACACTCACCAATGAAACCCAAGACGATAATATTATTTGAAAAAAAAGACGACACATCATTCAACTCTCTAGAGACTATTTTGAACAAAATATTATCAATTTCGTCAAAGAACTTATTATCCCGGATAGACAATATCATATACAGTGCGGCTCTAAAAGGTCCCCCCCCTTTTTTTTTTTTAATGTGTGCACCAAAAATTTTGAAACTTGGCATACTTCAATTGCTGTCGAAAAACTACTTTTTGATGTTACTGACGTACTTTTAGTATTCAAGATGGCGGCTGGGCGCCATTTTGAAACATTTTTTTAAATGGAAAAAGGGGTCGTGTGACACATCATTCGAAAGGTCTTATCGAGTAGATTATTGTGTGGAAATTTCATAGGATTAGACGCATCCGTGCGGATATGACAGCCCGCCAAAATTTTAGTTTTTAAAAATGTCGTTTACATTAAGTTTCAATTTTTTAACAAAAAAGTCCGTCAGGAGTTCTCAGATAGATTATTCCATTGTTAAGGGGTCAATGGACGACAATTTCAACATTTTTTACAATAAAAATTGAAGTATGCTTTCTTTGTTCTTATTTCACGAATCTCTTTATCTTGTTAGTTTGACAGTCTGTCATATCCGCACGGATGCGTTTTATCCTATGAAATTTTCACACAATAATCTACTCGATAAGACCTTTCGAATGTTGTGTCACACTACCTCCCTTTCTATTTAAAAAAATGTTTCAAAATGGCGCCCGCCAGCCATCTTGAATACTAAAAGTACGTCAGTAAAGTAGTATTTTGACAGCAATTAAAGTATGCCAAGTTTCAAAATTTTTGATGCACACATTAAAAAAAGGGGGGGGGACCTTTTAGAGCCGCACTGTATATTTCGAAAACCCAGAAATATATGAACCATTTTGTGAAGCTATCCGAAAAATCTTGAAGTGGCCTTCAATAAAATTAAAACGATGTTTAACTAAATTAATTGATGTGACTGACAAAAGAGATACACCAGAAATTATTCAAAATTATCACGAATCCAAGACGAATCATCGTGGAAGAGATGAAACCCTCGAACGAATAAAAAGCAAATATTATTGACCGAATTTTAAAAATGCAGTTCAGTCATTTATAAATGAATGTGAAATTTGCCAACGTCGCAAATACAAAAAAAGATACAGATGAATGTATCACAAACACCATCAAAACCTTTTGAAATCATACACCTCGACACCTACACCTTAGATAAAACAAAATTTTTGACTATCATAGATAGTTTTTCCAAATACGCACAAGCGTTCCCGCTTTGTTCATTGGCAGCAACTGAAATCGTAGACAAACTTTTGATATTTTTCTCACATCATAGTATTTCAAAACAAATAGTCGCAGATAACGGAACAGGATTCAAAAATAGTGTTTTAAGGTGGGCGTATCGCAATGTTATTCTTCTATACCCGACATGGACCCACTAAATGTTTTAATTCGGGAGAACAACACAGCTTTGAGACGCGATCATGTTATGTACATGATGTACAATGATGCACTATTCCAATGAAGTAGCATGAATCAGCTAGATTCAATTTGAAGAGTTTTCTGGGCAATCAAAAATGACCTATTTTTGGATGTATCGAAACGGTCACATCAATCGCTGTTTTCTCGGCTATTTCTTCATTTTTCATCACCAAAATAACTTATTCGAGGCACATGGATTTGCGTATCAATATAACATTGCGATTTTAATCAACAAACAATCCGTTCGTGGATGGGGAAACTTTTTGTGAAATATTTTGGGATTTCTCCAAGGTTTACAGTAGACAAATAAAGAAGATGGGGCATATTGCATAGGATAACAGAGATGGAAAGGAATCATCTGTGGGTAGGTCAGGTAGGAACCACGATTAGTCATTTTTCTGGGGCTCAGCTTTTCACTCATAGATGCGGCGAGTGATGATGTAGAGAAAACTGTAATTTGAACATTATCGATTTGGGGGTTTCGGAAATTCGTATTCATAGATTCCTGTATTACCTATGTTTGTATTGTACGGTTTGTATTTACAGTACAGAACATGGGTTTGCTTGGGACCTGATTCTCGAGCCTGATGAATGGGCCCAAGAGAAATGATATATTTTTTTGTGTGCTGTGATGAAATTACCTATAATAGTAGATAATGTACTTGAGTGAGCCGTTTTATAAGACGGCCATAGAAAAATAATATAGGAGGTACAGGGTGTTTAGTTTAGTATAGTTATCTCGTAAGTTGTTTTCTGTTTGGAAAATTAAACAAACAACTGACATTTTTCCGAGATAATAACCTAACTTATATTTATTTAAATGAAATGCCCTTGTACCTATTTGTACTATTGGACATTTCTATTCTACCCAATATTCTATGTATATTTTATAAAGCCTAACATATACTTATCTTTGACGGTTTGTGAGGAAATGGCGTCGAAACCTGTCACACAAAAATTTTGAAGTCTTTTTATTGATCGCAAAGTGTGCCATGAACAATAAAAACTAATTAGATTTTACAATATCGCCTTTGAAATACTTTGACAAATCACAGAGTTTGCTCATTACACGAGGTGTTATGTGATTACACGTTTTAATGATTGTCACTATTGTCTGTATGTGAACCATTCAATTTTTGCACAATGTTTCGACGTCATTTTCTCCCAAACCGTTGAAGATAGGTATATGAGATGCTCTATAAAATATACTTAGAATTTTGCGTGGAATCGAAATATCCAATATTATACATTATTTAACATTATACATTCCATTTAAAACAAAAACATAAGTCAGGTCAATTTTTCAGAAAATCGTTAGTCTTTTGTATTATTTTTTGTACAAAAAAAAACTTGCTAGAGAACTATACAATCTGATATTTGTTTCGTTCCGATACCTTCAAAAACAAAGAAGTTACAGCTGATTAAAATGTTATCAAAGATAATGAAACACTCTGTACCTAATCTGAATACTAATACAGGGTTTCCTTTAAAAAAATCACCACTCGCGTCCAATGGCATCAAGCACTGGGTGTTAGGGAGGTTGAACCACCATCCAATTTTTAATAATAAGACTTCCCCCCAATAGATTTGTGAATTGTTTCGTCGAATTTCAAAAATCCGTCTAGTTTCGCACAACGTGGATGGTAACTTTTTAAATAAACACTCTGCCTATAAAAAATATGAATTACTTTTCCATAAAAATGACTTAGTACTTCAGCTTTATATTATATTATATTATATTTATATTCAGGACTACAAATCGATGGTTCCCGGTATTGACTTTTTTCAAAATTACTAAAGTACCTACCTATTTAATTTATAGGAATGAAAAAAGAATATTATTATTTACATTTTCCACGATTTAATAATAATATGACGATGAAATGCAAGTATCAACACCTAAAATATTTTGTTTTCTTGTTCAATTTTTATCGTGATCTGATTCTAATTATAAATTGCTGTAGAACAAAGTCGCCGAATAAAATAATAATTGATAGGAAAATTGAAAAAAGAAAGATTCGTTATAGATTATTTTCATAAAAATGAGCGTTCACATAGGTACAGGGTTTTTTCTTATAATTTGTCACCCCTCTAGTTGAACAAAGGATAGTAAGCTTTGAAATTTTGGACTGTCCCATTTTTGAGGGAATCATGGAAAAGTAACTGATGCAGGATTCAAGTTTAATCAAATTTCAGGCTGTTTTACTTCATTTGCTCAGTCCTACTGTATGCATTATGTATTTTTATTCATACAGTTATTGTTTCTTTACCCCACCCAGCACCACCCCTATTCGCTCCGTGTCCATAACTTTATAAAAAAACATTCAGTTTTCGCACTTTTTTCTCTCACAAATGTCTTTACAAATCAATATAAGTTATATGAGTTTGCTTATTTTTACAGAAAAATTGTTACTTTCGACTGCGCTATATGTCGCGTCACCCCGATTTATCATGCAAATAATGGCCCAACGCCCAACACTTAAATGCCTATAATTATTGACGGATCAAAAAACATTCATACGAATTTCTTTTAAAGTAAAACTAAGTAAATCGAATAGACAATTAATGAACAAGATGACCATCGAGGACATAGAAGGTACAGGGTTATTCGCATTATATTTTGACACCCATCTACTTACAGAGCTCTTTATTATAAATGATAGAAAAAACTCTAAATAAAAAAGTTTTAGGTTTTTTCACGTGTAGTATCGTTGGTAAAAAAAAATCTTTGCAACATTGAAAAAATTGATTGAGTATTTTTTTTTGAACCCTATTCAAGTTCAAAGTCTCATGAAAATTACATTGCGTTGAACTGGATTCCACAATATCTTAGCAACCCAGATTTTTGAAAAAAATATGAATAATTATTGGTTATTTTTGCCTAGTTCAAAATTTTATAGCTAGACTATCTTTTGTTCAATAATTGTACAATTTTTAGAAAGTATATAATTTTATAGTATATTTCGAACGGTGATGACCATTTTTATCAAAAATTACACAGAAAAAAGTTTTTTTAGAAAAAGAGCAAAACACAATCGCCAGGACACGTAAATTGATGAATTGCGATATTTATGTATTGTGCTCGTACATACATATGAAATATATATTCATAAATAGTGATATTATGTTACTTATCTAATGATTACTCTTTCAAAAACTTACCTCAACGGAAAATACTCCAATGTTCGTAAAATTGTCTATGATGTTTATTCAAAGATCCAGAAAAACTTTGCAAAGTTCACAAAAAGCACAAACTCAACGGCAACCACCCTCGACCATACACGCTTGGTATGGTCGAAGGCAACCACAAAAAATATCCGCATCCGAAAATAATATTCACAAGAATACACACCCAGAATAAACCAAGTAATAGCGGGGGGGTGTACGATTTGCTCACAAATAAAATTTTGTGTATGTACCTGAAAAAATATCTGTAATCATGGAATTTCCCCGTCGGCGTCAAGGTGGTGTGGTGTCAGACACGTCAGGTTTATTTTCCCTCGAATAATCTAACTCTGACGCTTCCACCAAATCATTAAATTACATTGCCGACACGTGACCGCGAAACGCCCACCTTAACAGAAATGCTTAGTTTGCATAAAGTAAGTCTCCACTTTTGTTCACCTTAACACCCACAGTCTAACGGAAATACAGAACGACTTCACTCCACTTTGTCAGAACACATACGACTATTGAACAATCAAGATTATGGTAGTGTACCAATCAGTCAAAAAATGATCTGCGCTATTCTAGCCTACCATCACTCAATCCATTCCACAACAATTATGAAACCAATTGATGTAATCAATGGGCACATCTCCCCAAACGACCCTTTCAACATAAAATTCGATCAACTAATATTGAGCGACTATGTGGACAACCATAAAGAAAAATTAAAGTTGGTGTATTCAGAATTAAAAGAGATTAATGGACAAAAAACAAAAATCAACTTCCAAAATAAACGAAAACAGAGACACCCCCGAAATATTTAAACCAGACCAACAGGTATACAGGTATAAAATTGGAAAACGCAAGACCAACAGAATACACCTACACTCTTATACATTACTATGACTTGAGCTCTATCATTGACGAAGTAAATAAACTGCACAAACGATCTTTAAATGTAACGGATTTCCTTATGAAACATAGTGAATATTATGCTGAACAAGTAGATTACGTTACGCTAATGACAATGACCTAAGAAAGAGTGGAAAGCAAAATTAAAGGCTTATTACCTCACCCACAAAGATTCAGAAGAGGATTGATCAATGCCATTGGATCAATTTTCAAATCGATCAGCGGAAATTTGGACGCAGCTGACGGCGAACGTTCTGACAAGATTATAAACAATCTCGAGAAAAACCAAGACAATTTGGCAAAATCCATCCAAAAACAAAACTCAATATCAGTAAGCGTTATCGAAAAATTAAATCGAACCATTCAGCAAATAAACCAAAATGAAAAAGTTATTGGAACCAAACTCAAACACATAAGTTTATTTGTTCAGAATAGAACAATCAGAGACAATATGTACTTGATCAGAGATATCTAGATCCGAATTATCAATACCTATGAAATCACTGATTCAATCCTACAGGATGTTGAAAATTCAATCACCTTTTCCAAATTGAAAGTTTTACATCCTAGCATAATGAAAACCAGTGATCTTTTCAGAGAACTTTCAAAATTAGAGCAAATCATAGGAAAAAATCGTTTGCCTTTAGCAATAAATTTGGAAAATACGCTTCTACTCGAAAAAGTAATAAAAGTTGATTGCTACGTATCAAAAAATAGAATAGTTTACCTTTTGAGAATACGCATCACCTATATCAATATCTTTGATTATTATCGACTATACTCATTTCCTATCAAAGATCAGAGTCTGTTTAAGGTAGTTATTCCAAAAAACAAATACATGGTTAAAAATCAATAATTACACTATGCATATATGGGAGCACCATGTCAAGAAGTCTTCAACAATCTATACCTGTGCGAGAAGAAAGAAAAGCTGGAAGAAATTCAACCAGAATGTTCTTGCGAAGTACAGCTACTAGAAAACACAAAAAGCATTTCCACTTGTCAACAAATCGAAGTTTCCATTGCCAAGTCTATTATCAACCAATTGGATGACTCTAACCAATACATCCTAGTCTCCTTGCAAGAAGACGTCATTGAACTCCAATGCAGCCAGCAGAGGGAAACACAGAGAGTCCTTGGGAGCTACCTACTACACCTTCCCATAGGATGCCTGTTTAAAATCAATAAAACTTCGATCATCAATGAAGACACGACCGATAAACAAGCAATCATCTTCCCCGACATCGACACCCAGCCCAGAAGTCTACCAACTCTGGACTTACAACTTCAACTCCAAGACATACACCTTGATGAACTTCACGAAATCAAGCAAAGAATCGAAGAAAATCCGCCACACCTAATTTTTGACGATATCAAGACGGTGCCCAGTCTATGGACAATACTAATATATTTTTCAGTATTGTTGGCCATCGGGTACCTTGCTGTCAAGATGCTGATCAAGAAGTGGACGAAGAGAAAGGACAACCAGTCAGCCCTTCAACCAGAAGATTCAGCCACCCTCTTCAACTACCCCTCAACAGGATGTGTTGAATCTAAGGAGGGAGGAGTTATCCGCCATACAAGCCAGGATTATGCTGACCGAGCATACCTATCCAATGCCACTTTATAATTAATGCTTATGCTTTTCTCGCTTGAATTAGTCAGTTGATAAACGTTGTAGAGCTTGTATGCCATTTTCAATTTATTGTAATTCAGAAGTGAATAAAATTGTTTTAAAAACAAACTTCAAGAAACGTGTTACTTAATTCATGAAAATTTCATATTTTAATATGCATGTAACAATAGTCACAGCCTGTTCCTTGTTACATGCGAGTATGTCACCAATTGCATTGTTTGTAGTTCTTCTCAAATAGCTTTAGCATGAAATGTTCGTGCCGAATCTCCCGCGAGCTTGAATTAAAAATCCGGAAATTTGATCTCGTTGCGAATTTTTCAAGAAAAATCGCAACTCGACAAAATTTCCGGAAATCATTCGAGCTCTAGGGAGATTATAGGTAAAAGTTTCATTATTTTTCCTGAAGATTTTATAATAACTAAGCGAAAGAACATAATAATATCACTATTGGAAATGAGGAAAATGTGGAAAAGTTCAATTTTTTCAAATGGAATGCCCTATATTTTATCACAGATCAAAGATCTCCTGATTTTCCTTTTTTCAAGTTTGCCTTTGTTTGAACTAATCGTTTTTGAGTTATTTGACTTTGAATGACTTATTGTACAGGGTGTACAACCAAGAGAGGTCGCCGGCCATATCTCCGTAAGTATTCATCCCACATTTTTGGAAAAAAAAATATTATAAAAGTTGCCAAAAGAAATTGCTGGAAATTATTTCCAAGTTCGTGCGACGTCCGCTAGGGAGCGTAATACAATGGTGAAATAGAAAATATAGGTTTTATTAAGAATATTGAACGGTGACCTACCAGATAAATAATATTTTATCGAAGAAGAAGAAATTATGAACATTCTTCATATTAAACTTTTTTTGTCATATGTCAAATAAAGGGTGGGGGAAGGGTCAAATGTTAATTTTTAAAATTGTTGATAAATTTTGATTGGCTTAATCGATTCCAATAAGCTAAGCGTCGTTTTAAAGGTTTATTATTATGCTTTTTCATGGTGTAATATCACTATTATCTATTATTTATCTGGTAGGTCACCGTTCAATATTCTTGATAAAACCTATATTTTCTATTTCACCATTGTATTACGCCTCCTAGCGGACATCGCACGAAATAATTTGAAGCAATTTCTCTTGGCAACTTTTATAATATTTTTTTTTTCCAAAAATGTGGGATGAATACTCACGGAAATATGGCCGGTGGCCTCTCTTAGTTGTACACCCTGTATATAGTTGCAATGCGCGCGAATAATGCAATAATTTATCCCAAACATTATGGAAAACCAAAGGAAATAAATTATTTTGTCACTGGAAAGTACTTGATATGATATGAGTAGCAATTGTTATTTCCCTTGGTGGTCCATGACAGTTGGGATAAAATTTTCAATAATTTAACGTGACAAGAAAAAAACTTGTAATTTTTTGAAAAAAAAAATGACAGGACACGTGAACTGACAAATGGATTGAAGATTACTTTTTTGACAGCTGATGCAGAATCAGAATACTATCAAATTTCAGGATGTGGTATTCATTATGTGACAATGCAATTTTTCTCGATCAAAAACCAAAGTATAAGGAAACAGAAAACGACGGTGAACTTTTTGTGAGAAGATTCCTGGGGTATTTTCATGAGAAAAAGTTCCAAACAACATACATCATCGTACCAAAAATCAACTTTATGGTTAAAGAAACAATAATTAAGATATACAGGTTGTCTGTAAAAGGTCTTTACAAATCTTACCACATATTCCTGAGGTCAAAATAAGCCGATTCAAAGCAACTTACCTTATTACGAAATTGCTGCGTTTCCAAGATACAGGGTGGCAAAGTTAAACAATAAAAATCGAATTCTTCAAATGGACAATTCGCACATTTTTTGGAAATGAAAAATACAAGGATAAGTGAATGCAGATGCCATTGATTTTGAAAACATCAACCTACGACTTTATTATTGTAGTAATCATCGATTGAAGAGCGCCAATCAACATCCACGACGTCACCATATATCTCCTTCTGGCGTATTAAATGTGATAACTCCCTCTCTCTCTCTCTCTCTCCCTCTCTCTCGATCCCGATCATACAGTGAAATTCGTGTTTTCTTTTTCATTTAATCAGTAAGTATATTTTTGAGTATTTCGGAAAAAAAAACGCTGATAACTTTCAAATATTGTCTAGAATACGTGTAAAAATTTCAAGTGAAAATGTATACAAACTGTCCATTGTGTGAACATTTTTATACCTAGCAGGAAGGAAAGAAGTTGTAGTACTCTGAGCAAGTTTATTTAATAATAGCTTGCATTTTTTTTGCCAGTTATTATTAAATAAACTTGCTCAGAGTACTACAACTTCTTTCCTTCCTGCTATTCTGAGATGAGCAACACAGCCATTCCTTCATATTTATTTTTATACCTATTACTTTGAAAATTGATACCTGGAGGTTTTTTGGGATGCAAAACTTGAATATGTACACTTTTGCATTGTGGCCGTTAGAGGGCGCTGCACACTTCAATTCCGATGGTTTAAATTGACCATAACTTTTTTCTCAGTATGGTTTGTAACTTTTTTTGGAAAGGAAATGATCTTGAAGATATTTTTGAGCAAAAAAAGGTATTCGTGTTATAATCTGCTAAAGTAAGTAGTTCTCGAGATATTTTGGTTTTTAGTGTTCGAAGCCGCACCAGAATATTCAAATCACTAACCTTCAAAATAAAATTTGGTCAGTTGATTAGTAGTATTTTGTTTTTGTAGGTTGGCATATATTTATGGGGTAAGAAAACCTTATCAAAATCAAGAATAATATCAATCCAAGTGGACGTGAACCGATATTAATCTGAATGTTGATAAGATTTTCTTTCCCAATAAAGCCACGTCTACCTATAAAATTCAAATCACACTGATTCACTGACCAGATTTAAGACCTCAAAGGTAACAAAAATTTTTTCAATTCAAAATAATTTGAATATTCCGGTGCGGCGTTCAACACTAAAAATCGAAATATCTCTACAACGACTAACTAAATCTGGTTATAAAACGAGCAAGTTCCGTGACAAAAAGTAGGTGAGGAATAATTTCCTTGACTAAAAAATCTACAGCTACACTGGTAAAAAATTTAAAGTAGTTTTGATCCATCAGAAGTGCAGTGTACAGCGCCATTCAACGACCAAAATAAAAAGCTGTTCATATTCAGGTTTCGCATCTCAAAAAACCCCCGGGTACCAGTTTTCAAAGTAATACGGTAAACATTTTCACACATTTTGAAAAATTCGATTTCTATTTCATAACTTTGCCTTCCTTGCAATTCTGGACAATAGTGTTGCTTTGAATCGGCCTATGTTGACCTCAGATATATGTGGTAAGATGTTTTTAAGACTTTTAACAGTTCTAAAATTTGGTATTGATCATTATTTCTGTAAAAACTGCTTGAATACTAATATTTTATAACATTTCGTTCAATTACTAACATCAAACCTTGCACCCAAAATTTTCCTCTGCCAGGCGTTTACCATAAAATGTGTTCATAAATATTTCTTGTTAATTCATCCTTGTACGTTTTTGTAGACCAATTTACTGTATACATCAAAAAGTGTTGCATATTTATTATCATTTAATGTTTTATTCAATATTGAAGGGCTTAATTTTTGTATCAACTCATCTATTGTTAAATAGTGAAGTGTAATCGATTGTAACAGTATCATTGAAAAATCATAGAAAATGATAAGCCGTTTCTTTCATAGCATTTTTTCAACATCAAAGTACTTTCCTAATATTTCATCAACAACTGAATGATGGTTGAATTTCAATAATTTGATATAGTTTTCCGCAAAACATACACAAGTTTTTGGGCTTTATAAACCGATTATGCAAGAGCGTAACCAGAGAACTTTATTCTCGGAACGTAACTACACAATAATATAATTCATAGTTAGTTTGACTGGACTATGGATGTTTGTATCTGTGTGCATTATCAATTACACACATGGGATTTTTTCAGATTTTTTATTGAATGATTTGATAATATTTTATAAGGGATTGTGAAGAGACATAATGCTTGATGTGACTTTTTAACTGACACATTCAAAAACTGACACTTTCTTCCCAGGTGCAGACAGGTTGAATACCTGAACATGCCGCCCTCCTTGAAAGCCAAAGAAATTTGAACATTGACTGCACCATCGTCTTGATTGGGTATAATTCGCAATTTGGAAGTAGACCCTCTCGAAATTGTACTGTTCTAACAGTTGAAGTATGAACAATTCCATCTTTGCCTGGATAGATTGCTTCGACTCTTCCTAACTGCCACTTTAATGATGGGAGATTATCTTCTTTGATCAGGACCATCACGCTGGGCTGAAGCAGATTGGAATAATTCCTTTTCCATTTGGATCTGGTTTGCAGCTCGGAAATGAATTCTTTGGACCACCTTTGCCAAAAATGTTGGGTAATCTTCTGGAGTCTTTGAAATGTGGAATGTGGACTTAATTTCATCCTGATATATGTCAAAATTGATCTCTCAATGAAGCAAGCAAAAGCTGAGGTCCAGCATGAAGAAGTCTGATATGCTCGTAACTGACAAGTAATTTCGAAAAAAATTGTTTATCAGGTAAAATAGCCGGAAATTTCTTTTCGAATACGAAATTGGAATGTTTGATTCGACCTCCAACTCGTATAATGTTCTCTTTGTCAATAAAAGGGTTAAGATTTGGAAGTTCACTCTTGTCAACTTGTTCATCTCTTTTCAAGTCACAAAACTCTTTTTCGAATGTACTCTTTTGGACTAGTCTAATAAGCGGACCATTCTGATAACTGATTACTGAAGTACAGGCGCTACAAGTTTTGGGCTGTTGGCCCCGACACCACAGCCTTAAGTTGAGCTTACTGTATCTTCTCTGTGGCTGTCTCTCAGTCGCAGAGTTCCGTTGCCCGAATAAGGTTTTTAACTCGTTCTACTGTTTCCCTGTCAGTCCTCGTTGCACAGCCTACATATGGGTTCCTTGTTGAAAAGTCCAATGATATGCATGTGTTTCCTTAGAGCGCAGTGCCCAGTTAATATACCTGTTGCTTTCCTAAGCTGATTCCTGCTGAGTTTCAGTAGGCTTCCAGAAAATGATGGTTCGATGTCGTCTGCCATCATTAATTTACTGTGTTTCAGTCCTGGTGATTGGCACCATCTAGCTTTCTGTTGTTTTTTGGATCAACAGTTCAGCCAACCTCTTACAGAGGATTTTGTAATGCCAATGGCAGGTTCTGGACCCAGAAGTGGTGTGTTTGCAGCCTTGCGTGCTAGTTAGTCCGCCCGCTCGTTCCCAGCTATCCCTGTGTGTCCTGGTATCTATCCAAGAGTAACATCGTTAGATCCTCTTAGTATGACAAGGTTTTGCTGACAGTCCATGACTTGTTTAGATTTGGTTTCCCGACAGAAGATGGTTTTGATTGCAGCTTGGCTGTCTCTAAGGATGAGGATTTTCCTTCCTCTGTAGCCTCTCCTGAGATTCTCTTGCACGCATACATTTATGGCATGTACTTCCTGGGAAACTGTAGCGTACATCCCAAGTGGTTCATATGTTTCCCACTTTGGATTTTCTCTTACGATTTTCGCACCAGTTCCCTGGCGGACCATACAATCCCGATGCTTTTGAAATCCTTGCGTTATGTACAAAGCTTGAACAATGAGCAGTTACTCTTTGCAGCTTGGTAAGTGTAGAAAATCGGTAAAATAAATCAAAATAATCGAAGTCAGGACAAGGAGTAGTGAAAAAGATCGTCTTTTTGGGTTATCGAATGAGTCATGATCAAGATTGATTGATTCGGCTGGCCACTGTTCTTGAGATTGAAAAAGCCAAGTGGGACCATGCCACCAGAGTTTATTATTCTAGCAAGAGTTTGGATTCAAACCCTGTGATGATATATTCTCAGGATTTGCTTGGGTATTGACATAAAACCACGAATTTATTTTGGTAAGCGTTTGAAATTGTGAAACTTTGTTGGCCACAAATATTCTCCATTGTTGTGGCGTTGAATGAATCTATGATAGAACAATTTTGGAATCACACCAAGAAAAAATATTTTTCGTTTGAATGTCTAACAGTTTCTGAACCTTTTCTGACAGATGTGCCAATAATAGAGCTGCACAAAGCTCTAAGCGAGCAATGGTCACCGTTTGAAGGTTTTTGCGCAAAGAATATAAACATGGAAATTACCCATAACTTCAAGTGATCTGATATAAATGCATGCACCATAAGCAATTTCACTAGCATCGGAAAAACCATGTAGCTCAGTAGTAATCAGATTTTGACATAATATATATCGCGGAATCTTTATCAAGTGTATATTACTCAAGTTTGATTTGCAAATCAACCATTTACTATAAATATCCAATGGAATACTTTCATCTTGAGACACTTAGGATTGTCACAGTCGTTGTATAAATATCTTAGCAATGATGACTAGGTATCGGAGCTAAAAGACCAAGGGGGTCAAATATGCTGACTATCGAAAAAAGAATGCTTTTTTTTGTGCACCTTGTTTCAGATATAGGCTTGATAAAATATTTTAGAACATCAGTTGAAGATTCCCAGATAAGGCCGAAAGTTTTGTTATCGTGTGATTCGTCAAAATTCACAACAGAACCCTCGGTTTCGTTTGAGCTGACAACAACGACTAAATTGGATAAAAACTTCCACAACACAAAACCACCAGAGAACAATATCTGTTTAATTCTATTCTTTACATGTATGATTTCTTCAATTGAATCAACACGTGTACAAAGGTCATCAACATAAAAATCTCTAGCAATAATCTCACTGACTTCAGGATCTGTATCTTGATATTCCTTTGAAAGTTCCTCAAGACATCTTGTAGAAAGAAACGAAGCTGAGGCCATCTCATAAGAAACGGTATTTAGCTGAAACATCAATTTTTGAGTTGCTATCTGATTTCCAGAGAATAAGTTGAAGTGGTCTTTGATCAGGCTTTATCATGACTTGCATATACATTTTAGCAATGTCAGCAGTTAATATTATTTTATGTTTACTGGCCCTCAAGACTATGGAAAACAAATTTTCCTGAGTTGTAGGACCCACTCGTAATATATCAGTTTTTGCGGAGGCATCGAATACAACTCGTTAGTTGGTGGTGGTGCTATCCTCTCTAATGACGCAGTGATGCGGTGAGTAATGATGGGGTTGTTTCTTAATAAAATAGTCCAGCTTTGTCATATGTTCTAGGGTTTCATATTCAGTTAAGAAATTTGAATATTCAGTTTTCAATTGAGGGTTTCTATTAATTCTCCTTTCTAGTGATAAGAAACGCCTAGTGTTAACTTCAAGAGAATCTCCAAGAACCTCAGGAGGCTTTTTGAATGGTAAACTAACATCAAAATGGCCATCAGGTTATCTGGTTGTCGTACTTGAGAATAATTCTTCACAAATTATTTCATCAGGAGAAAGAATAGGTGCAGGACTAATTTCCTCTAATGCCCAGAATTTCCACATTTGATTTTCTAAGGATGTTCCAAGAAATGAAAAATTGCATGACACATTTTTTGGGATTTGATATTGGGGAATAACCTCTCCAGATATTATCCAGCCAAAACACGTTCTTTGTATAGTCGTTGAATTCGTGCCTAGCCTTATCTGGCCAACAGTTAATACATTCCAGAAATGATCAGCCCCGATCAAAATATCAATTGGACCAGGCTCATTAAATGAGGGGTCTGCTGAAATCAAATTTGGAGAAACCTTCAAGTGAGATGTATCAACAACCAAACAGGCCATTTTATTGGTGATATTTGGCAAAATCAAACATTTAAGATTCATTCTGTTTTTAGTCTGCCTGGATTATAAAGTCACTGCTGACCGTTTTGATGCTTTAGTATGAGTGTGACCAATACCAGTTACAAATAGATTTGTTGACTGCAAAGGGATATTTAATTTGGTACAAGAATTCTCTGTTATAAAAGTCGATTCACTACCATTGTCCAATAACGCCCTACACATATGAGTTAACCCTTCATTTTCATAAACATTCACTGATATCGTAGACAGTAGAACGCTTCCTGAACTGTGATGTGAAGTAAAATGAGAATTTGTGGTATGCTCGTGAGTATCAAAAGTTTCCGAAAAGTTTTCATTGGACTCATAATTCGAAAAATTGCAATTTACCTTGGAGGTAGAATTGTCTTCAGCTTTGATCTGTTGCTGATAATCTGTTCTAGAGATTTGAACTGAAAAGTCAATATGTAAAACGAGTTTTGTCGTTACTTGCATTTCCTACAAGAAACTGAACGGCACCCAAGTAGCAAATTCATTGCTCTATGTTATCAATTTGGCATACAAATATTTAATAATGCCAAATTAGGGACTACTTTCTCGCTTAACGAGTCTCTCTGCGCTATTTCTGTGTTTGTTGCAAAACGCTTCTATAATTGTGTCGTATAATTGCGTACATCACTACACACAACTGACATTATAAAATATAGACCCATTATTTTTCAAAGATATCGTTTTACATTTTTAAAACGTATTATAAGACGGCATTAAAACCATTTTAAAAAGGTTTTTTAAGTATTTTATAATGATATTATCACTTCTGTATAACACTCACAATATCTGCGATAAAAAGTGATTTTGTGAGAGTTTTATATAATTCATATAAGAGCTTTGTGAGGTGTCAAATGAAACAGTTTTTAAGGACACAGACAAATGCTTCACAGGATTAGTATGAAACTGTTTCATAGTCTACTTATTAGGTCGATTACTATGTTATGAATAGTTTAGAGAACTAAATTGTCACAAATCTCTACATTGAAATAAAGTATTACGTAATTATATGTCCTTAGATGTGAATATGGAACTATCACCCTGGAAAAAGTTTAAAAGGAGTGGACATTTCAAAGGAAATGTGAAAAAGAAATATCTGAAAATTTTAGAAAATTGTAATATTGGGAGCCTAGTCCAACTGATGAATTTGTCAGATGACATGCAGTTTAATATCAACTTCATTTGGCATTCAAGCTACATCAAACACTAGACTGGAATTGAAAATGGAAAAGAAAAGTGATAGTGCTGATAACTATCTGAGGACAGAATAGATATGGACAGATATGGACGAGGGCGAAGATTACTGGATAAATTTTGATTCCGAAATAGTTAGAAGAATTAGAATAAGAGGACAATTGAAGGAATGGGCCACGACTCATAACATAGATCACACAGCATTAAAAAGTCCATTCACGATCTGGAATAGTGCAATTCCTAACTTGGTTCCTGAAAATCCAGAGTTTTCTTAGTACTCCAAAAAGAATAAACGTGATAGATTTTGAAAACGGAAAATATTGGCACAATGGGAGAATTTGGATGCATGTGTTGAAAATTATTCAGGCTGTATTTCTGAGATTTTGCCAAAAAGTCCGCCAGAATTAAGAAAGGCTATGTATACAGAGGTTATGTCTTGTTTTATAACCGATGAATTGTGAAGTACAGCTCCAAGCAATTCTATTGGACTGTTATGTCATTGAAAGATGCATCCTGCTTCCTTGTAGGACTTGCACAGAGAGCTGCGACGTTGCTATATGTTCCACTTTGATGTGAATGCAAGGACACTGTCGTATTAGTAGAACGGCCTAAATAGCAGTTTTTTCTTAACTTTAATTCAAAATGCAAGGAATTATAATTGGTTGTCAATTTGGAATAAATTACCAAATATTATGGTGAATTTTTTCAAGATTATCTACAGAAAGAAATATAACGCCAAGAAAGGGATCTAAAAAGAAGTGGAAAGTTTTTTTTTTGATACGACTTTTGGATCAAATCACAGGAAATTAGGTATAATATGTGATTGAGAAGTTGAGAAATCACAGTTCTGGATGAAGCGGCTCCACAGTTTATCTAATGAACCCTTTTACCATAAAGATTAATGGTAGAAGAATAATTAACCATGATGGTCGTTTCTTTGAAAACCAACACATTGCTTTTAAGAGAAAACAATTTTTGCTTCTACAGAAAGCGCAGGATACATCTGTTACATTCCTAAGCAAGTTGTGTTTACTATAAATTATTGTTTTCAAACTCTCACTACTGATCTTTGAATAATTTGATGTTTGGAACGTGATTATAATATTTCACGTGAATTTCCAAGAGATTATAATATGAGGTTAATTATAATTCAAATTTTAAAAATACTAGTGCAGTTGTTAACAAAATGAAAAATAATACAGATTGAGACAAAAAAATATCAAAAACTGACACTATGCAGGCTTCAAACTAATCTTTATTCAATGATGAGTTGTAAAGCAAGACTAGAGAATGCGTTTCCTAATGCGAAATCATGACTGAATTTGACAACCTCTGAAATTGATGAGATCTGGTACAGTTGTTCGTTTGAAAAAAGGTTATATAATGTCATTGAAAACAACTCTATACAATGTTTCTATTTTATCGAGTTTCTTATATACTCAAAACATTGTTTAACGTTTTTATTGACATCTAATTGTCGTTTTAACTGAAGCCATGTTTCCTTGTAGTTCAAGGCATTTGTCTGTGGCAGCCATTATCCACGAAAAATATTTTCAAAAATGAAAGTACACAATCAACACAAAACGTGATGATAAAGGGTATTTTAAGCGAAATATCAAATTGATTATAGTGATTTATCAATTTCTCTGATGAAAAAGAATACTTTTAATTTTTTTCACAAATCAAAACATTGTCATCAGATGGGCTAATTGATGTCATATTCAAGGCGCTTCTATTTTTTCAATAAAAACATACATTAATATCAGGAAATTTGGCTGCGCAAGAAAATTTGGAGTGCTGAATAGCTTGCAAATTTTATTTACGTACCATATATTCTGATCATACGTACATATTAATATGATGGCGACTCGTTTCATTTCTTCGAATCACGACAAAGAAGTACAAGGACATGAAATTTTTATTTCTCTACATTATATCAACTTTACTCGATACTTTTATTGTAAGTTGCCGCACTAAAATACGAAAATATCTTATAAAATTCCACTAACTTATAAAGAGGGCGCTGAAGAAATTGCGTTTTATAAATATATCATAAAGTGTTTCTAATGGTTGTGTAACTATTCTTGAATAGGTCTATACCGCTGTAGACCGCATATTTTAATAAGTTGTAAAAATGATCTGAAAGGCATTATAAAATGATTTTTTAACAATCACATAAAGATATCTTATTGGGATGATATAGCGTTATGTTAAAGAATCAAAAGATCCTATAATTTGGGCTTTTTTTGGTTGTATAGATATATCGTTAGATCTGTAAAGTGCCCTATAGGATTTCCATAGTTTTATACGATATGTCGTATAGCATTTCTCAAAATCCTTGTAAAACTGATTTTGCTACTTGGGCACTGATCGGTGGTATGATTTTTGAGCAAGCAATTCATACATAATCTGAGCCTTTCAGCTTCAGTGATTCTGGCTTGCACATTCAAACCAATAAATGCCTTGCAGTTATAAATTGGATGATCTTTACCACAGTAGTTACAAACTGGAGCATAAGTATTTGCAGAAAGTCGTTTGACACTTCTATTCTTAACGATCTGACTCGATTGAATACTTTCAAGAACTTTACATTTTTCATCGAGAAAATCAATGAATACTTTAAGCGTCACACTATCCTGCTTTGGATACTCGGTTTTCCAATCCCTTCTGGTCAAATAATCAAGCTTTAAAGATAAAAAATGAATGACTATCGAGTCCCAATGATTGACTGGTTAGCCCAAGACTTCTAAAGCACGCAGATGCCTGGTTATTCCATCCAAAAGACCTCTTCAACCAAGAATACTTTCTTTCGAAATTGACTCAAGTTCAAACAACGCTTTTATATGATTTTTGATTAGGACTTGCTTGTTTTCATACCGTTTCACAAGCAAGTCCCAAGCTACTTGATAGTTATTTGCTGAACATTCGAGTGACGTCAATAGCTGACCTGCTTGACCCTCTAAAGGAAGGCGCAAATAATGAAACCTATTTATTGTAGAAATGGATTCATCTTTGTGTATGAGTGACTTGAGCGTATCTCTAAAGAAAAGCCACTGCTCATAATTGTCATCAAAACTAGGCAATGTTATCGGAGGAAGTTTGACATTTTTATTATGATATAATCGTTTGTTCGTGCTCGTACTCACCAGCCCCAGCATGTGCATTTGATACAGAAGGAATATTTTGCGAATTGCTGGAAATAAATGTGTGCGCTTCTGAAAAGATTTTGAAATGAAAATCTTCGAACTCTTGACGAACTAGTTTATGAGCTTCATAGGACGTATCAGAGTCCAAAATTTCGATACTTGCCTGAATTTCATTAAAATTGTCAAGTAAAAGTTCGAGTTCACTTCAACGAAATTCATGTTGAATTGAATCTGGCCGCTGATCTGCTTTAATGGTATCTAGATTATTTTTGAAGCGGGTTAATTGACCTTTGAGAGATTTTTTTTACCTTGTGATTTTTTGAGTTCATTATGTTCATTGGAGTCTGTCATGGTTCTTGACAAATAGAAGAAAAATGGAAATATTGATCCCAATGAAGCAAAATAGTTTGATTAGATATGGATTTGAGGCAAAAATAAAATGTAGATAAGGAGTGGAAGGAATGAAAATAGAGAATGGGAATCTCCTCTGGATACAAAAACGTGTGCTGCTGCAGATTGACTCGTTGCTCGATGCTGCCTTTATTCTTCTATGACTTCTGGCTTCACAAATCCGGCTCGAAGGACCAAATGTATATGTGTGCGCCAAAAAGTCCGCCAGAATTAAGATAGGCTATGTATACAGAGGTTATGTTTTGTTTTATACAGGAGACACATGCAGCAATAAATAACCGATGAATTGTGAAGTACAGCTCCAAGCAATTTTATAGGACTGTTATGTCATTGAAAGATGCATCCTGGATACAAAAACGTGTGCTGCTGTAGATTGACTCATTGCTCGATGCTGCCTTTATTCTTCTATGACTTCTGGCTTCACAAATCCGGCTCGAAAGACCAAATGTATAAGTGTGCATCAATAATTTCACAAATAGGATTTTTTCAGAATGTTAATTGAATGATTTGATAATATTTTATGAGGAATTGTGAAGAGATATAATGCTTCATGTGACTTTCTAACAGCCACATTCAAAAATTGACACTTTCTTTAGAGGTGCAAACAGGTTGAGTACTTGAACTATGTTTTTTTCAGGGGAAAACTTTCAGACTGACGACGTGTTTCCGAAGTGTCGGCGATCGGCGTTTGAATATCAGTCTACTTCTACGGTGCTGCCATCCCTGTTCTTTGCTCATTTTTCGTCAGATTTTTTCCCATTGCATTGCGTTTCATCTGGTTTTCTCAATCGACGTTTTTACGTAGTGTAAAGGCAAAAAACGCTGCAAAATGTGCCTTATCATTAAAGATAACGTTGCAGATCCTTGCAAACATTGTTTAAGATATTGCGTTTATTGTCAATGAGCTACTCAATCTAGCACTGATGAAAGTTGTTCGGTGTTTCTTGAACAAAAGAGAACAAAACAGTTTATGGCAAATCTCAATTTATCTTTTAAAGGAGCAGAAAAAATAGTGGACAAATATCACGGGCCAAAAGCGTTATCACTGCTTGTCCCATTACTATTTATCAACATTAACGTGGTATGTTACTTTTTCGATCTCCCCTGTAGCCGTTTGATTTACTGGCAACAGCGCACTGGTGAAAAGTCTTTTATGTCGCTGATGTCTGATGTCAGTTTTCATTAAACGTATCTTTCTTTTCGAACTCGACCTTGGTAGTGAACGGTTGGAAGACATTCACATCTCCATGTGTTAGATCCAGGGGTAGGAAATAAGTAACCCCAAGATCGTCCATTCAGGCCTAGGACCATGACTGATGTACCGGTACCACGTTAAGGGTGTTTTCTTCCCCTACCACGCTACCACGACCGTGATTGATCCACTCCACCCCAATTTCCTAATTGCCTGATCTGAGCATGGGGTTAATTATCAAGCATTGAGGAGTTATTGACTACTTCGTGTGAAGCCTGAATAAAAAAACCGGTCAAGATCGTTCATCTGCTTGGGGAACTGGTACAGTACAGCCTACATGGACTGTTTTGGGGTTTTTTCTTGGTTTTGGTGGAGTTAAGAACCTAGCAAGCTGTTGCGGTGAGCCGTATCGATATATTGTTTTATTTTTTTTTTTTTGAAATTATCATTGAAAGTTGGAAACATTCGGGATTTATCTACTTTTTTTTTATGAATACTTTTGTGAAGCGTTGTGACGTCACATAGCGGCAACTCAGTTTGTGAGTGATCATTTTATAAATTAATCGGTTCAACTGCTCGCTTGTTTGATCATAAAAATTTGATAGAATAACGTTATTAAGGTTATAGCGTTTTTAATTATTGATGAGCGGATTTGTACTGAACCCTTTTCTTGATGCAGATTCATTACATAAATTGCACATATATATATCCATGTCTATATAGTTGAACTGAGTTTTAGGAAAATATAAGTTTATTATTTACTGATTTCTTGTACATACGATACTGACGTATGCTTTGAGTACTTTGCAAGTAGGCACGGTATTTCTGTGTAAGATAATATTGGATTTTAATATACGCAAGTGTCTTGGGAATTAATTAACTGGTTTGATTTGAGAGTTGGTAGTAGATCCCTGGTTTTGTCGGCGGTAAGTAAGGCAGCTACGTACTTTCTTCTATTCTGCATTTTTGTTCAATAACTTCATGCCTCATAATTGTTTAGTAGACTCAATTGGAATCGGAAAGACCTCGAAGGTTGGGATTCACCTGCACGAATCTCTGGCGCCCATTTTAAATAAACCCCCCCCAAAAGCTCCAGAACTTTGAGTTCCGGGTAAGCTTAGCCAACGTGGCTTCCAATTGAGAGGTTTGATTGTTACATGACTGAAAGTGCTTGAGCTAAGCTTGCGCTTAAATTTTTGCGTGATAAATTTTGGCGCCCAACGTGGTTATAATATTTAAAAAGTAAATAAGTTAAATTTTGAAGCCCAACGAGATAGTTTTTTTTACTGGGACCTTTATTTTTCTTCTTGGGATTTTTTGAATTTTGACGCGATTTGGTAAGCCTCTTCGATTTTTTTTTTTCTCTAGGGAGAGGGGGAATTTTGTAAGGCCATCAGCTAGTTTCAAGTACAAGGGTGCTGCTTGCCGACGACTTTGACCGTTTGATCGGATCTGCCGCTTTCAAATCATACTTGTGTGCGGACTGTGTTTGTGATTGATGGATATAACCTATTTTGCGGCTTGGAATGTTTGATATATTTTGTATTTGAGATTCTGTCATGTGTTGTGATCGTTTATCAGTCAGTTGGTGCATCATGTTTGGATATGTCCCTCTATTCTTGAGTAACTGAAAATCTGGATAAGTTTCACCCAGTCCTTCTCTTAGCCAACTCTTCTATTTTGTGCAGGAGACGGGTAGATGTCTGAGGAGTACCGCTGAACTTATTGTAATGGAGTTATGTACAGGTCAGACTAGCTGAGGAGTACCGCTGAACCTATTGTAATGGAGTTATGTACAGGTCAGACTAGCTGAGGAGTACCTCTGAACTTATTGTGGTGTAAAAGTTATGTACAGGTCAGACGGGTAACTACCTGCCTCTGAATCAAAGGACGGGAAAAGCGAGATGGGAGTGTATGTTAAGTGACTGTCATTTGGTTGAGTGAGTGCCTTACGGAGCCAGGCGGAGGAAAAGGCCCGTGGCGGAAAACTGCCGGAGGTACAAGTCCTCCAAGTGTTCACTCTTTGTTGTGAGTACCATTTTATCACGGTACGCTCTTTTGGTTGAGTGAGAGCCTCACGGTGCCAGGCGGAGGAATAGGCCCGTGGCGGAAAACTGCCGGAGGTTCAAGTCCTCCAAGTGTTCACTCTTCAGGTGCCAGTTCATTCAGATACCGTCAAAATATATCCTGGACACACAGATTCACTTCTGATTCCTATTGCCACCAGCTTTTCACGAATATGAGTGTCTCCCAATTCTGGAGTTGTGTCAACGTGACTTAACCCACACAGAAATTTCCTGAAGGACCGACACAGGTGTTTTGTACAGTGTCATGTGGAATATGCTTATTGGCGATTCAATCGGGTTTCGACAGGGTTTTCGCGTGCGACAATGGATTCTGCACCTTTTGGTTGAGTGAGAGCCTTACGGTGCCAGGCGGAGGAATAGGCCCGTGGCGGAAAACTGCCGGAGGTACAAGTCCTCCAAGTGTTCACTCAAGGTTGTGAGTACCCTTTTATCCCGGTACGCTCATTTGTAGTATATACCCCTTTTGTCTTTTTCCTTCTCGCGCACTGAAGTATACACCCCGTCTGTACTTGCAGTGGTTTCCTCACCTGCAATCGGGAATAAACTAGCAAATGGACAGCATACATACTTTGCCAACTCCATCACGGTATATTATGATGCGTTCCGGCAGGGCGGTATTGTGCGCCTGATGGTTTGTCATAATCATCCCTTTTCCGCAGGATTTTCGTGTGCACCTTTTGGTTGGGAGTTTCTTCATCAATTCCAAGTAAAGCATTTTATTTATAATTTACGGAACAAAGTGGGTATGGTTGCCTGTTCACGTGAATTTTCAATTCACTCTTTCCGTTTTTCATCGAGTGTGACATGTATTTTACGGATTCCGATTTAATCAAGTTTTCTTGGCATACTTGGCTGCGGTTGTCATTTGTTTCAGCTTTGGGAAGTTATAGTCTGAATAATTTATACTTTCTCTTGAGAGGTTTTTCAGATTATAGTTACTCCATTTGAGAACGCAGTGTTGCTTTTGGTAGTTTGGTACTGAATTCTCGCCATTTGTGTATGGGATTTTTAAACTAAGACTGTTGTCAGGTGATGACTCATGGCCAAGTATAGCCTTACATTGTCAATTGTTTTGGATTCGGTGACATTGCCGATGGTGTTGGTTCCGGGAGGTCTGCGATCATTTTGCCGATGTGCGTTTTTCCTTTTTGAAGGATTTTGGATTGTGGCACCTCGTTGAGTTTCAGCATTATTTTGGATTATGTTGATTTGGGTCGATGAATGCTGAAGTCTCGCCATTTATTGGGATTATAACTGGGACCTTGCTGTTGTTTGGTGATTGCCGATTCTAGACTTTCAGTCTGTTTTATGCAGGTCTATACTTTATTTGATACATTCACGTCATCAGGTTGTTGCGTAACTAACCCTGTTTTTGAGTCCCGTTGGTTATGGTGCACATCACTGATTTTGACATTCCCTGATTTTGACTTTCGTAAACTTTTGTGGTTATTTGAGTTTACATTTACCGATTTTGACGTTTAACCTATGCGGTTATATTTTTCCCGATTATGACTTTTTGGTTTATGACGTTTATTCCGTCGTGTTTTCTTGCACTTTTTGGTGGTATCAACCACGACATGGACTCCACGAGGCATAGCTACTGCGTTTCATCTCAGCCCCGTATCCGGTTATTTTTCTTCGTTATTCCTGATTTTGTCTTTCCTCTATTACGAGGCTATGGACCCTGTTTGGGGGGTTGTGCAGAA
The DNA here is from genome assembly GCA_958502075.1 of Orchestes rusci. NCBI lineage: Eukaryota > Metazoa > Arthropoda > Insecta > Coleoptera > Curculionidae > Orchestes > Orchestes rusci. Next base: position 55,040,845 of record OY293303.1, on the reverse strand, counting down.
TACCCATACTCCGGGTGCTGGATGAGGTAGGAGCCCTCTAAGTGCTGAATTCCAGAGGCCGTCAGCGCTGGTTTTCTTGCGGTGGTACTCTTTGTTTAAAGTTATTTTGTTTATTCCATGTGGAACTTATCTAACCTGTCATTTTTCGAGGCCACCTGGTGTCTTTCTTTGTGAAGCACTCATTAGCGTAGTACGCTATCGTACAACCCGTATAATGAGTTCGGTAAAGCTCATTCCCTGTAGTTTGGTGAGTCTAAGGGGTAAAAGGGGAAGGATTGGTATAGTCTTTTGTCCTATACTAGACCCCCTCGGTCTACTCACTCCTTGCTGGTTTGGATTGGTCAGACTTTGGTGGATGCGCTTGGGCAACTTTTGTAAGGCTGGTATGCGAGGTCTCCCCAGTCTCATTGAGGTTACGCAATGCCGGTTAGGAATTCCACAAAACTCCTACGGAATTTCCCTCTGCAAGAGTTGGATCATGTGGTCCTCAGGGTTTGGTGGGTCTGAGTTAGTGAGGCTTGTTGTTTTTTTTTTTGGTGTTGTCCTTAGACAGTAGGGGCGGCGTCTTTCATTTTGACCAGTGGTCATCACTAGTTCTTTTCTGAGTTTTTTTTTCTTTGGTTATTGTTTTCTGATTTGCTTGAGTCCGAATTGTTCATCTTTAAGGTTTTCTTTGTTTCGCTCTAATCTTGTCTCGGCCTATCGTCGAAAATCTATCCTAGTTTTTCTCCTGTCTAAGGAGAGGGCGAGTTATCACGGGCCAAAAGCGTTATCACTGCTTGTCCCATTACTATTTATCAACATTAACGTGGTATGTTACTTTTTCGATCTCCCCTGTAGCCGTTTGATTCACTGGCAACAGCGCACTGGTGAAAAGTCTTTTATGTCGCTGATGTCTGATGACAGTTTTCATTAAACGTATCTTTCTTTTCGAACTCGACCTTGGTAGTGAACGGTTGGAAGACATTCACATCTCCATGTGTTAGATCCAGGAGTAGGAAATAAAGATCGTCCATTCAGGCCTAGGACCATGACTGATGTACCGGTACCACGTTAAGGGTGTTTTCTTCCCCTACCACGCTACCACGACCGTGATTGATCCACTCCACCCCAATTTCCTAATTGCCTGATCTGAGCATGGGGTTAATTATCAAGCATTGAGGAGTTATTGACTACTTCGTGTGAAGCCTGAATAAAAAACCGGTCAAGATCGTTAATCTGCTTGGGAAACTGGTACAGTACAGCCTACACGGACTGTTTTGGGGTTTTTTCTTGGTTTTGGTGGAGTTAAGAACCCAGCAAGCTGTTGCGGTGAGCCGTATCGATATATTGTTTTTTTTTTTGTTTGAAATTATCATTGAAAGTTGGAAACATTCGGGATTTATTTACTTTTTTTTTATGAATACTTTTGTGAAGCGTTGTGACGTCACATAGCGGCGACTCAGTTTGTGAGTGATCATTTTATAAATTAATCGGTTCAACTGCTCGCTTGTTTGATCATAAAAATTTGATAGAATAACGTTATTAGGGTTATAGCGTTTTCAATTATTAATGAGCGGATTTGTACTGAACCCTTTTCTTGATGCAGATTCATTACATAAATTGCACATATATATATCCATGTCTATATAGTTGAACTGAGTTTTAGGAAAATATAAGTTTATTATTTACTGATTTCTTGTACATACGATCCTGACGTATGCTTTGAGTACTTTGCAAGTAGGCACGGTATTTCTGTGTAAGATAATATTGGATTTTAATATACGCAAGTGTCTTGGGAATTAATTAACTGGTTTGATTTGAGAGTTGGTAGTAGATCCCTGGTTTCGTCGGCGGTATGTAAGGCAGCTACGTACTTTCTTCTATTCTGCATTTTTGTTCAATAACTTCATACCTCATAATTGTTTAGTAGACTCAATTGGAATCGGAAAGACCTCGAAGGTTGGGATTCACCTGCACGAATCTCTGGCGCCCATTTTAAATTAACCCCCCCCAAAAGCTCCAGAACTCTGGGTTCCGGGTAAGCTTAGCCAACGTGGCTTCCAATTGAGAGGTTTGATTGTTACATGACTGAAAGTGCTTGAGCTAAGCTTGCGCTTAAATTTTTGCGTGATACAAATCCACGTATGCAAGTTTGGTATCGAAGTATAGATGCCTTTTCTATCAACCTCCACGACCGAATTTTCAGCCTTAAACTCACAGAATAATCATAATAATTCACAAAATAATAAATCGCTTATGAGAAAAAATAGCTACAACGAAATCCTTAACCCCAATAAAAAACGTGTGACTAAAGTTAATGAGAGTGCTTTTGAACCAATTCGGAGAAAATATGACTGGTGATATACAGGTGAGAGTCACATTGCCCAGAATAAACTTTCTTTTGAGGGAATGAAGTACAAATTAGTAGGTGACCTTACAAATCAAGTCTCATCTGTTATACATAAACCGGAATTTTTCAACGCAAACAAACAAAATGCTTTCTCCACAACAAAATTCTTCAAACCCTATTGAGTAACTAAGTTTCTGACGTACTAAATAAGCTCATTAATGTTCAAGAAAAAACTTAAAATAATCCAGTGAAATGCTAGGTCAGCAACCAAAACTTACTTGGAAATATATGCGTTGAATTCCAACCTGATATTATCCTATTGTGCGAAACCTGGTACCAACCACACTATAATATACATTTATCAGGTTACAATATAATCAGGAAAGAAAGATCAGATGGTGAAGGAGGAACAGCAGTTTTCATCAAAAACTACTTTCCATGTAGTATTTCGAATTTTGATCTGAATAACAAAAATATAGAGGTATGTGGTGTAAATAACTCAATCGACAAAAAAGGAATATCAGCGGTATTAATTTATCAACCACCTGAAGTGGATGTTTCATGTTACGATTATACTTATATTACTTTTGTATTATTGGTGAAGATTTTAACGCTCACCACCCAGTATGGGATTTTGAATAAAATAATGCGCATGGTTAATTTCATCATAGGCATCGATGGCCAACCTACCGGAATAACTCATAGGAGCTCTTCACCCCTTGATCTAGCTATAATATCTTCTAATTTATTATCCAAGTCAGATTGGACTTTATTGGATGACAACTTTGGTTCAGATCATCATCAGGTTTTACTTGATCCGATATCAAAACTTTTTAGATGGTCGCTAACAAATCCACATTGTAATTTCTAGGCTTTTCTAGTTGAGAATATGGTAAAATTACAATCAGCCAACACCATTCTGTCACAAATCGTTTATGCGAAAACTGAAGCGGCCAATACGACTTTTAAGAAAGTGTCTATCACAAAAAATTAGAGAAATTTCACTCCTTGGTGTGACGCTGAATGTAGAAAATTATCCTTGGATCGTGCCACAGCTCTGAAGAACTTTAAAAAATATAAAAATCTGGAAAGCTTTTTAATATATGGAAACCTAGTAGCCAAATCGAATTTAATTTACAAACGCAAAGCAAGATAAAATTGGACAAAGTTCTATGAAAGTCCAAATTCTCAAACAAATCCCACTATCATTTGAAAACGGATCAATTCAGTATGCAGTTGCTCAACAAGCAACCTCATAAGTACCATATCTCAACCTTTCTATAAAAATTATACCCCAATTCAGTTCATGAAGTATTGGCTAAATCAATATCTTTAATTGGACTGAATCTAAACATCAAATCTTCCGTTGATATATCTTCAGGATACGACGATATAACTCGAACTTTCCAAACGAAATCAAAAATAATTTGATCATTGCATTCAACAAAATTATATTTGAAGGAGATTAGTGTTGCACAGACAAGAATTCTTGTCTTGAAAACTAATTTCTTGTCTTGTCTTGAATTTCAAGACAAGAAATTTTCAAAGTCTTGTCTTGCACAAGTCTTGCATACTAAAGTCTTGTCTTGTCTCGCAAGACTCTTGAAATTTTTTGTCTTGCACATATTTGTTAAGATTTTATATCCTAACAAAAAGGTGAAAAAACGTCTATATTTAATTTCATAGAAAGAATCTTCGTCGTATAGAAAAAGTGATACGGAAATGAACGACGCTAAATTTAGCAAAAAAAATCTTGAAACACGCTCTGTGCATATTGATAACTCCATGCTCGAACGTAGCGACAAGATTTTATAAAAACTTTAAATTTGGGACAGAGTTATGATAACGATAACGAATGTGTACTTTATCTTGATGATCACAACTCAGATCTAGGTGACGAAGATTCAGACATCCCTGATAACGCTGACGCTGACAAACCCCTCGAAAAACTGAGGTCGTTGCTGAAAAAAATTAAAAAATCAGAACAACTGCAAATCAAGTTTAAAAATTATTGTGATACAGTAGGGATAGTTTGTAAAAAGCCTATAATTGATGTCCGAACGCGATGAAACTCAACTTTTGACATGTTAACTTGGTCTGTAGAATATAAACTATCACTGAATATTCTTTGCGATACTAATCAAAATACACTATCTCAGTTTAAAATAGTTGAAAACGATTGGATTTTGATTGGTCACATAGTTAAATACTTGAAACCATTTAAGACACTTTCGAATTTATTGGCTGGAGAAAAATATTGTACCTTGTCGATGGTTGTATTGGGCGTTAACTTATTATTGGACAAATTGGAGCAATGGGCCTTTGCACTAGATACTCCAAATAGAAGCCTTTCGGAAGAAAATATAATTATGGCTCTTAATGCTTCAAGAAACAAAATTTTGAAACATTATGACAAAACAAATTGGATGTATTGTGTGTCGCTAATTTTAGACCCACGCCATAAAAAAGAAGTGTTTCAATTGACGTCTTGGGGTAGAAGTCTAGAGGAAACGTCAATGGCAAAATTTGAAGAGGTTCTATAAAACAATTATTTTGTGTCTACGATGTGTGAACCTAGAAATTTAAGTACACCTAGCGTTTCATCATCGGTTAATGAATTTGAATTTGATATTGATTTCAATTCAATAATATTTCTTACGTCTGAAGAAGACGAACATTCAGGTAGTGTTAGTAGTAGTAGTTCTAATGTCTATAGTGATAATGGATTTTAAAATGAACTACACAATTATTTATCTATGCAGAGAGTGAACGATGAAACAGATATTCTAGTCTGGTGACAGAGTCATAGTGCCATATTTCCAATGCTGTCAAGAATGGCTCGTGACTTCTTTTGTACACCGGCTACTTCTGTTCCCGCAGAAAGGCTCTTTTCAAAGGCAGCACTGGTAATAAGGAAACACAGAAACCGACTAAACGCAGAATCGGTAAGAAGTTTAATCTGTTTGAACTCCTGGATGGATGAATTTCCGTAAGTTCATTTTTTAATTCTAGATTTATTTGAAATGTTTGGACACAGTGTGTCCGGAAAGGCCATGTCAGAAATGATAGAGTGTACAGGGTCATTCCGTATATATTGACCCATCTGCTAGCGGCGTTATCTGTGGAGATATGAAAATTTTGTAAATATGAAAGTTTTAGATATTCATCTGAAATTTTCAAAAATCTTATCAAAAAAAACAAAAGACTATCGGAATGTCAATATTTTTACAAAAGTAGCAATCAATGGAACCCCCTGTATATTCGCATATATTATAAAAGAGCTTATCTTTGGTATCTTTCTGATGAAACGTTCAGGACATATTCAAGTTTAAAAATGTTTAAAAATCAAAATTTACATGCCTGTTGCTGTGGAAAAAATGATAGAATCGTGATTATATAGATTAAATTATTAGAAATGGAGGTCAAATAACTTTATTTTCTGGATGTTACTCCAAATATGCACGAGTTAATGAATTTGTGCAGCTTTATCCATGGCAACCGGGATTTCAATACCAATTTTTACACATTTTTAAACCTAAATATCTACTGAATATCATCAGAAAGATATCAAACTATATATTTTTCAAATCAGGAAAATAAGATTTTTCATAATATATGATAATATACAGGGGGTTCTATTGAAAAAAATGCTACTTTCAGAAAAATATTGACATTCCGATAGTCTTTTGTTTTTTTTGATAAGATTTTTGAAGGTTTCAGATGAATATCTAAAACTTTCATATTTACAAAATTTTCATATCTCCACAGATAACGCCGCTAGCATATGGGTCAATATATACGGAATGACCCTGTACAGAGGGGTCAAAATAATGTGAGTACTTCATATTTATTACATAACAAAGCATTAGTACGTATCATCATGAATGTTGTTATTTAAATGTTGTTATTTAAATGCGATTATCCCCAAAAGGGTAAAAGATATCGATTCAAGTTAACTCAAACTTTTAAGGAGAATAAAATATGAAACGAAACTCGATAGGAAAAAATTATATGAAGTACAGCCATTATCTTGACCCCCTTTTACATAATATTCGACATGACCTTTTCGGATACCCTGTAATCCTGTACAGAGGCTAAAATTCGGAACAAACTCTTGGTTTGTAGGTTTTGAGTTTCTATTAGGTATCTTTATATTTAGTCGGTTAGTTTTTTGTGTAAGCTCTTATACCAATATACTGTCTGTTGCCTCGACTTTATTTTATTTTATTCTCAACCCTAAAACACTGGCTATGATGCAAACAAAAATGAACACTGGTCAGTATTAACTTGCGCAAAGACTTAATTATCACTTTTAAAAAATTTTCATTTCCAACTTTCAAGAAATCTCGAATTCAAGAAATCTTGCAAGACTCTTGCAATTTCTTGTATATTAAAGTCTTGTCTTGTCTTGAATTTCTCGCAAGAGTCTTGAACTTGCAAGACATTTTCAAAAGTCTTGTGCAACACTAAAGGAGATACTGTGATATTTTCAAAAACATGATAGTCCTACTCATCAATAAGCTTGTGAAACCAGAAGAGTTTTGACCTATTTCACTGATGTGATGAATCTTCAAAATTCGGGATAGAATAATCAAAACTCAACCAGAATGGTGGAGCAAATCTCTCTTAGGATTTGGAAGATGGAAAGGCCTCACTGATTGTATTGCTCACCTAACACTAGTCATTCAGAGAAACTACGTTGAAAATAATTATTTGGGTGCTGACTTTCTGGATATAGCCGGTGCTTACGATAATGTGGACCTTACCATTCTGGCAGACAAAACGGTCTCATTTGATAAAGCTTTTGCAATCAATGTGTTAGAATCCAAAATCAATATGAAATTATTTATCCGCAACATGAACAACTTAGTGGACCAAGATCAACTAGCGGTAACTGGCAGATAAATTGGATTTCTCGGTAAAACGTCAATAGCAAATCCAGGATTGACACTTATGGGGAACTCATACAATGTGTGTGATGGTCTGTTGTTGTACTACGCTCCATTGGTTGTATAAGTATCAATATGGATAGTTCGGATTTTCACGATATTCACAGGTAGATCTGATTCGTGCACGATATTGGCTTCCAAAGTACGACTTGAAAACCCCAATAGCTTTGAAAGCAAGTTTTCTTCAGGAAAATGGATGGGAAAATCTCGATGAAAAATTTCACACTTCAATGTATTATTGTTGGGTCGTAGTCAATATTTTGGTATTTTTGTTCAAAGATATTTTCAATTTACTTTTCAAATAGTTTTCTATATTTGTGAATTCGTAAGCATCTGGGGGTATTTTGATAGATTTGAATCCGTTTAATCCGTTGCGACTATCATAAAAGTAGAATCGACCACTGTTATCAATGTTCGGAATTGAGTTGTATGAGTGAAATCCAATCAAAGCTAATCCGTATTGATAGTTTGGATCCAATCGAATTGGATCACTGAAATCCGTAGAAAGAATTGACTCACGAACCTTCCACGTGAAAGTCACTGACATGACTGATGATGATTTCACTGTCTCAAGCTGTTTTTATAAAGAAAGTCAATGCATAACTGTCCACAGTTGTTTGAATTGAATTTTTGATATCGTTCTCGATTGTAGGTGATTTTAACATTTTCGCCAAAATAGTTCACACGTTCCTTAGGTGGTTTCAAATTACCAAAAACTGTCATAGTATAGCACGTTAGCAGCACGCTTGATGCAAGCTACCCAATGAGTTCCAGTATTTTCGTTTGTATCCAAATTGACTACAGCGCTCTCCTTAGATCTAGGTCTGTTTGGAAGAGTGTCTCTCATGAATACGCCCCAAAAATATGGTACATCTAATTTTTTTACAAATTTATCCACTTCATTATCATACAATGCTCTATTGGGTAGCTTCACTGGTAGTTTTTTGGCTGCTGCTTCTTTAAAAATAATCCAAATCCACCCCACTTATTTTTTTTTTTTCAAGAACAGTCCAGATCTGTTTTGTCCAAGCTTTTCCATTGCTTGATAATGTTGGTGATCTTCGTCAAACTTTCTCTTTGCATTTTTTACATCTACTATTGTCTTAGCTATTGCTGAAGCACCTCCAGCAAGCGATCCTACAGCTCCCAATGCAGAGAAAATCGGCATCAGGGTTAAAATTCCACCCGATCTAGCTTGGATGTGTATGATTCTGGGAATTTTGATTTTTCGACGTCCACCAGCTTTTTTCACTGCAGACCGTGCCGCCCGCAACGTCAACAAACTTCTCTTTCGCACACTATTTTCATCACCAAATTTCTTCAGAGATCTGATAACAGGCTTTACCACGTGGTTGCTGTACCCCCATACCAATTTTCTTTTTTGCTTTCATTCCGGTAGTGACGAACCAAGCAGCTGTTTTCTCACCAAAACTGGAATCTTTAGCTTTGACTCGTTCCCAAGCTGAATTTTCCAACTCTTAATCAGCCCTATGTCTGTCAGATAACGAGGAGTTTTTAGAAAAGGCTATATCGTGTTGTTTACAGGCAGCGTCGAGTGGGTTGATTTCAGCGTCTCCTCGTTGTAGACGCTTCTCCAATTTTGTACCAGGCCACAATACTGATATCCCGGTATATGCACTTCGAATGGTAGTCTATTTATGAGAGAGTTGACTACAACTCGACCGCCATGCTCGAAAGTCAGCATGAGACTGATCTCCAAATATCTGCGAAGACCTTCTTTATCATGTAAATTTCTATAAATAGTACGCGTGATCACCACAAAGGACAATAATTGTTTCGTCCACCCACAGTATGCAGCTAGAAGCGCAAAGCCTCAGACTCCCTGTGGAAAACTGCGATATAGTTCAACAAGAGGAGAACAGCAAACATAGCAAATTATTACCAAATTATGTTAGAGTGATAATCTGTGGCCCAAGTAGTTGCGGGAAGACCAACAGTCTTTAGGCACTTTTATTCGGTAAAAATGGCTTGATATTTGAAAATGTCTACGTGTATTCAAAATCCCTCTTCCAACCCAAATATAAGCTTTTGGAGGACGTTTTGAAGAGTGTAAAGGGTATGAGATTCTATCCATATGGTGACAATGATTTGATTGAAGATCCCACGTCAGCAAGAAAAAATTCAGTTTTCATATTTGATGATGTAGCATGTGAGAAGCAAGAAAAGATTCGATCCTATTTTTGCATGGGTAGACATAGAGATATTGAGTCAAAGTCAAAGTCAAAGTCAAAAATAGCTTTATTATCAAAAAACATGAAGTTGTTGACAAAGCCATCTTAATGTACACACTATAGACAGTAAAGTAGAGACAAAATCAAGGTTAAAACATTACATTTACACAAATAGTAGGTTAGAGGCTAAAGTTGACATTAAATAAAGACGTAAAAGAGATCAAAGTGGAGTACATATTATCTACCTAAGTAACAGTTCACTATCTAAAAAACATCGCTGTAAAACTCCGCAACGTCATAGTATGCCTTATCTAACAAAAATATTTTAGTATGTTTCCTAAATTTCGAAGCACACTTTATCCCTCTAAGATCCGTGGGAAGATGGTTAAATAATTTCCTACCATTATATATTATGGAAGTTTTGACAAGCTCAGAGTGAGGTATAGGCAATCCCATAAGATCACTTTGACGGGTGTTATAATGCTTACTTCTAGCGGTTTTTCCACAGTCATACTTTCTAAAGACCAAACAAACCGTCTCGAGAATAAAAATACAGCACAAAGTTAAAATCCTGTGCTCCACGAAGAGCGGTCGACATGTTTCACGAACCCTGACTCTGCATATACACCTGATCGCCCTCTTTTGGAGTGTGAAAGGGGATTTAAAAAGGGTATGCGAATATGTTCCCCAAAAGCAGATACCGTATCTCAGATGAGAATCAATCAGTGCAAAATAAGTGTTCTTAGCTATGAAGAAGTCCAAGTTTTTAGAGATGATCCTCAAGGCAAAACAATTTGAAGAGATCTTACTGCACAACGCTGATACGTGATTCTCGAATCTTAGAGAACAGTCAATGGACAAGCCCAGAAATCTATTAAGTCCTGGTGCGGAAATGATCTCAGACTCAAGACAAACCTCGCCCAAAACACATTTAAACTCCAAAACACAAGTCTTCGGAGCATTGAAGGATAACAAATTGTCATCACACCATCGCCTTATTTTCAACAAGTCTCTCCCACACTGGCTTTTAACCTAACTATGTCAGGATCATGCCAAAGAAAAGTGGTGTCATCGGCAAATACTGTGAATCTACCTGATATTGGGAGCTGGGGAAGGTCGTTGATATAAATAAGGAACAGGATCGGTCCGAGTAGGAAGGCTTGAGGAACTCCTGCATTAATTCTTTGGTCCTCTGAATCCACTTCATTGAACCTCACAGACTGAGTTCGATCTAGCAGATAAGAGCGAAACCACCTGAGAGCAACACCCCTAAAACCATAAACTTCAAGTTTCCGCAGCAGTATCTCATGGTTCACGCAGTCGAAAGCCTTCGATAAATCGCAGAACACTGCCGCGGCACGGTGACCATCATTGAGCCGGCTGTATAGAGCTTCTAATAAACTGAAGATAGCATCGTTTGTACCACGAGCCTCTCGAAAACCAAACTGCTCTGGACTCAGCAGTCTCAATCTATCCAAGAAAGAAACCATCCTAACCTTCACCAGCCTTTCCACCAGTTTAGCCAGAGTAGGCAGCAGCGATATGGGCCGAAAGTTTCCTGGAGATTCCCGGTCACCACCCTTGTGAACAGGTATAACCAAAGCCTTCTTGAGACAGCTCGGGAACTCTCCCGTCAAAAAAGACTCATTGATGTTGTTTATATATGTCAGACCTACTCAAAAATCCCCAAACAACTGATACGAAATAATTGTAACACAATTGTACTATTCAAACAGGATGACATCAATCTGAAGCATGTATACGATGAACATGTAACACCTGAAATGTCCTACGAGACATTTAAAATGATATGTAGCAAATGTTGCAATGAAAATAAATTCAGTTCTCTAGTGGTTGTGAAGGATTTTGACTTGAATCATGGTCGTTATCGTAGAGGATTTGATGAGTATATAAGGGTTGTAGACTTAAGTCATTTACCCACTCACACACGCGCGCAATGAAGGTTCTCAGCGTGGATGACATGAACTGCAAGTCGAAAGTAGCAAGTTTAGCTAGAGATGTTCGAAAAAGATATCTTGCACTCAAACTGAATAGGGCTGAAAAGGATGAGTCACTGAACCGGATTCGCAAACCCGCTACAACTCCTCTTGAACGTCTTGTCAAACAACAAGTTCAACAGAAAATAACACCAAATACAGTTCACGGCAATGACCATAAAACCAGATGATCATGATGACACGTCAGCGGACAACGTAAAGACGGCAAAAAAAAGGTCCAGTTTCTTCCTCCACATGAAATCGTAGCCAAGGATGATTCTGTCATTGATGATGATGATGTTTTTGAAAAAGCAAACCAACAGGCAGAGGAAGATGTGACGCTGTCAGAGGATTACCTTGATCAATATCCTCAAATCGTGAGGTAGTACATAGAAGATTATCATAAGGGCTCGGATAAATTAGACCAAAGTCATGGTCCTAAATATGATGTAGTCATATCCAGATGGACGTTGGGTAACGAGGTCATCAATTTTGAGAAAAATGTTGATCTCAAAATAAATAAGGAATATTTTCCAGGGACGAGAGGACTATACGAAATGCTCTTTTACAGGAACCCTAACAACTATACTGACAAAGATCTACCTATTTTCAAAGAAGTTATACGGAAAACCAATATATCCCGAATCGGAAAAACAGCAGATGGTCGACTTATAGGAAATTCAGGATTTAAATATACGAACATTGTTCAAAAACCACAAGCGGAGTCTCCGCGTAGAAAATCACAATCAGGGTTAACGACAGCAAAAAAAGCATGGTCTCAGCTACCCTATAGTAGTAGTAGTGGGGGTAAAAAAAGAGGAACTGGTATGAATTATATTACAAATCCCATTGAATATGTTTATTGGGATGATGTGAATGAATTGGTTGATAGGCTTAGGCTACTAGTCGCTTCCAAACAAGCTGGAAATACGTCACACGATAATAAAATCTTATCGCTTATCGAGGAGCTTCGAGAAGCAAAAATTATATATTAAGCATGACTCAGCCTGTGTGTGACTCATTTACAAGATGAGTCTTGACAAATTTGGTCGCCGACATCACTTTGTAGCAGCAATTTCAACCTATTCGAGGCCAACACAGACGTTATCTTACACAGCTGACGGTGATATTGATGTTAAGAAAGTGAAAATTGGTAACTCACCAACCGACGATTTTGATACAGTTAACAAAAAATATGCCGACGAGGCTCTGACTAATCTCAAATCGAATCTTGAATCTGAGATGAGAATTCATGCTGCCGAGAGTGCGAAGGAGCTGAATGAATTAAAAAAATATATCGAGGTCAGGATCAATCAATCTGTTTTTGTTAACGACGTGACTTCAGTAAAAGCAGTCAAGTGAAGATGACGTCACCTTCCAAAGAAAAACTTCAACTCATCATCGAGCTGTTCAAACCAATGAGAAGGATTTTTTTTCGTCGCCGTATAATTATCAAGGGCTTGGATGACTTGTGGCAAGTTGATTCGGGGCAAATGGATTTGTATGCGAAAGATAACAGAGTCTACAAATATTTTCTCATCATCATAGACTGTTTTTCAAAATTTGTTTGGACTGAACCATTAAAAAGCAAGTCAGGTGACGAGGTATCCCGAACCTTTGCAAACATTCTCAAACAATCACATCGTAGTCCAAAAAATTTGCAATCAGATTAAGGAAAGGAATTCTACAATGGACATTTTCAACGATTGATGCGTCAATATAGCATAAACCTCTATACTACTAACTATACAGATAAAAAGCAGCCATGATTGAACGTTCCATACGAATGATTAAAGAAAAACTATTCAAGTATTTTAGTTTGCATGGGACTTATAAGTGGGTGGATATTTTACAGGATATTGTGAAAAGCTATAATTCACAAAAGCATAGTGTGACCAAAATGAAGCCTCATGATGTGGGCAAAAAACATTAAAAGGGTCTGCTCAATACTGTTTACAGTCACATTAAAATATCTACAAATCTTTGAAAATTTCATATTGGCGATGTGGTGCGCATTAGTAAAGCAAAGCACGTATTTGAAAAGGGATATACTCCGAAATGGACAACTGAGCTATTCAAGATTGTTGATGTTAAGATAACTTATCCAGTGACATATCTGCTTGAAGATATAAATGGTCATCCCATGAAAGGAGCATTCTACGAGCAAAAATTACAAAATACAAAACAAGAGTGGTACAACTTCAATCTAATGGACTGTAGTTTGGTTTACAACATTTATTTGCCTTTAATTACACCATTAAACATGACAAATACAATATTTATACGGAGCTTCTCGAATGTCAACCATAACGTGCGGCCATGTAGGGTGAAGAGAGTGAACGTTGCTGCGTTGCCACTTATTCTTCCTTTAGGAGAATCGAACCATATTCCCCCCCTTGGACACTCCCAGTGTTCAAGTTGAAGTTCTTGTGGTCCTCAATATCATTCGTCTGAAGTAGGTGAGGGTAAGATGCACACCTTGGAGATTCCCCTTTTCAGAGTGCCATTTGAAGTCTTGATGGTAACTACACGGACAACTCCATCATCACCAGGATGCAGCTGGATTACACGTCCCAAAAGCCTTTTTGCTGGTGGCAGATTGTCATTTTTTATAAGAACAAGGGCGTCTAATGCGACGCTGGAACCATGCTTCTTCCATTTAGTCTTCTCTTGTAGTTGAGTCAGGTATAACTTAGACCATTGACGCCAGAATCCCTGATGCATTTGCTGGATTAGTTGAAAGCGAGACAGTCTATTGATGCGGATATCTTCCGGAAATTGTGCTTCTGGTAGGTTGACAAGTGGTTTCCCAACCAAAAAGTGAGAGGGGATGAGAGGTTCAATATCATTAGGATCTGATGACATGGGGTATAATGGACGGGAGTTCAATGTTGATTCAATCTGAACAAGAAATGTGTTGAACTCTTCGTAAGTAAGAATTGTTTCACCAATAACGCGATGCAAATGGTACTTTACCCCCTTTATATTTGACTCCCAGAGCTCTCCAAAATTCGGTGAATTTGGTGGAATGAAGTGCCACACTATATTTTTACTATTACAATAATGAAACAAATCCTCCCGTGAGTCCAACAAAAAACTATACAGTATTTTTAATTCCCTTTGTGCCCCAACAAAATTGGTTCCATTATCGGAATAAATGTGAGACGGAATTCCTCTTCTTGAACAGGACCGTCTTAATGTCGCTATAAAGGATTCAGAATCTAAACCAGACACCAGTTCTAAATGAACTGCTTTGGTGGCAAAGCAGATAAATAAACATAAATAAGCGTTATACGTTCTAGAGCCTCGACCCTTCCTGTCCTTAAATATAAAAGGGCCTGCATAGTGAATGCCTGTTATAGCAAAAGGACTCGAAACATTGACTCTAGAAAAAGGTAAATCAGCCATGATTGTATTCGCAGGTTTAGCCTTATATCTGAAACATTCAATGCATTTCCTTACAATGGATTTAGCGACACCAATGCCCGATGTAACCCAAAATCTTTGTCTGCGTGGAGAAGTCTTAGATGTTCACTTAAAAAAATCAGTCTACTTAAAATGTGTTTACCGTCGAGTAGTAAAAGATGTTTCGTTTCATACTGTAAAAAAAAATTGCCTTAACCGTCCACCTACTCTTAGTAAACCTTGCGAGTCTAAAAATGGGGTTAAACTTAGTAGTCTATGTTTGGGTTTTAAGCCTTTGTTTGAATTTAAAATATTGATTTCGTCTTTAAAACTCTCAAATTGGGATAATTTTACCAAACTCTTTGAGCTCTTATCTAATTCATTGGCATTTAAAAGACCCACATTCTTAGTTTTGTTTCTTAAATTAAATATGAAACGGTGACAATAAGCCCATACCCTAATTAATTTATTCAAATCTGAATACCTAGTGAAAATACTAAGGTGATCACTGGAAACATTACAGGCGTTAACTGACTTCAATTCAGGTAAATTAATTTGCTTTGATAAATCGAAATGAACTGGCCATTTTTGTTCGTCATAAAGAAAAGATGGTCCGTTCCACCACATTGAGCCGTTTAATAAATCACTTGGAAGAGTTCCTCTAGATGCTATATCTGCTGGGTTTTCCTTAGTATTGATGTAAGACCAACGATTCACATCTGTTAGATTTTGTATTTCAGTAACTCTGTGACCAACAAAAACTTGTAACATATTTGGTTGTTTATTTAACCAATGGAGAACTATTTGTGAATCACACCAAAAATATTTGTCAAACTCAAATGATATGGCCTGAGTAATGACATTCGTTAACCTGGCTAATAAAAGTGCTCTACAGAGTTCTAGGCGAGGGATGGTTAATACTTTAACAGGTGCAACTTTCGTTTTTGCACAAAGCAAAGAAACTTGAATCTTCCCAGACTCATCTTCACTTCTTAAATATATCACAGCAGAGTATGCATTTTAAGAGGCGTCAGAGAAACCATGCAATTGTATATTTTTTGACCCTTTTAGAATTGAATGTCTTCCAATTTCAAGTTTATTCAAATGTATTAAATCATTTTTTAATTCTAACCAGTGTTTTTGTAGGTCGTGAGGAATTGATGAGTCCCAGTCGGTTTTTAAAAGCCAAAGTTTTTGAAATAATATTTTTGCTGAAATAATACAAGGGCTCACCAAACCAAGCGGATCATATAATTTGGAAATCTGGGATAAAATGACTCTTTTCGTGATTATTGTCTCGTTAGAAACATCAGTATTGATTTGATAAGATAAAAGATCTGTCTTACCAATGTACTGAAGACCTAAAGTTTTAACTGTTTCATCACTGCCCAATTTTAAAACATTAAAAGAATTTTGAGAATCAAATATTGTTCCAATCCTTAACAAGAAAGCATCATTGTTTGAGTTCCACTTTCTCAAACAAAAGGAAGCTGAATTTAATATAGCAAAAATGTCTTTACAGATATCAAAAGCCTCATCCTCACTGTCAAACCCAGTAAGGAGATCGTCAACAAAGAAATCATTTAGGATTATTTTAGATGCAATAGGAAATTGTTTTGAAAAATCAATGGCTAGTTGCCTTAAACAACGTATGGCCAAAAATGGTGCACTTGCTGTACCGTAAGTCACAGTGTTTAACTCAAAAATCGAAACAGGGTTTTGTAGAGACGTACGCCAAAATATTCTCTGTAAATGCCTATCATCAGGATGTACCAATATACACCTATACATTTTGGCTACGTCAGCAGTAACAACAACTGTGTGCATTCTGAAACGCAGTAATATATTCAATATATCATTTTGAAGCATTGGCCCTTTGAACTGAATATCATTAAGTGACTTTCCAGAAGTTGTTAAAGCAGAGCCATCGAAAACAGTTCTTAATTTCGTTGTAATGCTATCCTGTTTTATTATTCCATGATGGGGTAAATAGAAAGATATTTCAGTTTCATCTACATTTTTTAGTAAAGTCATATGGCTTAATTCTTGGTATTCCTTCATAAAGTCATGATACATATCTTTTAGCTCGGAACTTTTATTAAATCTGTTTTCTAAATTAAGTAATCTTTTGAGAGCCAAATTTTTTGAATCCCCCAGCTCATTAAATGACATTTTTAAAGGAATCCTTACAATAAACTGGCCATTTTCAGCTCCAGAAAAATTATTATTAAAGTGATTTCCGCATAATTTATCATCTTCAGAAGATAAATAGGAATGGCATATTTCCTCAGTATTCCAAAATTTTTCTAAATTTTCATGTAAATCAGAATGTACAAAATAACACTGAGTATTCAAAGCAGAAATGGGAATATGACCAGATACAATGTGTCCAAAAACTGTATTTTGAAATATAGGCATACCTTTTCCAAGGCTTACTCTGCCATTGGTTAACAAATTCCAAAATAATTCTGCCCCGATCAGTAAATCAACCTTACTTGAAGTACTAAATTCTGGGTCAGCTAAAATAATATTCGAGAGAATGTTCCATTTAGAAACATCAAAATCAAAAATAGGTAAATTATCAGTGATTCTTTTTAAAACAAAACATGAAATTTCTGAACTAAAATTATTTAAACGAGAAAAAATAGATACTAAACACTTAAACCTAACAGATGTAACTGAATTTGTTATACCAGAAATATTAATGTTAGCCTCCATTTTGCTTAATCCAAGTTTTTGACACAACTCTTCAGAGATAAAACACGATTGACTACCTGAGTCCAAAACTGCTTTAACTTGATGGATATTACCCTTAATATCTTTGAAATTTATCAAGGCAGTACCTAATAATACATAATTATTATTGTTACTTGCATTAGAACAGGTCAAAGAACTATGAGTCACTTTTTCAGAAGAGACTTGTTTGGATGAATTTTCTGGACCATTTTCCCAGTTATTATCTACTGTTGACCTTTGATAATTGAGATCATGTAGTAAAATATGATGCTTGCCTTGACAATTTTTACAAGCAGGTTTGCTTCGACACTTTGGAGCAAAATGACCTCTTAACATGCAATTACAGCACAATTTTAATTGTCGAATCTTTTCCCATCTATGTGAAATGCTTAATTTTAAAAATTGTGTACAGTTAAATAATGAATGATCTGCACCATTGTTCTTTGAATCTAATTAAAGTACGATTTGCAGTTTGCTTTGGAATGCTACCGATAAGGATGTGTTTCTATTAGCCAACTAAACCCGTCGTTTAAAATCAAATCAGGTGAAAATAAACTTTACGTTTTTCAAATTTTGATGATATTTTATTAATCCACATTTCGTTTTCATTTTATTTCCAAGTAAACAAAACTTACTGTCTTTCAGAAAATAACAAACTGGATTTGGTGGTTATTCTACTCAGAGGGCTGTACACAGAACATCACACAAGTTCATCCTCCCAAATTGAGTTGAAACCACCACCACATCAACGGCGTTGAATAGTTGTGAGTTGATTTTTTCAATCAATATGTCTTCCTTGGAAAAAGATCGCATTAAACAAAATTTTACAGAAATCCACAAAGCAATTGATTTGATTGCGAAACTTTTCGAAGAAACAACATCAATCGGAACTTCAACTCAAAATCCGTCGTTTAAAATTAAATGGATATTACCCTTAATATCTTTGAAATTTATCAAGGCAGTACCTAATAATACATAATTATTATTGTTACTTGCATTAGTACAGGTCAAAGAACTATGAGTCACTTTTTCAGAAGAGACTTGTTTGGATGAATTTTCTGGACCATTTTCCCAGTTATTATCTACTGTTGACCTTTGATAATTGGGATCATGTAGTAAAATATGATGCTTGCCTTGACAATTTTCACAAGCAGGTTTGCTTCGACACTTTGGAGCAAAATGACCTCTTAACATGCAATTACAGCACAATTTTAATTGTCGAATCTTTTCCCATCTATGTGAAATGCTTAATTTTAAAAATTGTGTACAGTTAAATAATGAATGATCTTGGTTACATAAATAACAAGAAGTGTGCTTATCATGAGAAGAGTGAAACCTCCCTCTTTTTCGAACCTGATTAGTTTGTTTTGAGTCTAGTAAAGCCAAAAAATCAGCTCTATCTTTTAAAAAGGATTTTAAGTCCTCCAAACCTGGCTCTAAATTCTTTGAAAGCTTATGTTTTTCCCATTCTCGGGTTGTGTTCTTATCCAACTTGGTAACAATAACATAAATAATCATAGCATCCCAATGCTCAGTTGGGAGACACAAAGCTTTTAAGGCCCTCATATGCTTGTTAACATCATCCAACAAGTCTCGCAGTGATCCAGCTGACTTTCTCGCTCTGTATTCGATATTAAATAAGGCTTTGATGTGATTGTCTTTCAACATTCGCGAATTGTCGAACCTAGCACACAAATTTTCCCAAGCAATAGTATAGGACTCAGCAGAAAACTCAACACTACTTATTATTTTAAGTACATCACCCTGCACACTTGAACGCAAATAATGATATTTCTGAATATCTGTTAAACTGCTGTTATTGTTAATCAATAACTGAAAGGTATCCTTAAACTCAAGCCAATTATTCATATCAGAGTCAAAAACAGGCAAATTTATTGGTGATAGCCTTAATTCAGGCTCTTTACTAGGCACAGCTGTTTTAATTGAGTTTTTCCCAGTATGACTTCCTTTAGAACTAGACACACTACTATGTTCTTCAGGCATGCACTTTGCCAAAATACATTTTGATGCTGATAGATACTTAGAAAATGTGTTAACAAAGTCTTCATGTTCTTTATATTGCTCATCCAAGTCTTCCTCCTCGCACAAACTCACTATATCAATCTGATAACCCTCAAATTGTTCTAAAAGTAACTCAAGATTGGTAGTCCTAACTTTAAGATCATTTAAGACCTTTTCTGTTACTGAAGAGGAATCCTTTTCGAAATTGTCATTAATTAGATCAAAATACTTTGTAAAACTGGTAAGACTATGTTTAGTCGCACCACGCCTTCGTTTCAATACTTTCAATTGTTCCATATTGGCCATTTTAATTATAACAATGGAACACAAAATGGAAATAGTAATCAAATATTCAGTTATAAAATAATCTGAAAACAACAGCACGAAATTCCTAATTCACTCAAGAAGTTTCCATTTAATAAATATGGTGACACTTCACCCAAAGCTGTTTTTAGTTAACAGCAAACCAAATGTTGACACTAAATAAATAGGTCATAGATGTACCAAGCAGTACTCTACAAACATTCCAAAATTATTAGCAGTTTATAAAGGAAATATGCAGGTTAAAACTTTAGTGACATCAAAACCAAATAACATACCTACATCCCTTGCTGCAAATAATTTTTTAAAACAGGAAATGTATGTTTACTTTTGAATATACGAAATCAAAGTCACAGCAAACCCCTTACACCATTCAAAATGCCCATCAATACCAAAATATCCGATATTACAACGCGAAAATCAACACATTTCATGCCAAACGTGACAACATCGAACAAAGGGAAAAGAAAAAAGATGGACTCACTCAGGGTATCAGCTGATGTTGGCCGGCGAAAATTCCATATAAATCATCACTTGGTGTAGGCAAAATATCCGGCTCGTAGGACCAAAAAATGGTACAACTTCAATCTAGTGGACTGTAGTTTGGTTTACTACATTAATTTACCTTTAATTACACCATTAAACATGACAAATACAATATTTATACGGAGCTTCTTGAATGTCAACCATAACGTGCGGCCATGTAGGGTGAAGAGAGCGAACGTTGCTGCGTTGCCACTTATTCTTCCTTCAGGAGAATCGAACCAAAGAGGATGTTTATTTGGTGGAAAAAGTGTTACGTGAAAAAGGGAAAAAAGTATATGTCAAGTGGCTTGGATTTGATAATTCTCACAACAGTTGGATAAGTTCCAGCGATATTTCATAGGTGTGAAACGTCATTGCGCATGCCTACCTGTACTAAAGATTTTCTGCCTAATTCCACAATCAGTAAACTTTGAGTATTGAAGGTGTATGGTTGTCGTCGGCGTCATCAATCAAGTGAAATGGCTACAGCAACACAGTCAATACATCAACTGCTGGCAAAAATTGAGAATGCTCTAGGTCAGGAAGCGCAACATCTGGGGATAGGCGAAAATGAGGGTGAGATCACAGAAGCACCAGAATTAGAAGCCGAATATTCGTTACTCAGCACAATGTCCTACTCAGCTAGCAGCAACATTGCGATATATGTGGAATTGAACAGAAATTTTGAACATATCCGGATACCTGTTAGTGATCAAAATATGTTGATTTTTGAGAATTTGAGTGGAACCTTCTGGTTAGTCATCTAAAGTGGATGCTGATGGGATATTTCAAGTGTAGGGAAATCGCCCATCTCCGATTCATTGCCAGTAAAGATATTATCATCAGCGAAGTTCAAGTCGAGAACCAGTTCAAACTTGTTTTGATAACAAAACAATCTCAAACCTTATACCTGACTGAAAATAACATCCAAGACCTGTGCACCTCAAACGAACATTTTGTGAAAAAAAGACTGCATGATTTGGAACAACTGCACTTTCCTGCATACTATTCTACTGTTATTGGCATTATTCATGAATTACTTTGAAATCAGATTCAACATATCAATATTGTCGATGTAATTTCATCTCGTTATAGCAGAACTTCATGCATAGAAACCCAATGTTTGAAGAAAACTATGTACTATGAACCCAATAGAATTAGTGATGATTTGAATAAAATTTACCGAAAATAAGTGTATGAGGCTGAGCTGCAGGCTACCAGCGGGGTCACAGGTGGCGGATAGTGAATAGCCTTCAGATATGAAGGTTAGCTGCGAATATATCGAAGAAGCAGTCCCCGACCAAGCAGCGGCGATACCGGAGGGTGTAGTGGCTATGCCTTAGGAAAGCATATCCTAGAAAATACTACAGAAACCCAAAGAAAGTATCGTGACATGGCGAATATTGCCGCCATTAAATAAGCATAGCCTCTGACGTAGGGCAGCAGCTATGTCGGTACTGGATAATGGCCATCGAAGAATGACTTCCCTAAGGGCACGACACCAGAGAACCACAGGCGATAGTCATAGGACTAAACCGACTGCGGCACTGCGAAGTCACCAACCCGCCTGGCTAGCGTGGTGACTCAGGGCCAACTCCTTTATGTTCACCATGACATGTCGAACCCAAAAACAAAACTACCCCAGGCAAGTAGAGCGCAACGCTCAGAATCTTGCACTGTTAACACAGTCTGCCTCAAGGATTCTGGGGGAGGCAAAAATTCGACAACTACCAACGATTCCAAACAAAAACAAAAACTACTAATAGCAACGTACAATATCCGAACAATGCGCCTAAACGAACATCTGGAAGAACTGGAACAAGAGCTGAAACATATCAAATGGAATATATTAGGCATATGTGAAACCCGCCTCAAGGGAGAGGCCACGACGACTTTGAAATCAGGACATCTCTTATACCAAAATGACTGCGATGGCCTGAGCACCGGAGGAGTAGCGATTATGATACATAGAAACTTTAAACATCTAGTTACTAAGACACGATCCGTATCCAGAAGGGTCATCTATATTACAATAAAGATTAATGACCGGTATACCCTACAGGTGATCCAGGTCTATGCTCCGACCGGCTCCGCAGATAATGAGGAGGCTGAACAGTTCTACGAGGACGTAACTACCGCAAAAAGAGCTGAAAACGCCAGGTTCATCATCATTATGGGGGATTTCAACGCAAAGATCGGCGTCAAAACAGCAACAGAACCAGCAAATATTGGACCCTTTGGCTATGGTGTTAGAAATGAAAGAGGACAGATGCTAATGGACTATCTCGTAACTGAAGGTCTGTTCTGCATGAACACCCATTTCAAGAAACCACCGCAAAGAAAATGGACGTGGAAGAGCCCAAACAACCAAGTGAAAAACGAGAGAGACTTTATTCTCACCAACAACAAACAGATGTGTACTGACGTCACAGTTCTCAACAGATTTAGTACCGGCAGTGACCACAGATTGGTAAGAGCCAGACTCTTTATAAACACCAAATTCATGCGACGGAAGCTCATAAAAAGAAACCTCTACCCAACTACGATGGAATTGACTCAAAATACCTACGACTATCGGGAAAATGTCCAAGCAAAATTAGAGCTAACGGAAGATCTGAAGACCCTAGATCTTGATAGAATAGCAGAAAAGATCACCAATGCCGTCCAAGTAGCAACAAAAAAGGTTTGTGCACGAAAAAAATCCAGAGACACCAAGCTCAGCCCAACTACCTTGGAACTCATCGAAAAACGCCGCCGCATAGATCGAAACTCCGACGAATACAAAGTATTAAACAAGCATATTAAGAAAAAGTTCCGCATAGACATAAGAAACTATAACACCCAACTAGTAAGCAAAACAATTGAAGAGAATACCAATATGCGAGCCCTACGATCCAAAATGTCTCGCGGAAAAATACAGATTCGGAAGATGAGAAACAAACAGGGAGAGTTAATTACAAACAAGGCTGACATCATATCCACTGTTCAAGATTTCTACCGCCAACTTTACAGCATGTCAGTACCAAAACCAGATCGTGTGCAAGCACAGGAACGACAAAGCATTGCGAACGTCGGCTCCGAAGAGATCCCGGAAATTAACAGAAGCGAACTACAAGCGGCCTTAAAAAAAATGCGAAATGGCAGGGCTCCGGGAGAGGACAGAGTGACTGCCGAGATGCTGAAGTTGGGAGGGAGAGCACTGGAGGACGCACTCATGATTCTCCTTAACAAATGCATACAAGAACAACAAATCCCAACAACCTGGAGAAATGCCGAGGTCGTTCTAATATTTAAAAAGGGCGATTGCGCATGCATAGAAAACTATCGACCCATCAGCCTGCTGTCGACTTTCTACAAACTGCTGACAAGGATCATAGCCGATCGATTGACCAATAAATTCGACTTCTACCAGCCAGTGGAGCAAGCAGGGTTCAGGAAAGGGTACAGTACGATAGAGGTTTGGAGACAATGGCCCTCACACAGAATAAAGCCAATCGCCTGAGCGTTTGCCAGAGAGCCATGGAAAAAGCAATGCTGGGTATTAGCCTTAGAGACAGAGTACGAAATGAAGAGGTCAGAAGAAGAACGAGAATTACGGACGTCGTACGTCGTATTGCGAGACAAAAGTGGCAATGGGCGGGGCACGTAGCGAGACAGGAAAACTCAAGATGGTCAAAAAGGATAGTACAGTGGCGACCCAGAACAACCAAACGAAGTGTTGGAAGACCGCAGCTCAGATGGTTGGATAGCATAAAAGGATTTGCAGGAAGGAACTGGATGCAGACAGCAACAGACAGACAGAAATGGAAGAACATGGAAGAGGCCTACATTCAGGAGTGGATGGTGACAGGCTGAGGAAGAAGAAGAAGAAGAAGTGTATGTTCTATTATTTCTTGTAAACAAGCTCTCATTGTGCTAATAGCTGCATTTTGCAATGAAATCACAAATACAATGCACCATTGTTCTTTGAATCTAATTAAAGTACGATTTGCAGTTTGCTTTGGAATGCTACCGATAAGGATGTGTTTCTATTAGCCAACTAAACTTGTGATCTTGTGTGTCTGGGTGTAGCAAACGTAAATACTCTTTTAAATAATTTTAAAATTTTCTTTTCATAGAATCTTTCTGCAATTGGGGTGCTTGGCTATTTTACAATGTGAAATTTATTTTTTATGTAATTGCATAAAACAAAATTTAACAGAAATCCACAAAGCAATCGGAGTTGCTTTCTCGCGAAGAGTTGATTGCGAGACTTTTCGAAGAAACAACATCAATTGGGACTTCAACTCAAAATCCGTCGTTTGAAATTAAATCAGGTAAAAATAAACTTTACGTTCTTTAAATTTTGATGATATTTCATTAATGCACATTTCGTTTTTATTTTATATCCAAGTTGACAAAACTTACTGTCTTTCAGAAAACAATAAACCAGATTTGGTGGTTATTCTACTCAGAGGGCTGCACACAGAACATCACACAAGTTCATCCTCCCAAATTGAGTTGAAACCACCACCACATCAACGGCGTTGAATAGTTGTGAGTGGATTTTTCCAATCAATATGTCTTCCTCATACAAGGTGTTGTTAAAAAAAGATTGCATTGAACAAAATTTTACAGAAATCCACAAAGCAATCGGAGTTGGTTCCTCGCAAAAAGTTGATAGCGAAACTTTTTGAAGAAACAACATCAATTGGAACTTCAACTCAAAACCCGTCGTTTGAAATCAAATCAGGTAAAAATAAACTTTACGTTTTTCAAATTTTGATGATATTTTATTAATCCACAATTCGTTTTCATTTTATTTCCAAGTAAACAAAACTCACTGTCTTTCAGAAAATAACAAACTGGATTTGGTGGTTATTCTACTCAGAGGGCTGTACACAGAACATCACACAAGTTCATCCTCCCAAATTGAGTTGAAACCACCACCACATCAACGGCGTTGAATAGTTGTGAGTTGATTTTTTCAATCAATATGTCTTCCTTGGAAAAAGATCGCATTAAACAAAATTTTACAGAAATCCACAAAGCAATTGATTTGATTGCGAAACTTTTCGAAGAAACAACATCAATCGGAACTTCAACTCAAAATCCGTCGTTTAAAATTAAATAAGGTGAAAATAAACTTTGCGTTTTTCAAATTTTGATCATATTTCATTCATGCACATTTCGTTTTTATTTTATATTCATGTAGACAAAACTTACTGTCTTTCAGAAAACCACAAACCAGATTTGGCGGTTATTCTACTCAGAGGGCTGCACACAGAACATCACATAAGTTCATCCTCCCTAATTGAGTTGAAACCACCACCTCATCAACGGCGTTGAATAGTTGTGAGTTGATTTTTGCAATCAATATGTCTTCAGAAAGCAAAAAATATACTGTCATTTTTGAAGAAAATGAAGAAATCTCTGTTCGACGAGCCTTGTGAGAGAACGACAAGCCATTGGATTCGTAGAATAAGTAGATTAATCGGCAAATTTAATAATTTAGTGATACATGGTAATCTGCCCAGAAACAATCTTCGATTGGTTCAGACTAATTTGCAACATCTTAAAGTTATTAGAAGACAATTATTTTTAAAAAATAAGCGGGTTGGGATGGGGTTAGTTAAAGAATCAAAATTAAGCAATAGGGTTCAATGGGAAAAAATTGTTTATTGCTTCAGAGGAAGAGTATCAACCGGTTTAATAACCAATTCAATTCATAAAGACGTCAATAGATTTATGGATGATGCGTTTATTTTGTTTCAACGTGAATTAAAGGAAGTACTGAGATCTTTTAACATGGTTAAAGCGAACTCGTTATTTTGCGGAGAGTTTATCAAAAAATCATCCGAACGTGAAATTGTAGATTCCAAATATTCCAACACCAAGAATGTAATTATTGATGTAGGAACGGATTTAAAAAGCTAGTTTTTTGAAAACGTTTGTGATGTAATTTTGAATAGTCTTTCGGAATTCCAGGAACGCGATTCAGGATTTGCTCTTGTTAGAATAATTTATTTGTAAATTAATGTTAACAAATTTCAAATGGGAAATGGTTCTTCCTATATTGCACTACCTAAGGAAATTGTGAACAAACATGCATGCGTGATTGTCAAAATAATGATACCGCCTGCTTTTACTGGGCTACTGTTAGTGCACTTCAGCCTGTTAACCTTCATAACAGCCAAACTACCTCTTATCCTCATTACAAATCGGTTTTGAATATCAATGATAAGATCGTTCGCGATCATGATTCTTTCAATGGTGAATTCAGAGGTTTTGCACATGAAAAATGTAATCTGATTTTCAAAAAGCTTTATGTTGTGCCGATTGTTTTTCAAAATTTGATTTAATTAAAAAAAAATTTTTATCTGGTTGTGATGGGCATTTGTTGATAAAAGATCTTGCTAAACGTAGTCGCGTGAGTGTTCTTCCAACTCCAATAATGAAGTTTATATCTCTTTCACCCATTTCTTTGACGAAAACAATATAAGATTTAGGTACATCGATTCATTCCGATTTTTAGGCGCTTTTCTCGATGATTTACTATTGACAATGAAAAAAACCAATTTTAAAATATTGAGAGAAGAATTTTGAAACGAGGTTGATCTCTTCACTTTCGCCTTTTAAATTAGGCTCACTATTTGCCGTCCAAAGATTGAGAAGACTAGCACTCGTAACAAATTCTTTTTCCATTGGGAAGTTCGTCAGACCCACTTCCGCATGGGTAGCTCAGTGGAGCTAGGGTGAGTTACTCAAGTGAGTTTGTGGAAAGCAATAAGAACAATAGTTATGGTCAAATCAAGTGGCGTATTTATTTTGAGTGAAAATGTTGATATAAAACAAATTGACAAAAAAAATCGTTATGAATCAGTTCCAGTCTCTACTACAATGTTGAAATTAATACCTGCGGAGTACGTACCCAGAATGCATATCACAATATAATAATACAAAAACAAACTTAATAAAAATGTGGTAAACTTACAGTGTGTATAAAATGTCGTCGTTGCAAGTCCGGTCCTGGATCGAGGGCTTGGTTGTTGTGTGCCTAATGTACCCAACTACGTTATAGCGATAACCCAGAAAATTAAAGTTTGAAACTCACCCAAAATGTGTTTGTCTTCTGACAGTCACCAAATAAAACCCGGAGACCGGTTTCGATGAACAGCTTAACGCTGGCTGTAACTCAACGATTTGCGAAATTCACCACACAATATTCCAGCCATATGCTGCGGGAGATGATGTGGTATATTTAACACTTATTCATTTCCAAAAATATGGTGGAATTTTCTTGATGACTGCTGATAAAAAACTCGTGTCTAAATTGGTGATGGTTGGAGACAGAGTGAAATGATGCGACAACCCACGTTGAAAGGTCTGACGTCGCCCTTCTCCCAACCAATTTCCTCCTACGTCATACCACCATGAAGAAGGGGAATCTTTCGTCGGATATCCCAACTTGACATCCGTGCAGTCTTAAATAATTAGCAAATTAAAAAAATTGATTATGACGCCCTGATAAAACCTTTAATGTAACCCTTGAATCGCTTATTGTGAAAATGAATATATTTCTTAGCCTCTGACCATGTTGCCAAAACCATCCAAATAGCAGTTTGTTGCTACACTTAAAACACACTTACAAAATAACCAGCTGATTTATGCCAAAACCATCCTGTTTGTCCACACATAAATGACAGAATTAATTAATCAAAACATATCCTTGACGGTTACATGAAATATGAAATTTTATATGTAATTATAACGATGAAAATGCGACTAACGTGATGTAATGAGTGTTAAAATTCCAACAGGTAATAATTGATACCTATACTACCAGCTAAAATGACAAAGTTCAATTCAAAATTGAGTACTCCCGTACCAACATTATTTATTTACTGAATCCAAAAGAAAATCCGACCTTTTGGAAAATTGACCTGTTACAAATACCCTTTCCTCGTTGAAAAAAGAAATGAAATGTTTTTTTTTTCAACTTTGAAATTCACTTCTTTTGCTTTCTTAGACTTGACCATAATCTTCAATACCACCTACTTATAACTGTCCTTAGCCCTTGAGTTATCCCTTTTTATGCCGACTAACCTCAACACCATTTACACCACAGACTTAAAATAACAAGACAAGTAACAAAACAAATATTGCTAACCCCAACATCTCCCTCATGGATCTATTTACTTTATTTCAGCGCCGTTGTCATGTGCTCTTGATGTTCTAGAGCTTTATGAAAAATACCGGCAAAAAAAATTTAATTCTACTACCAAATCATCAATCTTAAACACCTATAATTTCGTATTTTCAGTTTTCCGTCACAAATGACTTTTCTGTCGTTTAAAAACATTGTTGAAGGGGAACATTTGTGTGAAGCTCTACATTTCATGATGAAATATGGCAATATCCGGTCGCAACTTTGAGGACGGACCGGCTGACGCATTGTTTACAAACGTCCGCTTAAGTGAGGTAAATGCGTTTATAGTTTGCTTATTTCTCAATTATTCAGAAAAAGTCTTGCTCTGTCTGTTCTAAATTGCGAGATTTAGTGTTTAATTGATAAACAATGCCTAAAAAGTGTGTAGTGTGTGGCCAGAGAAAAAAAAACAGGCGAAAATCGGGCGTTTTACCGGCAAGTAAAGCTTATTTCTCAATTATTCAGAAAAAGTCTTGCTCTGTCTGTTCTTAATTGCGGGATTTAGTGTTTAATTGATAAACACTGCCTTAAAAGTGTGTAGTGTGTGGCCAGAGAAAAAAAACACGCGAAAATCGGGCGTTTCAACGGTGAGTAAACAAAAACAAAACTGGCCTATCATCATTGTATTGGGACCAAAACATTCAATGCTAAAGGTATAGGCGTTACGTGTCTTGTTATTTTAAGTCTATGATTTACACCTTATGGCGCAACGAGAGAAAAAAACAACAAAAATAACCCCAGTCTTTTTTTTTACCCTGACGACCTACCAGGTAACTCGGTACCGTGGGGTCGGTGCTCCCCAAGTAGTACAACGCTACTTCTTCCTGCGGTGATCAGATTGATTTTGTCCTACGTCACGTCATCCTCAAAATGACTCTTGAGGTCCTTCGCGTGCCAAGTCCCTTTGTTGCTCTTCTCCTCATCTACCATCATACATCCAATAAACTTTTTCCCCAGTTTTGCACTTTAAAATTTTGCTGCATCCGACAATGCATAATTTGTTCTCCACACTAATTGTCCAACTTCAAATTCGACGGGTCTCTTCCGCAGATCATACATCTTCTTCTGACGTTCAAATGCTTTCTTAATTCTACCCTTAACCTCATGAAAAATATGTTTGAATTTTGCCAATGACTCCGTATGTTTACTGTGAGGTGAAGCATTGATATCCATATCTATAATGTTTCTTTCGTTAAGTTTCCTTTTCAGCTCATCTTTCTCCTTGTACGAAGCACCCGACATAACAATTTACCTACCAAAATTCAAAAAATATGGCGTATAACCTGTGGTTTCATGGGTATTGTTTCTTATGGCACACGCAATTTGTACCAATGTATTGTCCCAAATTCTATGGTTCTCATGTATATACGATGCAATCATGGTCTTTATAACTCTATTCACTCTTTCTGTCGTATTGGCTTGAGGATGATGGACAGGACTATATGATAACTTGATATTATGTTAATGACACAGAATTTTGCATTCCCGACTGGAAATTGCGAACCATTATCCAATTCAATAACCTCTGGCACTCCAAAAAAATATTGCACGTTATTTCTCAAAAATTTTATGATGGCATTTTTGCTTCCGTTTCTTAAAGGCTCTATTAAGCAAAATTTTGTGAATGTATCTACCACTACTAACGCATACTTATTTCCATGTATACCCCGTGGAAATGGTCCAATCAGATCAAGAAAAATTTTCCTCCATGGCCCATCTGTTATAGAGCGCGAAAGCATATAACCAGCTGGTGCTTTCTGCTCAGGTTTCTGTTGACGGCAAGTTATATACTTTCTTATATACCTGGCTATGTCATATTTCATTTTTGGCCAAAAGTACATTCGACTTATCCTCTTGAAGGTTTTGAAAACTCCCGAATGTCCAGACTCGATATCGTGTGCTTGTTTTATAACTTGTAAGCGATCTTCCTTTTTGATAACTGTTTTCCATTTTTCGTCTTCTGATGTTACGTGAGATTCTATATGCTTGTACAACTTCCCTTTCAAGATAGCCCATGCAGGATATTTTTCCGGCTGCTTTAGTACATTAGTATTCATCCTATCATACCAATTAACCTTACATTCATCCAATATCACTGAATTGATTTGAGGAACTGCTCTTAACAACATATCCGGTACCACTAGGTCCTTTCCTTTCCTATGTTTTATCGTGAATGAATACTGTTGTAACTTCATTATCCATCTTGCCAGCCTGCCTTGAATATTTTTTAAATTTTGCAACCACACCAATGAAGCATGATCTGTTATGACCGTAAATTCAACTCCCTCCAAATATTCTCCCAATCTCTCGATACAATTCAACACTACAAGACACTTCCTTTCTGTTGTACTCCAGTTTCTCTCTTGCCTAGATAGGGAACGGCTTATGTAACGAATAACTCTTTCGGTACCATCAGGGTTCTGTTGTGATAGAACTTCTCCTACTCCATATCCACTAGCATCGGTCTGCAGGTAAAATGGTAAGCTATTGTAGCCTACCTTTTGATCGTCCCAGTTGGCTTCAACAAATTTGGCTGCGGGAGCTCTTGTAGTCGTTGGCGATGGGTGGTAGAGTAGGGTTTTGTTTTGATTAAGATTAAGTTTGAAAAGAGGGCGCCACTTTATTTTTTATAGGTGAAAACAAAGAAACCTTGTGTAAAAAGATTCACTGTGATGTCTGGAGTGGAAGAAAACACTGCGTGTCCCAAAACACTATAACCAGCATTTATTTACATAATTATACAAGATGTCGAAGAAAATTGAAATATGGGTGGTTCTCACACCAACCCACTCACTGAACTCAAATATAGTTCAAGTGGTTAAGTATTATTACAGTATTTGAAAAAGTTGACCGATAGGTACTGTTATAATTATTAAAAGAAAAAAATTAAGTATTGAAAAAGATTTAAAATCCGCAAAAGTGAAAAGGTGAATTAAGTTTAATTTAAACCGGTTCTACAGGGAGTAAAATGTTCATGAACCTTTTGGGGTGTAGTCATACGTGGATATCAATATACGGCGCAAGTACCATTCAGTTACAAAAAAAAATGTTACAAATCAATGAGGAATTAATGACAATGAGTACAACCGTAAAAAGGTTGATACTTTAATAAGAAAATAGTTACTTAAAGGAAATAGTTATGAATTAAGTAGTGAAATGTTTACAAACTCGAATATGAAGGGTTTTAAGAAAATCATTATTAGTATTAAAAGTAATTGTTGATAAAAATATTGAAGGAGTAGTATTTTAATAAAAAACTGGCCTGTCACTGTTGCTGCCTCAAGACCATCAGCCATAAACGGTTTCTGTTCGCTTCGGCGGTGCGGGCAATCCCAACATCACAAAGTGCCATTCCTGCGACATATTCCCGCAGCATATGAGGACTCATACAGCCAGGTTCACGACAAGGTGATAGTCTTCAAACATCAAACGATTTAGCCAGCAAAGCATCCATATGGTATTTTAGTAATGAAGTTGATTGGAAAGATTCGAAGAAAAAGAAAAAAAACCCTAAAATTATGTATATTCTCAGTAACCAACCCATGGTGAAGAGTGGGGTTAACTCACCTCGTTAGGTTGAAAAGAATTCGGCAAATATCTATACCATCACTGTATAAATCACACCCATTTCTTCAGGGGAGGTCCATAGACATTATAAATGTAAAATATCGTTAAATCTCAACGATACATTCGAATATTTAAAGAAAAAAATGCCGCTCAGCACATTTTACGTGTGGCTTTCAGCACATCACGGGAACAAGTCCTCGAGCCAGGCCGAAAAGAAAATCAAATACTCCCATCGATCATCAATCAAGAGTGTCAGATGGACATTGACAAATGTCACGTATAAAGCGATCAATCAACTGGACAGAACCAACTGACCCCAGAAGATTACACCTTATTACCATAAAGCAGACCGAAAATGGGAAACATTGCAACATTGCCGGAAACTAACAGCTGTGATGTTTGAAGGTTAAAGTTATTTGTTGATAAATATTGGAGAAACCGATTTAGAAGATTAATTAGTGAGTACCATTCAAAAGGAAAATGTGAATGCTACACTATATTCTGGGAAATTTAATATGGGTGCTGACACTAATATTTCTTTAACCTTCCTAAATGATTCTTCGCATTTCTTATCCCACTCAAATTTTTTATTCTTCTTCAAAAGATTTGTCATTGGCTGCATCAGATCGGCGAAATAGGAAATATATTTTCTATACCATGACACTGTGCCTAGGATTCTTCTAACTTCTGATATACTTTTTGGCGTGGGTTTCTTTAAAATTGCTTCGACTTTGTCTGGATCAACGTGTACTCCATGATAATCCACCACGAATCCAAGATATTTCATCTGACTTTTACAAAATTGACACTTCTCCTGATTCGCTGTCAACCCAGCCGCTTTGAATCTATCGAGTATTTCTTTAAGGACCCTTATGTGATCTTCGGAAGTTTTGGTACAAATTACTACATCATCCAGGTAACTGAACGCATACGGTTCTAATTCCGGTCCAACAACGGTATCCATCAACCTCTGGAAAGTAGCACTGCTATTATGCAATCCAAATGGCATGCGTTTAAACTGATACAGGCCTCGGTTAGGTACAATAAATGCCATGAATTTCTTGGATTCCTTCTCCATTGGAACTTGCCAGTAAGCACTTTTTATATCTATTGTTGAAAGGTATCTAGCTTCTGATGATCTGTTTAATGTATTAGCGATATGTGGAATAGCGTACGAATCCCTCTCAGTTACCGAATTTAACTTTCTGAAATCTACGCAAAATCTGTACGAGTTATCTTTCTTTTTCACTAAAACGATAGGACTAGACCATGTGCTATCACTTTTTTCAATCATATCTTTTTCCAGCATGTCTTCAAGTTCCTTATCTAGTTGAGCCTGTACTATCGGATTCACTGGGTAATATCTTTGTCTTATTGGTTCCGCTAAGGTCCTTATCTTATGCGATATCAAGTTAGTGCAACCTACCACTTTTCCCATATCTTTGAAGGCACAGTCAACAACTTTATCTAGTTCGATTCTCTGACTTGGTGTTAATAAGGTTTCATCAGTAATATTTTTCAATTGTCTAATTTCTTCGATAGTATCGGCAAAGACCCATGTTCCTTGTTTCAAATTTGGTATTATTCCCATTGTTACGACGTTGTGACGGTAAAATTTGTTCTACGTGGCAACCTTGCCAAATAAATCAATTATGACCAGGTGAAAAAAGAAGACAATGTCAATGTGAATGTCAATGTGAAAAAGATTGTATGTACGCGAGTACGCAAAAAAAAAATATAATTTTCACGCTGTAAACCTACTTTCTTGTAATAAAAGTACAAGTATTATTTCATAACAGTATAAGTGAGTTTCTAATCATCGTCCCTGCAAGGGTGGTCCTTCATTAGTCGTATATCGCATATCATCGAATTCCCGTTATGGCTTCGTAACCGTAACATTTGGTCACTTCGTCCGGATATGGTATTGGAAACCTGTGGAAGAACGAAAAATAGAAGAGATATGGTGAGATCGTTTTAAGTAGCAGTCATCCTGTGCTTCCTTCCTTATCATTCTCGATCTTCATTTGTAAAACATGTATTTTCTGCTTAATTGGTTAAAAATACTGTCATTTTGATTGACACATTTGTCACATTTATCACGAAATACTCTCGAATTTTGATCACGAATATTGGCTTAATCGTTTCACGTTGTATGTTTATCGAATTGCCGTCGAATCTCGCAATCTGCTCGTTTTATCACGAAATTTCTTGAATCTCGTTCTCGAACACGTTTATTAAGATAATTAGAAAATCCATTTTATACTAATCGCAAGCCAAAATGCCAAAAAATAAAACCAACCCGATTGATCCTCACGAGGAGGAGAAACTTGAATTTATGCACGCACGAAAAGTAATTTGCGCTCGATTATCGCGTTTTAGCCAGTTTATTAAAGGCCGAAAAGAACTCGAAAATACCTCGGAAATTGACGGATTTCAAATAGAAAGTAGGCTCAAAAGTGTGGAAGACGATTTCTCTGAATTTGACAGAATTCAAACTCGATTAGAATATTTAGTACCCAATGAAGTAGAGGCACGTTTAGACACGGAAAGTTTATTTTACACTGAAATTTCGCAAGCTAAAAAACTAATTGCACGTTTTCAAAAATTCGAACAAAACAAATTTGGCATCAATGCAAATCAAAATGCAGCTTCTTTCACGTCACCTGTACAAGACCAATTCCTCGGCACATTTCCTGCTCAAAACATAACACTCGGCGCGGTTGCCAAATTGCCAAATTTGGGTCTGCCAACGTTTCATGGAAAGTATGAAACTTGGTTCAGTTTTAAAGACATTTTCGACTCGGTTGTTAATAATCGCACGGATCTATCAGAAGTAGATAAATTTTTGTATCTTAGATTATGCTGTAAGGACGATGCGTTGAAATTAATCGAATCTCTCGACGTCACGGCGAATAATTATTCTATAGCAATAGATCTGTTAACGAAACGCTTTGAAAATCACAGAGCAATAATTAACACGCATGTAAATAATATTTTGTTTCATCTCCCAACCGTTGTACGTGAATCTGCCCCTAATTTACGGAAACTACTAGACACGTTACAACAGCACTTAGCAGCACTCAAAAAACTTA
The DNA here is from genome assembly GCA_958502075.1 of Orchestes rusci. Lineage (NCBI taxonomy): Eukaryota > Metazoa > Arthropoda > Insecta > Coleoptera > Curculionidae > Orchestes > Orchestes rusci. Next base: position 55,005,519 of record OY293303.1, on the reverse strand, counting down.
AGTTACCTGTAGAACAATGGGATGTTTTACTAATCCCTATTCTTTTGCAAAAACTCGACGATAGGACAAGAAGAGATTGGGAGGCAAAACAGTGTAATCAGACTTTACCCACGTTAAAAGAATTAACAGAATTTTTATCTAAAAAATGCTTTGCTTTGGAAGCACTGCAGAGTAACGTTCAAAAAGAAAATATAAAATTTTCAAGCAATTTCCGCGAAACTGCTAATAAGCATAACACGAAAGATCAGTTTCCAAAGTTATCATACGCGTCGATAGATCTAAAGTGTCCGGTTTGTCACGAAAGTCATTACATTTACCAGTGTCAAAAGTTTAACAATCTTTCCATTGGAGAAAAATACAACGAAATTCGTAATAACAAGTTATGCAGCAATTGCTTGCGTCCCGGCCACGCTAAACACGAATGTAACTCCAGAGGTTGCAAAAAATGTAGTTATAAACACAACACGGCTTTACATGTTGAGCGCCAAAATAGAAGCGGCAACCATGCAGCGACGCCGCGCGTAAATTATAATCGGGACGAATCAAAGTCAAACGCTGGCGCAAATGCAAACGATTCGCAACGCGGACCTACGATAGCTTCAATCGACCGCAATCACACGGAGGACTCGAGGGTTACTATGTGCGTTGTAGATCGGAGTAACGAGCAAAAAACAGCGGAAATTTGCGATGTTAACACAAGTAATAGTGATTTGTACACGTACGTGAATATAGAATCAAGCCAGGTTCTTTTGTCGACCGCAAAGATTTTAATTCAAGATTGCGATAAAAATTGGGTGACTTGTACTGCTATTTTAGATTCCGCAAGTCAGTCAAACATAATGAGCGAACGATTATTTAATAAACTAAACCTTAGAGATGAAAAGGTGAATGTTGCGTTATTAGGTATCAATCAAACGGAAACACGGATTTTAAGAAAAGCGCACACGAATATTAAATCACGAGTAGAGAATTTTGAACAAAACCTTTCATTTTTAGTTAAACCCGGTTGTGTCACAGAAAAGTTACCGATTGTTTATTTCAATAAAGTTTCGTTAAATTACCCGAAAAATGTACTACTAGCTGACGAAGACTTCAACATACCAAAAACTATTGATGTTTTGTTAGGCGCGGGAATATTCTTCGATTTAATAAAGACTGGTAAAATTCGCTTAGGTGACAATTTACCTATTTTGCAAGCCACGTACCTCGGATGGGTAATTGCAGGTAATCTCAACTTGCCTCATGAAAATAATAACAATAATTTCAAAAAATCGATTTGTAATTTTGTCTCGAAAATATCTAACCAAGAACTTGATAATTCTCTCACGAAATTCTGGCAGATTGAGGAGTTAGACAATACAAAATATTTGTCAAAAGACGAGAAATACTGCGAGGAGTATTTTCAACTAACAACTACGCGAAATCACGAAGGTCAGTTTATAGTAAGGAACCCGTTTAAACAAAATTTAACTTCTCAATTAGGAAACTCTAAAACAACAGCGTTAAAACGATTTAATAATATGGAAACTCGACTGAAAAAAAATGAAACTTTAAAAAACCTTTACGTATCCTTTATGCAAGAATATGAGACCTTGGGTCACATGAAGTTTAATTGTTATCTAGAAGATGACAAATCCATCGAAAATAAGTCGTTCTTTTTACCGCACAGCGCGGTCCTTAGAGACTCTGTTACGACACGTTGTCGAGTTGTTTTTGACGCGAGCTGTAAAAGTGACTCAGGTATATCACTCAACGATCTTCTTCTAGTAGGGCCCACCGTTCAAGCTGATTTGTACAGTATTCTCATTCGTTTACGTTTGCGCAAGTATGTTTTAAGCGCGGATGTTAAGCACATGTATAGATGTATCTTAATAGACGAAAATGAAAAAAAGCTTTCAAAAAATATTATGGAGAGAGAATTCTAGTGAAAAATTAAAGTTTTCGATCTTCAAACCGTGACCTATGGCACATCGTGTGCTCCGTTTCAAGCGACCCGCTGCCTGAAAGAATTGGCAGAAATTAGCAAAACTAAATTTCCACGTATTTCTAGGGTTATAAGCGATTCTTTTTATATGGACGATTTATTACATAGTGTCGATTCAGAGCAAGAACTAATCGAAATATATCAAGAATTAACCGAAATATTGTCAAGCGCGAAATTTGAATTACGTAAATGGTCATCTAATAACCAAAACGTTTTAGATTTTATTTTGAGCACGAGCGAAATCAAAGATGATAAATTAGTTATGCTTCACGACAACAAAGAGCTTAAAACCCTCGGTATCTCGTGGAATCCTCGCGAAGATGTTTTAAAGTACTCGATAAATATTAATCCTACTCAAAAGGTCACGAAACGTACGATATTGTCTATAATTTCGGGTATTTACGATCCTCTCGGTTTAATAGGCCCAGCCATTATAAGGGCAAAATTGATTATGCAACGCTTATGGCATCTTAAACTTGAGTGGGATCAAGACATACCAGAAGATTTAAAAAAGACGTGGTTATCATTTTTATCCGAGATTGAGTATTTGAACGATATAAAAGTCGACCGTCATGTGTTAACACCTGAAGCTAAAATCGAAATGCATGGGTTCAGCGACAGCAGTGAGCTGGGATATGGGGCTTGCGTTTATTTAGCGTCTATAGTAAACGGTAGAAAAGAAATTAAGCTTTTAACGGCTAAATCACGGGTTGCCCCTATCCAAAAACAGACTTTGCCTAGACTCGAATTGTTAGCGGCTCATTTATTAGCAAACTTAGTTTTTAAAATAAAGAGCATAGTAAATATCGAAATATCTCGTACAGTTTATTTCACGGACTCAATGATTGTGCTAGCTTGGCTTAAAACAGAGCCATGTAATCTTAAAACATTCGTCGCAAACCGAGTAGCTAAAATTTCTGAAATTTCAAATATAAATGATTGGCGTCATGTTCGTAACAAAGACAATGCTGCGGATATAATTTCTCGCGGTCTAAGTCCCAAAGAGCTATCGGAAAATAAGATGTGGTTTTTTGGTCCCGAATTTTTAAAACATGAAACTTTCGAAAATACTAGTTTTTCTAACGATACATGTGAATACAGAAATTTACCCGAACTCAAAGAAAACATAAGTTTGAATGTTATCGAGAAAACAAACGCAACATCCGGTAATGATGATATTTTTATTAAATTTGAAAATTATTCGTCATTTTGGAAATTAGTACGTATTTTTGCGTACGTTAATAGGTTTATTAAGCAATGTTTGAAAAGACCGGTAAATTTGAATAATTTAAGCGTAGAGGAATTTAACGAATCTCACGACATTTTAATCCGATTAGCCCAGCAAAAAGCGTTTAAAGAAGAAATCTTCAACTTAAATTCAAATGATAATAAAAACGTAAACAAAAATAGTAAAATACTAAACTTACATCCGTTTTTAGACAAAAAGAAAATACTTAGAGTAGGAGGTAGGTTATCAAATGCCAACGTTAATTTTGACCAACAACATCCTATCATCTTACCCTATAAAGGCAAACTCACAGATTTAATAATTTTAGATGCCCATAACAAAAATGTACACACTGGAACGCAAAACTTACTTTCTATGTTACGTCTTAAGTATTGGCCAGTAAATGGTAAAAACGCGGTAAAACGAGTTATAAAGCTCTGCATTAAATGTTATAGAGTAAAACCGAAACCCTGTGCTATGCTTATGGGTGAATTACCAAGTGCGCGCGTAAATCCAGGTCGACCATTTTTAACTTGTGGTGTAGATTACGCTGGCCCGATTTATGTCAAAGAGGGCACTTTAAAACGATCAAAACTAGTGAAAACATACATCGCGGTATTCGTATGTTTCACAACCCGAGCGATACACATCGAGTTGGTATCAGATTTAAGTACCAATAGTTTTATAAACGCGTTAAAGCGATTTGCATCACGACGAGGAAAACCTAATCAGATTTTCAGTGATAACGGCCTGAATTTCGTAGGAGCAAATAATCAGTTTACAGAATTGTATAACTTAATTAATGATAAAATTCATAACAATGAAATAGAAAATGCTTTAGTTCGCGACTCGATAAAATGGAGTTTCATACCGGCTAAATCACCCCACATGGGTGGATTGTGGGAAAGCGCGGTTAAGTCGGTGAAATACCACCTGAGGCGTACTTTGGGTGAAGCCTCTTTGAACTTCGAAGAAACCTACACCATTTTAGTTTCAATTGAAGCTTGTTTAAACTCGCGTCCTTTAACTCCCTTATCTACCGACATTCTTGACTTTAATCCATTAACTCCTTCACATTTCTTGATTGGTGATTCCTTATGCTACTTACCTGAACAAACGATCTCTGAAGAAAAAGTTAATCGTCTCACTCGCTACCAACGAATCCAGTTTTTATACACCCAGTTCTGGCGTCGATGGTCAAGGGAATATTTATGCCAATTGCAGACACGAAACAAATGGAAAACGGATGTGGACCAGAAATTGAAGATTGGATCACTCGTTGTACTAGTGGAGGACAACATGTCACCATTAAGATGGCCCATGGCACGAATTACCGAGCTGCACCAAGGACAAGATAAAATTGTGCGTGTTGTGTCAGTGCGCCTACCCAACGGACATATAACAAAACGTTCGATAAAAAGGGTTTGTGTTTTGCCGTTACCTGGTCAAGACGATCTGGACTATTGACTTTGCTTGTTATAATTTTTGTTTATACTTACCTCTAGACTCTATGCTTGAAACTTATTGAAAAGCTGTGATCTTTTCAAGGAGGCCGGCATGTTACGACGTTGTGACGGTAAAATTTGTTCTACGTGGCAACCTTGCCAAATAAATCAATTATGACCAGGTGAAAAAAGAAGACAATGTCAATGTGAATGTCAATGTGAAAAAGATTGTATGTACGCGAGTACGCAAAAAAAAAATATAATTTTCACGCTGTAAACCTACTTTCTTGTAATAAAAGTACAAGTATTATTTCATAACAGTATAAGTGAGTTTCTAATCATCGTCCCTGCAAGGGTGGTCCTTCATTAGTCGTATATCGCATATCATCGAATTCCCGTTATGGCTTCGTAACCGTAACACCCATTTTTCTCCAAAAATCGCTTCCCAAGATTAAAATGTGTGCTACATCAGGGATAATTGTGACATCTAGGATGCAGGTTCTACCTTCAGTAGATATGGGCAAACTAACGGTCCCCAATGATTCAACACTTTGTCCATTTGCCACTTTACACTGAATTTTAGTTGGTTCGAAAGGTAGTCCAAGATCCCTTATAACGTCCCATCCTTTTCTACCTAGAATAGTCCTTGTGGCACCAGAGTCCAGCAATCCCGCTATTTCAATCCCTAATATTTCCACTGTGAGATGAGGTCTTTCATCTCTTCCTCGTTGTCTAAGTATGTAGTCTATTATCTATCTAGTCTTTGTTGTAACGTCATCGATCGATTCTCAGGGGTCTGGCAAAACACGATCTAATCTTGCGCCGTTCTTCCGTTTTTTGAACAACTCGGGCAAGTTTATTTTGTAGCTCCTAATCTACCACAACCATAACATTTCATATTTTTGAGTTTTCTGCATTCATCAATATCATGTCGTACCATTCTACAATGTCTACAGTATTTTCTGGGCTCTCTCGACGTCATACTTGACGAAGGTCTGGCATTGTCTATCATATTACACTGTTCAAAATCGTCCTGTTGATAGGCCAGATCAGGTTCTAGGTCATTCTTGTTTTTTGATGGGGGTATGAAATTATCCACCAATTCCTTTTTCCCTTCAATCCGTTTTCCAATCCGTTCCAACTCTTCAATTGATGTTATGTTTTGGAATCCCAATTGCATCTGATGAAAGGGTACCAAGTTTTGCTGTGTACAAAAGCTTCAAGAGATTGAAACCTTGTTTGTAGGAATTTGAGTACGTCTTCCAGATGGTGCATTCTGTTTGGTTCTGACAAGGATTGCTCGAATAGTCTATTCGTTTCAGAGTCCCATTTGCGGCAGATTAACCTTGAAATCATTGGCCCCCATGATTTGGTGTCCACTTTCAGGTTGTTGAGTGCTTCTACACATTCTATCATTGTGTCATGTAGTTCCTTCAGTTTGTATGTTGATTCATGAGAGATTGATGTCGTGTCTAATATTTTGTCAATCATCTTGTTGATGATTAGTCTCTCGTTATAGTATTTTTTCTCGAGAATGTTCCAGCTTGTACGGTGGTTGTCACTGGTTATTTGCAGATGTTGAATGACTCTGCTGGCTTCGCCTCGTAGGTGGGACTTCAGATACTTCATTTTTTCGATGTCAGTGAGGTCATCATTCTCGTGTATAATTTTCGTGAAGACGTCACTGAACGTGGACCATTCTTCATATGATCCGTCGAATATTGGCATTGTTACTTTGGGCAGTGATATGTTGGATGACCTTGGTTATTGAATGATAACATTAGGCGCTATTTGTGGCGGTCCGGCTGACAACATGCTAGTAGGTTCATCTGGTTGTGGGTGAAGAAGAGGGTGTTCATGTTGTTTTTCCAGGTCTTTAAATGCGGGCTTGAATGGTGTATGGATCGATTGAATTTCGGGTTGTAGGTATAGATCTGATATCTGCTTCCATTTCTGGGTTATTTTGGATTGTAGCTGTCTACGGCGATTGCCTGGGGTATGATCATCTATTTCTGTGAGAGTGTCGTTTAGAACTTCCTCCATTTGGTTTAGTAATGCTCTTAACTTTGCTGCTGGCTCATTTTGGTGTGTTTGTTCCTAGATTTTCTTCTTGCCATTTTGTATGTAGTTGTTTGAATAATTATAGACTTCTTTGAGTTGGTCAAAATACTTCTTGACGTGGTAAGTGGGGTGTTTCATTTCGTTCATCTTCTTGTCAGTCTCGTAGATTGAAGTCCATAGCGATCTTACAGACGTGGATTTCTCCTCGAAGTATTGTATGGTTTTTTGCTGGATGAATCTTTCTTCATATTCGTCAGGATGCGTTGAATTTCTTGTCCTCGTTCTTGTTGTTGTAGTACAAGTTCTTGGATTTCTTCCCTTGGGTTGGCCATGATGTTTGATTATGTTTTTTTTTTTTTTTTATTATTATAGGCTTCCAAATAATTCAATAAATCTTTGTTCTGATTTTGATAATAGTTTGTTATTTTCATCTGCTTTTTGTGTACTTTCTGGATGTGGAATTGCCTCAGCTGTTTCTGTGGTTTGCGGAATAGCTGGAAACTCGAATGTTTTTGTCCTTATTGTCGGAGTTACTGGGAGCCCTGCTTCGTTAAGTTTTATTGGAATGTTTTCTTCGCAGATGGATGTCAATATCTTTAGTTTTCCTTGTCGCTTCTTTTGCCTCTGGAATCTATTTAGTTTCTTACGTGACATAAAGTGTAGTTAACCTTTGAGTTCATTTATGAATTATAAGGCAAGGCTGTGACCATAAACCAGTGATTTTATGCACGCCAGCTTTTTTGCTCGAGAATAGGCACTAAGCTTATTTTTATATTTTTCTCGCCAGCGCGATCTACTGAACAACTAGAAAAATACTTCTACACCTCCTTAGCCTCTTCATCACCTTGTAACTAACTTCGTGGCTTAATTAGTGATTACATACATAGGAGGGCACTACTCACAAGGATGTAACTCTAGACATTTATTACGGTTCTGTACCAACCTTTCCGTTCAACATAGAAAAATATTCTTACCCTTCCTGTAAGTTCCAAGGTTTATGATAATATTGAAAATGAATTTGATTTTATGGCACCCAGAATGTGATAGACCGGCTGGCCATAATTGTTGTACCAAAGAATTTGAATTGGATGACTTATTGGATTGTTGTAGTTGGATGGCTCTTTTGGATTGTTGACGTTGGATTACTTTTTTGATCGTTGTAGTTGGATTGCTCTTTTGAATTGTTGTGGTTGGAATGCTCTTCCGGATTGTTGTTGTTAGACGGTTCTCTTGAATCGTTGTAGTTGGATTGCTTTCTTGAATTGTTGTTGTTGATTGGCTTTCTTGGATTGTTGTTATTGGAATGCTCTTCTGGATTATTGTTGTTGGATTGCTTTTTGTATTGTTTAAGTTGGATGGCTTTCTTGGATTGCTGTAGTTGGATTGCTTTCTTGAATTGTTGTAGTTGAATGGCTTTCTTGGATTGTAGTTATTAGAATGCTTTTCTGGATTATTGTTGTTGGATTGCTTTTTGTATTGTTTAAGTTGGATTGCTTTCTTGGATTGCTGTAGTTGGATTGCTGGTTGAACCTCTTGCTACACTTTTTGTTCGATGGACCATGAAAAGCTAACTACCCTTATTTGAAGGACAATGCCTTCAAGTCTGTGACGAAAAGCCCCTTGTATTTGAGGGTGACTTTGTTGTCGACTTATTCACAGTGCCCTTTTGTAAAGGTGACGACTATGATAAGCTTTTGCGGTTGTGTGTAGAGAGTAATGAGTAAAACACCAGGAACGGTTTGATACTGATTTATTATACAACTTTCACATCTATAAATACCAAAATAATCCATGACAGCAAAGTACGTAGATGAGCTTGTGCCGGGAAAAAATGTGATGAGTTTGCAGTTTTGACATTGATTTACTGGTCGGTGCTGTCCTGTGAAAACATATACTTACTTCATGTTTGTTTAGAATAATAATATACGATACCTGTGTGGAGCAATTTGATAAACTATTTTGTCTTACTTTGCGGAATGTGATTTGTACATAGATGTATACATGTAGGTCATAATTCAATAATTTTATTCTAATTTACTAATAATGTTGATTTTTTATTATAATACAATTCATGTTTAATCTAGAGTATTTCTGAAGATTAGACAGTATCGGTTCTCATGCGGGCCACCCTGTAAAAAGTAAGGCTGCGAATTTTTCCAGATCTTCGTATTCGAATATTCGTTTGAAAAACGATCAAACATTCGAATATTCGAATAATTCGAATAATCAAATAATCCGAATAATCGAATATTTGAATATTCGAATACTCAAATCATTCAAAAATTCGAAATATTTGATAATTCGATTCAAATATACGTGGGAGGTTGCGCCGACAGCTAAGCTAGGGAAGGCCAGCCTCATAGGAAAACCCCAGGTGTCCTACAGCCAATTCCCGAGGGAAAAATTCTCGATAAAATAGGAATTGACCTATTAGGGCCTTTTCGAAGGAGTAACAAGGTGATTGTTTTTTCAACTGATCACGCGTCTATGTATGCAATCACAGCCGCATTACCAATTGGAAAAGCAAAGGCAGTCACGCAATTCATAGTAGAAAAAGACATTCTCATTCACGGAGCACCAAGGACAATTTTGGGGGACCAAGAAAAGATGTTCCAACCAGAACTTGTCAAGGATTTCACAAAAATCATGAGCGTAAGAAGACAGATCACCACAGCTTACCATCCTTGTTGCAAAGGATTGACCGAACGTCTAAATCAAAACACCGCCGATATGCTAGCTATGTACTGCAATACTGAACAAACTGACTGGTGCAGTAACGTGCCTTTTGCCACCTTTGCATATAGCACTGCAGTAAGGTACACTACGAGATTCAGTCAGTTCATACTAACCTTCACAAGAGAACCTACATTACCACCAGAAGCAGGACACTTGGACAACGACTCTCTGACAGACGCAATAAATTTTCGAGAAAAAGCATTGGCAATAAGTGCAGTGGTGGCGGAAAATTTCCAATGGAGACAGAAGAATGACAAGGTGCGTTATGACGAAAAACACAGGAACCTACGATTTGGAGCTGGGGATAAAATGTAAGTTTTCGTTCTCGTTAGAAAGTCGGATGCAGCCAGAAACTGTGGCTAAGATGGTTTGCTGCAAAATCACGGTCAAGACGAAATGACGACACAGAGACCAAGCATCGTTGCATCGTCAGCGAATACCGTCGAACGGAGGTTTCGAGCTTATCAGCTGAACGGATCGGGCAGGACCGTACTCATAATTTTGAAGAAATTTTGAAAGGGACGAGCAAACTTTTTTTTTCTTTTTGAGCATTGGTTGCCAATGCTTCCGGGGAGGTTGCATAGGTCATACAAATAACGGATCAAGGGAACACTATGTAAATCAACTTATTCATATGAACGACGTGCAACAAGGTTATGCTAAGTCAGCTAATTTTCCTTTATAAAAAGACGCCCACAACGCTAGTCAGGGGAGCAGTGATTACTCCTATCTTTCTTTCCACGAGCAGTGTCAGTTGCAAGACAAGAACTCCTCTCGCCTCAAACCACGCCCGCTATAAATTTGGCTTCGCTTCGTGTTAGTCCCTTCAGGAATTTACATCCGCCATATATGCGCGTCACTATTAATTGGGGGAATCTATAAAACATATTGGTCCTAATACTTTCATGCTGGTTAAACTTATTGGTGGATATATGCCATCTCTTCACAGCCCTACGGAGCTTTCCATCCCCCTGACGCTACGTACCCAGAGCACGATAAGTAAGAGGGACCAGACGAAGACTTGATCCTACGCCTATCATGACAATAAACATAAGTCAGTCAAGTCAGGAGATCTGGCTGGTCACGGAAATTAACTTCCTCTACCCAAAATCATATGACTGAAAAAAAAGCACACTCTTTTCTCTTTCAAAATTTAATTCTATTCACTCAAAAACTAGTTCAATTTAAAAAAAAATAGTGTGCGAATAAAGCAGTAAAATAATTCTGGGTTGCAAAAAAATTCCTTGATGGATCTATGGCGTTACTCATTTGAATGCAGTTTTATTTAAAAATCTCGAGAAAACAGCGAATTTGTCTTTTGACAGCACCGTTATTCCATCTCCATCTTGTGACCATCCTGGGAACTGGCTACCAGCACTATATTCAAGGTATATATTACCAAACAAAAATGTTTTTGCAAGTCTTTAAAACAAACAGTTTCTGAGATCTGGCACCTTGCCATTCTTGATTTACCACCCTGTACAGGGTGATTTATTTTCAGCGACAGGGTGCCATTTCTCGTAAACTATTCATCATAGAGACCCAGGAAAAAAAATCTGTTTAGTGATGTGCCCAAAAGAAAATGCTGGAGATACATTTCAAGCTTCTAGTATCGCCGCAAGGGGGCGTGACGGTACTGTAAAAACAGAAAATCGATAAATCTTCGAGATTTTTTCCGATGATCTACCAATTAAGAATATGAAGAAAGTTTTTGGGTAATATTCTCTACAAAATTGACCCTCGACACTTATCTCAAAGTTGTCAAATAAGACAGCTACAGGCTGTAGAACTTGTTGTTACTAAATTGCCTATAACTTCGAGATTTCTTAACCAATTTTATTGTTCTTGAGCTCATTTCAAAGAGGAAAATCTGCTTTTTCTAGTGCATTTACTCGGGTTTGATTTTATTCGCTTTAGCCGACCACACAACATGAATTGTGAAAGTCAAACCTGTATTTGAGGTTTTTTTGAAAATTTCAAATACAAAGCGACTAAATAGATGCCTCCATCGTGCTATTTGAAAAATTTCCTATCACTTTCATAAAGATCATTTTTCTATATCTTTTGACATAAAAGAGTTACGGAGACTCCATCAGGAATCCCTCGGGGAATACTTTTGAAACAGCCCCTGTGAATCTGAATGTGTCAAAAAGATAGGAGTGCCTTGCCAACGGTGGGGATTTTGAGTATTTGCACTAGTTTTTTTTTTTGTTTTTTGGGTTAAGTATTTCCCGCGAGATTCCTGATGAAGTTTCGATGAAATTTCGAAAAAACTTCAAATACAGGTTTGACTTTTACAATTCATATTGCGTGGTCGGCTGAAGCAGATAAGATCGACCTCGAGTACATGCACCAGAAAGAGCAGATTTTCTTCTTTGAAGTGAGCTGAAGAACAGTCAAATCGGTTGAGGAATTTTGAAGTTATAGGCAATTTGGTGACATCAAGTTTGACGGCTTGTAGCTGTCTTATTTGACAACTTAGATATGAATGTGGAGGGGCAATTTTGTGGAGAATGTCGTCTTAAATCTGTTTCCATATTCTTTTTTGGTAGTGTAATGGGGAAAATTTCGAAAATGTGTTGATTTTCTGTTTTCACAGTACCATTACGCCCACTTGCGGCAATCCTAGAAGCTTGAAATATATTTCAAGCATTTTCTCTTGGGCACATTACTATACAGTTTTTTTTTTCCGAATTTCTATGATGATTAGTTTATGAGAAAGAACTGGCACCCTGTCGCTAAAAATGAATCACCCTGTACATTCGAAACACCTCAATAGGTGATGAATAAGCAAAAACCCCTAGAACCGCACAAAAATCGGTGTTTGATTTTACTATTTTCAAGGGATAAGACTAGACGATTGAATTTGGATTAAACCGCTCAAACGATCTGAATATTCTTGGCCTCGTTTTGGTCACAAAACAAATACACTATGGGGCGTTATTTCCAGCAATTATACATTTTTGCGATTTATGGAAAAAAGTTGAGTGGAATGGTACTATTTTCTTAAGCTCAACTAAAATGAAATTAGCTAAATTCAAGTGAAAACCGCAACGCGGTATCTCCATAATAAAAATAACAATAATAATAATAATGGAGATATCGCGATGCAGAGTTTTCACTAAAATTTTGGTAATCCAACGGCCCCACGGCAATTTCCATGGTCAATCAACTCGCGGAATAATTTGGTAAGATAATAAGTCCCACGAGCATTTTATCCATTTACTTTCGATAAATCTATTGCAGATGATCTAACAATTAGAGGATAAGCCCACTTTTCTCCACGACGAAAACCCGGTACTTAATGATATCAGCTTAGATAAAAAAGCATTTATATATTTTTTTCTAACTTACACAAAGAGGTAGAAGATATGTTTCTGTATTTAGTAGTGGTGGTGTTTTCTTTATTTTTCATTCTTTACCACAGCGAACGGCTGTGTGAGCACTAGGCGTTGGTCTTTTGATTCAATTTTCAAAACGGAGATATGTGAAACCCAAAAAGGATGCTATGCGTCAACTCAGAGACCTCAAATAACTATGTTGTTATTGTGGAATGCAAACAAATCAAAGCAAACTAACTTTGTTTCAACAACTACGTTTATTCAGCAGTAGAATAAAAAAAGGTTGGTTTAATTGATTATACGTGTGAAAATTGTTTATACCCAAAGATTCCAAAGAACTACTACCTCTGTCGACTTTGGTTCACAATAAATCATGTAAAATGGGTAATATTGGTAATATGGGTATGTTAGGTAATATTCTAATTCACAAAAATAGGTACTATCAATTTACGATGAAAACGTATGAATATGTAAATACGAAATGTTGATATGTTATCAAAATTGGACAGGCCTGAATAATCCAGATCCTCATCCTTGGTTGTGATATTGGCAGCAGTGTGGTTTTTTGGGTGATATGGGCAGCAGGGTGGTTTGGGTCTCTAACTCGCATGTTGCGGAGTTGGCTCGATGAAACCAAATGATCCGGAAGTATGTTTATCTTCGACCTATGGTCAAATCCAGTAGACGACTCATTCGTGAATCTTGAAGGAATAGTATACGAGGATGAGAGTCGACGGTTGAACAGTAGTGGAATCACTGCCAGATTCAAAATAATTCACAACGTCATTCAAGCTGCCACGAACTGCCGACATGTTAAGTCAGGAAATTCAGAATCAATCCTAGTTCTTGGTGAGCAAGGAAAATATAGTCCTAGACTCGCGTGTAAGCTCTTAACAGATCACCAGAAACGGTATTAAGGGAAGGTATCCCAGTTTTCCACTTAACTAGCTTCAAAACCCCTTTCAGTAAAGCTTGAATAATCACCATCGCTATAAATTCCGAAGATGGACATTCTCAAAATTGGACGAAATTCTATTGGTCGAGAAAAGGCACTCGATTCAAATTCACCTAGAATTCCAGAAAAACTCTTTAAGAAATCAGGCAATACTGCCAGAGTTCAGTTTTGTGATAAGGAACGTACTTTTTGATAATGGGCAGGTGTGATACACATGAACGTCATTCGACAGAGAAAAGTCAATCAGTACTGGACAGTTGCATCCTGGCCGGATTCATTTTACCATTTGAATACCGCCTTTACTGATGAATATTATCCAATAGAGTTATTACAGTCCACTCTAATTATTTTATTTAAAATACAACATAAAATTTTGTTCCTTCGAGCCGGATGCAACTAGAACGCAACTAAAGCAGTTGGACAATTGAGACGATTGAGCACAGCAACACAGCGTGGCTTGGCGCAGCTTAAATTTAAACTGGTTAATTGGTGGAATTATGGAATATGGAGAACACTCTCATGAAATTGACCATTTGGGGAGAAGAGTAAGACAACACGATCTTACACAAAGAAGACATCAGCAGGTCGGAAAGCTAAGTTTTGCTTTCTGTCTGATATATTTCAGTAGAGAGATTTGATGATGGCGGAAAGTAACAACGAAAATGTCAACCAAACAATTTCCGATCAAATGTTGAAAAAATTTAGAATAAAACGGGGTCAAATCAAATCGCAACTCACTAGATTTGTAACATTTTCACACCGATTTGACTACACGATTGGCAATTTCGAAGAAATTAGCGCTCGATTAGACACAGCAAAACTTTATTTGGAAAGTTTTGATAATATACAAACCGAAATCGAGTTCTTAACTAAAGAAAGCCAATTCGAGGAACGTCAGGGATTTGAAACAAAATACTATGAATCAATAGGGAGGGCAAAGAAAATGCTGGCAGATTTTTTCAAAGCTCAAAACGCGAATAACCATGATCCTACCGTTTCAAATTCAAACAATTCGGGTGAAAATACAGATGTAGATCTACACGGGCATGTAAAACTGCCTCCAATAAATTTGGTGGATTTTTACGGATCTTACAGTCAATGGACAACTTTTCATGATACTTATAACTCACTGGTACATAATAACCACTCATTGAATGAGGTAAAAAAATGTTGGTACTCAAAATCTTGTTCAAAGGGTGAAGCTGCCAAACAAATTCAATCAATGGAGATTTCAAATTCGAATTACAAGATTGCATGGGACATGCTTAAACAAAGGTATGAAAACAAAAAGTTAATTGTTCACACACATTTGAAGGAAATACTTAAAGGTAGTTAGTGGATAATTTCAATAAAGACCTGAGAACTCTTAAAGCTTTGGAGCAACCTACTGAATCATGGGATACTCTATTAATATACGTACTAGATTCAAAACTTGATTTTAATACTAGAAAAGAATGGGAGGATTATTTAAATCAAGAGAACGTACATTTTCCTACAATATGTCAACTGACGGATTTTCTATCAAGAAAGTGTAACTTTCTAGAGGCGGTTGAAGTTCAAAACAAGATTGACAAGACTCCCATGAACAAATCGTTGGTTCATACAGTAACTGGGTAAATCACTTGTGCTCTCTGTCACAAAATCATTTGAACTTCCAAAGTGATGGAATATCTAAAATGCATGTTAAGGATTTATACTCAGAAGTTAAAAAACACAAACTCTGCTTAAACTGTCTAAGACCCTTTCATGAGCATAATGCATGTCAATCATCGGGATGCAAGCATTGCGAACCAGCATAATTCATTTTTCATTATTACTCACAACAGCACAAACATCAATGATCAAAAATCAAATCAAATTAACCAGACTGACGCTTTGGTGATGGTAATGATCTTTTGGGTTCATACTTAGGCAGGATTCTCACATTCTCGCTCGAATCAGTCAAATCCACCTTTAAACATGCATACGTTTTTCCAGAAAACAAACAAATTGTTCTAGCGACTGCCCTTATACATTTTGTCGATTCAAGTGGTAACATTGTCCAAGCAAGAGCAATACTTGATAGTGGCTCGCAAAGCAATTTTGTGACGGCATCACTAGCGAAAAAACTTGGTTTGAATGAACAAAATATCAATTTACTTGTGGCTGGATTAAATAATTCCTTCAATCAAATATCTAGTAGGATTGACGCTTCGTTTTCATCCACCACTGGTAAATATCAAAAAAGAGATTTTTTCTTCATTATAGATAAAATAACGGAAAACTTACCTCAGATCACTTTTGGCACTACAGATATTTATTCACAAGAGCATTTGGAATTTGCAGACATAGATTTCAAACTATCACGACCGGTTGATGGTTTATTGGGCGTCGACATATTTTTTGAAATTTTATGCGTGGGACAGTACAAGCTGGGTAAGAATAAACCTATTTTACAAAAAACCAAATTGGGATGGATTTTCACTGGAACGTTGGCTAACTATGAACAAGATTATAAAGTCATGAGGAATGAAGTCTGCAATTCCCGTGGGGGTTGCTGGTCCCCTATCGGGCGCCTCCCCAGGTGGCGGATAGGGGAATGCCTCCCAGATATGGGAGGTACCGGGGAAATTAAATACCCCGGGGCGGACCAAAACCAGCACCTACGAACGATGTGTGACAAACCTGAGGACTCTGTACCCCAAGTGAGTTTCAATCTCACCGTTGGTTCCGACCGGGTGGAAGCCCCGGTGGCCAACGCTGGCCCCACGGATTTTGGGGAGGGCCAATCACACGTTCTGGCATCCAACCAAACCTCGATGTAACTCATGAACCAACCACGGGTAACCAGGGAAGCAGTGATGCAACCCCCGGTGCCGGTGTATCTGCCATTAGTTCAGGCGTTGGCAACATCAGCCTGAACAAAATGGCAAAGCTTTCCGGAGCCCAGCGAAGGAAGCTCGCGATCCAGAGGGCTAAAGCCAAGGGAGAGCCTATACGGCCTCGTAAACCGAGGACAAATAGGAATCCCGGGAATAGAACCCTCCCGAATAGCTCAGGGAACACTGGGAAACCTGATGCTCGGGCCTCAGAGCCTGGAGCATCAGGTGAACCTAGGACCCCTGCAAACAAATCTTCTGCAAAGAGGGGTCGCTCTGAGGGCAACACACCAACCCCAGAAAAAAGCGCCAAGAAAAGGTCACGGCAGGGGGATGCTGAAGTAACACCCAGTACATCAACTGGGGAAACTTACAGCGAAACCCTAGCCGGGCTTAGAATGGCCATCACCTCCGAGAAATATCCGGATGAAACCTTAACTGAGGAGCAGTGTAGAGGCCTTCAACAGTCTCTACTCCGGGAAGTGTTCAAATGCAAACCCGGAACTGGTCCTCAGTTCAAGAACAGCAGCTCCAGAGGTGGGGTGATTTATATCACTTGCGCCAATGAAGCTGCCAAGACTTGGCTGCTGCGGGTAGTTCCAGGCTTCAGCCCCCACGAGGGAACCAGTCTTAGGATTGGCCTGGCACACAGAGTGGTGCCAGTCGTGAGGGCTGCTGTCTGGATACCGACGAAATCCGCGGGAATCAAGGAACCGGCACAAGCTCTCCAGTTCCTCAAAACCCAGAACATGGGGCTGAAGACCGAGGACTGGAGAATAATCAGCCACAAGACGGACAATGAGGGCATGACACTCATTGTCGGTCTTGACAGCAGATCTCTGAAGGAGCTGCAAAACCGGAATCTCCGGGCCTACTTTGGGTTAATGCAGCTAACCTTCAGACTTCTAAAGAAGGAGGCTCCCGATGCTGAGGGTAATACAAATAAACCTTCAGCACAGTAAGGGAGCATCTGCTGCCCTTTGCCAACAGCTGGCAAAGAAAAACATAGACCTGGCCATCATCCAAGAACCCTGGATCACGAAGGGAAAAATAGCCGGTCTAGGAAACACTGGAGGTAAGATCTTTTACAAGGAGCAATCAACAGGTAACGTGAGAGCTTGCATATACGTGAGAAACGGAGTGCGGGCTCTCAATATTAAAGAACTAAATTCCAGGGATCAAGTAGCCGTCCAACTAAGCTACAAGGAGGAAGGAACCCAGTAGGACATCATAATAGCCTCGGTTTACCTTCCCTACGATGCACCCAGACCCCCACCATCGGAAGACCTGGAGAAACTAGTGAATCACTGTGGGCAGAGAAACCTACAGTGTATAATAGGTATGGACGCCAACTCGCATCACACCATCTGGGGGAGCAGCGATATCAACAAAAGAGGTGAGTCTTTATTGGATATTATTATAACCCATGATTTGGAGATTCTAAACAAGGGCAACAAGCCTACTTTTGCAAACCGCGTACGGTCGGAAGTTATTGATGTCACTCTGTCCACCTCCCGTATTAATCCCGATATCCAGCGGTGGCGCGTATCCGATGAACCATCCCTGTCGGACCATAGGTATATACTGATGGAAATCAATAGTATTGACAAGCCGTCAGAAATGTACCGTAACCCACGCAAAACGAACTGGACTGAATACCGGGAGGAGCTGGAGGCGGGGTTGAGCGGGATCAAGGAACGTATGCGTAACAGATTTGATGTTGAGGTGGTAGCAGAACAACTACAAAACGCTATAATTTACTCATACCATCAAAGCTGTCCGCTAATCCGGCGTTCTTCATGCAAGGACACAACCTGGTGGAACGATAAACTTGACAAGATGAAGGGGGAAACACGCAGACTCTTCAATGTGGCCAAGAAAACCGGTGAATGGGATGAATACCACCATACTCTGACAAAATACAACAAAGAAGTAAGGGAAGCTAAGAGGAACTCCTGGAGGAAGTTTTGCACTGAGGTCGAAAAAACCTCGGAACGCGCACGCCTTCAGAGAATCCTAGCTAAAGACCCCCTTCCACCAATGGGAACACTAAAGAAACCAAATGGGGAATACACGAAAAATGGCGAAGAAACCATTGAGACACTACTCAGGGCACACTTTCCAGACTCGACCATAATCAACTCGCAACAGGGAGTCAACTCCCTATCTCCTGAGATCCTCCGGATGAGAGGATCAAGAGATGATTGGGTCATAGCCCGACAGATTGTGACACCAAATAGAATCGAATGGGCCATAAACTCATTCGAACCATACAAAGCACCTGGATGCGACGGGATAATACCGGCACACCTGCAGCAGGGCGAAGCCCAACTTATATCGATGCTTTGCCAACTATTCAGAGCAAGCCTGGCAACGGGACACATACCCATGATATGGAAACTCTCGCGAGTGGTCTTTATACCGAAACCCGGGAAAGATAGCTCTCAGCCCAAGGCATTCAGACCAATAAATCTCTCGTCGTTTCTACTCAAAACGATGGAGAAAGTGATTGAAAGGCACATTAGGGAGACCTCCCTAATAGAGAGGCCACTACACAAAAACCAAAACGCCTATCAACCTGGCAAATCATGTGAAACTGCTCTGCATGAACTTGTTCATAAAATAGAGCAACCACTGAACAACCAAGGAGTTGCCCTAGCTGCATTCCTTGATATAGAAGGAGCATTTGATCACACCTCCTTCGATTCAATGACCACCGCAATCAATCGGCGTGGAATTAAAGACACAGTTTGTAGGTGGATAAGAAACATGCTGAAAGGTAGGAGAATTCAAGCAACTATGCTTGACAAAACTGTAACTATAAAGGCAGCTAAAGGCTGCCCCCAGGGTGGAGTCTTGTCCCCTCTCCTCTGGAACCTAGTCGCAGATGAACTACTGGTAGAGTTAAACAGCAAAGGTTTCTACGCCCAAGGCTATGCCGATGACGTAGCAATACTTATCACTGGCAAACACACCAAGACAATATCAGAACTGATGCAGACAGCTCTGACAATCGTAGAAGATTGGTGCAGGAAGGTGAACCTGAAGGTCAATCCTGAGAAAACCTCCCTGGTCAGCTTTACGAGAAAGAGGAAGACAGCGGAATTATTCAAACCCATGTTCTTTGGACAGGAACTGCAGGTGGTAAGAGAAGTCAAATACCTAGGCATCATCCTGGATGACAAACTCACATGGAATTCACACCTACAGAAAATAGTGAATAGAGGTAAAGCCACAATAATGGCAACAAAAAGAGCGATAGGAAAGAATTGGGGCATAAATCCGCGCATGGTACACTGGCTCTACTGTACCGTGGTAAGACCCACCCTTGCCTATAGCTCTGTTGTCTGGTGGCCAAAAATCGAGCAGCGACAAGCAGCCACGGAACTTGCAAAAGTTCAGAGGCTAGCATGTCTCTGTGTAACGGGAGCCATGAAAACCACTCCAACTTTTGCCATGGAGGCCATGCTTAACCTACCTCCTTTAGATATCTATATCAAAATGGAAGCAAGGATGGGAGCATATAGACTTAGCAACACCGGGAACTGGAGTCACTCAAACTCCCAAGGACACACTAAGATAACCAGCACAGTCACGAACCACTTAGTAACAATGAGGAGTGATATCATGTTGAAAAATATCAACTTTAGCACGTCTCCTAAGACCAAGCTAATATGGGAAGAGGAAACGGTGAAACAACTCCGGATGGCTAATGGGGCAATATGGTACACAGACGACTCCAAAACAAGCCGGGGAACTGGTGCCGGAATCGTAGGTGAAAATCCAAAGTGGGAAACATGTGAACCACTCGGGATGTACGCTACAGTTTTCCAGGCAGAAGTACATGCAATAAACGTATGCGTGCAAGAAAATCTCAGGAGAGGCTACAGAGGAAGGAAAATCCTTATCCTTAGTGACAGCCAAGCCGCAATCAAAACCATCTCCTGTCGGGAAACCAAATCCAAACAAGTCATGGATTTTCAGCAAAACCTTGTCACACTGGGAGTATCTAACGATGTTACTCTTGGATGGATACCAGGACACACAGGGATAGCTGGGAACGAGCGGGCGGATCTACTAGCACGCAAAGCTGCAAACACACCACTTCTGGGTCCAGAACCTGCTATTGGTATTACAAAATCCTCTGTGTGAGGTTGGCTGAACTGTTGGTCCAAGAAACAACAGAAAGCTAGATGGTGCCAATCACCAGGTCTGAAACACAGTAAATTAATGATGGCAGACGAGATCGAATCATCATTTTCTGGAAGCCTACTGCAACTCAGCAGGAATCAGCTTAGGAAAGTAACAGGTATATTAACTGGACACTGCACTCTAAGGAAACACATGCATATCATGGGTCTTTTCAACGAGGAACCCATATGTAGGCTGTGCAACGAGGAGGAGGAAACAGCCTCCCACATTGTATTCGAATGTGAAGCGCTGGCGTACTGGAGAAGAGATAATGGGGAATTCACAACCACTCCTCGAAGGACGGACAGGGAAACAGTAGAACGAGTCATAAACCTTATTCGGGCAATGGACCTCTTCGACTGAGAGACAGGCACAGAGAAGATACAATAAGCCCAACTAGAGGCTGCGGTGTCGGGGCCAACAGCCCGAAACTCGTAGCGCCTGTACTTCAGTAATCAGTTATCAGTAAGTCTGCAATTTGTCAATAACCAACAACGATTTGAACAAGCAACTAGAAAGGTTTTCGACAATGGAAAATTTAAAAAATAATAAAAGTGGAGTTTCATTACCCGATGAAAAAGAATGCGAAAACTATTTTATACAAACATATAACCGCGTAGAGCAAGCACGAATTCAGGTTGGTTTACCAGTGAAGGGAAACTTCTACGATTTAGGTGATTCAAAGAAAAACGCAATAAGGCGATTTCATAGTATTGAACGACGTTTGCAAAAAGACGAAGATTTTAAAAAGGATTATTGCAAATTCATGGCAGAATATGAAAGTTTAGGACATATGTCGCGTATCAATTTTGATGAGGATGATTTATCCGAAAATAATTATTACTTGCCACACCATGGGATGATTAGAGCTGATAGTACCACAACCAAATTAAGGGTAGTGAAGTGAAGTTTCTACTTATTTTCTGGAAAATGACATCAAATGGCATTTTATACCTCCACGTTCTCCAACATTTGGCGGTCTTTGGGAGGATTGCAACTATTGGATTGTACCTAAGTGTTATTCAAGACAATACATGAATATTTCGAAAAGTTTGTTTATAATCTACACTCCTACATATTTATTTATTTC
This sequence comes from Orchestes rusci, assembly GCA_958502075.1. NCBI lineage: Eukaryota > Metazoa > Arthropoda > Insecta > Coleoptera > Curculionidae > Orchestes > Orchestes rusci. The sequence continues at coordinate 54,983,630 of OY293303.1, read as the reverse complement.
ACTCTTCTCATTTCCAGAAAGGTGCTGACTTCCGCTGAGTTGTGACGAGGGAGAAGCTGCTGAGAAGTCTATCTCATCAATCTTCTGACGAAAGTGCGATGTAAAGTGTTGAAACAGTGTTTTTAGTGAGCTTGTTCAAGTTTTCTGATAAAGTGACATGATAGAGTGTCCGTCCTCTTTTTGATTCTTAGCATTCATATAAATAATCGATATAACACTATTTTCATTCAATAGACTGCTCCTCAGTAACGTCTATGTTTTGATCTTTGACTGGTAGATTGCAAATTAACATATATGAATACTCTGCACCTTAGCCCTAAATAAACTTTCCACATAATGACGTTTCTTCTCAAGAAAACTATAATGCCACACTGTATTCTATCAATATAACATTTTCAGGAAAAACATAATTTCAGCCTCTCTTTTGAACGGTGCTAGCCATTTTAAATAAAAATTACACAGAAATAAGTTTTTTCAAACCAAGCCTTGCAAAACTTGAAGTTAAGGCTTCTTTAAGTATCCCTCAAATAGGCTGGTACAATGGGCTATGAGTATTTCAGATAATACCCATTTTCGTGAACAGTGTGTCATGAAGATATATAATTATCGTCATCATACTTATATCGATTTCGACTGGCAGCACCATCAGGGTACACTCAATGCGACCTCGACCTGAGCAGAGTGATCGACTTAATAAATTCCGGCAGAGTGCGCCCGGATGCGTGTTCGAAAGGTAACGCTATGTGAGGATGCGGAAACAATGTTATGTTCGACTGATCTATTGTTTATGCGCTGAACAGCACCGACTGAAATTTTTCTTGAATCGTATCGCAAGACGGTTTTTATTTACATTTTCACGAACGTCATGATGGTTATAAGGTGACATTATGAGAGTTTTTGTTGAGTTTTTCGTCAAGTAGTGATGGAGTTTTATCCGGCGATAAAGAAATAATTCATTATGGACTTAAAGTTGAGGAAACTGCTAAAGTGAAGAATCTCTTGGAAGTCACCAATTATTCATATTCTTATGAAGATGTAGATAGGGGTTTGTTGTTTTGCATTTTGTATTCCTTTAGACATGAGCCACGGTTCTTGTAGATCGCAAAAACAAAGTTAGGCTAAAAATCATAAGGTTAGATTGGAAAAGCAGCTGAATTTATAGCCTGGCCGAATTCGACAGCAAAAGCAATCCACTTTCGGGCGGTACTATTTTGTTTTTGCTCGTTGACTTCGCAATGACTTCGAGCTAGTGCGTGATTTTTATATTCTTTAGCGAACCAGATGCATGATCTTAGAGCGTGCGTGCTGTTAACATTCTGAACAGTCAAAATCGTCATTAGAGGTGAGTTGTGATTTCTGTAAGTGTTTCTTTGACACTGCTTCTCGTCCATCGTGGCCTTCTAGAGTCTTGTAGCGAATTTCGCTATAAAAAACACTTGTCCAGTTTTGATTTATTTATTGAAAATCACTAAAGTACAACCACCAATATTAATGTTCACAATTGCAGCCTTTTTATATTTTACGATCTATATTTTACGATCTGAACTGCTGGACACTCGAACTCATACATGCACATTTTTGGGTTAAATTCAGAGTCCAATATCTTCAACGAGATAAGAGATAACCAAAAGCCCAAAGCCTAGGGGTACTCAACGGCATTGTTGCTATTGTGTGGGATAGAAACGTTTATTCTTGAAATTGTGGCGAATGCCTTTTCAAGTTTTCTACATCATGTGAATACTACGTATGATAGTTCTTGATAGTAGGTTTCTCATCACCACCAAAAGATGGAGATGCTGTCTCCAAATCTTAAGTATAGAGATATTTTAATGCGGTTCCCGGATTTTTGTAGCAAGTTTTGTCTGGATTGAGATGCATGGAATGGATATCTCGTAGAAACAAAAAATCATGATATACAGGGTGATTCATGAAGTCATGCGAAAAATCAAATTTTTTTTGAGTGTGCCATATTAGTGAGCATTGAATTCAGGCGATACAATATGGTTTGTTACTATGGTAATGTTGATATCTCCAAACATTTTTATCAGATTTTGAATTCAAGCGCGTTGTCATCAGATACGCTAACAAACATCAAAGTAGGGGAGCAAAATGTTTGAAATTCTATCACTTTGCAATGCATTGACGGATTTCTACGATTTTTGCAGTTTTGAGAATCTTATTTTTTCGGATTGAAAGAGAGATCGAAATAAACTCATGATCGATAAAGTACTAACACTCATGGTCAGATTAATAGCGCTAGCCTAGAATTTGATAAAAATTTCATACATCAGCAGTCATCAAAAAAGTATTGATGTATGCAACAACTTGAATCCATTTGTCAGTTTACGGGTCCAGGCTATATTTTGAAAAAATGTTCAAGGCCTTTTTATCACTTCATTATTACATAAAGATGTTAAAAATTAAACTTTTTTTCTGTGTAACTTTTGATAAAAATGGCTAGCACCAATCAGAATTTCACAATAATTGATCAAAGGATAGTGAAGCTTTGGAATTTTGAACTTGGCGATATGTTGAAGAGATCATGAAAGATTTGTTATTTTTGCCATGTTTAAAATTTCAAAGCTGATGGGTTAGTTTGGGCTAGTTTGGGTTCAAAGCTGGTGGGTTCAGTAATTGTGAAATTTCATGAATGTTGCTCCACTTTTGAATGGTGCTAGCCATTTTTATCAGAAGTAACACAGAAATCCGTTTTTTCATTGACTTCTTTTAAACGTGATGAAAGAGCTCTATTTTTTTCAAATCAACAGTTTCCGTATACTGACAAATAGATTGAATTTTTGAAATGCACCTATACTTTTTTGATAACTGATGCAGTATCAAGGTTTTATCCAATTCTACGCCTGTGCTATTTATCCGACCAGGAGTGTAGGTGCATTATCGTTGAAGAAATGTTCATTTTGATTTCAATTTCTCTTTTAAAATGGTCTGCAGCGCTGCAAAAACCGTAGAAACCCATCAATTCATTGCAGAGTTAAAGCGATTGGAACATTTGGGGACCTCCCTGATGTTTGTTGGCGAATCTAATGACTACGAGCTTGAATTTAAAAACTGACATAAATATCTGGAGATATTAACATCACCATGGTAACAAACCATATTGTATCGCCTGATTTCAATGCTCACTGAAATGGCATACTCACAAAAATTTTGATTTTTCGCATGACTTCATGAATCACCCTGTATATCATGATTTTTTGTTTCTACGAAAGATCCAATCCATGCATCTCAATCCGGACAAAACTAACTTCAAATTCCGCAAACCGCATTGAAATATCTCTCTTCTCGTTAAAGATATTGAACTTCGAATTTTACCCAAAAATGTGCATGTAAAAGTTCCAGTGTCCAGCTGTTAATATATGAATAACTGAACTGAACTGGCAGCTCCGCAGTCTTATATATCCCAGCCCCCTTCACCAGAAATGCAAGAATACCCCAGATCTTTCGAAAACTATCCATAAGCTTCCACCGCGTTGGCACACCAGCACAGTGGCTGAGAGATTCCGCGTTGCAGGTCAAATATCGGTGAAAAAATGATATTTCGTCACATTGCCTCCTTCCTTAAAATATTTCGTCCCGAAATGACTACATGTTGGTATCGGGATCTGTCCCTAAACATGCAGGCGATGAATTATAAAAAAAAGCAGTCCACTGTCCTTTGGTTCGTCCTCCTGGAGGGACAGCAGCACACCAGGATATCAACGCCACTTCCCTTGAAGATCACCTCCAGCATGCTTCTCACTACACGCCAGTCCACGCGGTCATTGGTCATCTTCGGAATGGTCCAATGAGTCAGTTCCTGTGATATCGAGTTTCGAATATGATTGAGGGCGCTTTAGAAATCACTGTAGGTGGTAAAATATTGTGAAAGCTTCTTCGTTACAAGGTTGATTTGTAGCACCTTCCCCACTTCTGTCCTTTGCCGTCGCAGATAGTCCAGTTGTTCAAATTTCCGTTTAAAGCAGCAGCAAGTCTTCATGCTGATGTCTTCAATGACCCAGTGAGCCAACGAGTATTCTGCCGGTGCTCCGAACATCTAGCTGCCTCTCCTGAACAATGTCATTCTCGACTTTCTGGCCATTGGAGTAAAGGGACATGAAAATTTCCAGTGACATGTCCTCCTTGAGTGACGTGACCTGCCTTATTTCAGCCTCCTGATCGTCATGATTCCCAGCACACCGGGCCTTACAGTTGAGACGAACAACCCTAGGTTTTCCTCGTGGTCGCTTTCTGATCCTTTAGACGACGTCATTGATTCGCTCCTGGATCTCATACGGGCCCTCCCAAGAACTTTGCAGTTTTGGGAAAAAGCCACGTCGGCGTCGCCTCTGTGAGGCCAAACCAGATCCCCAACCTTGAACCCGCCATCCACGGCATTCTTCCTTTGGCTGGCACTTTGGATGTTTAGACGGTGTATATCGTCCATCTTTTGCGAGGATCGCATGCGTAGTCTTCTCCAGCGACATCTTTACCAGGTGGACAGCCAAACTTCAGATCACAGGGCAGCCAAAGTTCGCGATCCATGATTATCCTAGCAGGAGTTTCGCCTGTCGATTCGTGCACTACAGATCAGTATGCGAAGAGGAACAGGTGGTGTTCGTCCCAGTCCCTTTGATGGTCAGAAAAAACTTTGACCAAGTGTCGGCTGATGGTCCTGTTCGTTCGCCCCACCATGCCATCCGATTGTGGATGCAGCGCTGTCGTTCTTGTCTTCTTGATCTCCATGACTCCACAAACATTCTGGAAAAACGACGATTCAAAGTTTCTGCACTGGTTCGAATGCAGCTACAATAAAACACCAAAACGGCAGATCCATTCCTTAACCAGGACATCAGCTACTGTTACCGCTTCTTGGTTTGGCAAGGCATACGCTCCGGCCCACTTTTTGAAGTGATCCATCACAACCAGGATGTATTTATTTTCTTCGTTCGACTCAGGAAACGGTCCAGCAACATCTATGGCGATCCTTTCAAAAGGGCTTCCAAAATTATACTGGCGCAAAAGATTTTTTGGGCGTCTCTGTGGTTCATTACCTGCAGCGCAAACGGCACATCTCCTGCACCACTCGCGGACGTCAGCCTGGCAATTTTATCAGTAAAACCGTTCTCGCAGCTTTCCCAGCGTCTTGGTTACTCCCAGATTTCAACCCGTGATAACATCATGGACCTCCTCCATTCCTTATGCCTGTCTGTTTCCAAAAACTACTATTTGCCTCCGACCTTCTGTGCCACCCAGATTCATCACCAGCCTCTTCAGGATGCCGTTGTCAAGAATCATCGAGTCCCATTGAGCTCAGTAGGACTTCTCGAGAATCGCGTGACTCCTTGCCAAGTTGTTCGTTGGCCTGCCTGTTTCCATTGTATGATCGGCTCTTGATCTGGATCTTTCTTCTGGTCCCCTCGAAGTACAGCAGACTGCCAGAAGTCGTCTACCACAGTTGTTCTTCGAATGATTGCCTCCTTCTTCTCAGTTCTATGGCAGTGCCTACAGAGCTCTGGGCAAGGTCTTCTGGACAAGGCATCAACATTTTTTTGACTCGATCCAGCTCGATGCTCCGTGTCGAAATCGAACTCCTGGAGTCTCTTGATCCAACAAACTACTTGACCTTTCGGGCTCTTGAGCTGTAGAAGCCACTTGAGTGCACCGTGCTCTACTCCTTTGACTACTGCGAGCAGCTCTCTTCTCGTAAGGCAGTGTTTCCGTTTAGGTTTTGACAACGTTCGCTAGAGTAACCAATGACTCTCCCTGCTGGATCTGGGAAAGTACTGCACCAAGTCCTACGTCGCTTGCATCCGTGTCAACTTCTTAGTCTCCGGAATACCTCCTCCAAGTTCTTCAGCGACAGTCGAAATTTGGCTTGATTAAGTGGAAATTAAACTTAAAATCTATTTTTGTAAATAAATCATCAACAGTCAAGTTGAATTAATTTTGAATAATAAATAAAGCTACAAGAACTCACATTTATTGTCAAGATATTCAGAATGATTCACATTCACAGTAGATGATATACCAAACAGTATTCAACTCTGATTAAAGTTATGTGGAATAAATTTACAATAAATTAGCAATCAACTGATGTTTACAAACATCTGTCAAACTCAGCTGTTGAGACGTCAGTCCTTCTCTTTGGTTAAACTAATTTTGGCTGCTTCTGGGTCAATGTCATATTCGAGGCCAATTTCAGAGAACATCTATTTTTAGCTTTGCTTTCTGCAGATTCTTCTTTTTCTGAAACAAAGGGATACCTGTCACTTAGGGGTCATATGCCATGTGCTGAATTTTATGACTATAACAGAGGTTGAGTCTGACCGAGAAAGTCGCATGCCTCTTGGTATTGTTGCCATTTTGCCAGAATTTTCCGAGCAAACGCTCACTTTTTGGGGACAAAGCCTTTACTTGTTCCAAACCATCCATTTGCTGATGATTTCATGTAAGCTTAATGGTCCCTTAGCAGAAAAATTCCATTTTCCTACTAGCGCAACGTGCTAATCACGCTAGGTTACCTGCCAATCTTGGTTAATTCTCTTCACAAGGAACTGGAAGTCAAAAATCGCTTTGGATTTTTTTTTTGTTTTAGGCCTTATATCTTTCCTTCTTCTTTTTTTTTACCCTTTTGTTTGATCAAACCTATTTGTGTGATTGACGTCCTTGGACTGACGGAAGCACGTGGTACTGCCCTAGTCTGAATACGCACAAGTAACCATTGCAATACAAAAGACGAAATTTGCATATCAACTCATCGAAAATAACTGGTTCACGAAGCCCCTGAACCAAAGTCCTTTTAGACGTCGAACTGGAAAAGTGAAGACGGAATACTTTGAGTCCTTTCCAATTTTATTTTACCTAACATTAATTTGGGGAGCACAAATCTGGAGCCAGAGTATGTGGACACTGTCCCTTTATTTGTTACGCCACTGCACGGCACAAGATCATCATTGTTATCGGTATCTCGTCACTGTTCTATTCAGAAATCAGCCTATGCGTAGAACGATATAATAATATTATTGATAAACAAATAACCTTTACCTATATTTACTTGAATCGAGATTATTCCCCAGAGATTGTGAACCACAAATGGCCATTTGAGAGTGTTACCGGGTATTTTCGTTACTTTTGATTTAAATCAAAGCTATACTCGTAACTATTTGTGTGCTTATATTTTTATTTCACACAGATAATAGTATATCATCATTTGAATCACGAATAGCATAAGAGGTATCATTTTTTGCTATTTTTTGTTTAGAATATTTGATTCTATTTACTTAAACCGATTGAGTTGCTTTTTATAAGAGTTTTTGAGATAACACATTTGCGTTAATAATTTTGTGAATAAACATTTTGTTGTACAGGGTGATTCATTTTCAGTGACAGGGTGCCAATTCTCGTAAACTATTCATCATATAGACTCAGGAAAAAAATCTATATAGTAATGTGCTCAAGAGAAAATGCTGAAAATATATTTCAAGCTTCTAGGATCGCCCAACGTACCCAACGGTACTGTGAAAACAGAAAATCAACACATTTTTTCTCTAAGTTGTCAAATAAGACAGCTGCAAGCCGTCAAACTTGATATCACTAAATTGCCAATAACTTCGAAATCCCTTGACCGATTCGACTGTTCTTTAGCTCGAATTAAAGAAGAAAATCTGCTTTTTCTGGTGCATGTACTCGAGGTCGATTTTATCTGCTAAAGCCGACCACACAACAAGAATTGTAAAATTCAAACCTGTATTTGCGGTTTTTTCGACATTTTTGAATGCAAACCCACTAAATAGATGTCTCCATCGTGTTATTTGAATACTTTCCTATCACTTTCATACAGATAATTTTGCTATATCTTTTAAAATAGAAGAATTACGGAAACTTCATCAGAAATCACGCGAGGAATGCTTTTGAAACAGCCCCTATAAATTTGAATGTCAAAAATATACACATCAGATTTGTTTTGATTCGCGTTAAACATTTTCCTCAGTTGATGTGGAAAACCAAAGCCTATAAGTGAGAATGCCAACTAATTCTCGTTTTTTTTCTACGAGCAGCTGAGAAGTAGCATACATTGCACCACTTGCCAAAAATAATACGGTTGACCAGTAAACACCTCATTCCAAAAATATTAGAAAAAAAAATGAAATTTACTAAAAAAAAAACAAAAAAATTAGTGCCAATGCTCAAAATCCCGATCGTTGGCAAGGCACTCCTATCTTTTTGACACGTTCAAATTTACAGTGGCTGTTTCAAAAGTATTCCTTGACGGATTCCTGATGCAATCTCCGTAACACCTCTATTTCAAAAGATATAGAGAAATTACCTGTATGAAAGTGGTGGGAAATTATCCTAATAACACGATGGAGGCATCTATTTAGTGGGTTTGCATTTGAAAATGTTGAAAAAACCTCAAATTCATGTTTGACTTTCACAATTCATGTAGTGTGGTCGGCTAAAGCGGATAAAATCGATTCCGAGTGAATGCATCAGAAAAAGCAGATCTTCCTTTTCAAAATGAGCTTAGGAACAGTCAAATTGATTAAGGAATTTCGAAGTTATAGGCAATCTGGTGACATAAAGTTTGACGGCTTGTAGCTGTCTTATTTGACAATTTAGATATGAATGTGGAGGGGCAATTTTGTGGAGAATGTCGTCTTAAATCTGTTTCCATATTCTTTTTTGGTAGTATAATGGGAAAAATTTCGAAAATGTGTTGATTTTCTGTTTTCACAGTACCGTTACGCTCCCTTGTGGAGATCCTAGAGGCTTGGAATATATTTCCAGCATTTTCTCTTGGACACATTACTTCATAGATTTTTTTCCCGGGTCTCTGTCGCTGAAAATGAATCACCCTGTACAGTAAAATTTGGTCTAGTATCTTTGATTTCCCGTTTTGAGTGGGCACATCCTTTGGAACCCAGCCCCAAAGGCATAAAATGAGTGGCGTCTTTAGAAAATCGAGTATTTACCCCGATAGCTAGCAAGCCTGATCCAATTTCCAATCACTTGCACTTATTAACGACACTTAAACACTTCACACACTTTTCTCACTGCAATAATTGGGTGCTCAAATCGTCCCATTTTTGTCAAACGTTTTCTCTTTGGTAACATAATCCCGCTTACTTTTTGGTAATGAAAATCATTTTCACTACATAGTCTTCAAATTTTTTGCCAACCATGATTATGTCGGAGAGGTACACCAGGCATGTCGACGATGATAACCCCTCGAGCACCGTTTCCATTAGCCTTTAGAACGTAGCAGGTGCGTTGCATAATTCAAAAGGCATCACACAGCCCAGTTCAAACGCTAAAAGCAGTTTTTTCGCGAACTTCTGGAGCCATCTCCACCTGCCAATATCCGCTCTTCAGGTTTAGAGTTGAGAAGATCTTTGAGCCAGTCAAGATGTCCAAAGTGTCGTCGATCCGTGGTAGAGGGTAGCTGTCCTTCTTTGTCACGCTGTTAAGCTGACGATAGTCCACACAGAACCAAGTTGAACCGTAATTTTTCCTTACCAGTACAACTGGCGATGATCACGGACTACTGGAAGGCTTGATGATGCCGCCTTTTTTCATGTCTTGGATTATCTTGTCCGCCTCTTCCTTCTTTGGCAAAGGTAGTCTCCCAGCCGTTTGACGGATGGGTCGTGCAACTTCGGTGTTGATTATGTGCTGTACCACGCTTGTCCGACCTTTTCTCCCGTTCCGCTGTAAAAGATGTCACTAAATTGTCTCAACAAGTCTCTCAATCGCTGTTTCTGTCTCTGATCCAGGTCATTCGAAGAGGTGGCAACTAACTTCTCCATTTCTCCCTTGAACTCAGGAGAAGTCACCTCAGTCTTGCGCAGCTGTCGCACCACGGAGGAAATTGACGAGCAGACTTCCTATGGCGCTCCCGTCACCAAGCTCACTGAGTGATAGATGACGTTCATCACTCTGACAGGCACAGTCCTCTTCACTTGTACCAGGCTCTTTCCAAAAGCAATTCCTCTTCCATCAACACAGTGGCTAAGATCCCGCGTTGCAGGTCAAATATCGGCGACAAAATGATGTCCCGTCGAAGTCTCAATAAAGTAGCAGTGATTTTCTTCTGTCATAAGTTAGCATCCAACTGCTACTCATCTTTATTTGAGAATCGCGGTTTCTCGGAACACATCAAATTTTTTCATGGTATTCACCTTCACAGTAACAAAGAATGATGTGTGATCATCCAGACTGATCTGGACCAAATCATATTTTTATAAATATACTGCGCCTATTTTCAATATATTTAGACTTTTCTTTTAATGGGAATCTCCAAAACTATCGATTTTCTTGTGAATATTCACAACAGAGACATGATAATTGTAATTCTGGCAATTAAGGCTCATGATTTATCTACATTTCATTAAACTGATGGAAGGTTTCTAGTTTAGAAAATTTATTCCACCTTATGTCGTTGTACTCACTTGAACGGCCTTCGATTCTAAATTCCACAAATTAAAGCGAGTATGTTTAATGAGGAGATTTATCAAAATGTTCCATTCAGATGATTTTTGTATGTTCAGTGAGACTATATCAACGGATAAACAAGCGAGATGCCACGTAGTTTCAATGAATCAGCTTTTATTCAGAATTCGAAATGATCACTTTCTCCAGTTTTGAACTTACCGAGCCAATAGTGAACAGAGAAAGTCCTTAGCGTAGTGATCTCTCTATTTCGTTCAAGCAGTTACAAATTTCTCTTCATAATAATTATACACTGAAAGTTACACAATCCTGCCTTATGTTTCATATCGAGTTGTAACCTAGCTTTCTTGTATAATTGAATATCGATATACAATAACAATTGATTTTAGTGCAGTTTCGGATAATCCGATGTAAAGATTACTTTTTCAATACTATTTTATCACGAATTGCAAATCTTACCGAGCTATTCTAGTTGATAATTGACAATACCCCGGACTTTCCACTATCACTATTACGTTTTGAAGTGGGGTGAAATTATTGATTTAAAAAGCTGATTCTAGAAGTAACAAATAACATTCAGATTGTCAACTGATAATGAGGAACATAACTGTATCCTAATAATTATTCTTAACTAAACTATGTGAATCCATCTGAATTCATCACAATTGCTTTTTCAAGAAAACATCGATCATTATCAAACTGGAAAAACAACAAAATGTTATGTTTAGAAGCTCACAAAACTTAACTAGAACCCTATGATGATCTACTTTTGGCGCTTTTCGTAAGTGGAGGTGAAAGAGTAACAACCTCACAGACGTTATGTTTCCAACGTGTCAGTGTTTGTCAGACTCAAGCATTTGCCATTGTATTGAAGATAAGTTGTGTTCTATAAAATATCTTACCAAAACAAACAAAAATTCATTGATAACTTTTTGACAGTTACGGAAGACAACTTCACATGCATGCATCAGATGAGATTGAGTACATCAATGATGCATATAATAATAGTTTATTTTCCCAATCTGAATCGTAATGTTTATTTGGATACAGCATTTCACGTATGTAAATCAAAAATATTATTATGAACTCATTGACTCTCAAGATAATAGCTTGAGCTTTCTCGACTTCAAATGACGTTTATGGTAATGTATTTTTGATCTTGAATGGACAATTTGCACATTTTTTCTGAATATCTAGATTGATGATGATGCCATTATTGTTTGAAATTAACGTACGGTGTCTAATAATAATAATAATGATAATAATAATACTTACTCCACCCCACATAGATCTAGAAACCAATAATATGAAGATCAGAAGAGGAATAATCCAAGGAGACAGAAAATGGTTTATCCCTGCACTTATCCCACTAAGCAGCTTTTTAAAGTCATCAAATATTGAAAACAGTCCAACAAAAGATTACAAAATATCACACCTGTGCTACGTGGACGATATAAAGTGCAATAAAATCATAGCCATACATACCTGGGCAATACCGATATTAACGTACTTATTCGGATCCATACAATGGATCATAACAGACGTACAAGCACTACAAAGACTGACAAGAAAAATCCGCATGCACGGATAATATAACACTACATCCAAACTCGGCTATTGAAAGATTATACCTACTTGGGAAACAAGGAGCAAGAGGCCTAATCAACATGGAACTAACACACGATATTCAAAACACAGTTTACTAAGACATTTCAACATGAAGGCAAGCAAGTCATCACTACACTCGTCCATCAAAGAAACGCACAAAAGATATACACCACTCAGCACACACATACAACAGCAAATACACAAGAAAACATTTTTCACGAACATTACTCAGACATGGAAAAGGCAAAAAAATACATGGCAGATTCAAGAACGATCTCGATAAACAACATCAGATCTCAACCAACGGGATCAATCTCGGACACCTGTACAGTGAAACAGAAGGATTCATGTGTTCCATACAGGACCAGGTTGTTCCGACAAAAAATTACCAAAAACTTATAAAAAAACATACAAAATGATGACTGTAAAATGTGTGAATCGATGCACGAAACGATACATCACATCTGGATGTCCTAGCTTAGCACAGACAGAATACTTGAACAGGCACCACTTACCAAAACATCTAAAAAGCTAAGGGTTGCGAAAGACATGTATTTCTTTTCCATAGATCCATCCACAGACGCGTTTCCCTGTATTACGGCTCATCAGTGCGCCTAGGATCTGCAGGAGAGAAATACATGGTTTCGCAGATCGCAAAATAAGTGAAATGAGTAACGAAGATTTGGAAAAGGCCTCTCCATCTATTGGTGGTAATGAGAAACCTACTGCCACGGACTATATTCCATAGTATCCATGTGACGTAGATAACTTGAAAAGGCATTTTTTTCCGCCACAGTTTCAAGAATTAGGTTTCTATCCCACGCAATAGCAAAATCACAAGAGCCTAGAAGGCTAAGGGGTTGCGAAAGACATGTATTTCTGTCTCACAGATCCATCCGATATATTTCTCTCCTGCAGATCCTAGCCGCACTGATGAGCTGTGATACAGCGAAACGCGTCTGTGGATGGATCTGTGGGAGAGAAATACATGTCACCCGCACCCATTAGCCTTTTGGGCTCTTGATAAAACAAGTTTGCAGTAACTGAACTGTAGTTTCGATATTGCGTGGGATAGAAACGTAATTCTTGAGACTGGCGGAGAAAAATGCTTTTTCAAGCTCTCTACGTCACATGGATACTTTGGAATATAGTTCGTGGCAGTAGGTTTCTCATTACCACCAATAGATGGAGATGCCTTATCCAAATCTTTGTTATGCACCACTCACTCCACAAACATAACATTAAAAGAATAGAAGAGCGATACTACAAATGCACACCAGACTAAGTCGACGAGAATCAAAATTATAAAATATACTGACCGAGAAATCAAAACTGATAAAACAATTTTGAACAATAGACCAGACAAAATTAACAAAATCACAACGTCATTAGATATTGCACAACCTCTGGAAAAGGTCCTTATTCTCTAACTAGTCAATTCGAGTTACTCGCGGGATACCACTCCAACTAATAACGGATATGCAAAAATCAGTGATCCCAGAAACATGTCGGATAGTGAGGAAAATCTTGAAATAGTCAACGAGGTGTGAGTTTTGCGGAAGCCCTCATCACATAGAGTAAATGTGAGACGAAACAATCAGAATAATAATAGTGAAGGTCTTTTGATCATGGTAACAAATTAAAAAAAAAATAAAGAACAAAAAAGAGAAATGACCAATTTGTGTGAGGCTCAGTTTCCCCCCGTATCGTGCGGTCTCCGTCGTGACGTCACTATTCAAGATTTAATTCCCCTTAGCAATACTGGTGAAAAAGAGTAAACATTTTGAATTGAAATTTTATTCTCTGGGGGTTCAGCCCTTCTTGGATAGAGACTAATTTATGTCATGATCTTAGCTTCGGAAAATCAAGTGTGTGTTGGAAATAATTAACCTAGAAACTATTTTTCTCACCAGTGAAGTGCTTTTTCGATAGAAGATACGACAAAATGTTATTGAAGAAAGTTCTTGAGAATAAAAAACCAAGTGAGGATGCAAAATTTCACAACCCCCCGCCTACTTTGATATTTTGAAGAGAAGCTCATCAGCAAAAGTTCTTTTTAAATGTATATTCGCAAATTTTGCAAAAAAAAATATTTTGAATTTAGCAAACACAGACAAACGCTTGAATAGCAGGATTTAATGTATTTCCATATTATTTTGAAAACTTGGAACGGAAAAATACAAAATATCAATGAAGGCGGAGGCAGTGGCGTAACTACATGGGGCGCGGGAAGGGGCCCGTGGCTTTTGAGGCCTTTTCGAAAATGATTCTTCAGTTAAAAAATGTATTGGTAAAATTCTTGAAATAATATTTTACGGATCCCAATTTTAATCAAGAAAATAGGAAAAACGGAAAAGTCTTAGGTCAAATAAAAGACCCCTCCATTCCTACGATATTTTGGTTTTACTGCGATTATTTTCTACGTTTTTTATTGCTTGAGCTCAATGTATGGAGAGATCATCGTCATCATCTTATACTGAGTTAATCACTAGCTTGAATAAAACATATAGAATGAAGGCAAAATAATTCACAATAATATGGAAAAAAGTCATGTTTTGTCGACAGTAAGTTTAAGAGAATGGAAAAAAACAGAGAAAACTAGCACTTTGTTGAGCAGGTTGCAGGCGTCGGCCGTTTGCACACAGACATGTGCCTTTTTCATGTTATTTCTCATAATCACAACACAGGTTTCAAGAATATTATTTCTTCTAGTTTTCAAAACTTTTTAAAAGTCATAATCTGACCAAACACATCCAGAGCTCTTTGTGAAAAAAAAAATCAAGTGACAATTTTATTGTAAATTAACTATTCTACCGACATTAGGTACTTAAATTGTAACCCTATTGTAAGTAGTAGTAGGTAGGTACAGGGTACAGGGTGGGCAACCGAGAATGCGAGTTACTGTATCTGGACAACTATTTATCGTAGAGGCATGCGGCAAAAAAATGTATAGCTAATAGGCACAAGAGAAAAACCTGGAAATCATTTTCAAGTTTCTGAAATGGTCACTAGGGGGCGTAACAATCAAAACCCAGTAGAAAAATAGGATTTTCATAGAATTTTGCCCAATGAAAATATATCGATAATATTATTTTCATATTAACTATTGACCTACACTTTTTGTCTAAAACGTTTTTTTCTATCTATCAAAATTAAGTGGTGAGGTGAGTTAATTTTTTAAACAAACAAAGATTTCTCCCGTTTTGCTTGACCGATTTTAACGAATTTGAGCTCATATGAAAGAGCATGATCTGCTCTATTTGGTTTTGAATTTGTAACCTTCGTCGTCGCCCCAAGATGGATGGCGTCAACTGGAATGGCATATTTTTGAGTTTTTCCAAAAAAATCAAACGTAATGATATATTCATCTTTATTTTCGAAGGAGATACATTTTTCTATTAAAAAAATAAAAAAAAGGTTTTTTTTTCTTTTTTTTTTAATAGAAAAATGTATCCCTTTTCAAAATATATGAAAAATGAATATACAATTTTATAAAGTTTCCCGAATTTCGTCAAATTTTCATGTTAATTGCCAAATTATAAGCAAAAAACCAAATAAAATAGTTTTTTTTAAGCCCTGTATCTTAGAAACCTAGCCGTTGCGGACCCATGTTCATATGAACTTTTCGTCTTAACATTAGTCAAAGATTCACCCCTTTGTACAATTACTTAGTTTTCCACACCCTATACAGGGTGCGCCAATTGTGCGTGGACGGGATATTGTCGGTTTATAGAAGCTCGTTTTTTAAATTCGTTGCCGAGGCATGATAGACAGACCTTAAGGCTACAAACCTAAAATAGTTTCACCTCATTTGCTCCGTGTATACAGGGTGATCCATATCAAAGTAACATTTTTTCAAATAGAACTATCTGTATATTATTACATATTTGGGTTGCTTAGTCAATTTCAGATTGACTTTATGTGCCATACATGGTATCTTAAACGGACCGTACACCCGCAAATCGCTATTTTTTAAAAAAACAGTTTGTGTAAAAAAGATTTTAATACCGCATTGATAGTTAGAAATGTAGAATTGGGATTTTTTGTTGATCCTAACCATGAAATGTGCTAATGTAGAGCGTATGCACTAGCTTCAATACTTTTTGAGTTATGAGAAATCGTAATGCCAATTTAGAAACATTCAATCAGGGATAACTTCTTTTTTTTTATGAAATTACCTATCTTTTTTATGCGTTCGAATGCAGAATTTTATTAGCTTTTTGGCGATATATGGTTGCTAGTGTCTATCCCTGAAAGTTTTCTCTCAAATCCACATTTTCCTATTGATTCGACGTTTCTATCAATTCTCAATAGCTACCTTATGAAGTAGGCCGTGGAAAATAGACCGAGTATCAACATTTCAAATAATGTATCATGGATCTGAACACTAAACTATAAACAGTGGGCAGAACATCGAAAGAAGAAAACAAGGGCAGTATGATAATCATCATAATAACAAAAAATTTTCAAAATACCGACCCATTAATCCATGCATCAATCAATGGATCTTCTCATATAATGAATTCTCAACCGTATTACATTTCTGGAGAAATACAGTGCCGGTGAAAGGAGGTGGTCCAGCTAGAACATTTGGAACTTGGCAAAAATTAAATTAGCTAGATTATCCTTTGATGTGAAACTTTCAGTATATACATTTCGCCTCTCTTTCGAATGGTGCTGCCCATTTTTATCAAAAAGTGGCATTATATTTAAAAATATCTTGTTATAGTAATCATACTGCTTTTGTTTCTTTTTTCTCTGATGTTCGGTCTCCTTTCAATGATCCAGTGTTTAGATCCATAGTGAAATTTATAACTTCAATCAATTTTATTGTTTATTTTCCAAGGCTTTCTTGATCCCAATACCTACCTAGTATTGAGAATTGATAAAAAAGTCGAATTAATAGGAAAATGCAGATTTGGAAGTAAACTACTAGAGATAGATAGAAACAATCGTATATCGCCAGAAAGCTAATAAAATTCTACATCCGATAGCATAAAAAAAGTTGGTTACTTTCATTTGAGAAAATTATGTTAGCCTTGATTGAAATTTTCTAAATTGGCTTAACGATTTCTCATAACACAAAAAGAATTGAAGCTAGTACATACGCTCTACATTAGCACATTTCATGGTTAGCATCAACAAAAAATCTTGATTCTCAAACTCTTAGGATCAATGCGATATTCAATTTTTTTTAAACATCAGCTTTTTCAAAAAATAGCGATTTGCGGGTGAACGGTTCATCCAAGATACCATGTGTGGTAAAGTCAATCTAAAATTGACTGAGAAGCCTAAATATGTAATAATATAAAGGAAGTTCCATTCAAAAAAATGTAAGTTTGATATGAATCACCCTGTATACGCAATGCGAATGATGTGAATCTATATTAGGTTTGTAGCCTTAAGGTCTATCTATCATGCCTCGGCAACGAATTTTAAAAATGTGCTTCTATAAACCGACAATATTCCGTCCACGCACTATTGGTGCACCCTGTATACAGGGTGTCTTGAAATGACGAATGCCACCTTTTCTCATAACATAATTTATTAGAAAATTTATTATTAACGGCGTTCAAGGTGTTAAACAAATTTTATTTACAGTTTTTTGGCAGTGCCTTTTGCCACGCTCAAAATATTTTGATGAAATCTTGTATCAGGGACTTTATCGGGTTGAGGAATTTGTCCACCGTTTTTTCGTATTTTGTAGAGGGCGCCACATACGAACATATACTTTGATTTGAATGATCCCAACTTTTTTGTGCTACTTTTGAGTGAATATTTTTATTCTCCTAACCTTGTTACATAGAAAAGGTGGACCACTTTTGTTTTGATAGATTCAACCGTTTTCGAGAAAAACGCTAAAATAACTTCACTGTTTATTAACTGTCTAATTTCGTATTGATCACATGCATGATCAATACGGAATTTTTATTTTTTCTTCAACCTTTTACATAGCATCCCTTGGAATCATGGGCTATATGTTGCCGTAGAAACAAGTTTGGAGAGTGTTACTTTTGATAGTTGGTAGTTTTGTACATTTTATATTATTTTTTTTTATCTCAGTATTTTTGTCGTTGATCACGATCAGCGTAACGACAAATTTTCAAAAAATTACCAAATTTCAAAACTAATTCTTCCCAAACTTGTTTCCATGGCAACTATGGCGTTTCCAAAGTATTTTGTATTCATTACATGCAAGCATGCAGAATTATTTTAGTCTTTTTTTCGAAAACGGTAAGATTCATCGAAACAAATCCTATCTTTTTCTTGAGTCAAAAGTTCGAGAGAATAAAAATTTTTGGTCAAAAGTCGCATACAGTGTAGCACAAAAAAGTTGGGACCATTCAAATCGAAGTATAAGCTCGTATGTGGCACCCTCTACAAAATGCGAAAAAACGGTAGGCAAATTTCAATTCCTCGTCTCAATAAAGCCCCAAATACAAGATTTTGTCAAAATATTATGAGCGTGGCAAAAGGTATTGCAAAAAACTGGAATCTTCACCTGGATTTTTTGCTTATCATTTCCGGACACTCATAGTTTAAACTCGTCAAATTGAAGAAGCAATTTGTTTGCTCATTTTCAATATGCTGTAGCTTTGAAACGAGTAAACGGATTCGTAGAGTGTTTTAGCGTTTTGATGGCCGAATTTCGTACATTGGAGTGATCCTGCCATTTTGCTAAAGCAAAATTTTTCACTGAAATTATACCTCAATAATAGGTATAGCTGAGACTAGTACCTACCTCAGGATGTATTTGGTATTTTTCTTAAAAATTTTAGGATATACAATACTTTTAAAATTCGAATGAAAACAGAGGACTCAACCTGAGCGGTAATATACAGGGTGCCCTTGAACTACGACAGACGATAAACTTTTTTTGAATATTGCGAAATTGATAACTGCTATATAAAAACCTACAAAATAATATTTTTGTGGAAAAGATTTTTTCATTCAGTCTATCAGTCATTGATTTCGCAATACCAAATAAACTATAGGTACTCAATTGGGTATTATCTTTTGCCGTATTTTTAAGGGACCCTGTATATCACCGTTCAAGTTGAATCATATTTTTTCATTTGAATTGTTTTTTTTTAATTGTTATTTCGCTAAATCGTTTCAAAACCAGCCCGTTGTGATTGTTGCGTTTTTGAGGCTCTTCTAAACGATGAACTCGCTTTATTTCGCATAATGTCGACACCAGAACATGAACAAATACACGTGAAAAAGAGTGAGGTTTGCTATGAATCAACTGTCAAGACAAATACATTTGATTTCCAACGCTTCAGAGAGAGACGCCCTCCATAGAGAAAGGATTTTTGCTTATATGAATTTTGCAGAGTACCAAAACGCGATTTTTAGAAAAAGAAGAGAGATCGTTCTCTTTCGATTTGTCGAGAGTCCCAGCATAACCACTTATGTTCATTACTGTACGTACATACAGGGTTAGGAAAAAATACCAGAACGGTCGATTATATCAGAAGATACACGAGCTGGAAATAATGACTCATATAAAAGTTGTCAGTCTTTTGAAATTCTACATATCTATAGTAAATTGAAACATACAGGGTCGGGCATTAAGTTATGACAGATCAAAGTTGCATTTTTTTAAATGAAATCCCCTGTATATTAATGGATATTTCGATTCTTTCTTCAATTTTGAGCAAAAAATAATATACACATAATGTTCCTGAACTCAGCCGTTATCGGAGATATCGCGTTTTATAAATGACATTTTTGCATAATCGACATGCATAAAACTCAAACGGTTCAAGATAAGGAAAAACGGACTGCACTTCCTAGTCTCAACTTTTCAAGAGCTATCTAGGGAAATAAAATCAATTGTTATCAAGAGAGCTGTTGGCTCGAAAAAAGTTGACAGTTGACAGTACCTTCTATTTAAATGACAGAATAGTTCTTGATCAATTAAGATGTGAAAGAACAGACCATTTGTCACTATCTTGAACAGTCGCTTGAACCGTTTAAGTTTTATAGCTTTTCAAAGGTGCAAGAATGTCATTTTTAAGACGTGATATCTCGATAACGGTTGAATTTAGGAAAATTAATTGTATCATAATTTTTGCTCAAAATTAAAGGAAGTATTGAAATATCAAATAAAATAAGGGGAAGACATTTGAAAAAAATGCAACTTTGATCTGTCATGACTCCATGACCAACCCTGTATATTCCAATTCAATACAGATATGTAGATTTTTGAAAGCCTCACAACTTTTATATGAACATTTTTTGCTAACTCGTGTATCTTCTGGAATAATCGACCGTTCTGGTAATTTCTACTAACCCTGTACAAAAGAGTTTCAAGTAATTTGAAAACTAATGCAAATTGTCCATTTTGAGCAACAAACGCATTCAGATTCGTCTTTCTTGATCTATTACTTTATGAAAGAAGGCAAATATATTTGACTTCATAGTTTCCTATAAAAAAAATCACTTTTGATAAAATTTACAAATACTCAACAATGTCACATTTAATACTAATATTTGGACACGACCGTCCAAATGAATAATCGACAATATTATGCTGACTCTTATTCCTTTCAGTTAACAGCTTCTGGAAAATAGGTAGAATTTCTCTATCAAGTAGTTCTCCTTCGGATGTTGCGTTATACATGCTTTTTTCTTTTTTCGGTGGATGTGTACTAGATTTTGACGCTGCAGCGACGTCAGGAGTACTCGTGAAGTATCCAAGTTTTTGAGATTGCAAACTGCTCAAATTTTTGCGGTTTGTTTTGTCAGAAGAATTTGATTTTGCAGGCGATTTATCTCGTTTCTCTTTCTGTGATCCATGTCGATTTTTCTCTGAGGCTGTGCGAATTATGTGTGGGTCTTCTGAAATAAAAACCAATGACTTTCATGAGAATTCAGCACAAAGCACCAGCTATAAAAGGAGAGAGTTCTCTTTTATGAACTGTATCATGCTTTCGGTGCCGATTTTAATTAATTCTAGTAGCACCTGAACTCTCTGTCAATGTAGTTCCGTAGAGTATCAGTCAGATCGGAAATAATTGGTGCATTGAAGAACGGTTTTGTGTTATTTTCGATGTATTTTAAAGCATTTGGAATTTCAAATAATGGATATGACTATCAAGGCATTAAAAAATGGAGAACGAATAAAGGTCATCGTCCATTATACCGAACCCTAACATGAGCGTAAAAGAACCGACACATGCGAACAAATATTCTTTATGTTGAATCTCATGAGGCATCGCCCACTACACCCCTTCGTATCAATTATCAATGCGTCAAAAGTAGAGCGATGATTGGCTATTGGTAAAACGCTGTACCTTTTGCCCACAACATTAGGTCAAAATGTACAACGGATTAGCAATTTGCGTTTTGTACGAACGGAACGTTTCCAATACAATCCAGTAAGCAAGCATACGTTATTTTCAATTTTCCCACTTTTTGATATACAGGGTGTTTCAGAATAACATGCTAATAATAAAGGGGGTGATTCATGGGCTCATTTTAAGAGAAAAAATTCATATGAACGTATGTCCTAAACGTACTATTTTTTTCCCAAAAAATATGCAAACCACAACCCGCATGGACGGCACTGGTCAGAATAATTAAATTGTTGGTGCATCAAAGAATGAGTATTAATGCCCAAAATACATGACTCAAATTTCATAAAGATATCTACAGTAATGACAAAGTTATTGTAAAAAAAGTATCTATTTTTTAAAACTTTAACACCCTGTATCTCAAAAGTTAAGGCGTTTAGGACATACGTTCATATGAATTTTTTTTCCTAAAATGAGCCCAAGAATCACTCCCTTTATTATTAGCATGTTATTCTGAAACACCCTGTATACTGCTCCACAAGAGTTAGAGTGCGACCATAGTGGAGCAGTGATCTAGGCTAGTAGGTTGAATAAGCGGAACATAGAGGTGAGATGAGCACGAGCTTTACCATAGTGAGGAGGTGGACATCGCGGGCACGGAGAGGCGCCAGTGCGCCGTGTGAAGAATAGTATAGATTCAGCCTTATGCTGTATCATTCACGTTATATTCAACATACATACGTTATCCGCATATAACAGCTAAGGATAACGTGTGTCATAACGTAAGATGCCGAAAATGCTATGCTGTATCACGGATTTTACATCTACGTTATCGTGTACGTTATATCTCGACTGTTAAAATCATTAAATTAAATATCTTGTTTCTGCAGATTCCAAAAACTTGTTTATTTCTTAAATACAAAAAAATAATCCAGAACTTTCCTAATATATCTTTCAAATATAATAGAACATGTTTGAATAATAATTATTATCTCATAATAGTTATTATTTTTATAAGTTCAAAAATTTGCAGCGCAGGTTGGGAAAACATTTTCAAAATCTATTCTCCCTCACTTTTCCTGTTTATGTACAGTAGAGTGCATTAATCCCTTGTGAAGTCGCGTCCACATTAGTAAAAACTTACGTTATGTGTAGCATTTACCATAAATTCTTGTGCCCGATAAAAATATATGCGTGTATGGACGTGTTTTCCCTCGCGTTTTCCGCAAATTTGTCCTGCATTTTATACAACGGTTCATTGCATACGACTGTACATATCATCACGTTTCGCTTGCAATGGAAGAATCAAATTTCAATTCATTAATTCTCTTGTTCACTTTCATCTTTCTTATTCCTCTCTATTTATGTCCAAGTGAATATTGAACTGCATGATTTGTATCATTATAGCATAACTAATAATCGTTATACATCTGTTGTTTGTTACATAAAACAAAGAATAGTTAATAATGAAACAAATATGATAAATAAATCAAAAATATAATGTTGTCGTGAATAAATTCGAATAAAGTTTAAATCTAGAGTAACAATAATTATTCTGAAGTATTCCTATCTGTGGGCCAGTTCGCCCCTGTCTACATTGCCATATTGCAGCTACTCTAAGCTCCACCTACCGATCCCATTTTTCTATCACTGTTTGAATGTTCCTTAGTGACTCTTATGATTCTACCTCGATGATTTTAACTCTTTGCTCTGGTCTTCATCATGGCTCAATATGCGGCATTCATTAGCTTATATTTTGAAAACTGACGCATGGAATGCCAAAAATACATATAGGTAATTCAAAATCAGAAAAAAAAGGTCTACACAAATTTGAAATAATATACAGGGTTTTCCATTTGGAACATTCATCAACCTGTCAATATTAGGCATCTTCTATTTTTTTTTTAATATTTAAGCCCAAAAATTCTCATAGTTCATAGAAAAACATGGAACTTTTGTATTCACCTTACTCTAATATCCTTTTAAATAAACTCTCTAGGTGGGGTGCAAAAATACGCGAAAAGACACTGTACATGGATATTCATATTTTGACACCCTCCTACAGCTCTTATTATGACTGATGGAAAAAAACTTTGAATAAAAAAGTTTTAGGTTTTTTCACTAGTCTCTTTTGGTGAAAGCGGAAATAAAAAATCGACTCTACAACATTGAAAAAATTGATCAAAGATTTTTCAAAACCTTTATTCTGAATTCAAATGTACAGGCTGTCCCATAGCTTAGCCGCCATAAAGGAGCAGGTGATGATATAATTAAAAATGAGAAGATTTCTCCTATAAATGTGGTGACAAATGCAAGTCGTTTAAGAGATACAGGGTGTTAAAAGTGAAACTTCATGTCGAAAAATTTCAATAATTTTCAAACAAATGAAGATAACAGATTCAAAAATGGTATACTAGCGTTCTCAAAGCTGAGAAATCCGAACTCGTTATTGGTCTGAACCTAATTTCTAGAGGGCGCTTTCTACGTACTTACTGATGAATAAATGTTTTTATAATTTTTCAATCTGTCAAGGTGAGACTGTTTTGACTTCATTCTTGGAAAGAGTCAATCTGTTTACGTAAAAAATGTACTGATGATTATCGATATCCCAAGTCTCTTGCGAGATATTGAAATGTCAAAGTAGAAATACCGAAAAAAAAATTGGTTATCAAATCGAGAACTCAATTTATTTCAACTATCTAGAAACATTTTCAAATTCACTTCAATTGATGTTGAAAGTGTCCGCCATTCACCTCAATACATCTTTATCCGTTTAGAAATATTCGACATTTTTCGAAAATAAAGTTTCACTTTCAACAACCTGTATCTTTTCAACGACTGGCATTTGCCACCACATTTATTAGACAAATGTTATTTTTATTAATTTTATCACCTGCTGCTCTATGGCGGACACCCTGTATATGACCTGTTGGCATTTGATTCAGCCACTTTTGAAATATAGAATGAAAAAAAAAATTAAACAACACAGATTCACAATACTTATTTATATAGTGAATTATATTATTTCGTTGCTATGATTACGATAATTGCAAACGTCGACGTTCTCGAGGCATTTTGATTGTATTTCGTGCAAGAAACTCTATTACCTGATGATCTCCAATTGTGAAAAATTAAGTTAATAACTCAAATATTTCAAAAGTGGCTGTCATCATTCACCTTTTATAAAAGTACTCTACAAATTTATACGATTTTGAAGGTCCACATATCAATTTTTTTAAAAAAAAAGTATTTAATAAACTGCTGAACACTCGAACTTATACATGCACACTTTCGGGTAAAATTCAAAGTCCAATATCTTCAACGAGAATAGAGACATTTCAATGCGGATTGCGGAACTTCGGAACATTCGGATTAAGCTGGATGGAATGGATCTCTCGTAGAAACAAAGAATCATGATATACAGTGTGATCCATGGAGTCATGCAAAAAATCAAAATTTTTGTGAGTGTGTCATTCCAGTGAGCATCGAATACAGGCGATAAAAGGTGTGTTTGTTATTCTGGTGTGGAATAGTGTGATGCAAATTGATTTTGTGACTAATGGCTACCAGTGTGAAGGAAGTTAGTACATTCATTAAAGATATTCTATCCTAAAAAACAGACAAACATTTCACAAACAAAGCCACACTGAGTGTTGCAGTGTAGAAAAGTGTAAAAAAGTATGCACAAGTGGAGCATATTAAACACAGCTAAAATATGGTTTGTTACTCTAGTAATGTCAATATCTCCAGACATTTCTGCCAGTTTTTGAATTCAAGCGCGTTGTCATAATACCCTAACAAACATCAACGTGGGGTAGCAAAATGTTTGGAACGCTATAACTTTGCGATCGATTGACGGAAATCTACGGTTTTTGCAGATATGGTAACCTTATTCACTAATCTAGAAAAAAATTAGAACATTTTTTTTTCAAATCGATAAGGTACCACTTATGGTCAGATAAATAGCACAAGCCTAGAATTTGTTAAACTTCGATACAGCATTGGATTCGTTCAACAACTTGAGCCCATTTCTCAGTTTACGGGTCAATTCAGGGTTTTTTTTAACAATTGTTTACAGCCTTTTTATTACGTTTAATAATAAAGATGTTAAAAGTAAATCTTTTTTGTGTGTAATTTTGCAATAATTGAACAAAGGATAGTGTAGCTATGAAATTTTAAACTTGGCGAAATTTCAAGAAATCATGAAAAATGGGCCATAATTGCCATGTTTGAAATTTCATAGCTACACTATCCTTTGTTCAGTAGTTGAGAAATTACCTAAATTTTACACCTCTTTCAAATGGTGCTATCCATTTTTCTCAAAAGCTAGAAAGCTACACAAAAAAAAGTTTTTATTGTTGACATATTTTTTAAACGTTTCAAAAGGGCCCTGAAGTTCTTTTTCTCAAATCGCCTGTCCCCATCAACTGACAAATCGATTGAAGTTTTCATATGCACCAATACCTACTTCTTTGCAAACTGATGCAATATCAAAGTTTTATCAAACTTCAGGCTTGTGCCATTTATCTGACCATAAGTGTAGTTGCCTTATCGGAAAAAACTGTTCATTGTATTTTCTCTTTCAAGGTATCTGCAAAAACCGTAGAAATCCGTGATTTCAAACATTTTGCTCCACCTCCATGATGTTTGAAACTGTATCTTATGACAACGGGGTTCAATTCAAAAACTGAAAAGAAAATCTGGAGATATTGGCATCACCAGAGTAACAAACCATATTGTAACGCATGAATTCGATGCTCACTGGAATGGCATACTCACAAAAATTTGGATTTTTTGCATGACTCCATGAATCACTCTTTATATCATGATTCTTTGTTTCTACGAGAGATCCATTTTATTCAGCACGATCCGGATGAAACTAGCTTCAAAATTTCGCAAACCGCATTGAAATGTCTCGATCTTCGTTGAAGATACTGGACTTCGAATTTAACCAAAAAATGTGCATGTATAAGTTCGAATGTCCAGCAGTTTAGTTGGAATTGAGATCCGCGCTCACCGGAAAAGCTGAAATTGAGGACACACTGAGTCTTTTCCTCATTTGTTTGAAGCGAGGTTTCAAGATTTGTTTTGGCTTCATTTCGACAACAGTATTTTTGACATCTTGATGGGGGATACAAGTGCCAGTTTTGTCAGAAGTTTTTCAAAAACAAAAATGGTCTAAACATCCACATTGAAAAAGAAATACCAGAAGTCTTTATTAACGCCAATTCTTTGGAGAATAATATTTCCTAAACTTCATCAGGATTTGAAAGAAGACAAATCTTGGACGATATCTTAGACCATGTTTCAAATATTCAGATTCGTCAATATCAACAGAATCTTCAGATGATTATTCCCAGTCAACATCGGCTCCAAATTCAACCAGTAACACAAATGATGAGCCAAGGCACTATAAGTGCAGCTGATATAAGTGAATTTTTATCTTTATTGAAAAAGAAACAATGTGTTATAGATAAGATTCCAAGAGATGCAAGAAATGTTTTTGCGCTGGAGTTGGCTCACCTGATCAATCAATGCACAGAGTATAACGCGGTTTCAAAATGGTTCCGTATAAATCCCTTTGTGAACCAAACAGAAATAGAAAGAATACAAATTTTACATCAGCCGTACAGGAAAATTCAACGCTTTGGTCAAAACAAAAAAACATGTCGCTTCAGGAATTGCTCTTTCTTTTTAAGCCCATGGATGTTGAAAAAAAGAAGTTCACAGATAAAAATCAATCTAACTTTTCAAGGAGAGTTGAATCAAAAGTTGCTGCTGGTTATACAAGGAGCAATAAGTTTGCTGTGTAGTGAAGATGTGTTGTCTGCAAAAGATGAACTTACCTACAAGAAATTGCAAGAAAAACATCCAGAGCCTATGCAAAATGAGTCTATGATCAATTTTACCACAAGAAGTTATCATTTAACATAATATGAACTTTCTTCGTCTGAAATCAACCTTGCAATATGCTCATTCAAGCCCGGACTAGCTGGTGGTTTAGATTGTTTGAAGCCTCAACATTTGAAGGACCCGATGTCAAGGAATTTAAGTCAAGCTGCAGAAATCCTGTTGATCTCCCTGACAAATCTCACCCAAAAATTCATGGAAGAAAAGTTGCAGCCTGAAATTCGTCCAATTTTGTTGTTGCTTGTCTCTGTGTTTTAAATTAAAAAAAAAGTGGAATTCGTTCAAGTGCGGTAGGTTGAACTAATAGCTAAAATAATTTGTATAGCTTCATTTCCACACAACATTTCAATCCTAAATGTTTTCTGAAAATGGATTTTTTAATGCTTTCAATATGATTTATAGAATTTCCATCCTCTTCCTCCTCCCAGAATTCTACAATTTAATCTCAGAGGCATACAAGGAACCCATTTTAACTTTTGATGATAAAATTATTCTTTTCCAAAGAGGTGTTCAACAAGGAGATCTTTTGGGCCCTTTTTCATTTTCGTTAACTATGCATCCTATGATTGCATCCCTCAAAAGTGAATTTAATATAAATGGTGTCTTGATGATGAAACTTTGATTGTAAATTTAGAAAATGTTTTTGAGGACTTCCACAAAGTCATCTCAGAATCTTCTAAAATTGGTTTAAACATAAAGTTCAACAAATATGGAATATTTTCATTTTCATCAAAATTTGGCAGATGTTTCGATGATCATTTATCAGAATTTGAAGAAATTTCTTCTCTCATCAAAGTAATTGATGAAGACAACCTCAATTTGTTAAGTTGCCCTCTTTCTCCTAATGATCTCCGTGAAAAATCAAGTCCAAAATATCCACTCTGGACAGATTATCAAGAAATTTAAATGTTTTAAATTCTGATACCGCTTTTTTTCTGCTCAAAAATTCTTTATCAATTCCTCGTATGCTACATCTTGTTCGTTGTGTACATTGTTGGAAAATCCAGACCTCACTTCAAAATATGATCAACTTCTTAAGAATATTTGACAATTTAGTAGATTTCCAGTAAGGTTTGGAGTTTTATGAATTAGAGAACTTTCAACTCTTTGTTATTCTGCTTTCATTGGATGTTCAAAATATGTTTCAACTTTTTATTTCATTATTCCGGTTTCTATCCAAAAGTGTCCTGATGAAATTTCTATTGAGGCCCAACTATCTTGGCAACAGCTAAGTTATGATTCATTGTTAGTTGATAATTAACAATCAACATCAACTTGATGACGTTTCATGCAAATCTCAAATGGTTGAATATATCTCTAATTGCCAAGATAAAAAAGAAAAAGCTACATCACTGGCCCTTCAAGAGCTGGAGATTAATGTTTGGTTAAAAGCATTGCCTTCTTTCGCCTTAGAAAAACTTGTATATGTCTCTTCGTTTCGCATTTTAGTGTCGATCCGTATGCCGACCTGTCTGTGCAAATCATACTTGCGTTTTCGGTGGAAATGTTAATATTGATGGGCTTCATGGCCTTTCTTGCCGTAAAAGTGCAGAAAGTTTTTCACGACACAGTTGTCTCAACGATATAATTAAGAGGACTTCAACTTCAATCAATTTTCCATCTATTCTTGAACCTGTCGAGATATGCAGATCAGATGGAAAGAGGGCAGATGGAATGTCACTTATCCCATGGATACGAGGCAGACCTGTAGTTTGGGATGATACCTGCTCGGATACTTTGACTTCTTTCTACCTTGGTTTCTTATGTCAAAAAGCTGGCGAAGTCGCCCGATTGTCGGAGAATGCAAAGGAAAGGAAATATGAGGAAATTTCTGAAAATTATATTTTTCTTCCATTTTGTGTCAAAACTTTTGGACCGTGAGGACATAAAGCTTAAAATTGTAGAAAAAAGCTTGATTCGAAAGTTGAATTGAAACTGTTGATGAAAGGTCAGCATCTATTGTGAGACAACAAATTAGTTTGGTTTCCAGACGGGTAATGCGGCTTCAATTTTGGGTTAAATTCCGGAACAGCTTCAATCGTTTTTTTCTTCAATTTTCTAGAATAGTCATCACTATTTTAATTTCAAGACATATTTTCATGACAAAAATTTTGATGATTGAATTTAACCATAAAAAAACAAATATCAATAAAAATCATATCATATCTAGGGTGTCCAAAAAGTCTGGAAACGGTCAAAAATCTCGCATACGCATAAAATAAAAAAATAAAAAGACACATGTCAAATATTGTTTGAAAACTATTTATTGACACCACATTCTCATTGTCAACCCCACACCCAGTGGGTGAAGCGGAGGTCAAATTTGAAGTTTTGAATGAAAACCCCCATTTTTTATTGAAGATCCTGGTTCTATGGGATAAAAATTAATTATTGAGATTGTTTGATTTTTTTTTTCGATAATCAATAAATATCGCTGATTTTTCTAGTTCAGATATTTCTCTGGAAACAAACTTTGAATTGCAAAACCACTTATTAATATATTCAACCTGATGTCTTCCAACTATTTGTCAGTGTGTGTGCGAAATGTACGCCCATTTATTGGGGTCGGTTAAGTTGGCACCCCCAACTAAATGTACCTCAAATCTGATTTTAGTTTTGATTTGCACACCTTTTGCATAGTTTTGCACAAGTAATCAGAAACTTTGCACACCTACCCATAAGAAAATAAAAGGAAAGTTAGGTGGGGGTGCCAACTTAACGCTAGCACCCTTACTTATCTTTTTGATTATTTTTTACGGCATTTGATAGTATCAGTTTCGCACAGTTTTGCACAACCAAAAAAAACTTTTGCACAGTGGCGTACGCCGAGTAATACGTTTCTCAAAATATCATTCTGGCACCCCACACTCAACTTTATGGATTTTTTTTCATGTCAATCAATAGTTCTAGTTTTGCACAGCTTTGCACAGCCAAAATGAACTTTTGCACAGACGCGTACGCCGAGTAAAACGGATCCCAAAATGACAGCATAGCACCACCACCCATCTTTTCAAATTCAATACTTTTTTATGAAATCAATGGTACTAAATCTGCACAGCTTTGTACAGACAAAACGAATCTTTGCACAGTGACGTACGCCGAGTAAAACTCTCCCAAAAATGTCAGCATAACACCCCCCACTCAACTTTTCGAATATTTTTTCATGGCAATCAATAGTACTAGTTTTGCACAACCAGAACAAACTTTTGCACAGTGACGTACGCCAAGTACTACGTTTCTCAAAACATCAATCTGGCCCCCCCACTCAACTTTTCGAATATTTTCGTATGACAATCGATTGTACTGCTTTTGCTCAGCTTTGCACAAGCAAAACAAACTTTTGCACAGTGCTGTACGCCGAGTATTACGTTTTTAAAAATATAAATTTGGCAACAACCACTTAATTTTTCGAATATTTTCTTATGGCAATCAATAGTTCTGCTTTGGCACAGTTTTGCACAACCAAAACAGGCTTATGCACAGTGACATACGCCGAATAATACGATTCTCAAAACATCAATCTGGCACCCTCCCCTCAACTTTTCGGAAATTTTTCTATGGCAATCAATAGTACTAGTTTGACACTGTTTTGCATAACCAAAACAAACTTTTGCACAGTTTTGCACAACCAAAACAAACTTTTGCACAGTGGCATACGCCGGGTGATACGTTTCTCAAATCATCAATCCTACACCACTCACTAAACTTTTCGACATGCGATAGTATCCTTTTTGCGAAGCTTTGCACAACCAAAACGAACATTTGCTCAGTGGCGTCCATCGAGTAAACGAACCCCTAAATGTCAGCATGTGTCACTTCACACTCCACTTTTCGAATATTTTCTTGTCAATCAATAGTTGTACTCATTTTGCATAGATTTGCACAACCTAAAATCAACCTTTGCACAGCGGTGCACGCCAAGTGATACGTGTTTCAAAACAATAATTTAGCGTTCCCCTGTTTTGCACAGCATAGCACCAAAATGATATTTGCGCAGTGATATTAATAAAGCTTACTATCATTTCATTCGCTTTGCGCAATGCCATACGCTGGGCAATACCGTTACATCGGTAATACAAGCTTCTCAAAATATATTAGGGTGTTTTTGAAGCTCTTATTTGACTCGTTATTAACATTGCCGGTTATTCTGAGCATGCGCTGAGGTCTGGAGATAACCGGATCGGTTATTAACCGATACCGTGTTACGTTATCTACGGAACCTTAACGTTCGCTTGATAACCGTCGATTATTTTCTCATGTTGTCATACAGTATTATTTAATTATTACATAGAAATCGTGAAACATACAAACTACAATTAAGATTGGGAAAAATGACTACAGTTGCACTGGAATTGTAAGATTCTTGTCTTTTTATCAAATAATTTATCAGAAATTTATCCTATGTTCCACAGCTTGGCAACAGTGTATATGATGTGATCTGTCTATCGTTCCAGTCGGTGTTCTGCCGAAGTTATGCAAGGTTCACATTCAATTTCATTTCGAAGTGGAACTGTCAAATTTCCGCTTGGCAAACGGAAACTATATATTATGCTACCATCTATATTGTATTTGCGTTCACGCCTACGCCAAATAAAATGTGAAGAGAATAATATGGTTCCCGTTTGTCAAGCGGAAATTTGAGAGTTCCACGTCGAAATGTAAGTGACAGATCCACGCTTGCCGAACACAAATCATATGCTACCATTCACAATGAATTTGGCGTAAAAGTGACTTTGAACACAAATTCATCGTAGGTGGTAGCATATGATACCCGTTTGCCAAGCGGAAATCTGCCACTTACACTTTGAAGTTTTAATAATACGTATATTATGTTTGAAGTATGAAATTCTATGTTAGCCTCACATTTGGTAGTCCGGTCCAATTTGGACCAAAATATCTTCCATATTTCGTGTATTTCGTGCATTGACGTAATAATAAAGAGGACTTGTAACTTCCTATAAACGTCATACGTCGAAATTTCGGCCAGTTTGTACACAAAAAAATGGCGTCCGACCATTTTTAATAATTTGCATCATTGCGGATCTTACTGATTTTGTGAATTTACCATCTGCAGTAATCTATAAACAAAAGTTGAATTTGAAATATTTGATAAAGAAAGATCATGAATTCCGCACGACCTTAAAAATTGTTACCTAATTTGACAGTGACGGCCATTTTTTTGGTGTCGAAAGGTCGCAAAACAACTCACACTGTGGGGTATCCTCTCTTTTCCCTCATCTTAGATTTCGTGTATTCCGTGCTGCTCTGCTAGGAATTTGGCAAAAATATCACTAAATCAAAGACTTAACACAACCAATCAGATTATTGCGAATCGCAGTCTGCGGTGACAGATGACAGATTCGATGCTCACTATTGTTATCTTGGAAACGGTAGGAGATACAGCGGAGTTAAAAGGAAGGCAAAGTTACGCATTTTGGTGCTCATCAAGATGCCGTTTTGAAATTCAAAAAATTCAAAATACTTTCGGAGATATCCGGAAAAAACCGAAATTTCGTGAAGTCGTTTCTATTTTCCTATGTGTATTTGAAGAGATATTTCAAAATAGATGTCACATCTTCATAGCCACTTTCTCTCCTCTACAAAATGGCGTCATCAAATTTATGATCCGACGTTACGTCTATGAGCAACTGTGTTTTTTTAAATACGGTCCTGGATTTTTTATTACGTATTTTAAGAGTCTCTTATGTTCCTAAACCAACGATGTATCGCACTTATTGAAAAAAAGGTGTTTGTTTTTGATCCTATGAAAAATACATTTTTTGTCTCTCTCTAACACATGAGTTCTTACAGAAAAATCTATCAATATAATTGTTTTGAATAATTGCGAGGTAACTCATATGGGTGACAACCAGACACCTTCGTCAATCTTAAAACACAAACTGTCATCGGCTAAGTACAGTCTGTTCATGGCTTTCCTGCGGTCACGTCACAGTATTTGACGTTTGGCAGTATGTCGTAGATTGATCGCTCCACATGTGACATTTGTCAAATTGATCCAAAAGACCCTCGTCCAGACGTACGTGATTTTTTTTTCAATGTGTAAGAGAGAGACGGAAAAGTATGACGTAACCGCAGAAAAGCTATGAACAGACAGTAGGTATACTGCACTAGATCAGTGGTATATTACTGTGCATAAACTTTGTACAACAAATATATCATATCACAAAATCGATTCTTTGATGTCCCTTTTCTAACTTTAAATCGTTTAATATACCAGAATAAAATTTGGATTCCCAGTATTGGAGCATGCTCTGCATTTCTCATCAGCACTGTGGTGACAGCTGAGTATGTCAAAATGGCAATTGGGCGCAATTTTGAAGAAAAAAATACTGCCTTGATATTAAGAAATTAGAAAGAGAAACCTAGCGACTTAAAACTTTCAGGGTGTGATAAGGATGAAAAGACCTTTGAAATTAGATATCACACGACCTTCCCTCCATTTAACTCTTGTTCAAAAGATAGAGGAGGGGTGCTAATTCACTATTTTAAGAAACGTATTCTTTTTTGTACGCCACTGTACAAAAGTTCGTTTTGGTTATGCAAAGCTGTAGAAAACGAGTACCAATACTATCGGCTGCTTATAAAAAAGTTCGAAAAGTTGGGTGAGGGGCGGGGGGGTGCCAAGCTGATATTTTGGGATCCGTTTTACTCGGCGTACGCCAAAGTGCAAAAGTTTGTTTTGGTTGTGTAAAACGGTGCAAAACTAGTACTATTGATTGCCATAAAAAACATTCTTAAAGTTGAGTGGGAGGAGGCAGATTGATGTTTTGAGAAACGTATCACTTGGCGTACGACACTGTGCAAAATCTTGTTTTGGTTGTGCACAACTGTGCAAAACTAGTACTATTGATTGCCATGAAAAAATATTCGAGAAGTGGAGTGGGTGGATGCCAGATTGATGTTTTGAGAAACGTTTTCTTGGCCTACGCCACAGTGCAAAATTTAATTTGGGTTGTGCAAAACTATTACCTACTATTGATTGCCATAGACAAATATTTGAAAAGTTGAGTCAGTGGATGCCAGATTGATGATACCAGAAAAGTAATACTCGGCGTACGCTATTGTGCAGAAGTTTTTTTGGTGGTGCAAAACTGTCCAAAACTAGTAAGTACTTTTGATTGGTTAAAAAAAATATTAGAAAAGTTAAGTGGGGGT
Organism: Orchestes rusci; assembly: GCA_958502075.1. NCBI lineage: Eukaryota > Metazoa > Arthropoda > Insecta > Coleoptera > Curculionidae > Orchestes > Orchestes rusci. The sequence goes on along the minus strand of OY293303.1, from coordinate 54,949,185 downwards.
GCCAGATTGATGTTTTGAGAAACGTATTACTCGGCGTACGTCACTGTGCAAAACTTTGTTTTGGTTGTGCAAAACTGTGCCAAAGCAGTACTATTGATTGCCATACGTAAATATCCGAAAAGTTGAGTGGGGGTTGCCAGATTTATATTTTGAAACACGTATTACTCGGTGTACAGCACTGTGCAAAAGTTTGTTTTGGTTGTGCCAAACTGTGCAAAAGCAGTACTATTGATTGCCATACAAAAATATTCGAAAAGTTGAGTGGGGGTGCCATATTGATGTTTTCAGAAACGTATTACTCGGGGTACGTCACTGTGCAAAAGTTTGATTTGGTTGTGCAAAACTACCTAGTACTATTGATTGCCATAAAAAATATTCGAAAAGTTGAGTGGGAATGCTATGCTGACATTTTGGGGTCCGTTTCACTCGGCGTACGCCTTTGTGCAAAAGTTCATTCTGCCTGTGCAAAGCTGTGCAAAACTTGTACTTTTGATTGACAAAAAAATCCAAGAGTTAAGAAACGAATTACTCGACGTACGCCAGTGTGCAAAAGTTTTTTTTGGTTGTGCAAAACTGTGCAAAACTAGTACTATCGAGTGCCATAGAAAAAAAATCAAAAAGGTCAGTGGGGGTGCTAGCGTTAAGTTGACACCCCCACCTAATTTTCCTTATATTTACCTATGGGTAGGTGTGCAAAAATTCTGATTGCTTGTGCAAAACTGTGCAAAGGGTGTGCAAATCAAAAATGTAATCAGATTTGAGATACATTTAGTGGGGGGTGCCAACTTAACTGACCCCATTTATTGAATACCCAGATAATCGCTGGTATTTACAGCGTTCGACAATGTTTGGGAATGATTGAATGGCCACCAAAAAATCATTCAAACAATCATGTACAGGGTCTTCCAGTATATCTTTGCACCCCATTTAAAGAGTTTTTTTGAATTTATATTAAAATATGGTAAATACAAAAGTTTTATGATTTTCATGAACTTTGAGAAATTGTAGGTAAAAATGTAATGTGAAATGATGATTTTTTGAAATAGAACATCCTTTACAAAATTACATCTTTGTATTCTACGTAAAATTCAGATTTTGTGCATCATGTTCTTTACCTAAGTGGAAGCGTTTTTGAAATATTTGAGCTTTTATGTCAAAAATGACGCTTGTAGGTTCCTATTTGAATGTAAATTATTCGTATAAGAAAGCCTTTATTGTTCAACTTGTATAGAATTTCTGGTCAAAAGGGACCTACTTTCAAACATTTTTCACAATATTTTGATACCTATTATTACAGGGTGGCCCAAAAAGAAGATCAAAGATTAAAATAAAACTGCCAAAAATCAAATTTTTAAATGGAAACCCCCAGTTTTTATAATTTTATCTCATTGAGCATTGAAAATAAAGTTTAGTTTGTATAAGATTTTTGGATACCCTGTATGTTTTGAGTCAGAACAGAGAGATCTTTCATTTAAGCTGATAATATGGAGGGTGCTCGATTTAAAAGATATGACTTGATCAAATTTTTCAATGCTGTAAAGTCGATTTTATTTCCGTGAAAAAACCTGAATGTTTTTAATCAAAAGTTTTTTCCAGCACTGATGAAAAGAGGTGTAGGTGAATGTTGAAATCTTCATGAATAACCCGTTCATACAGTGTGTTTCATTTTGATTGGCGACTTTCTAGTTCATAGTACCTACCTACTTGAGAAGCCCTATCTTTTCATAAAAAAAGATTGATATGAGTCATTTCCATGGCTATCTATGAATAATAGAAGGGCTCCAAAAACGTGAAAACTTGTTAGGAGGCATTTTTTAATTTTAAAATAGCGTTTCCGAATTTGGCATATCCAAAAACCTCTATAACGATAATTGAATGAAATGAAATGTCATACCAGATATTTCAAAAAGTCAGATCAGGATCAGATATTGAGAATTTTTCCAATCTCACTGTGTAAATTTTAGCGAAGATTTTGATAAAACCTTTTGTCATGTTTTTAAGTATTTCACGACCTATACGCTTGATAAGTTTTGTCAATCTAGCTTACACCGAGCGTCCAAAAATTGAGGTTCAAAGTTATTGTAAAAAAACTATTATTTTGAGTCGTAATATTGACATCATTAAAGTCAAATATTAATCAATGAGTAAGTTCAAAAAGAAGGTGGACACAAATTCAAAGAAAAATGGACCAATCAACCTTCCTGCTTCAATTTGCAGGTACCAATATTTGCGGTCTTTGTTTCGTACGACGCTTCTGGCCCAGACTTCTTTGAATTTATCTCTACCAAACACTTATTTTTGTTATCTTTTTGAATAGCCCCTGCAGAGGCTTAATGATGTACTTGAAAGAAAGAATTACGACAGTTCCTACAATGTTGGCTCTGAATATCACAATATTACCACTGAATACAACATTACTTTTTTATTACTTTTAACTTTGATTCTTATTGGTTTTGTATCCTTTGTATGATCATACACGGTGATTTTTGAGTTGATACATTCCTTTCAACACTGTATAGAATGCAAAAAATTAAGAACATTTTTAGAATATAACTTTGTCCGAAAATGCTTTGTTTCCGAGATACAGGGTGTTAAAATCTTAAGAAAAGAATGCCTTTTTTTTTATCATTACTTTCCCACCAGTCCAGATATTGCCACAAAATTTGGTGCACTTCTTTTGACCATTAAATCACATTTCTTGATGTGAAAGTTTTTGAAAAATGTCTACCACTGGCACTCGAACAGGATTTATATTGATTTTTTTTAAAGAAAAAAATAGCACGCCACAGCTTTTTATGAAAATCAATTTTATTTTTGAATTACTCATTCACTTTGAAGTTGATTTGATCTTATGATACTTTTTCGTACGACGACCGGTTTTCGTATAAAGAAATTAAAGCCATTTTGATGCATGGCAAAATCGCTAAAATCTGATATGGTGTTTTTTATGTGAAGTTCGTTTTTGTCTAATTTGTATTAAAGTGAGGTCATTTTTTCAAATTGCATTTGAATTGTATCAATGTATGTGAATGACCTTACTTCAATAAAAATTGGAGAAAAACGAATTTCACATCGAAAACACCATATCAGATTATAGCCATTTTGCCATGCGTTAAAATTTAAAATGACTCTTATTTCTTTTAACGAGAACCGTTCGTCGCACTGAAACATATCAGAAGACCAGATTAACCCCCAAGTAAATGAGTATTTCAAAAATAATATTGATCTCAAGAAAAAGCAGTGACGTACTATCTTTTTCTTTAAAAAAATTCAATACAGATCCTATTTGAACTCCAAACTGTCACATACAGTGCTTTTCTTTAATGTCCCCCCCTCTTTTATTTTCTGAACGGCTCAACTTAGAGACTTCAAATTCTAGGTGATGAAATACAAGCATGTTTACTATGTTTTGACATAAAATTGACAAACGAAAAATTCAAGAGGGCGGCTGAGCGCCATCTTGGAATGTTTTTTTGAATAGGAATAGGAGTTAATGACACCTCATTTCGAAGGTCCTGATGAGTAGGTACTCCATAACCCTAGAATATTGAATCGATATCTTCAAGTACTACAAAATGTCGGCACATTTAATTACTACATTGATACATAATACACTTTTTAAAAAAATGTTAATTTCGGAAAGGCTGTTTTTATGCAAAGGAGTTCAAAGAACCCATTTCCAAAATCTTTTGAATTGATCTCAATGTATTATTAAAGTTATTTGGTTATAATAAGTGTATGCATTGATGTAGTCATTAAATTTACCGTCATTTTGTAGTACTTGGACATATCGATCCAATATTCTAGGGTTATAAAGTACTTATCAGGACCTTCGAAATAAGGTGTCACATGAACCCTATTCTTATTTGAAAAAAAAATTCCAAGATGGCAGATTATTCTGAATGACCACTTCTAAGTCCAAAACACAGGGCATTCATTTTCTCAACAACTGACTTTACTGATTGCCAATGGTTTAAAATTCTCTTTTGATCCAATTCATAAGTTTTCTTAGTGAGTTATACTTTGTTTTTTCGAAATTGGGAACCTCCACGAACTGCTTCAGAGTCGTTTGAGATAATACATACATTATTCGAACAAATCATTTGTTTTTGAAAATTCAAATGTCCTTTTTCAACTGAATTGAGGTTGGGTAGATTTTGTGCGCACGCGCAGAAACGCAAATCGATACTTTCTTCTATTCTTAACAGTCAGCTTAACATCCTCTGTTAAAGACTCGTTTTATCATACCAATATGACATGTCCTGTTACCTTGAATGTTATCTTTTTCCTGTTATCATAACATAAGAGATTTGTGTTAAAAATAACGTGAACGTCCCATCATAGGACCCATTAGACACTTTAAGCACGTTCTAGATTTCAAACGTATCCGTATCCGCATCAATCTGCGCATGGTCAGAATAAATGCGGGGGTTCCGATTTGTTCCGTTGCACTCATCGTTGCGGGCCTTTCATCGTATCCGTATCTGAGAACGCATCTAGACTAATCGAAGAATTATAACAAAAGCTCTTCAAAACCGATAAACGAAAAATACACAAACATCCAAACGAAACCAAAAATATAAACAAAAATCAATATCTAGGTTACAAAACGCAAAGTTTGACAACTTTGACGTTTCCCAAAACCGTTTCGTATACGTAGAACCGATCGCTGCTTAAGCGGGTTTTTATATGATTAACGTATGTCGATTCGTTTACGGATCCGGATGCGGATACGTAAAAAAATGTTGGGTTTGCTTAAAGTGTCTATTATGAGTTCAATAAACGGTAATGTATGGACATATCAGATGTTATTGTGGAAATATCAGTGGTAGGAATTTTATGATAAAAAAAAAAAACTGAAAATTCAACACCCTGTATCTCGGAAACAAAGCATTTTGGTCATAATTTTATATGAAAAAATTTCTTATTTTCTTGCATTCTATACCGTGTTGAAAAAAATGTATCAACTTGAAAATAAACCTGTATATTATTTAGTTTGTGCGCGAAATGCACTTTGCAAACGTTCCCGAAAACCTGTGAAGGTGAAAAAAGAGACACTTTGATAGACCAATTATGATAGAACAAAGAAGTAAAAAGTAGTAAAAGAAGATTATTGCTTTAATTCAAAACAAAAAGTATCTAATACTGTCCATTAAATCAAGGAATCAAACAATTTTTGAACGCTCGTTATATACTAAGAGAAAAAAACTTATCGATTGTATAGTTCGTGTCACACCCAAACAAATGACAAAAAGTTTTTGCAAAATCTTCGCTAGAATTTATACGGAGTGGTTAAAGAAATTGATTGTTATCTAAATTTGATGCCTTACATAATTTTTTTTTCCATGGAAAGTTGGAGCTTTTTGAATCTTACGTACTATTAACTGAAAAAAATCAGCATGGTCTGTTCTCGATCAAATACCGAACAGGAAAGTTAACTAGTTTTTGATTTTTACAAAAATCAATGGTTCCGAGGACACAAAGTCGCGTAGCAATCATAAAAACTCTAAAAGTATTTTTTCCTTGAAAAAAAGTGAGGAAGGAATATTCATTTTGGTGAGGCTAGGAAACGACCCTTGCGACGAGGCTACCACGTGTGACGTCAGCAGTCTCACGTTCGGCTTGCTTACTGTCGATTCTTCTCAAATGCAAGACATCATGAATAGTGAATTGGACAAATTATACAAATGGCTCTGTAATAATAAATTAAGTCTTAATACTAATAAGTCCAAGTTTTGTGTATTTGGTAAAATCTTGAAGTTGAGTTGTTTAGATTTAGAAAATGTAAAAATAATCATAGATAATGAAAAGTTGGCACATGTAAATGAGATCAAGTATCTGGGAAATATCCTTGATGAGAATTTGAATTTCTTAGCTCATGCTGATTATATAATTAGAAAGTTCTCTCAAAAGGTTAATTTCATTGCAAGAGTGGGAAAACATTTGTCTATTTACACAAAAATGAGTTTATACAATGCCATTGCAGCACCTCATTTGCAATTTTGTTCTACTCTTCTGTACCACCTGCCAAACTATAAGACTGATCAAATCCAAAATATTCAAAACAGAGCAATGCGTGTTATTTTGAAATGTGATCGTTATACACCAATAAGAGTAATGTTAGAAGTTTTGAATATGTTGTCCGTAAAACAAAGAATTATGTTTGATGTTTGTATATTCATTTTTAAGATTAAGAAAGGTCTGTTACCATCATATATATGTACTAGAGTTCGATATTTCAGTGATGTTCATAACTACAACACCAGGCAACAAAATGATTTTATTTTGAGTGTTAGATGTAACACGAATCAAATGTTGAATTCTGTATTGTATAAGGGCTTACATGAGTTCAACAATTTACCTGAATATGTTAAGAGCTGTGATGGTCTAAATCAGTTCAAAAACAGACTAAGGAACTTTATAATTTCCAAATTTTAATTTGTGTACTATTGTTTGTTGATCTTATTTAGATACCTACTATATGTATTATACACCATTATGTTTTGTCTTATATATATTTTTTTCTATCTCGGAATTTACCTACATACGTAGATTTTATCTTCATTGTATTGTATTTTTTTGTAGCTGATGCTAAATAAACGATATTGTTATTATTATTATTCTATTGGAACATAATTTGGCCCTCAATAACTTTTTTGTTCGTTTTTGGATTTTGATGATTTTTTGATTTGATATCAGTCAATATAGCAGAAAGATAACAGTTTGAAGTATTCAGAGCTAAATATTTATTGAAAAGGCTGGCAAAGCGCTTCCGGCTAAAAAGCCATGTTCAGTGGCCCAACTGAAAAGTGAGACAGGAAAAGGAATGAGCTACTATCTTCAACGTTCAACTAAATTTTTATACAATAGAAAGAAACCTAAATACCAACAAGTCAGTTGAGTGAACGGGTATAGGTAAAAATGACACTAAACAAAACCACGTACAAGACATTACAACACTTTAAAATTGAGAATCGGTCTTAGCCATGCATTTTTTAGTAATTAATTACATTGACCACGAGAAACAGTGTAAGAGGTAAAGTGATACAAGCAACTGAACCAACGGGATGAATTTTTGCAAATCATGAAATTAAGTTAGGTTGATGAACAAATGGAGTGGACTGCATTGGCGAATTGACAGCAGGCAAACTAATGTCAGGCTGGTGGCGATTTGATGGTGAATTAGTTTGATTTCAGAAGAAAGGAAATCAGAGTTAGAGAGAAGTGTTTGATTTCATTTTGTAATCTCCTGTGAAAAGGAGTGTAGGATCGATCTGTTTACATTCACTTGAATATTGAGGCAAGGCAACTGTACCAACTTTATTACCGATAAGAAATTGGAGATCAACTGAAAATGTTGGATACCTAGTACCTTCAGCGTACAGCACAATTATTTTGTAGATGTAGAAGTAGATGTTTCAGTGGGTGGCTCACGCCAAAACCTGCTTAGGCCTCCTGGGCCCGTTGCAACCCACAATAGATAGAAGTGATATTATTGAAGGCACGACGCTTTCGCGAAGCTCAGCAGGTCTCTCAAATAGATCCCTTCCAATTTCTGAAGTGTAGTGAGTTCAGCTCCAAAGTATTCCGTCATTATGCTACGAAGAGCCATACATTCCGTTAGGATGTGGGCTACGGTCTCTACGTCTTCAAGGCACCACATGCAGTCTGAATCTTCCCCGATTCCGATCCTATAGAGGTGACCCTTCAGGTTCATGTGACCAGTTAATAGACCGATCATTGCGCGGAGATCTTTTGTGCTCATATTTAAGAGCTCTTTGGTTCTGCCCGTATCAGTGGCCTTTTTGAGTAGAAGTTTCTTCACCTCGCCCATTCCGGTTGACTTAGGGATTGGTTCGGGTGCTATCGGCCTGTGCGATGAACCAATTTTGGCAAGTCTGTCAGCTTAAATGTTCCCCTTTATACAGCTATGGCTCGGGATCCAAATTAGCCTCTCTCTGTTATTATTTTGAATTATCTTATGCAGAACCTCTTTGCATTCTAGGACTGCTTTGGAGTCTACTGCCTTTCTCACAACAGCCTTTAATGCTGAAGTGCTATCTGAACAAATGTTGAAAGTTCTGTGATTTGTGCCGCTCTCAAGAATGTTATATGCACATTGTGTTATGGCAAAGATTTTGGCCTGTAGGGTCGAAGCGTGAATCCCGAGCGAGAAGGTCATTTTGTTGTCCCTCCCGCTCTTGCAGAATCCTGCTCCTGTGCCTCTTTGATGTTTGGAGCCATCAGTGAACCACCACGACCCTTCCCGTATTTGAACGGGTCTGTTCTGATCCGTCCAATCCTCTGGTCTAGGAATAATCAGCTCAGACGAGCTGCCAGCATAGAAGATTGGAGTCATTTTTCAAACACAAGTCACTCATTTTAATCATCAGGTTTTTTGACGTAGTTAATATTGAATAGCCAAATACAATTTCATAATAATAATATGTATTTTATCTCATTAGAATGAGTCAGGAAGTCGTAAACTATAGTGACGTCCACATCCGGCAAATCAGCTTTTTAGAAACATTCGTGCATATTTCAAAATCAATTTCACTCAATGAGATACCCAACACATATATGATACAGATACACTGGACAATCGATTTGTGACGATACTTAATGCTTTTTTGGGACGAATTATTGAATAAACCCATAAAATCCAGTCTGTCGGTTTCCCGCGCGTACCTCGCTGCAAGACTAGTGTCGTCAAGCAAATCAGAAAGCGTTTCATGAAAGTCAAGGCCGGGAAAACTTTCGATCTACACACAACGATCCTATGCTCAGAGCTCTGGTGGATTACGATCCAGCAGATCTCTGTACACAGGTTCGAAAGAGACAAAGAAACCAGTTGTAGGTTTCGCTTTACAAAAAACCTGGGAGATGTCATTGTACCAAGCTAGGTCGTTCGAAATTAAGCGACAAAACGCACCAAGCGCTAGTATGTAAGTTAGGACAAAATCCGTCTCGCACGCGATTCACTGCTGGAAGAGGCTCCAGTTTGTTCGTGTTTTTATTTCTTTCTCTTTAATTTTCGTAGCCTTTAGAGATCAGACTGCGCAGGTAGAAATCGCGTTTTTGGCATTTCTACCTGTCCTTCTAGATGCCTTCCGTCAAATTATGTGAGAAGATTGAGACACTAAAGGGCTTATCCCTGATGTCCTAATGCGGAGGAGAGGTTTAGTGGGTTGAACCCCACACTACTCTATGGTCTCGGATCATAGAGTGTCTGGTTTTAGATTCTTTCCTCTCCTCAGGACCGGAACCCCTGAACAAAAAAAAAAAAAAAAAAAAAAAGCGTTTCGACCGTTATTATTATCGCTGATTTTATAATGAACAAATTATTGGATTTTTCCCAAACTTCACAGATATTATGATGGGATTATTTTCTATATCTTAATGATGATTCAACAAGTTTTATTTTTTTTGTGAACTTTCCTATTGTCGCTAATCAAAATGAAGCACATGTTTATGTTTATAAGAACATACTTTTGGAAAAACTCGTTTTTATAGATTCAAATACCAATAAGAAAAAACATCTTTAGCACTACCCACTTCTTAAACTGAATTCTGGTTAAAGAAATGTGAATCAAATTGTTTTGTTGTTTAGTGATATAAGTATCTTCTTTTATGAACCAAATATCAAAAAATATCTCTGCTAATTCTGCTATTTCAAGATTTGAAATCAATAACTCGTATACTTTTGTATGTTATCAGTGATGAATGACAGTTTGTCGATAAGGGCTGCAAATAAATACCTATACCAAAATTAAAGTAAGAAATATGAAATATTCAGGTTTTTAATGAATTTTTGCATGAAGTTGAGAAATTGGACTTTCATGTAGAGTAATTATTATAAGTATTGCACCAAATATTCGGCGACTATTTGGTATTCGGCATATTCGGCATGTTTTTCATTATTTGGCAAAACTACCGAATATTTGTCAACTATTCGGCCGAATACCAAATACCGAACTATAAATCAGAAAGAAAAAAGTTTCATTTGAATTGACTGTATTTCTGAAAAATAACTGACAAATTGTTAATAAACGGAAAACCAAGAATTCACTCCGCTGCAGAATAGCAGTATATTTTTCTTAAGACTCAGTGTTAGCATGCGTTCATTCAAAATTTCATATACTTATCTTTGAAAAACCATGCATCAAGTTGACTCGAAAATTTGCAGATTTCACAGGGTGATTTTATTTTTCAGTACATTTCACCCAATTGTTAGTGAAGGGCCAGTGTGGCTCCAATATTTTGAAACACTCTGTGGATTAAACAGGTTAAATTAAACTTTTTCTGTTGTTAAAATATTGTAGCGACATTTCTATTTCTTTGTAAATCAAAGTTGGAGTCAACTTGATACGCAGTTTTTCAAATAAAATATGAAACTTCTCATCAGGTCATGTTGGAAAATATATTGCTTATGCGTTGATTTTCCTGTATGTGGAAATTTTCGTTACTGGTTTGTAACTGAGAAGGAGAATGTGGTCGGGAGCAGTAAAAAAAAAAGCCTCTCATTTTTAACTGCTCCTCACCACATTTTCCTTAATTTTGCTGCGCAGTGAACTATAATCAAGTGATGGATGGAAAAACAAAATTTTTTTTCTATGACTAATAATAGATGTATTATACGTCCACTTTCTATTGTCTGAATTTTTCTTCGGTATGGAGTTCCATTTGAATGTTTAAAATGGGAAATAGGTCCAAATCTTCAATTAAAAATCAACATAATACATCCTACGCGTTTCAGGCATACAAGCCCATTTTCAAGGATCTTTGATCATACATCTAATAAAATAAACAGTTGCTTGAAACCAACAATACAATACAATCCAAAAAAAATAAAACTTACGTCAATTTCTAAAGATGGAGTCAGAAACACATAATCAAAATCACATAAATTACGTTAAAATCTTCATTTGTGAATAAACAACACGAGCGGTATGGTCAACTAACAAATAAAAACTGGTGTTATTTATCATTATCCGCAAAACTCAAAGCTATTCGGGCTGATTTGATGGTATGATTGAGAGAAGTGACGTCTCGATTAAGCAGTTCTTTCCCAATCTCAACGCTTTCAGGAAAATCCAATTATTTACCATTTTTCTGACTATAAGGGATACAAAAGTTTTTATCAATGTCGAATGAATGGTTCTCTTGCTAAAGGTGCACTACAAAAGCCGATCTGTTATTATTGGGAGATCTCAAACATGCCAAATGTTCCTGAATACTGGTCTTGAAACTGCGATCGGTCTTTCCCTCATAAGTAGCATTACAGTCATCACAGGCAAGGTGGTAGACTCCACTCTTCTGAACTTTAGGAATCTTATCCTTCAGAGAAGAAAGAAAACCTCAAGATTTCCCGTACTCCTAAAAGATATCCGGAAATTATCCAGACTATCTCTCAAAAGGTTTCCGATCTTCAAGGGGATAGGGCCATAATATCCCAGGAAAATAAATTTTGGGGGTTGCTGTGGAGGAATATATCCACTTTGTTCATTCACGATAGCTCTTTGGATCCATTTATATTTTTTACCTATTAATCTATCGATAAGTTGTTATAATCGTTGTTGATTGTTGGCTATTTGATAAATAATATTTAATTTTTAATTTTTTTCCCTAATAAAATTTACTGGCAGCAAAGGAATAGTGAAGGGGCGATGAATCATGGAATGGAAGAAGGCAAGTTTATAAGAAAATACATGTCTAGACTCTGATGGAATACAATGGTCAGTTTGTGTAGGTTTGCGGAACACTGAGAAAGTCAAATTATTTTCACTGCGGGTCACTGATACATTCAAAAAGTTGAGGACCTTATTGGATTCAACTTCCATCGTGAATTTGATCCTATCATGACACCCATTCAAAAATCTCAAAAACTCCTCAAGTTGCTCGTCAGAACCAGTCCAGATCACGAAAGTATCATCTACGTATCTCCGCCAAAAATGTACGTATTTTAATAAGGGGTGATTGTAATCAAACAAAATAATGTTTTCGAAATCAGACATAAAGATTTCTGCAAGAAGCGGGGACAGACTAGAACCCATAGGAAGACCTTCTTTCATTTTATAGATTTTGTCATTGAACTTGAAAAAATCGATATTGAGACATTTCTCAGGTAATGTGACTATACGATCTCTGTCCTCCCCACTCAGGTCCGTTTCAGAAATCAAAAGACCCTGCACAATCTGAACTGTCTGATCCCTAGGTATGCTGGGAAAAAGATTGACAACGTCAAACAATTTGATTTTTTTCAAGTCATTGACCAGGTCAATAGTATTCCTGATGCTGAACTTGTTCCTTAGACTGAACTTATCTTTAAAGAAAATATTCAACCATTCAGCTAAGAAATAAGCTGGTGAATTGATGAAGCTAACAACAGGTCTGATAAAAAAATTAGTTTTATGAATTTTAATTAAACCGTATAATAATGGTGTCAAAGAGTTCATGGGAAGTTTAGGTCTCTCGTACTGTAATTTCTGGAAAAAAGTTTCAAATTAGCCCACAATTGTCTCAAATCCCTCAAATAAGTGTTTATAGGATCATTCTTCATTTCAACAATAGAGCTATTTTTCTCCAGAAATCCTTCTACTTTCTTTAGATAGTCGACTCGTTTACAAATCACTAAACAACTACCCTTATCAGCCTTACCCACAAGTTCAGCATCAGGATTACTATTGACCTGGTCAATGACTTGAAAAAAATCAAATTGCCTGAAAAGTTTACCTTGGTCTCATTTGACGTTGTCAATCTCTTTCCCAGCATACCTAGGGATCAGACAGTTCAGATTGTGGAGGGTCTTTTGATTTCTAGAACGGACCTGAGTGGGAAGGACAGAGATCGTATAGTCACATTACTTGAGAAATGTCTCAATATGGATTTTTTCAAGTTTAATGACAAAATCTATAAAATGAAAGAAAGTCTTCCTATGGGTTCCAGTCTGTCCCCGCTTCTTGCAGAAATCTTCATGTCTAATCTCGAAAACAATATTTTGTTTGATTGCAATCACCCCTTATTACAATACGTACATTTTTGGCGAAGATACGTGGATGATACTTTCGTGATCTGGACTGGTTCTGACGAGCAACTTGAGGAGTTTTTGAGATTTTTGAATGTCTGTCATGATAAGATCAAATTTACGATGAAAGTTGAATTCAATAAGGTCCTCAACTTTCTGGATGTATCTGTGACCCGCAGTGAAAATAATTTGACTTTCTCAGTGTTCCGCAAACCTATACAAACTGACCATTGTATTCCATCAGAGTCTAGACATGTATTTTCTCATAAACTTGCCTTCTTCCATTCCATGATTCATCACCTCTTCACTATTCCTATGCTTCCAGTGAAAATAATCAAATAGCCATCAACAACGGTTATAACAAACAACTTATCGATAGATTGATAGGTAAAAAATATAAATAGATCCAAAGGGCTATCGTGAATGAACAAAGTGAAGATATTCCTCCACAGCAACCTCCAAAATTTATTCCCTTGGGATATTATGGCCCCTTTCTCCTTGAAGATCGGAAACCTTTTGGATAATGTCCGGATATCTTTTAGGAGTACGGGAAATCTTGGAGATCTTTTTCTTCTCTGAAGGATAAGATTCCTAAAGTTCAGAAGAGTGGAGTCTACCACCTTGCCTGTGATGACTGTAATGCTACTTATGTGGGAAAGACCGGTCGCAGTTTCAAGACGAGAATTCAGGAACATTTGGCATGTTTGAGATCTCCCAATAATAACAGATCGGCTTTTGGAGTGCACCTTAAGCACGAGAACCATTCATTCGACACTACTCTCGTATCAGTAAGAAATATTTACCGGTTCTGGCTCACAAAAATGCTTCCCCCACTCCTTTTGCTTCCCCCTCCACTTTTTTTCATCTGTACGGTTTCTGGCCCACAAAAAATGACCCCCCCCCACTCCTTTTTCGATTTGATCTCTGATTTGATCCTCCCATCACTTTTTTCATCCCACCCTGTTTATCATATTATGTATTTAAGAGCATTCACTTTTCATACCTTGTTGTGTGGACAGTTGTGTTCAAGTTGAAATTATCATGATGAATATTAAAAACAATAATTGTTTAAATAATCAGTTTGCAAATAGAGTGGGTGTCTTCATAAGTGAAACTAAATATTTTTTAAATAAATCAAAAAGCAAATGGATAAGTGTCGGTTTTTCTGCGGAAAAAGGATTTGAGCCAGTTATCAAGATTGGTGAATCGACGATCAAAAATTGTGTGCTATTCAATGAAGTGCAATGGTTATCTTTTTTGAACGGACAAGCAGTTGTGTTGAGTTATTTGTCTAGTGAAAAACCTGGTTGGCCACCAATGCGAGGAAATAGATTTGAAGTTCATTTCGAAATTATAAATGATGTGAAAGTTGTCAAGATCATTCAAGACGAAAACAAAATATATTTAGCAAGAGAATCCATAAAGGAACTAAATCGTTTAGTGACTTTATTGAAATATCGTTATGATTTTCTAAAGAATCAAGAATTTTCAAGATACTACCACATTATAATAAGAGGAGTGCCACTGATACCAGGAGACGTTATCAGATCAGTGTATGATATTATTTCGCCATTAGACAATCCAGATAGTTTTAATGTTTGCTGTGTGTTGGAATTATTAAATTTTCATTCGGATTTTGTTAGAGAGCATGTGAAGGAATATGCATGTAATGAGATTGTTAACAGTTGTGTTGATAAATAAATGTTTTGTATTGTGAAATATTGTTTTTTGTATGATGATGAATAAAAAAGTGAAAAGAGAGATAGAGACAAAGATAGATAGACAGAGACAGAGAGAGCATCTCTCATTTATTTTCTTTTTCTTTTTCTTAAAATTATCAAGCTGATTTCAAATTCAATCGTTTATCATTCAATTACTACATTTTTAATAATATGGAGTGTTTTTGCTGCAGCAGTTGTATATTTTATCAATGAAAATATGATATCAACAATAATCTGATAAATTTTGTAATATTCTGTTTGCCCACGTTAGACAATGTATTATTAATGTGAATTATTTAATGATGTTAATAAATAGAAATACAAATTTGTTACTCGTTATTTCTTGATGAGATCGAAGGTAAGTGCATTCACACCACATCAACAAAGTTGCAAAATGATATCGTGTAAAAATAACATAAAATCCAATAATTGGCTTTCCAATTAAATATTCTAAGTGAATAATGATCAGGTTTTTACTATATAAAGACAACTTTCTTTGGCCCTCTGCAAAAAAAAGCATCATCAAAGTACAGTATCAACAGTATTAACTGCATCATCACATTCTGACTCAAATGTACACGCACATTATACCATATAAAAACCGTTGGACATAGCGGTACCTACTTTGAAATGCCTAAAACAAGAAATCAATATATTAATAAAAGAAATCGAACTTGTGCGTTATATCACGGATCTCGAGAAATTTATTCCTGTTAATATTTATGAAAAGGTGTTTGAAATGAGATCATCTAACCGAAAAGTTTAGAGGATCTGCACATAGTGTATGTAATCTAAATTATCAAATTCCCTACTATATTCCAATATTTTTTCATAACCTAAATTATGATCTTCATAGGGACATCAAGTTGCTTTGTAATCAAGATAGTTGAATTGGAATTAATAACTGATATTGGCATGGTTAATTTTTTTTTAAATAATATTAGAGGTGGAATTTGTCATTGCAGTGTTAGAAAAACTGAAGCTAATAACCTTTCTTCCAAATCTCAACTCATCAATACCAAAATCATATATTATGTATTAAGATGCAACAAACTTGTATGGACATAGTATGTGTCAATACCTTCCTGTCCGTGATTTTTCTTGGTTAATGCAAGATGAAATTAACTCACTTGAATATCAATCTATTCCACAAAATTCAGAATATGGGATATGTTTTGGAAGTAGACATAATTTATTGTGAGAGTTTAAAATATGTGTGCACCTGGTTCTAAGCAAGAAAAATTAATTTGCAATTTACATGATAAACAAAAATACATCATTTATTATCAAAATCTTCAGAGAGCTTTGAAAAGTGGATCGAAATTGAAAAAGATTCACAGGGTGATAAAATTCAAACAGTCACCTTTTCTCAAACCATATATTGATTTAAATACCAAAATGAGAAATCAATCGAAAAACAAGCTCGAAAAGATTGCTACAAATTATATAACAATGCAATATATGGAAAAAGTATGGGAAATGTTGAAAAGCGAGTCGATGTAAGATTGATAACACATTTTGAAAAATGTTGGGAAAAGGCAAGGGGCGGAAACTTTAATTGCAAAACCAAATTTTAAAAATGCCTTAGTTTTTACGAATAATTTTGTCGCTTGTCACTATTCAAATGGAGCGAGTGAAAGTCTGTTTTGATAAACCGATATATGTTGGATTTTCAGTTCTGGAATTATCAAAAACAGTAATTTATAACTTTTATTATGATTATGTAAAAAGTGAATAAAAAGACAATGCAATTCCATTGTATACGGATACGGAGAGTTTAATTTTGTTTGTGAAAACAGATAACTTTTATCAAGATATTCAATCAAATTTAGAGAGATTTGATACCTCAAATTATGATGAAGAAAACATAAATAATATTACTAAAAATATTTCTGTGGTAGGAAAGATGAAAGATGAATTTGCTGTAAAACCAATAATGAGTTTTTATGGGACTGGTGCAAAAGCTTATTGTGTTAATTTTGAAGATAAATCTGAGAAAAAAGCAAAGGGTGAGAAAAAATGTGTAATTCAAAATTCTATTACCAAAGAAGATTTTTGTGATGTGATAGAGAATTCCATAATCAAATATAGAAATATGAATCTCTCCAAATCAAAAAATCATGATATGTACACACAAATGAAAAATAAAGTTGCATTGTCTTATAGGGATGATAAACGTTAAATAATTCCAGCACATTTTCGAACTTTGGCATGGGGGAATAAAGATATAAACATATTGCAGGAAGGGATTGATGATGAAGATGAATGTATTAATGCTGTGTCTTCAATGCTGCGAGAATAAGTTGTTGCTTCATATAAATTGTAAATTTGTTGAAAAATAATTCTTTGTCCATACAAGATTAACTTACACAGTTAAAAAAGTCATGATAGAATTCAATTCTTAACATGAAATCAGAAAATATGTATAAACCAAAAGATTTAATATAATGTGATAACTAGATTATATGTCTAGTTATAAATAGTGATTTCAGGAAAACTGTTTACTATATAGATACGACAATGTAAGCAGCATGTCTACCGCAAGAGTATTGTTCTTGAGTGCTTTTTCGAATAATACTTTGTTTATAAATCTATTAAGATGTGTAAGAAATATTCATCTGTGTATCATCCAATCATAATGACTCAATTTAGAGTATAAGTTGAGACTTTATTTTGTGAATAGAAATTTCGTAACAAGCAACTGGAATGTACTTATTATTACTACATTCGAATGCATCAATTTTGTAGAATTAAATATCAATCTTTGCATTCATTTTTTGTAGTGTGTTACCCATTTTAGGAGTATATTTGTATAGAAATGAAAGAATTATCTATCAATAAGTGTTTTATTTTATCAATTATTACAAGACATTATTTTTTAAAATCCAGGAATTATGTGAATTATTACTCAAACCCAACCATTTAACATAAACTTCATTTTCCTTCCATCTTAGAATCTTTTCTACCAAATACACGTCAGAATGTTTAACTTTTTGCAACTCCTCCTTATAAAATGCACCCTGAATCTCTTCACCTCTATGATCCTCCAATATGTAGGTTGTTGGATTTGTGATTTTCATTTTTTTTAATCACAAAGATTCCATCTGACCAGTTAGGAGTATACACCTAACTGGTCAATTGAAAACATCTCACGAAAGTTACTTATTCTCACATAGTCACCTTTTTCATATTTGGAAGGATTCACTGTTTTTATATGACGATAAACTTGCGATAGCAACTGCTTTTCATGTTTTTTAGAAACTTGAGATGGTTTCATCTCAGTAACAGAATGTTTGGTATTGTTGTATTCTGTCACTATATCAGGTCATATTTTTAACCATTTATAATTTCCTTGCAAACTTAGCTGTTTCCACATTTTATTTTTAAGGGAATTCTATTTTCTGTTTCTACAATGCTTGCTTTCATGTTGTAAAAAGTGTTATAGTGATTAATATTATATTTTTTCATCAATATTTGAAAATTTGTATTAGAAAATTCCTTTCCGCGATCTGTTTGCAAATTTTTTGGTGGGATCTCAACATTGCTCAAGATCGATTCCATTGCGTTGGTTACATCTTTAGCAGTCTTTGTTTTGATTGGAATTGCCCAAACAAATTTAGAAAACACATTTATTACTATCAAAATATATCTATATCCTTTGTTTATTTTTGAATATGGTTGCATTTCAACTAAATCTGCTTGAAAAAGATCATTGACCCCCTTTACAATCACTACTCTTCTTTTAAAAAAACCTTCTGACTTGTTCCAAAGCTTCTCAATACCAATATTACCGTTAGTTGTCGCATTAAAACAACGCCACTTCCATCAAAATGTTTTTTTTTTTCTGACATCAAATTTTTTATCCTAACCCTCTCTTCCTCTCTGAACAACTTTTTCTCCCGTTTTGACATATTTGGAGGTGGAATCCTTATAATGAGGTTGGTCATCACATACTCCATGGGGTTGTATGTTGGAGAGGGCTCAGCCTCATCCCAGGAGTAGTCGATGAGTGGAGGAAGGTTCAGTTGGGGGGCGTCTTTCACAGACATCTTAAAAGAGAAATTGAATATTGTTACTATTTTCAGATTTCTAATATTTCTGTTAGACTGAAATGTCATATATGATAAATGATAATAAATAATTCCATATTATTTCTCACCAAGGGGGTTTCGTTAGCATCAATTGAAACGTCTGAACACACCCCGCCGACCTGCACCTCAGAATCTACAGTTCGCTTTGAGATCCATCTCGACCCCCTCCCTATCATCTCAACCTGTAAATCGTTATATTTATTTTAATTTTATAATTTGAATAATAATATCACTACCCCGTTCTCTTCCGATTCACAGACACCTAGCGTTTCATCCCCCATCGGAGACCACCACCCTTCAACTTGGACAGCGACATCCTGTAATTTTTAAAATTGAATTATGTACTTGCAATTTCCAAAAAATTTTAAAATGAAAATGTCTAAATTCAGATTATATTGTCCTCATTGTCACCAAAGTATTAAGGATATTGTATTGTATTGTATCAATATGATATCTTGTTAATTCACTTTTTAAAAATATCATCAAATGATCATGGTTATTCAAATGTATGATGGTAAAATATATGGGCATTAGCTTACCCGTTTTTCTAAATCAACCTCCACATTACTAACATCACTTACTCTTGCCATTGCTTACACGAAACTCAGAGACATCAGTAGTCTCCTTACTAACAGTCCACTTATTTATATATATATGTATATATACTTGAATAGTGGTTTTGGCAAGTGTCTATCATACCCCCACTATTCAAGTATATATACATATATATATAAATAAGTGGACTGTTAGTAAGGAGACTACTGATGTTTCTGAGTTTCGTGTAAGCAATGGCAAGAGTAAGTGATGTTAGTAATGTGGAGGTTGATTCAGAAAAACGGGTAAGCTAATGCTCATATATTTTACCATCATACATTTGAATAACCATGATCATTTGATAATATTTTTAAAAAGTGAATTAACAAGATATCATATTGATACAATACGATACAATAGCCTCAATACTTTGAAGACAATGAGAACAATATGATCTGAGTTAAGACATTTTTATTTTAAAATTTTTTGGAAATTGCAAGTACATAATTCAATTTTAAAAATTACAGGATGTCGCTGTCCATGTTAAAGGGTGGTGGTCTCCGATGGGGGATGAAACGCTTGGTGTCTGGGGTGAATCGGAAGAGAACGGGGTAGTGATATTATTATTCAAATTATAAAATTAAAATAAATATAACGATTTACAGGTTCAGATGATAGGGAGGGGGTCGAGATGGATCTCAAAGCGAACTGTAGATTCTGAGGTGCAGGTCGGCGGGGTGTGTTCAGACGTTTCAATTGATGCTAACGAAACCCCCTCGGTGAGAAATAATATGGAATTATTTATTATTATTTATCATATATAACATTTCAGTCTAACAGAAATATTAGAAATCTGAAAATAGTAACAATATTTAATTTCTCTTTTGAGATGTGTGTGAAAGACGCCCCCCAACTGAACCTTCCTCCACTCATCGACTACTCCTGGGATGAGGCTGAGCCCTCTCCGACATACAACCCCATGGAGTATGTGATGTCCAACCCCATTATAAGGATTCCACCTCCAAATATGTCAAAATGGGAGAAAAAGTTGTTCAGAGAGGAAGAGAGGGTTAGGATAAAAAATTTGATGTCCAAAAAAAAAAAAAAACATTTTGATGGAAGTGGCGTTGTTTTAATGCGACAACTAACCGTAATATTGGTATTGAGAAGCTATGGAACAAGTCAGAAGGTTTTTTTAAAAGAAGAGTAGTGATTGTAAAGGGGGTCAATGATCTTTTTCAAGCAGATTTAGTTGAAATGCAACCATATTCAAAAATAAACAAGGGATATAGATATATTTTGATAGTAATAAATGTGTTTTCTGAATTTGTTCGGGCAACTCCAATCAAAACAAAGACTGCTAAAGATGTAACCAACGCAATGGATTCGATCTTGAGCAATGTTGAAATCCCACCAAAAAATTTCAGATCAACGGAAAGGAATTTTTTAATACAAATTTTCAAATATCGATGGAAAAATATAATATTAATCACTATAACACTTTTTACAACATGAAAGCAAGCATTGTAGAAAGGGTAAATAGAATTCACTTGAAAATAAAATGTGGAAACAGTTAAGTTTGCAAGGAAATTATAAATGGTTGAAAATATGACCTGATATAGTGACAGAATACAACAATACCAAACATTCTGGTACTGAGATGAAACCATCTCAAGTTACTAAAAAACATGAAAAGCAGTTGCTATCAAAAGTTTATCTTCATATAAAAACAGTGAATCCTTCCAAATATGAAAAGGGTGACTATGTGAGAATAAGTAACTTTCGTGAGATGTTTTCAATTGACCAGTTAGGTGTATACTCCTAACTGGTCAAATGAAATTTTTGTGATTGAAAAACATAAAAATCACAAATCTAACAACCTACATATTGGAGGATCATAGAGGTGAAGAGATACAGGGTGCATTTTATAAGGAGGAGTTGCAAAAAGTTAAACATTCTGACGTGTATTTGGTAGAAAAGATTCTAAGACGTAAGGGAAATAATGTTTATGTTAAATGGTTGGGTTTGAGTGATTCACATAATTACTGGATTTAAAAAAATTATGTCTTGTAATAATTGATAAAATAAAACACTTGTTGGTAGATAATTCTTTCATTTCTATACAAATATACTTCTAAAATGGGTAACACACTAAAAAACATGAATGCAAAGATTGATATTTAATTCTACAAAATTGATGCATTCGAATGTAGTAATAATAAGTTCATTCCAGTTGCTTGTTACGAAATTTCTATTCACAAAATAAAGTCACAACTTATACTCTAAACTGAGTCATTATTATTGGATGATACACAGATGAATATTTCTTACACATCTAAATCGATTTATAAACAAAGTATTATTCAAAAAAGATGCTGCTAACATTGTCGTATCTATATAGTGAACAGTTTTCCTGAAATCACTATTTATAATTAGACATTTAATTAAGTTATTACATTATATTAAATCTTTTGGTTTATACATATATGTTGAAAATTGAATTCTATTCTAAAATGATTCATTATGATTGGATGATACACAGATGAATATTTCTTACACATCTAAATCAATTTATAAACAAAGTTTTATTCAAAAAAGCACTCAAGAACAATACTCTTGCGGTAGACATGCTGCTAACATTGTCGTATCTATATAGTTAACAGTTTTCCTGAAATCACAATTTATAACTAGACATTTAATTAAGTTATTACATTATATTAAATCTTTTGGTTTATACATATTTCCTAATTTCATGTTAAAAATTGAATTCTATTATGACTTTTTTAAATGTGTAAGTTAATCTTGTATGGACAAAGAATTATTTTTCAACAAATTTACAATTTATATGAAGCAACAACTAATTCTCGCAGCATTGAACACACAGCATTAATACATTCATCTTCATCATC
The DNA here is from genome assembly GCA_958502075.1 of Orchestes rusci. Lineage (NCBI taxonomy): Eukaryota > Metazoa > Arthropoda > Insecta > Coleoptera > Curculionidae > Orchestes > Orchestes rusci. Next base: position 54,926,906 of record OY293303.1, on the reverse strand, counting down.
AATCTATTCCTGCAATATGTTTATATATTTATTCCCTCATGCTAAAGTTCGAAAATGTGCTGGAATTATGTAACGTTTATCATCCTTATAAGACAATGCAACTTTATTTTTCATTTGTGTGTACATATCATGTTTTTTTGATTTGAAGAGATTCATATTTCTTTATTTAATTATGGAATTCTCTATCACATCACAATAATCTTCTTTGGTAATAGAATTTTGAATTACACATTTTTTCACACCCTTTGCTTTTTTCTCAGATTTATCTTCAAAATTAACACAATAAGCTTTTGCACCCGTCCCATAAAAACTCATTATTGTTTTTACAGCAAATTCATCTTTCATCTTTCCTACCACAGAAATATTTTTAGTAATATTATTCAAGTTTTCTTCATCATAATTTGAAGTATCAAATCTCTCTTAATTTGATTGAATATCTTGATAAAAGTTATCTGTTTTCACAAACAAAATTAAACTGTCCGTATCCGTATACAATAAAATTGCATTGTCTCCATATTCACTTTTTACATAATCATAATAAAAGTTATAAATTACTGTTTTTGATAATTCCAGAACTGAAAATCCAACATATATCGGTTTATTAACACAGACTTTCACTCGCTCCATTTGAATAGCGACAAAGTTATTCGTAAAAACTAAGGCATTTTTAAAATTTGGTTTTGCTATTAAAGTCTCCGCCCCTTGCCTTTTCCCAACATTTTTCAAAATGTGTTATCAATCTTACATCGACTCGCTTTTCAACATTTCCCATACTTTTTCCATATATTGCATTATTATATAATTTGTAGCAATCTTTTCGAGCTTGTTTTTCGATTGATTTCTCATTTTGGTATTCAAATCAATATATGGTTTGAGAAAAGGTGACTGTTTGAATTTTATTACCTTGTGAATATTTTTCAATTCCAATCCACTTTTTAAAGCTCTCTGAAGATTTTGATACTGAATGATGTTTTTTTTGTTTATCATGTAAATTGCAAATTAATTTTTCTTGCTTAGAACCAGGTGCACAAATATTTTAAACTCTCACAATAAATTATGTCTACTTCCAAAACATATCCCATATTCTGAATTTTGTGGAATAGATTGATATTCAAGTGAGTTGATTTCATCTTGCGTTAACCAAGAAAAATCACTCACAGGAAGGTATTGACACATACTATGTCCATACAAGTTTGTTGCATCTAAATACATAATATATGATTTGGGTATTGATGAGTTGAAATTTGGAAGAAAGGGGTTATTAGCTTCAGCTTTTTTAACACTGCAATGACAAATTCCACCTCTAATATTATTTTGAAAAAAATTAACCATGCCAATATCAGTTAATAATTCCAATTTAACTTTTGTTGTACGTAACATTGCATCCCAACTCAAACCTGGAGCTGTGAAATATTGAGCTGATCCAAATTGTAAATTTTAAGAGAACCATTTCTGAATGCTTCAAAGAAGTCTGTCAATATGAGAACATCTTATGATAAGAAAACTTTGGTATAATCAATTAAATTTTCACAATTGAATAATTTCCAAATATTTGTTGCTCTTTTATAATCTAATGGATCAATAAGTTGTTTTTTAAGATTATCATAAAATATATAAATACTGAGAAGTTCAGTTTCATACAATTTCTTTATTGAATTTACATAAGAATAAGGATAAACACCTTTTTTTCGAACTTCATTAAACTGTGTTTAATCATCAAAATATCTTTTGATTTCAATACATTGACTCGTCTCTAAACTCACACCCAATTTTTCCAAAGAAGAGTTAACAAAACGGAAAGAATCTAAGAATCTTAGTTTTACATAAATATTTTTTTCCTTGTTGTTTTTTTATCATTTTATCAACTAAGATTGATTTGGAAAAAGAAATATATTTTTCTTTTGTTTGAGCAAAGCATTCAATTCGACTATCTTGATTACAAAGCAACTTGATGTCCCTATGAAGATTATAATTTAGGTTATGAAAAAATATTGGAATATAGTAGGAAATTTGATAATTTAGATTACATACACTATGTGCAGATCCTCTAAACTTTTTGGTTAGATGATCTCATTTCAAACACCTTTTCATAAATATTAACGAAAATAAATTTCTCGAGATCCGTGATATAACGCACGAGTTCCATTTCTTCTAATAATATATTGATTTCTTGTTTTAGGCATTTTAAAGTAGGTACCGCTATGTCCAACGGTTTTTATATGGTATAATGTGCGTGTACATTTGGGTCAGAATGTGATGATGCAGTTAATACTGTTAATACTGTACTTTGATGATGCTTTTTTTTGCAGAGGGCCAAAGAAAGTTGTCTTTATATAGTAAAAACCTGATCATTATTCACTCAGAATATTTAATTGGAAAGCCAATTATTGGATTTTATGTTATTTTTACACGATATCATTTTGCAACTTTGTTGATGTGGTGTGAATGCACTTACCTTCGATCTCATCAAGAAATAACGAGTAACAAATTTGTATTTCTATTTATTAACATCATTAAATAATTCACATTAATAATACATTGTCTAACGTGGGCAAACAGAATATTACAAAATTTATCAGATTATTGTTGATATCATATTTTCACTGATAAAATATACAACTGCTGCAGCAAAAACACTTCATATTATTGAAAATGTAGTAATTGAATGATAAACGATTGAATTTGAAATCAGCTTGATAATTTCAAGAGAAAGAAAAAGATAATAAATGAGAGATGCTCTCTCTGTCTCTGTCTATCTATCTTTGTCTCTATCTCTCTTTTCAATTTTTTATTCATCATCATACAAAAAACAATATTTCACAATACGAAACATTTATTTTTCTACGAGCGTGCGCAAAGTAGCCACTTCGCACACTCATTTGCGTGTGCAAAGTAACCTTTTCCCGCACTAGTGCGGGAAAAATTTTTCCCGCACTCAAATGTCACCTCAAATAACTACCTACCAATTTGTTGTTTTAAACTTCGTTTCCATACCAACCAAACTGTAGATAATGCACTTTGTAATGCACAAAATAATGTTCTTGTTACTTATCCCTTTTCAGTCAAAATCAAAATGAAACACACAATTCTTTTTTTGCGTTAAAAACGCATTCGCCAGTAACGTAAACAAACATTGATAATGACGACTTTCAATCGGCATTTGTGAGTTGTTCTTGCTTGATTTCGGTGCAAACTACTGTGTTTATCGGAAATCTTCGAAAGATTTGAGCTGAATAGTGGCATCAAAAAAACCTGATAATGTATACAAACAAACGGACAATCAAATTCATAAAAGTATAAACGATTAAACGAAGACTGACTGATTTTAATAACGCAGCTGTCTAGAGTGTCATGTCAAATCAAAACAGTGTTGCCAATAGCAGGGAATAAGGCGACAAAAGAGGACATTTTATGAACAGTGATCGGATATGCCCTTGCATTTCAAATATGAAATAAATCAATTATGATTTTGATTATACCCATATTATCCAATTTCCAGCTGCCGCCACAAACTGTTCTTTCAATATAAATATATTGTTAAGCATAAATAATCATGATTCTCAAGTTCTATGTTTTTAAGTGCGTCCAAATAATATATTATCTAAAGTTTTTCGTGTCTAATCTGTGGACGCTCGTAGAAAAAATATTGTTCCTAACAAGTTCGCAAAGTGTCTTTCCCGCCCTTAAAGCATATCCGAACTCCGCTTCGCGTCGTTCGACTAACTGCTTTTGCGTGCGGGAAAGCATCACTTTGCGAACTTGTTAGGAAAATAACTATTATCAATACAACTGTTAACAATCTCATTACATGCATATTCCTTCACATCCTCTCTAACAAAATCCGAATGAAAATTTAATAATTCCAACACACAGCAAACATTAAAACTATTTGGATTGTCTAATGGCGAAATAATATCATACACTGATCTGATAACGTCTCCTGGTATCAGTGGCACTCCTCTTATTATAATGTGGTAGTATCTTGAAAATTCTTGATTCTTTAGAAAATCATAACGATATTTCAATAAAGTCACTAAACCATTCAGTTCCTTAATGGATTCTCTTGCTAAATATATTTTGTTTTCGTCTTGAATGATCTTGATTACTTTCACATCATTTATAATTTCGAAATGAACTTCAAATCTATTTCCTCGCATTGGTGGCCATCCAGGTTTTTCACTAGACAAATAACTCAACACAACTGCTTGTCCATTCAAAAAGGATAACCATTGCACTTCATTGAATAGCACACAATTTTTGATCGTCGATTCACCAATCTTGATAACTGGCTCATATCCTTTTTCCGCAGAAAAACCGACACTTATCCATTTGCTTTTTGATTTATTCAAAAAATATTTAGTTCCACTTATTAAGACACCCACTCTATTTGCAAACTGATTATTTAAACAATTATTGTTTTCAATATTCATCATGATAATTTCAACTTGAACACAACTGTCCACACAACAACGTATGAAGTGAATGCTCTTAAATACATAATATGATAAACAGGGTGGGATGAAAAAAGTGATGGGGGGATCAAATTAGAGATCAAATCAAAAAAAGAGTGGGGGGAGTCATTTTTTTTGAGGCCAGAAACCGTACACATGAAAAAAAAGTGAAGGGGGAGCAAAAGGAGTGGGGGGAGCATTTTTGTGAGCCAGAACCGGTATATATTTCCTACTCGTATCCTTTATAGTCAGAAAAATGGTAAAAAATTGGATTTTCTTGAAATCATTGAGATTGGGAAAGAATTGCTCAATCGAGACGTCATTTCTCTCAATGACCCGGTATTCAATCATACCATCGAATCAGCCCGTATAGCTTTGAGTTTCACGGATAATGATAAATAACACCAGTTTTTATTTGTTAGTTGACCATACCGCTCGTGTTGTTTATTTACGAATGAAGATTTTAACGTTATTTATGTGATCTTACTCATGTGTTTCTGACTTCATATTTACAAATTCACGTAGGTTTTTTTTTTATTGTTTCGCATTGTTGGTTTCAAGCATCTATTTATTTTATGAGATGTATGATCAAAGATCCTTAAAAATGGGCTTGTATGCCTGAAACGCGTAGGATTTAATATATTGATTTTTAATTGGAGTTTTGAACTTATTTCCCATTTTCAAAGTTCGCTTCAATTATTGAAAAAAGTATAGTATTCTACTCGCGGGAAATGACTCTTACTCTCTCAGATGATTACGCTTACTCGCCTACGGCCCGTAGCGCAAACTTCATCCTCGTGAGTAATATCCACCATTTTCCACTCGTTGAATATTAAACTATTAATACCTAAATCCTTATTTTGAAATATTATACCTAACTATGATCCATCAAAGCTAAATTGTGATGCAGAAAAACAAAATGTTCTGCATTTGAAGGCAAAAGCCGATTTTTTTATCCTCATAATATAGAGTAATAACTGGCTGGATGGAGTAGACAATGAACTGGACTGGAGTAGAATGAGAAACGAGCACATCCAGACAATATGATATCATATTTCGATAGCTGTTTTCAAATTTACGCAAAATGCACATTGAATTTCTTGTCACTATTCGGTTCTGCCAAATATTCGGTATTCGGCTATTTGGCAATATCAATATTCGGTGCAACACTAATTATTATTAAAAATCATAAAATGCCCTACACCATTGTATGGTAAAAGGGTTTCAGATAATATATATATAAAATCAAAATATCATAGGAATTTCATCTGTTTTATGTTGCATAATAATAGATTTATGAGCTTAAAAATTCAGACAAAGTGTGCAATAAGATGTAAAGTGAATAGACTTAAAAGTATTTGACTATATATATATATATATATATAGGTTCTTTATCAAATGATTATAGTCAGTTCTAGCACAAGGGCGATAAATTTACTATAGTGTCTCATCAAATTTGGATCAGGAGCTTTCAGACTAAATTAAAGTTTCAAATTTGAGCTTATTACATGTTGCAAAAACGACATTTGAACGTTTTCAAAAAATACAAAATAACATCGAAAAACTAATTCAAAAACAGACGCAAAAAAAATCAATATTTCATATTCGGATATGAGGCTATGAACATTGCTCTGTCTACTTTGGTAATGAGAGTATAATACCTTCATCTTGTTGGGATACACCGACTCGACTACTTTTCTGATGTGACTTCTGACACCTGTGTTGACTTCCTGTGTCCCATAGTTCGCTTTTAGCAACTACGTGCGTTCCACACTCTGCCTTTTTCTTAAGGTTACTCCGCACATTACTTTGACTATTTATGCATCTATGACATGATACCTCTGAAAAGATGAACAAGCTGCATTTTATCAAGACAAAAACTTTTTCACGGAATCAACAGGTAACACGGAGGAAAATAATTGATTATAATAGGTCATTTTGTTTTTATCACAAAGCATTCGACATCCGACAAAGTCGAGCAGTTCCGAAAGTTGTCCACAGTGAAGTGTTGCATTTACCTTTCATGTCATGGTCTTCTGAAATGTTAGTATCAGTCTCCATACCATTGTTTCTTTTCTCTTCTATTGCGTCTGCGACATCAACTGTTCTGGAGCATCTTCGTACAAGAGTTTTTTTTTCTTGTCGCTTTGTTCCAGAATTGGAGTCGGATACTTGGTACTGTTGTTCACTAATACAGGGCCTAATCTAAAACGGGCTTAGTTTTTTTAGAGGTTAGTCATATACTAGATGATTTACTTGGCTGATACATCTTGGAATGTCAATATTTTCCGTCAAAGAAACAAATTTGTTTGTTTCCTTAAGACTATTGTAATTGCTATCCACATTCATATTTCCTTCGCTTTCTAAAACGTTATCAATGTGTACAGAACTATCGCTTTTGACTATCTTAGATATCGTGCCATTGACATATTGTGTAGATTGAGGTATCTTTGGCTTGCTTGGATTTTGTTGAGTAAAAGTTGGTTTTTGTTGATCAGATTGATCTTTTTCCGGGTTTTCTATACAATTCGGAAAAAAATTTGGTTTTTTGGAAGATGTTCCGCTATCGACTGCATTTTTTTTTCTTCTAGAAATAAAAAGAAAATAATCATGATTTTTTGGTGAGACTGTAATACTTTTGACCATCACTTTGATGAACGAAGTTATATTCAGCTTGAGAACTAAGACTACATAGTGATGTCAAATCACTTGTTTCGGTAGCACTGGGCATTTCTTTGCGTGAATGAGGTACTGACAGACGATTGGCTCCAGTTATGGAGTCTTCAATTTTCTGTTCAAGAATTTCTGCAGCTTCATCACCTAGTTCTCTAATCAACATCTAGTCAAAAGAAAACTTCATGATTCGACTTTTTATTAGTACATACATTATACCTGCAGCTCACTTTCTCGATCAAGTAATGTTTTCCTATATTTTGAATTCAACTCTTTGAGATCTTTCAATTTTGTCTCAAGCTCAGAGACACTGGAGTCCCTTCTTGTTTTTGACATGGGCCTCAGAGTTGCTCGGATTCGTTTATCAATAGTACCACCAGGGTCTTTACGAAGCTCTACCATTTTTGGAACGAACACAAGACACAACGTGATTGTAGTGCAAAAAATAATAAAAGAACCTAAAAAAAACATAAGCATACCCATATGCATTTCAAAACTTTTCTCAACTTCTCACTTATAAGAAGGAACATTTCATCTTGATGATCAACCAATGCTAAAGCGACTGCTGCACCCAATATACACATGATCACCACATTGTACACAGAGAATCCCACATATCTACTATCATTCAAGGCCGGTATGGAAACGTGACGAGTTTCCCAAGCTAGGAATGCTCCAAAAATCTTAAGTTTGAAAATCATCAGCGTAACGGAAATCTGCTTATTTCCAACTTACCATTAGAAGACCTTTATAGACATAGATAAGAGATATGAATATTGTCATTTTTCCAGAAGTACAATACTCATTTTCTGGTATGATAATTTCATCTTCATTTATTGGATGTGGCTGTGAGTTACATGCAGATATTACATTTAACACTTAACTCGACTATATACTCACATACGGTTCACCTCTCTTTGTCTCTCTATAAAACGGATCAGCGAACTGCCAAGTCGTCATGATAACTACATCAATGAACAGTAGCACCCCCACAACAATAAACAGCTGATAATCTTTTATGACCTTTTTGTTCAGTTTCACGTCTGTGAATATCGAATGGACGCGCCAAGTTTTACTAAACATGGAACCAAAAGCCAATGAAAACCCTGCCATAAGAGTCCATGCCCGTGCTGTGCAGATATAAGGAAAGGCCTCTAGAATAAGGTTCGATTATTAATTGAACTACTCATATGAAAACGTTTGCACCTATACTCGATAAACCTGAATCAAGCCCCAAAAATACTATGCTTGTGTATGTCAAGATGCATCCTATGATTATGAGATTGTTCAACTGTGGACTAGACATTTTGATATATCTGAAAATGATGATGAGAGATTTTGAATCACAAAATATGTCAACGTTTCTCACCGTTGATTTCTATTCTTTATATTGAAAGCCAGAAAGAATCCTGCTATGCAAATGCCCACAACTGCAAGTGAAGCTAGTATAGCGTAGACAGTCTTATTTACTCTGGTGTGTTCAATAATCAGAACAGTTCTGTCCTTAGGTGGATATCTAGAAAATATCAAAAAAGATCACCTTGCGCTTTATTTAAAAATTTGTAGTACAAATATCGTTTACAAAAGTGAGTTCATTTGATTTAGTGACATAAATAAACTTGTCGAACCAAACAGTAACTATTGGAATATATAATATGGGGGACATTAATTTGAAAATACAGATAATGATCTCATTAAAATGTTCATCAGAATATCGACTACGGCAGTAATCTACTCGAACAACAGAATCTATCGGGACAGTTTGGCACGTAGTTTTTATATCGACAGCAATTTGGGATAAAACATTTTTTTCAACAGCACCAGAAAATCCTAAAACCCATGACCTCAAAAATCAAACTTTATTTTATTAGCCAAAAACTTAAAAAACATTTATTCGACAAGATTGATATGAGTGAATACAGATACATTGAAGGCTTGATGGTTAGGTCACAAAACTACAAAAAAGTAGAAAAAAAAACATAAGTAGCACAAATTGAAATTGGTTCAACTCATCTAGAAGTAAGAAAAAAATACAACGTTTATTTCGCTAGATGAGACAAGATTGATCCTGGCAAGTTGCTTAGGACGCCGCATCTTAAGAAAAAGCTGTACCCCCTAAGTCCATATTTTGGGCGCATCTTTATCAGAAAACATGCCATATCGCAAGGTTGCCATCTTCATATTCTCAAAAATCGAAGATTTCAGTTAGTATCTCGTATATGTTTAGATTTTGAAACGTTAACGTTGACATCCACACTGTCTCCAGCAGATTGTCTCTGTCCGAAATTTGTAAGCTTATTATTCTGACCAGGATAATATGGTGTTGAGAAATACATTTGTGTGAGTGATGGATCCGAAAGCCTCAAAGTCGATCAGATCGAAAGACGATCTAGTCGATCAGATCGAAAGACGATCTGTACGATCTGGTTGAACCTGGGAACAAAATGACCGCCAGAATGGACAATGTATGCTATGATTAAGGAGACTTTGAAAGCCATGCGTAAATAGCGTCCACGCAATAACAGCATAATGACATGGAACGTATATCACTAGGGAAACGTAGGAAGATGTTAGAACTTTTCTTAAGAGATTGCAGGTCCGACGTCCTGGCACTACAAAAAACACGCATGTGCAACACCTCCCCTCACAGATGCTCGGGCTATCTTGTCCACAGGTATGACAATAAGCGAACCCAGATTTTCCACGGGGTAGTGCTACGGGTGGTTCTAAGTGATCTAGACCATCACTCGATCGGTGATCAGGATGTTGAAATAGATGCGGTGTCTATTGTCCTGAGCACAAGTAGGTAATGGCCCAAATCACATCAGTCAAAAGACAAGTTACTGAAAGAGGACATCTCCTGATAGGTGTGCGCCCGCACGTCGTAATAAGAGATCTCAATTGCAAATCGGAGACGTGGAACTTCAGACTGACAAACGCCAACGGCACGTGACTCATCAGGTACGTTGACGCTCATAACGCCAGCCTCATTGGACCCAAGTTGCCATATTCTTTCCATCAGTGAGGAGATTAGGGTTAAAGCATCAATCGGCAGCCATGTACTAGTAGTTGGCCACCAGATTTAAATTGTGAAATATCAAGCTCTAGATTTGTTACATCATGTACGAGAACATTCATAAGAAACGGCGACTACGCTCTATTTATATACATAATTTTTAAAAGATTGGCTATGTCAGTGCAAATTTATAAAGCAGTGAGTACGGTCGCCTCCAAACTTCACACGTTTTGTAGTTTTCCTTGAGGATTTCTTAAGCAATCGGCCGAACCAGGTAAGTAATTTTTTATCTTGATTTAGGCTAATGATGATATTTTGGGCTTTGGCACTAAGTAATAAGGCTAATTCACACAAATTTGATGGAATTCTTTGTAAGGTTATGAATTTTGGCGGTTTTTTTAGGTGGCTTATAACTGTCTCACAATATTTGTCGCCTTCGAGTTAGTCGCCAAGGCGGCTAATAACTGTATCAGTAGAGAGTACATGCATTTTTGTTATTGGCCGGCTGATTGGTTTTCACTGCAACCATGTGAGTTGGCAGCCTGGATACTTGAAAAAAATCATTTGATTATCCTGTGTATTTTTATTAGATGCTTTGTGAAAAAAAAATTATTCAAAGTTTTGACAAATTTTGATCTGAAAAAGAATTGAAATATAGGGATATTAACTGTAAAATATCCACCTACTTTAATCGTGTAAGTTCCAAGCCGCATTAGTTTAAAAACCATTTGCTTGTTCATTTGTAATTATCAACCTAGATATTTCACTATCAAGAGATAAGAGAAGCTCATGCTATTTTATAAAGCAAAAGCAACATTTTCTGTAAATATTTTCATATTGTCTCTTTCTATTATTCGAAGAATTCAATTATGCCGATATTCAGTAACATCATATTAGAAAGAAAATATTTTATATTCAGAAAAATACCAAAAGTGAGAAAAAAACAAGATGTACACGAAAAGTTACACTGAAGCTGATACTCTGAAAGCTATCGAAGCTGTCAAAAATGGATTACCGTTAAGACAGGCTTAACGAGATTTAAATGTTCCCAGAGGCACCTTGCAATCCCGAAATCGTGTGAGGTTTTGAAACAAAACTTTTCACGGTCCAAGTCCTGTACTATCCACTAATGAAGAGAATTGTCTGAAAGATTGGATAGCTGAGTGTAATAAGAAACGCTTTTCTACAAGACGTAATCGCGCCTGTAAAGTGTTTTCTAGATGCAAATCCCAGGCCGAATCCATTTATTGATAATCGTCCGGGAAGAGGCTGGTGTAAAGGATTTTTCGGAAGACATCCATATGTATCTTCTAGATTTCTAGAAGCCATAACAACTGCTAGTTCTAACATATCCGAACAGAATTTAGGGCCATGTTTTTCCGACATTGAAACCTACTTGATTCAGAAAGGACATAAAGATATTTTGGAACATAGTTCTTGTGTATTTAACGGAGACGAAACAAGTTTTCTTTTGTGCCCCAAATATGAATGGTTTGTCGCCATAAGGGGATGCAGGAATGTATATGAGATTGATCACAATCCCAAAGCAAATCTTACAGTTATGATAACGTTTGAAGCAACCGGAAAAACAACACTTCCATGATCGTATATCCATATGAATGATTGCCTGTTGGAATTGAAAATTTGTGCCCCAAATATGAAAGGTTTGTCGCCATAAGGGGATGCAGGAATGTATATGAGATTGATCACAATCCCAAAGCAAATCTTACAGTTATGTCTACTTTTGAAGCAACCGGAAAAACAACACTTCCATGATCGTATATCCATATGAACGATTGCCTGTTGGAATTGCAAATTCTGTTCCGATGGAGTATTGGTTGTACTGACTCAGGATGGATCAGAAATGACGTTTTTAAAGAATATATTGGAAATGTCTTTCATAAGCATCTTGTTAAACAAAATACTTAATTCCCAGTAATACTTTTGGTTGACGGACATAAGACACATCTCACCTTCCAAACAAGCAAATTGTGTTGTGATTTAGGAATTATATTGATTGCTTTGTATCCCAATAGCACTCGGATCTTACAACCGGCTACTCAGCAGGAATCAGCTTAGGAAAGCAACAGGTATATTAACCTGCCACTGCACTCTAAGGAAACACATGCATATCATGGGCATTTTTAACGAGGAACCCATATGTAGGCCGTGCAACGAGGAGGAGGAGACATCCTCCCACATTGTATTTAAATGTGAAGCGCTGGCGTACTGGAAAAGAGATAACGGGGAATTCACAACCACTCCTCAAAGGACGGACAGAGAAACAGAAGAACGAGTTATAAACCTTATTTGGGAAATGGAGCTCTTCGACTGAGAGACAGGCACAGAGAACCACTATTCCAACAAGCAATAAGCCCAACTAGAGGCTGCGGTGTCGGGGCCAACAGCCTGAAACTCGTAGCACCTGTACTTCAGTAATCAGTAATCAGTAAACCGCCCAGAACAGAGGCACACCGGAACAAACGATGTCATCCTTGTTCACTTGCGTTATAAAATGAGGAAACAACAACAGACAGCATTCTATCAACGAGAACAGGTTAATACCACGAAACACCTATACACGGCATATATCTTTTAACTCTATATGAGAACCGTTCCATTTGAACAACGTGCGACAGTAGAAGTTGACATGAGATGGCTTTATGAATTTGGCATGAAACGTCCCCATAAGTCTCATCTTGAGGGGCCAAGCCGTCTTTTGCGCCTGCCCAGAACGTGTAGTCTTATTGGCTGATTGTCGTCGTGATATGTTAACACGATCCAAACAAGGCGTCCTTTGTATTTGTTCGCAATAGCGTTTTGGAGTTTCAATTGATTGTTTGCCGTTTGAGTTTTTAATTTTGACGTTGTTTTCAATAACTTTGATTTGTGTTTGTGTTTTTGCTTCAATAATTATGAGTTTTGGTTATTTGGCGGTGGTATTTTGATTTGAATTTCTATTGACTAGTGACTATCCAGATAATCACTTGTTGCGTGATAATTTGATAATTATGGGTGTCACGACCATTGTTTCTTGTATACTGGAGAGAGAGAAGAGGGAATATCACTCCACAGGTATTATTATTGTATTTGATACCATATTTCATCAATAAACTGCCAGGATATTCGTTATCAGGAAAATAATACGCATCTTTGTAAGAGGTCAAATTGATGATCATTTAAATAGTACTACTCACCAGTTTATTATTAGATATTTGGAAAGTGATTTTTCTCCTGATTATGTGAATATAATCGGGCTTATATCTCTATCTTGAGAAACAGCCAAGCAAATCGACGAAAACCGTCTCATTCTTATGTTCTTGGCTATGGCTACAAAGTTTCAACAAACATGTAGGCGGACAATAAAAAGATAGTATTCCAAACGCAAGCGCATCAACAGCTGGGCCCCAGGCAATAGGAAAGGATAGACTCATGCGAAAAATATACAATACAGCGGGATCTTCTATCTCATTCTGGTATCAAGCAGGTACAATTTTTTTCTATATAGTTATTAATAGATATATGATACACAGTATGTTAGCCCCGCTAACAAAAAGGTGGAAAATGCTAATAAACGCAGTTTCTATGGTTACCATAATAATATGCGGATTGTAGATTTTTATGATTGTTCTAGTCCAATAAGAAGAATTGTATTTTTGATAAACGAAGCTTCTTATGATAATGATTATAATTTTGTATTCTTCTTCCGTTGCACATGACGTCACAGTAGGATGCACGTTGGCATACCGTTAGTTAAGTGTATCATGGTAGCGACCAAGATCTCGAAGATGGTCTTCCAGCACAAAATATTGCGCTGGGAAGGTGAGCTACGTGACTTGAAACCAGGCTCTAGCGCATTTTGGCAACTACAAAAGAACTTACGGAAAGATGGAATGGCATGGCCATACGAATACCATGTCAGAGCGGAAGCAATCGTTCAACGACTCAGACGAAGACGACGATAACGAAAGACTCGAAGAACGTCCCCGCAACAAGCACGATCCGTGTATTTTCAGCATTGTATTTAATTAAATGAGAGCACGTCCGGCACAAAGTCGTCAAACGGGCTTGATGCGGGTAAGTGTGTGCCAGCGCATTACAGCACCCGTGCTCGGTTGAGGTGTCGCGTCGAGCCGAAGTTACGAACAGACACAGCAACTGTGCTGAGAGTAGTGGTCAGTGATAGCACCGAACCATTCAGAAGTTCCACTCTACGTTAAGTAGCATCATAAAAAGACAGCCCGCCAAGCCATTCGGAAGCCATCGTTTTTGTAGCATTGAATATACGTGCCCGATATTTGGAAATCACGAGTTGACAGCGCTTTTGATAATAAATTGATAACTTCCGTCGTTGAATAGACTCACATTCTCGCAGCAGGTGAATGGGGCAAGGTGTTGGGAACTTCGATCGTTGTCGGGTTGATTTTGCGCGCTTGGTAGAGTGATCCTCCTCATTGTTATTGGTTCGGTGGTAATAGCATCTGTGCTAGTTTTTTCTTATTTTCTCCGATTGCCACCAAAGTTGTTTCCAATATGGCACTACTGCAGGTTCACTGACGCCAACTACCACTTCAAATACAGTGTAAACGAAACTTGAACATTTATGAACATGAGAATAATATATTGAGAATGTGATTGGACACATGAATAACCTTATTATTTTTTAGACTCATTAGAGCCAAGACCCTTATTTTCAGCAATGCATTATGCAAGCGCATGAGGGTTTCTACTTTTCTTTGTTGAAAGTCCTTTGGTGTTTCTACCAGCCACGTGTGCCCTTCTTCCACCCATATTGGCTAAATCTTCACAGATCAATTAACTCTAGAGTGAAAACAATTTATCCCCGCAATAATGATAATCATTATTTTTCATCGTTCTTACTTGTATTCAAAAGACTCAATCCTCTGCATTATTTTGAACAACTGGATTAATTGTCTTGTGTGCATTTTGTCTAAGTAAATGATAATATGAACCTACATAAACCCATTATTACAACTGAAATTTGACGAATGTCACATCACAACTCCTTCACACCACAGAAATGCGGTGTTATTAAAGATCACTCTGGGATGCATCCACGTCAATTCCTGAATGAGAAGCAGTGTGCGTCTAGTGTGCGCTCTTGATTATTCTCAAAAGTTAGAGTGTGACACCTGGACCACACTCACACCGGGTGTGTCGTTTCGGAACTCGCCCCATTATAAATATCTCATTTAGAATATTATAATATTTAATAATCTATATATATATATGTGAAGGAATCCGCTCAGTTAGCAAGTTCAGCAGACGGCTCGAACTGTGCCTGTCATTGACCACGGGTAAACGCGAATTCAGCATTTTTGCACTATGCGTAGATACTGTATTTGTTACGTAGATGTTCATATTATTGACTGATGTAATTTGCAGCAATGTTCGGTAATAAGTTCAGATATCAACGAAATGTTGTGTCTCAATAACCCCAACCGCTGCGCTGTGTCTAAGGGAGCTTGGACCTTTGCAGAATAGTGGAGCTGCTATTCTGACAGCGTTCTACTCATTCTAGATATTGCTTGTGACATGTGCTGACTCGTCACATTTAGTGAAGACCCTTGAGTAGGGGAAGCTTTTGCGTCACTACTCATGCGGAGACGATTCAAAATGGTGTGTGGGGAACTCAAAGCGCAACTTAATTGTTTTAGAGGTAACAGCCTGGAATCCTGTATGGAGGTTAAGGTAAGTGGCTGCTGTGCATCGGCAACAGTTGTCTGTTTTTAGATTCGCAGCCTTGGGGACCGGCCCATGAAAAAAAACGTGTGAGTAGTTCCATGCTGCCTGTCTGATGATTCTTATTCTGGATCAAGCTTGTATCTGGAAGAAGCTATGCACATGAATGTGATTCTCGGCGTTTATATTGATTTTGTAACAGCTTTTCCGTTCAACAACGTCTGTTATGTAACATTAAGGCTTATGCCGCAACCCATACGTTTACTTAACATATCCGTTCCACCATGGTTACGCAAATTAAACATTTCCATTACTTAACAATTATAACGTTTACGGTATTTGAACGTGAATGCTACAGCATAGGGTACATTGTATAACTTTTTGGTGAACTATTTTGATGTCCGGCATTATGTGTTATCTATAAATCAGTAGATCTCAACTTGTTCACTAACAAATTCACTAAACGTTTACCGAAAAATTGCCATTCTTGGTTTACAAGCGTTTCTTTGAACGATAATATTATTGTACTCTACATAAACTGCTGGACACTCGAACCTATACATGCACATTTTTGGGTAAAATTCAAAGTCCAATATCTTTAACGAGAAAAGAGTAATTTTGCGGATTTTTTGAAGCTAGTCTTGTCCGGATTGAGATGCATGGAATGAATCTTTTGTTTAAAGTGAGACACATAATATACAGGGTTATTCATGAAGTCATGCAAAAAATCAAAATTTTTGTGAGTATGCGATTTCAATAAGCATTGAATTCAGGCAATACAATATGGTTTGTTACTATGGTGATGTTAATATCTCTAGACTCTTTCGTCAGTTTTTGAATGCAAGCTCGTTGACCTCAGATACGCTAACAAACATCAGGAAGGGGGACCAAATGTTTCAAATGCTGTAACTTTGCAATAAATCGATGGGTTTCTACGGTTTTTGCAGAGCTGGAGACAATTATAAAAGAAAAATTTTGATGAAAATGAACACTTTTTTCTGACGATAATGCATCTACACTCATGATCAGATAAATAGCACAGGCGTAGAATTTGCTAAAACCTTGATACTGCATTAGTCATCAAAGAAGTATTGGCATTTAAAACTGCAGACCATTTGTCAGTACACGGAAACTGTTGATTTTGAAAATTGGGCCCTTTTACCACGTCAAAAAATGTCAATAAAAAAACTCTTTTCTGTGTTACTTCTGAAAAAAATGGCAAGCACCATTAGAAAGTGGGGCAAAATGTATAAAATTTCACAATTACTGAACCCACCGGCTTTGTTAAACATTGCAAAAATAACAAATTTTTCATTTCAAAATATTGCCAAGTTTAAAATTTCATAGCTACACTATACTTTGATCAATTATTGTGGAATGTCTGATTGGTAGTAGCCATTTCTATCAAAAGTTACACATAAAAGAGATTAATTTTCAACATATCTTTACGTAATAATAAATGTGATAAAAAAGCCTTGAACAATTTTTTCAAAAAATCGCCTGAACCCGTGAACTGACAAAGGGATTCAGGTTGTTGCATCAATAACTGAAATAGATAAATGACTGTTGATGTAGGTATAATATTTTCAACAAATTCTAGGCTAGCGCTATTATTCTGACCATGAGAGTTAGTACCTTATCGATTCAAAAAAAATATTTATTTTAATTTTTCTTCTTATCAGTAAAAATAAGATTCCCAACACTGCAAATATCGATATCCATCGATGCATTGTGAAGTTATAGCATTTCAAACATTTTGCTCCACCAATTTGATGTCTGTTGGCGTATCTAATGACAATGCGCTTGAATTCAAAAACTGATAAATATGACTGGAGATATTAACATTACCATAGAAACAAAACATATTGTATCGCCTTAATTCAATGCTCACTAATATGGCATACTCACAAAAATTTTGATCTTTCGAAAGACTTCATTTTTCGTCTACGACTTTTAGACCCTCGATAAATTCTCAACCGCTTGAGTTTGGTATAGGAGGCACAAATCCAAATTAGAAGATGAAGTTGCCGGAGATTCCTCAAAAATCGTCCAAAATGCTTAAGAAGTTAGCAGTCTTCACGACTAAGCTTGCACTCTTATTTCAGGAATCAAAGAGAATTAGATCGTCTTATTCCTGATTTCATCCATACAGGGTGCGTGTTCATGATTTGTGCCGCCAACATACAGGGTGTCCGGAAATTACGCGTCAGGCTTTTGGTGGGCGATTCTACATGAAAAATTAATGCAACAAACTTCTATACAATTTTTTCAAAAACTCAAAATTAAGGAAGATACAGGGTGTTAAAAAATATTTTTTTTTTCTTATTTTTTTTAATAACTTTTTTTCTAGTGTAATGATTTCCGCCAAATTTTGCATGCATGTCACTAGTGTTTCTTTGTATTCACCCTATTTATTTGACGCTAGTCGTCAATGACAAAAGGCTGAAGCTGTCCTTCACCTTAGGAAAATTACTAAGAACTTTTTTGTTTTAATCTTTTTATAAATTTGGATGTCAAATTAGTAAAGAGCATCAAAATATTTTTTAAAAAGATGCTCGTGTTGCATCATCGTAGAATTAATGGTTTCCGAGAAAAACATTAACCGTACCTTAAATAATTAAAAATTCGTACTTTGAAAAAATTTTTGAAGTTTTTGAAAAAATTGTATAGAAGTTTGTTGCATTCATTTTTCATGTAGAATCGCCCACCAAAATCCTGACGCGTGATTTCCGGACACCCTGTATATCATTCCAGAAGTCCTTTATTTCCCCTCTACTGGCGAGCAGCCCTTCTAGTGTTTCCTTGTCCAGTGATCGAAATATTGTTCCGTTTCGTCTTTTGCTTGTTGGTTTCTTTGTGTTTTCTAATATTTGCTTCTAAGACCGCTATTTCTTGTTCAAGTTTGCCCATAAATAGTTTCACAGGTGCTTTGTGATCTGAGTCATTGAACAGAATGTTTGCTTTTTGTAAGATGTATGTTGCTCTACTTTCCACTTATTTGAAAATCTGTTTTCTCAATCAAGGTGGTCTGTCACTATTCCAAACCGTGAGCGCTCCGCAATAAAGGTTGTATAGAATGTCATCAATTTCAAAGGATTCATTCTTGTCTCTTGCCAAAATGATATTTATTTTTCTGACAATGTTTTCTTGTCTATTGCATGTAACGAATGTCTATTTCTTCTGTTGAGGATAATATAATATGTGTTATTTGTTTTGTACCTCCTTCTTCCATCTGTTGAGTTCGATTTTGAATGTGCTCCACATTCTGATCATTTGTTCAGTGTTTTCTTGTTTTTGTCGTGACTGTTTTTCAATTTCTGTATTTACCTTTTCTTTTAGGTTTGTTGAGCTGGCAAGATTTTGCTTTGTTCTCTGGCTTGTTGGTTCTAGTACATGCCATGGTAGAGTACACTTCTATATAGTATCATGCCCGTTTCGATCTTTGTTACCGTATGGTAAACGTGCACCAACTTCATTTTATTTTATTTATTTATTACCCCGCTATTTCTGAGAGGAAAGCGAGCAGAATTGCCGCTGTTTTTCTTCGCTTTGGGCTGGTCCATCCCGTAGCCAGTACTGCGCAGAAGCGTCACTAGATTCTATGCCGATAATCTCACACAGCACATTTCAATTCACGATTTCTTTAAAAAACAACAATCTATGAATTGTTTAAAACAATTTCATAACCAGACTATATTTTGTTTAATTATTGTGAAATTTACATAATTTTTACTCTTCCCTCGAATTGTTCTATCAATTTTTGTCAAAAGTTACAAATTTGTGAAGGGCACCAAATAAATGATTTGAAAAAATCGACAGGACACACTTACTGACAAATTAAATGAAGTTTTCAAATGCGAGATCACTTTTTTGATAACTTTGATAACACCACTTATTGCTTAGTTTTCCTATACAGTGCGTTTTTTTTAAGACGGAACATAAGGATTCCAATTTTAAATTTTCAATCCCATGTTAGCAGTACTTCTATTCGTGGTACACAGCTGAAACTTGCCGTAGATGAACATTGGTGCTTCGAAATTGAGTAAACTCATCAATTACGCCAGAATAGCTTGGAAAAAGCTTTAATTTATCAGAAAGTTATACTTTTAACATGCCTTGTATATGACGGTGACAACCAGTTTTCTGACGAGTCCAACTTCATTGTCAATTTGTTCAACCAAAAAATGTATTTTTAATTTTTATGAACATTAAGGATACTTTTGGCCAATAATAGGACAGTTTATCTGAAAAATAATGTTCGATTTTTATTATCGTAATAAACTGTTAGAAATAAATGGAATTACAATTTGACAATGAAGTTATTGGTAGTGGCTTATACTAGGCTAGAAAAAAATTTACTTTCCAATAGATAATTTTTTTTTGACTTTTTTCAATTTATTCTGTGTTAATTGATGAAAAAACATAATCTCCAGGCACCAAAGTTTATCTACGCAAAGTTTTAGCCCTGTACTTTGAATAGAAGTACTGCTAACATGGGACTCGGGGTCCCATGTTAAATTCCCCTTATACGCACTGTATTTGAACAACCCGTTTGTGAATTATATCACTCTACCAACGTGTCTGGTTGCAAAGGGGGCAAATATCGCGAAAGGAAAAACTTCGTGTTGTTTTTTCTCCTCTGTGAACTGCATGTTGACGTCAGAATAAATATTTTTGGCGATCCATGGCCGTTGCTATTCGCCGCACCTATACCAAGTTGATTAAAGTGAGATGATTTTAATGAAAATATAATAATATTAATTATTATTATTATTATTATTATTCACATTGGTTAGTGTCACACCTATGTGGTAAAAGGTAATGAGGGCTTTCGCAAAACTCACACCTTGTTGACTATTTCACGATTTTCCTTACTATCCGACATGTTTCTAGGATCACTGATTTTTGCATGTCCGTTATTAGTTGTAGTGGTATAATTGTGTTTCTTGAATCCTGCGGGTAACTCCGGTGGTATGAGGCCAGTGACTGAGATGACTACGGGGAGAATGAGGAATTCTTCCATTTTCCACATTGATTCTATTTCCTCAGCTAGGTCCGTGTATTTTCGTATTTTCTCTGTTATTGTCTTCTGTATGTTGTGATCCAGAGGGTGTGCAATATCTAATAACGTTGTGATTTTGTTGATTTTGTCTATTAGTGTAATGTCTGGTCTATTGTTTATAGTTGTTTTATCAGTTATGATTTCTTGGTCCCAGTATATTTTATAATTTTGGTTCTCGTTGACTTGGTCTGGTGTGTATTTGTAGTACGGCTCTTCTATTGTTTTTATGTTATGTTTGTGAAGTAGGTATTTATGGAGGATCTTGGCTGTCAGATTGTGCCTGTTTAGGTATTCTGTCTGCGCTAAGCTAGGACATCCTAATGTTATGTGTTGTATTGTTTCCGGCATTGATTTACACATTCTACAGTGTATGTTAGTTGTTGTGATATATTTTCGGAAAAAAAAAAATATTATAATTATAATTATTATTATTATTATTATTATTACTGAAAGCAAGGAAAAAAAAAACAATGTTGAACAGTTCAACAACAATGCCTAAGGTGCACTGGCAGACCCAATGCTAGTGGGTAGTTACATTAGTCTTTTAAGGGCTTTCACACCAGTGTTGAAAAAATCTACATCGTGGTCTTCAATAAGGTGAGTACAAGTTGTCAGTATTTGACACAATAATGGATTATCCAAAGGGAACTGAATACTTAAATAGTTATTCCTACTAAATCTAAGATACGCATTAGGATCAACCAGTTTCATATAGTTTATAAGGTTACATTCCTGTGATATTTTTTATGTTTCCAAGTACACTGACTTGCACAAAAAATGCGTACATTGAAATGATAAAATTGCTTTGGTTTGAGCAGTGTATGAAGGTGACAAGTGGACGTAAAGTTTTATCAGTTGCAATAATAATCCCGTTTTGTGAAAACACAAATTCTTACACGCTTCAGTGAAGACCTTTAAAAATGAATATATAAAATAATAAAATATATAGACCTAACTAGAAATAACTAAATAACTAAATAGCCAGATCTTTATCCGATGGAGAATGTGTGGGGACCATTGGTAAAAATTATTTATCAAATAAACTGGAGGCCTCAGCTCAAAATAAGGCAGAACTATTAGATGCCATTCTTAATGCGTGGAATGAGCTCGGCAATGATGTTCAATCTTGTAAAAATTTATCAAAATCCATGTTTCGACGACTTCAAGAAGTTTTGGCTAGAAATGGTTCAGCTACCGGATTTTAAGGAAACTAATCTACATTTTGCTAAGCGAACTGAGTGAATGAATTTAAAGTCGTACCCACAATATATCGTTTTCATTGGAAACACACACATCGTTCCTAACCCGCTAATCTTGCACACATTGGAAAAAAAAAATAAAAATTTCAAGTGCATGGCATGTAAATATTTCACTGTCTGTGTTCGCATTTTTTGTGCAAGTAAGTGTACATGATATATACTCCCCGACAATAAATTCCGGACAAGAATAATTTGAGTCAAATTGATATTCCTATAACTTTTTTATTTGTTATCCGGTTTTGATGGAATTTATAGCCTATATTTTGGATATTACCCTTGATTTTGCTTTCGGAAAAATACTGATGGCTTGGTCATTATAGAGGGAGAAACAGAAGCTACCTTTTTATCCTTAAGTTTTCAACACCCTGTGGAAAAATTGAGCAGCGAAATTAAGCTCCATTATATTCTGTTGTGAATTGCGCTTTTTTCTCAACAAAATGTTTTTTTAATAATGTCAATAACATCTGCTTTTTTAGATAAGATACAGGTTTTTAAAGAAAATGTTACAGTTTTTCGATATTTTATCAACATTGAATGAAAACATTTTTATAGACTTGCATGAACAAATTATGTTCTAAGATTAATAGCGCGTATTATCACCTCTTATCTCTATGACTTCTGCCTGGCATGCTTTTCATGACTCTTGAGAAATATTTGCTATTTTTCAAGAAGGGCTTCTCGCAAATCAGGCAAGGTTTCCAGATGTCTATTGCGAACATGTCTTATTAGCAATCCTAGCATACCTATCCCATGTGTTCGATTTCCCATTTTCAATTAATTCAAGATCTGTACTGCCATTCAGTGATACCCCAGTCCACACCATGATACTACCGCCTCCAAAGAGTGTTCGAGGTGAACAATACGCCCAAACACTTGGTAAATTGAGACAATACGGAATTTTTAAATAATTGTTCATGCAAGTCTATAAGAATGTTTTCATTAATTGTTGATAAAATTTCGGAAAACTGAAGCCTTTTCTTTGAAAATCTGTATCTTCTTTAGAAAAGTAGATATTGACGTGACCGGAAAAAGATTTTGTTGAGAAAAGATCGCACTGCACAACAGAATATGATGGAGTTAGATTTTGCCGCTAAATGTTCCCACAGGTTGTTGAAAACTTGAGGGTGAAAAGGTAGCTTCTGTTTTTCCTTGTATAATGGCCAAGCCATCAGTATTTTTCGAAAACCAAAATCAAGGGTGATATCACAAGACATAGACCTATACTTCATGAAGTTTATAAAAATGCCTTTATTCATTGTTGATAAAATATCGAAAAACTGCAGTTTTTTCTTTAAACATCTGTATCTTCTCTGAAAAAGCAGATAGGTATTGACATGACCAAAAAATATTTTATTGAGAAAAGATCGCACTCCACAACCGAATATAATGGTGCTGAATTTAAATTTTTCCACAGGGTGTTGAAAACTTAGGAATAAAAAAGAAGCTTCTGTTTCTCCCCGTATAATGAGCAAGCCTTCAATATTTTTCCAAAACCAAAATCAAGGGTATTATCTCGAGACATAGGGCTACACTTTGGTAAAAATTTTGACAAAATCAAACAAAAATTGAAAATGTTACAGGGATATCAAATTGACTCAAATTATTCTTGTCCGGAATTTATTGTCGGGGTCTGTATAAAAATTACAGCCTGAAGTTTCCTTTTATCACAGAGTTTTTGTAGTTCATATGAGACCAACATACTTTGATAAAAGACAGGGTAAAGGTAAGCGTTGTTATCACTGGTATATAATAATCGAAGACATTTTTTTGGATTCGCTCAATACGTTCTCCATGACATAAGGCCAGAGGTGACCAAATTATTGAGGCAATATTCTAAGTGGAGCCACACCAGAGCAGCTTGCTTAAAGTGCTGATACCAACAAGGTCTCTAGAATTTCGCATGATGAACCCAAGTCTTTCATAAGCTTATTAACAATGAACTCGTTTTTTCACCAAGTTTGTTTGAGATTTCCAGAAGTTTGAGATTTCCCAAAGAAATCCTGAAACTTTAATTGGAACTTCAACTGTATCTCTTGACAGAAAGTGTCTAATCGGCTGGCAAATTATGAGGAAAACCCCTCTATGCCAATGAATGCGAAAATAATGCAACTTGAAGTGAGATTTTCTTAAATAATGAACTACGAGAAGGCATGGACATGACTATGCCTACTTTCCATAGAAGTACAAAAAATGATATTGTGATTGTGTGCTTGAATGTTGAAGAGGTTAAAACAACATTCTTAAAAGAATTTTTGCTATTGGCAAATGTACGAATCTGGTATGTTACTGAGCTACCCATCAGGTAGGTGATTCGCAACACTATCATAAACAGGTTGATTGAAAGTCCAATAGAAATTGGTTAAAAACAATTGCACTAGCTTATGGTAGAAACCTAATGGAATCAATAAACTTTGCGGCAGACTGCTGGAGCTAATTTCTTTGATAGAGCGTATCAAGTTTTGCAGTTTAGACTCCAGGAAACTGTCAAAGATTTTTGTATACCTCTCTGAATAGTCCAAAACACTTGGCGCAGCGACTAACTCAAACTTCTCCAAACTAACCGTAATTTTCATAATTGCTGAACTTTCTCCTTGGTAGAAATACCTAGATCGCGTTTTATTCATTCTTTTCGGAAATGTATCGCCCAGTCTGCTGACAAGGAACGTCTTATAGCGACCAAATTCTGGTATTTGACTGATATGTTGGGTTTCATTTACACAGCAAGCCAATGAAATGGTGAGAGTTTTATGTCTTGGATGATATTCTGATATAGAACAACTTACTTCCCAGTCCATTTAAGCGGTACTCCTAACGTCAGATCAAGATGATGTATCGCAGCACTGTATTCTCCCACTTTCACCTCGCCACCATCCTGGAACTGTTTCAGAAGGATACTTGCCTTTCGTTCGTTATCGTAGAATCTAACTGGTCCAGTCACTCCTGAGAGAAATTTGATTGACTCAGAAACAAAATGTCGAATATGAAATTACCTTCAAAGCTAGTATTGTTGAGAGCATCCAAGAATAAACTTTCCCATAATGGATCACGATATTTGAAGTCGGTGACAGTTTGGTTTCTTCTAAAATACTTTATTTTATGAGCTACATTCTGTATAGCCAATGCTACAGCCCAAATTCCATCATATGTATAGCCATGGAAACGAGAATACTCATCACCCCTTCTGGAGTCGTATTCCACTTTATACTCATCGGCAGTCTGGAAAAAGATATGTAGAGTAGAATAAGAAGAATAAGACTGTCTCACAATTCCTGAGATTGTGATTTCTCCACTGGTACTTAGAGGAAGCAGATCCGTCAAAATTGTTTGTTCTAATGATACTTTCAATTCATCAAGAGTACAATTTAGGTCTTCTTCATATTTGTTCCACCATTCATAACTGTATGTCCCCATTATGAGCCACTGGTATTTCCTTCCATACATATCCAGCTTATGGGCTTCACAGAAAATATGTTTTGCCCATATTTCGTTGAAATTACCTAGGAGAAAAAAACATTCTTGTTTGATATACAACGGCCGTTTGTAGTTCGGTCTAGTTCGTTTTGGAACGTATACCTAAATATAGTTACGTGACTCAAATACGATATGTGCATCCTTTTGATGAAAGTATCGTAACAAGATTCGACCTACCTAAAATTATGCGAGTATCTTTTTCCTTGAGTTTCATAAGGGCAGATGTTACTTCATTGACAAAACTTTGAGTCTCTACAACTTGATAACCAAGTGAATCCAATTCGGCTACTAATCTGAAAGTACAACAGGTGCATCAACAAAGTGATGGAAATGATCTTAATAAGTCGACACTTATTCTATGTTTTTCATTATAATCGTTAGAAGTTGGTTTAAATAAATAAACTAACAAAATCTTCTGCAGAGAGTCAAATAACTGAATCGATCCCCATATTAAAATTGCACTGTTGATTTTAATCTCCACTTTACTTTTGAGAAATAAAAACAAGCAGAATAGTAACATATTGGGGTTAGGGTGAAAGCAAAATCCTTTTTGTCTAGTAATTTCCAATTGTTTTTATGTTGTGAATCACTAGTCAAAAAAGGATTTTCCTTTCAACCTGACTCCAATCCATTACCTGCCCAAACATGGACAATTTACAATCACAGAATAGTGACAGTTTTGATGACTTATCAAAAACTCATTACATTACCAAAAGTTTTTGACCACTCTCGGATCAAGATTTTGTATATATTTTTTTTAATTGATTTTGGGCTGCTTCATTTCACTTTTATGTTTTTAAGGACAGAGTTGTCGTCGGTTATATAGCAAACATGAAAAAATACAAAATATTGGGTCTTGTTTAACAACGAGGTCAAGAACTTTTGTTGGTGTGTATATTCAACAGAAAATATCTTCTTCCAAGAAAACATCACATCTATCATCTTTCGTATCAAAAACTTCCGGCAAAAATCAAAATCCTTTTCACTGTCTACAACTCTTATAATTTAAGAACTTTCTTCACCAGAAAATTAAAGCTGAATCTCTACACCATGAACACTTATCATGGTGTTTTTTTATACAGAGTGTTGATCAATTGAATGCCGATACTTGAGGGTAATAATCGAGCGACAATCATGCGCCGGACAAAACAAAATCGATAGAACAAATTGGCTCAGAAATAAATGGAGATTTCAAAAATAATTTCTATTTTGAAAGGAAGCAGTGGCGTACAAGTTTTTTTCCCAAAATATTGAGTGCAGAACCCGTACGAGCGCCACTGGCGGAAATAATAAAATTGTTTGTACATCACAAAATGCATATTGATGCATAGAAGACGTGTACCATATTTTATAAAAAAATCTGGAATAGTATCAAAGTAATTATAAAATTGAAAATTATGCTCTGGTGGACCTATGTCCATATGAAGTTTTTGCCTTCAATTGATTCAAAAATTATCACCCTCAAGTCTTGGTATTCAATAAATGAACACCCTGTATATTACACCCTAGAGACCTTATTCCAGAAGCTAGCACACGATTGTATTTTCTTGCCCATGCGGCGGAGACGTCACGGCTAAAAAAATAGAGGTACCAAGGTTTCTTGGTTGAAGGTTAGGAAAGGTTGGCGCTACTGCTAGGCAATTTGCCAGCTCATCATATATATATATATCGCTGAAAGGCAACTGCTGCGTTCGCAGTGGAACCTGCCGACTGGCGAGTGTGTATCTTCGTCCTTCGCTCCCTCAGAGGATATCCAATTCTCCCCGGCCTGTTTACCGGCGTGAATAGAGAGAGCGACGATACTTTTGCACTCTGCCGTGTGGTTGCCGCTAAAATACCAGGCAGTCGACTTTTTACGGTCCATTGCCATTGGTTCCCACTTACCGACCCAACGCTTAACACGCTTCGCCAGGCCGGTCCTGCACCAAGGTTTCTTGCTTCATGTTAGTAAGATCTTGCATAAATAATTCGGAGTTCGACGGTAGACAGACAGCCTGATGCATGCGACTTAGCAACACTGCAACACACGGCTATACTTCGGGCGTTGTCATGTCAACAACCAACCTTCTACGTATGAAGGACTTATGGAGGACTATAGCTAGGAGACGAATTGGGGTTAGTTCGAGTTTACGCACTAAACACTCCGAGCACGAAAAATCGTGTACGCTTAAATGGCCAATGTTCGTGCTCGGAGTGTTTGGAGCGTAAACTCGAACGCACCTTTGGTTGGCTTTCATTTATTCATTGTCATGGTAACGTTTATTGCTTGTCAATAATTTGTCAAGAGACTTTTTCTACGATTCAATTCATTTTTTTCAAATTTTCCAAAAATTTCCACACGCAATGTATTTTCTATAAGGCAAAAAATTGAGGTTGAATCGTCGCAGAATTGTGTTGCAAGCCCATGGTTTGTTCAATGATAACAGTTGTCAAGGAAGGATATGACGTCACTCATTTACTTTATAAATTATTGCAATCAAACAAAAAAATATGAAAATCCTAGAAATTCCAGAATATGTATAACAAGAGATATCTCCATGCTACCTATACTATCATCAGGTAGTGAGAGTTTTGATGCAACCCAGCCAATAAAAATTGTTGCATTTTGATAGAGCATTCACAACGTTGTTTCAATTATTATGTTATGTTACCTAGGTGCCATGTTTGTTTGGCATGAAAGAGCCAACGATTCTTCGCCATCTGGAAGTAACGATTGAAGCTAGATCACAATTTAAAATCTGGACCACTTTTAATGCATTTCGATCCCTCTCCCAGTCACAGTCCTCCATAGGACAAACCATGGTCTTGAAACACGATGCTTCGACGATTCAACCTCAATTTTTTGCCGTACAGAAAATGCATTGCGGAAATTTGAGTGAAAAATGAATGACATTTTGATAAAAGTCTCTTGACAAATTATTGACAAGCAATAAACGTTACCATGACAATGAATGAATAAAAGCGCTACTAGCAACAGAGGCCTCAAATAAACTAACAAAAAAGAGGGACAGAATTTCAAGGATATTTTGTCGATTCGTCCTCTAGCTTCTAGTTATAGTCCTCCATATACTTCTACGTTATGCGCTTAAGGAATGAAATCGTGAGGATCCAAGAACAAAGCGTTATGAGTGTATCGTGGAAATTAGAAAAAAACTTTCAATACAAAGGTTGGTTTTTTTGTGTATTATCATTATCTTTTAGTATAAAAAAACAAGTGCCCATCGTGAAGAGAAAAAAATCATCAAATGTATGTTATTTTTTTAAATGAAACACCCGGTATATAATTTGCTAAAAGAACTCATCGCTTTGATTTAAAAAATACCATTTAAGTTGATATTTGGTTCAGCTGTTTTGCGCTCTTTCAGTTTAAATTAAATTTTTCTTTCATTAGAACTGTATTAGTTCTTCCTAATTTCTATGTTTAATCAAGAAAGGTTAAACATTGTAGAAAATGAAACTTATTAAAACTTAAACAGCGCAAATTCGCATGGACCAAACATCAACTCGAAGTGTTTTCGAAATCAGAGCGAAACGCTCTTTCATTTATTCAAAGCATGATAAACAGTGTGTTCCATTAAAAAAAACATACATTTTATATATTTTGCGATGCGCATTTGTTTTTTTCCGATAAGTCCCAAAGATAATACAACTTTCAACTCCCACCTTTTATTTTATTATTCAAAACTTTTTCCAAGCTCCTGAAATAGTTATGTTCCTAACAAGTTCGCAAAGTGATGCTTTCCCGCACGCAAAAGCAGTTAGACCAAAAACAGATACCTACACATAAGTATCGAGTGTCCCACTAAGAATGGCTGTCGGCTGTATCTCGGAAAGTATTGGCCGTATGTCATGCGGAAGAAAGAATTTTGGTAAAGAGGCCATGAAAAATTTCTGGAAATTATTTTCAAGTTTCTAGAACGGCTGGTAGAGGGCGTAACTGCTATGGCCAATCAAAAAATGGGATTCTTACAAAATTTTGCCTTGTCAAGGGGTATTTCAAATTATGGCATAATAATCTTGAGCAAATTTGAAATCTTTTTTGCCCTAACTGCTAAAATGAAGTGGAGGGGAAGGTTAGAACTGTTTTTATTCAAATGTCAATAAGTCCGGACCAAATAGTCGGAATCAAACGATGTACAAGCTAGGTATAGCTCGTAGTTTACACTTGCTCAACTCGGTTCGGTTGAGCAGCGGAAAAGATAGAGTTTACTGCCAGAGAGCAGCCTCACTCTCTGCTATGGCCAAGTGGGCTTGGGCACAGTATATTTGGTTGAGTAAAACTACGTTTTCGGTAATTGTTGAATACTGGTCATTACTTTCCCATGACTTGCTTATACAGTGCGGCTCTAAAAGGTCCCCCCCTTTTTTTTTTAATGTGTGCATCAAAAGTTTTGTAACTTGGCATACTTTAATAATTGCTGTCGAAACACTACTTTTTGATGTTACTGACGTACTTTTAGTATTCAAGATGGCGACTGGGCGCCATTTCGAAACATTGTTTCAAATGGAAAGGGGGATCGTGTGACACATCGAAAGGTCTTATCGAGTAGATTATTGTGTAAAAATTTCATAGGATTGAACGCATCCGTGCGGATATGACAGCCTGCCAAACTTTCGCCAAACAAAATCGAAAGTTATATACTTTTCCCGTGGAAGTCGATTCTGCCTTCGGAATTTGTATACAGGGTCAGGTCAAAAAGTTAGAGGCTAACATTTTTTTTTTTTTAAAGTGCATACTTTTATATATTTTTGAAATAGTAGAGAAAATACAAATCTTATGGACTATAAATATACAGGGTGTTCCATTTAAAAAAATAAAGTTGGGTCCGATAACTTTTTGACCTGACAATGTATACTAATTCCAAAGGCAGAATCGACTTCTACGGAAAAAGTTATAAAAAAAACAGTTTTCACATTCTCCATAACTTATCTGATAGTTTAGATACAAGGGGTACCTTAAAATGCAACATTTTCAGTTTAGCCCTCTATCTTAAAAACTAAAAGGGCTATGAAAATTTTGTTAACGGCATCTTTAGTTTCACGAAAAAGTAGCACACTGTCGCAAAAACCGCAACTTTCTATCTATAAGAATAACGGAGATACCCCGCAAAAGTACCCAAAATGGGACACCCTGTACAAATACGTCCGAATAATTCCAACGAATTTGGCATGGTACCAATTTTCGAACAGGATGGTGCGCCTCCTCATTTCAGCAGAAATGTTAGGCAGTATTTGGACATAACTTACCCCAATCCTTGGATTGGTCGGCGGAGTCCTACCGAATGGCCTGCCAGGTCGCCCGATTTAACACCATTGGACTTTTTTTTATGGCGATATTTAAAACAGAAAGTATATGCAACACAGCCAGACTCTCTTTTAGATTTACAGCAAAGAATTACTGGTTTTTGTCAAAATATTGATGTCGATACTTTCGAAAAAGTCCGTCAAGAGTATTTTCAACATTTTTGCAATAAAAATTGAAGTATGCTTTCTTTGTTCTTATTTCACGAAGTTCTTTATCTTGTTAGTTTGACAGTCTGTCATATCCGCAGGGATGCGTTTAACCCTATGAAATTTTCACACAATAGTCTACTCGATAAGACCTTTCGAATGATGTGTCACATGACCCCCCTTTCCATTTAAAAAAATGTTTCAAAATGGTGCCCCCCTCCGCCAAGGGGGGGGGGACCTTTTAGAGCCGCACTGTACAAGGTGTTCCAAAAACATATTGCCAAACTTCAAGGGGCTATACCTTACACTAAAATATCACGATAGAACCCAACTTGTCTTTTCCGAAAGTTGATATTGACAGAGATACAGGGTATCAAAGTTAAATTTTAATTTTTGATTTTTTCAAATTACTTTTGAAATAATGAAGTTATTTGGTTGAAATTTTGGTATATTTGGATTGTCTGACATCCGAAATTCAAGTCTTACCCTGATATGGTTTTTATTTGTAGGGGGCGCCACTTACACACCTGCACTCTTTTTCTCTTTTTTTATCAAAAAATTTATATTTCCGTCATATTTACATAAGGAAAAAAAAATAAAAATAAAAAAAAAATGGAAAATACAAAATGAAGTTTATTTTTTTTTAATAAAATATTTTTGAGTATGTCAAAATTAGCATGATAACGCCGTTTTCAGCGCCACCTAGGTCTATTTTCAAAATCTTCAATTTAAAATCACACTGAATAGATTACTTCAAGTGCAAATATCTTGAAAAAGGTTACTCCTAGCCACTCTTACGAAGAATACCTTTCTTATGTAAAATCGAAATCAAATTTTTGAAAAAAAAAGAAAGTACGGGTGCATACAAAAAACGCATGACTATTTGAATGAGTGAAAAGAAGTGAAAGTGGCGCCTCCACAAGCTAGAGCCAAATCAAGGTAAAATTTGAATTTCGCATGTCAAACAATCCTCTTATACCAAATTTCATCAAAATAACTTGATTATTTCAAAAGTTATTTTAAAAAATCAAAAACTAAAATTCAACTTTGACACCCTGTATCTCTTTTGATATCAACTTTCGGACTGGACAATTTGGGGTCTATCGAATTTTTTTTGTGTGAGGTATAACCTCTTGAAGTTTGGCAACATGTTTTTGAAACACCCTGTATATAATTAATTGTTATAGTACACAAATAATGTTATCAAAATATTGTAGTAAACATATTCCACTATGCACTTCCGATCGTGCTTTCGTCGACATAATAATAATGACCGACCATGAACGTGATGATTAATCAATTTCCAACCTGTCTAACATTGAACTTGTGGGCTTTTACCCTATCATGAAATTTGTACAAAAATTGGAAATATACCCAGATTAGAAGACAATGCATGTTTAATAGTTATGATTCAACATTCTGCCACCTCTCCACGATGAAAAGGTTGTTTGGATTGCAGCGCAGGGCGGTCAGACTGGTGAAAGGCTTGGGTTACAGAGACGACTGTAGGGAAGCATTCAGGGAGCTCAGGATACTGACTGCTCCGTCACTGTACATTTTAGAAAATTTATTATACTTAAAAACTGAAGCTTCTACGTTTGTGACTCATGAAGATGTTCATGGATACCAAACAAGAAACAGGGGTGACTTTGTGCCGGTTTATTGGCGTCTGAAGAGGTGTCAAACTGGTCCGGGTTACTGGGCTATAAAGTTTTTTAATATACTTCCACAATAAATTAAAGCGCTAGAATATCCACAATTCAGAAATAAAATCAAGGATTTCCTAATCGAACATTCTTTTTACTCATTTGAGGAGTTTTTAACCTATTTTAACAAACATTGTATGTGATAGTGTTAGATAAATGTCCTGTTATTTTTAATTTTTACTTTTAACTTTTCGGTTTTACCTCAACAATTTTATTATTATTACTGACCTATGTGAGCATTTTTTAAAAGTGCACTGAACATGAATAAACAATTTGAATTTTGAATTTGAATTTTGAATGGACGAACATAGAGACATCAACTCTTTGTCCCGTTTTGGACTTGTTGTTTGTCTTCTTCCTGGTTTCGCCTCTTCTGTATTCTCCCGATAATGAATGTATGCCCTCCTAGGATCACCATAATGAGGATGGCTACTGTCATGATGCTGCTGATGAATGCTGCGCCATCTCATGTCATGGATCCCATCTTTGAGGTCCTTATCTTCTTGTCTCAGCTCTGTGGAGCAATCCGTTTGCCTGAGTATGGGCTCGGTGGCTTGATAATATGAAGGTTCATGGTTGATCAGGTTGGTATCGAAGATGATGGGCAATGTTTTGGAGAGTATGGGCTTGGTGGCTTGGAATGGAGGGTCATGGTTGAGCAGATTGGTATCGAAGATGAAGGCTTTGGAGTGACTGGCTAGAACAGGAACGGTAACAATCATTCCTGTTTTATTTAATACAACATCTTTCCGGGCGCCTGGATAAATTACAGCGACTGTTGCTGAGGAATTTGCAGTGATCATCAACTTGTTTGTTGGGCATAGTTGTTTTTTTTTCTGGACTTGACTGTCGTTTTATCCAGTTTTCTCTGGATATTTCTGGTAAGTCTGGTAGCTTGTCTAGTAGTTTTACGACTAATGGCCTTTTGTTCTTGTCACTTTCTTGACGTAGATCTCATGCCGAGTCGTGGTTGGTTGCGATTGCTTCCAGCTGTTGTATTGGCTTGTTTGTCTCTTCTTTGATCGGTGTCTTCAAGTAGTTTATTTCGTTTGTGTTGGTTAATGCAGATTTTCCATGGGTGTTGGTTTTGGAAGTATCACAAAATGAAGGCTGGTTATGGTTGTTGCTTTTGGAGGTGTCACAAAATGTAGGCTGGATTTGGTCGTTGCACTTGAAAGTATCACAAACTGTTGGCTGGTTTTCATCTATTTCCTCGAAAATTGGAATCTGAGTTTTTGGTAGTTGTTGAGGCTGTTGGGGCTGTTTGAGTGGTTTGTGAATGGAGGCTATGACGTCTTGCTGTAGTTTGGTGGTCAGGTCGTCTACAACTTGGTCAAATTGTCTGCGGATTTCTTCGAACACGTTATAAGCGAGAGATTCGTTTTCATTTTCTTCTTCGTGGAATAAGATTTCTTTATGGATGTCCTGGATCGCCTCTCACTGCTTGTTGACTCTTTTCATAAGCAACTTGTAGCGATACTATGCTCTATCTCGTTCCAATTCTGACTATAGTTGTGTAAGTTGGTCTTTCAGTTCTGCTATCCTGAAACTTCGTCTTTTCATCCGCTTCTGTTGGTTGTTCATACGGTATAATTGTTCGGCTTTTGGGCATGTTAGTGGATATTCCTTGCATTTGTCATAGGTGGCAGACATATAGTGGAAGTATGAGCTGGTGTTGTAGGGATTTTAGGCAGAGTCCTCCAGTCTTCAGATTGCTCTTTCGTTCTTAAAGGCATCCTGCCATAATCTTTCCAGGTAGAATAGATGTTTCTAGATGTAGTAATGCATTTTTCTGGTTTGTGAGTCGTTTTTGCTGTTGCTCATTCTCTGAAAGATTTGCACTCCCACTTGCCCTTGTTATAATAGCGGGCGGTCGAGTTCTATCTTGTTTTCCATTGTGATTGATTGGTTGCCTTATGTTGAATCAAGTCTTGGTTGGTTGAACAGCGAGCCTCTGATGGACTTGCTGGTCACGGCAGGCGTGTGCTGAGGCCTGGAAAACGAGCCTCTATGAACTGCCCTTATGGATACTTGGATCAGTGAACAGCGAGCCTCTGATGGACTTGCTGGCGACGGCAGGCATGTGCTGCGGTCTGGAAGACGAGCCTTTGTGGGCTGGCCTTATGGATACTTGGATAGTGAACAACGAGTCTCTGATGGACTTGCTGTGGTTTCTTGGATAGTGAGCCTCTGATGAACTGAATTTGTAGTTTCTTGGATAGTGAGCCACCGATGGACTAGATTTGTAGTTTCTTGAATAATGAACCTCTGATGGACTGGATTTTTAGTTTCTTGGATAATGAGCCTCGTTGGACTGTGGACTGGCTGGATTGCAGGCGGGTTGCTGCAGATTGAGGTTGCTCGAAGGACCAATGTACAAACTAGGTATAGCTCGTAGCTTACACTCAACGCGGCTCGGTTAAGCAGCGGCAAAGATAAAGTTCAATACCAGAGAGCTGCCTCACTCTCTGCTATGGCCAAGTGGGCTTGGACACAGTACATTTGGTTGAGTGAAACTAACAAAATCTTCTGCAGAGAGTCAAATAACTGAATCGATCCCCATATTAAAATTGCACTGTTGATTTTAATCTCCACTTTACTTTTGAGAAATAAAAACAAGCAGAATAGTAACATATTGGGGTTAGGGTGAAAGCAAAATCCTTTTTGTCTAGTAATTTCCAATTGTTTTTATGTTGTGAATCACTAGTCAAAAAAGGATTTTCCTTTCAACCTGACTCCAATCCATTACCTGCCCAAACATGGACAATTTACAATCACAGAATAGTGACAGTTTTGATGACTTATCAAAAACTCATTACATTACCAAAAGTTTTTGACCACTCTCGGATCAAGATTTTGTATTTATTTTTTTTAATTGATTTTGGGCTGCTTCATTTCACTTTTATGTTTTTAAGGACAGAGTTGTCGTCGGTTATATAGCAAACATAAAAAAATACAAAATATTGGGTGTTGTTTAACAACGAGGTCAAGAACTTTTGTTGGTGTGTATATTCAACAGAAAATATCTTCTTCCAAGAAAACATCACATCTATCATCTTTCGTATCAAAAACTTCCGGCAAAAATCAAAATCCTTTTCACTGTCTACAACTCTTATAATTTAAGAACTTTCTTCACCAGAAAATTAAAGCTGAATAAGTGTTCATGGTGTTTTTTTATACAGAGTGTTGATCAATTGAATGCCGATACTTGAGGGTAATAATCGAGCGACAATCATGCGCCGGACAAAACAAAATCGATAGAACAAATTGGCTCAGAAATAAATGGAGATTTCAAAAATAATTTCTATTTTGAAAGGAAGCAGTGGCGTACAAGTTTTTTTCCCAAAATATTGAGTGCAGAACCCGTACGGGCGCCACTGGTGGAAATAATAAAATTGTTTGTACATCACAAAATGCATATTGATGCATAGAAGACGTGTACCATATTTTATAAAAAAATCTGGAATAGTATCAAAGTAATTATAAAATTGAAAATTAGGCTCTGGTGGACCTATGTCCATATGAAGTTTTTGCCTTCAATTGATTCAAAAATTATCACCCTCAAGTCTCGGTATTCAATAAATGAACACCCTGTATATTACACCCTAGAGACCTTATTCCAGAAGCTAGCACACGATTGTATTTTCTTGCCCATGCGGCGGAGACGTCACGGCTAAAAAAATAGAGGTACCAAGGTTTCTTGGTTGAAGGTTAGGAAAGGTTGGCGCTACTGCTAGGCAATTTGCCAGCTCATCATATATATATATATCGCTGAAAGGCAACTGCTGCGTTCGCAGTGGAACCTGCCGACTGGCGAGTGTGTATCTTCGTCCTTCGCTCCCTCAGAGGATATCCAATTCTCCCCGGCCTGTTTACCGGCGTGAATAGAGAGAGCGACGATACTTTTGCACTCTGCCGTGTGGTTGCCGCTAAAATACCAGGCAGTCGACTTTTTACGGTCCATTGCCATTGGTTCCCACTTACCGACCCAACGCTTAACACGCTTCGCCAGGCCGGTCCTGCACCAAGGTTTCTTGCTTCATGTTAGTAAGATCTTGCATAAATAATTCGGAGTTCGACGGTAGACAGACAGCCTGATGCATGCGACTTAGCAACACTGCAACACACGGCTATACTTCGGGCGTTGTCATGTCAACAACCAACCTTCTACGTATGAAGGACTTATGGAGGACTATAGCTAGGAGACGAATTGGGGTTAGTTCGAGTTTACGCACTAAACACTCCGAGCACGAAAAATCGTGTACGCTTAAATGGCCAATGTTCGTGCTCGGAGTGTTTGGAGCGTAAACTCGAACGCACCTTTGGTTGGCTTTCATTTATTCATTGTCATGGTAACGTTTATTGCTTGTCAATAATTTGTCAAGAGACTTTTTCTACGATTCAATTCATTTTTTTCAAATTTTCCAAAAATTTCCACACGCAATGTATTTTCTATAAGGCAAAAAATTGAGGTTGAATCGTCGCAGAATTGTGTTGCAAGCCCATGGTTTGTTCAATGATAACAGTTGTCAAGGAAGGATATGACGTCACTCATTTACTTTATAAATTATTGCAATCAAACAAAAAAATATGAAAATCCTAGAAATTCCAGAATATGTATAACAAGAGATATCTCCATGCTACCTATACTATGATCAGGTAGTGAGAGTTTTGATGCAACCCAGCCAATAAAAATTGTTGCATTTTGATAGAGCATTCACAACGTTGTTTCAATTATTATGTTATGTTACCTAGGTGCCATGTTTGTTTGGCATGAAAGAGCCAACGATTCTTCGCCATCTGGAAGTAACGATTGAAGCTAGATCACAATTTAAAATCTGGACCACTTTTAATGCATTTCGATCCCTCTCCCAGTCACAGTCCTCCATAGGACAAACCATGGTCTTGAAACACGATGCTTCGACGATTCAACCTCAATTTTTTGCCGTACAGAAAATGCATTGCGGAAATTTGAGTGAAAAATGAATGACATTTTGATAAAAGTCTCTTGACAAATTATTGACAAGCAATAAACGTTACCATGACAATGAATGAATAAAAGCGCTACTAGCAACAGAGGCCTCAAATAAACTAACAAAAAAGAGGGACAGAATTTCAAGGATATTTTGTCGATTCGTCCTCTAGCTTCTAGTTATAGTCCTCCATATACTTCTACGTTATGCGCTTAAGGAATGAAATCGTGAGGATCCAAGAACAAAGCGTTATGAGTGTATCGTGGAAATTAGAAAAAAACTTTCAATACAAAGGTTGGTTTTTTTGTGTATTATCATTATCTTTTAGTATAAAAAAACAAGTGCCCATCGTGAAGAGAAAAAAATCATCAAATGTATGTTATTTTTTTAAATGAAACACCCGGTATATAATTTGCTAAAAGAACTCATCGCTTTGATTTAAAAAATACCATTTAAGTTGATATTTGGTTTAGCTGTTTTGCGCTCTTTCAGTTTAAATTAAATTTTTCTTTCATTAGAACTGTATTAGTTCTTCCTAATTTCTATGTTTAATCAAGAAAGGTTAAACATTGTAGAAAATGAAACTCATTAAAACTTAAACAGCGCAAATTCGCATGGACCAAACATCAACTCGAAGTGTTTTCGAAATCAGAGCGAAACGCTCTTTCATTTATTCAAAGCATGATAAACAGTGTGTTCCATTAAAAAAAACATACATTTTATATATTTTGCGATGCGCATTTGTTTTTTTCCGATAAGTCCCAAAGATAATACAACTTTCAACTCCCACCTTTTATTTTATTATTCAAAACTTTTTCCAAGCTCCTGAAATAGTTATGTTCCTAACAAGTTCGCAAAGTGATGCTTTCCCGCACGCAAAAGCAGTTAGACCAAAAACAGATACCTACACATAAGTATCGAGTGTCCCACTAAGAATGGCTGTCGGCTGTATCTCGGAAAGTATTGGCCGTATGTCATGCGGAAGAAAGAATTTTGGTAAAGAGGCCATGAAAAATTTCTGGAAATTATTTTCAAGTTTCTAGAACGGCTGGTAGAGGGCGTAACTGCTATGGCCAATCAAAAAATGGAATTCTTACAAAATTTTGCCTTGTCAAGGGGTATTTCAAATTATGGCATAATAATCTTGAGCAAATTTGAAATCTTTTTTGCTTGCACCATTTTGCCCTAACTGCTAAAATGAAGTGGAGGGGAAGGTTAGAACTGTTTTTATTCAAATGTCAATAAGTCCGGACCGAATAGTCGGAATCAAACGATGTACAAGCTAGGTATAGCTCGTAGTTTACACTTGTTCAACTCGGTTCGGTTGAGCAGCGGAAAAGATAGAGTTTACTGCCAGAGAGCAGCCTCACTCTCTGCTATGGCCAAGTGGGCTTGGGCACAGTATATTTGGTTGAGTAAAACTACGTTTTCGGTAATTGTTGAATACTGGTCATTACTTTTCCATGACTTGCTTATACAGTGCGGCTCTAAAAGGTCCCCCCCTTTTTTTTTTAATGTGTGCATCAAAAGTTTTGTAACTTGGCATACTTTAATAATTGCTGTCGAAACACTACTTTTTGATGTTACTGACGTACTTTTAGTATTCAAGATGGCGACTGGGCGCCATTTCGAAACATTGTTTCAAATGGAAAGGGGGATCGTGTGACACATCGAAAGGTCTTATCGAGTAGATTATTGTGTAAAAATTTCATAGGATTGAACGCATCCGTGCGGATATGACAGCCTGCCAAACTTTCGCCAAACAAAATCGAAAGTTATATACTTTTCCCGTGGAAGTCGATTCTGCCTTCGGAATTTGTATACAGGGTCAGGTCAAAAAGTTATAGGCTAAAATTTTTTTTTTTTCAAAGTGCATTCTTTTATATATTTTTGAAATAGTAGAGAAAATACAAATCTTATGGACTATAAATATACAGGGTGTTCCATTTAAAAAAATAAAGTTGGGTCCGATAACTTTTTGACCTGACAATGTATACTAATTCCAAAGGCAGAATCGACTTCTATGGAAAAAGTTATAAAAGAAACAGTTTTCACATTCTCCATAACTTATCTGATAGTTTAGATACAAGGGGTACCTTGAAATGCAACATTTTCAGTTTAGCCCTGTATCTTAAAAACTAAAAGGGCTATGAAACGGCATCTTTAGTTTCACGAAAAAGTAGCACACTGTCGCGAAAACCGCAACTTTCTATCTATAAGAATAACGGAGATACCCCGCAAAAGTACCCAAAATGGGACATCCTGTACAAATACGTCCGAATAATTCCAACGAATTTGGCATGGTACCAATTTTCCAACAGGATGGTGCGCCTCCTCATTTCAGCAGAAATGTTAGGCAGTATTTGGACATAACTTACCCCAATCCTTGGATTGGTCGTCGGAGTCCTACCGAATGGCCTGCCAGGTCGCCCGATTTAACATCATTGGACTTTTTTTTATGGCCATATTTAAAACAGAAAGTATATGCAACACAGCCAGACTCTCTTTTAGATTTACAGCAAAGAATTACTGGTTTTTGTCAAAATATTGATGTCGATACTTTCGAAAAAGTCCGTCAAGAGTTATTTAGGAGGAATTATTATTTCATTGTTTGGGAGTCAACGGAGGACATTTTCAACATTTTTGCAATAAAAATTGAAGTATGCTTTCTTTGTTCTTATTTCACGAAGTTCTTTATCTTGTTAGTTTGACAGTCTGTCATATCCGCAGGGATGCGTTTAACCCTATGAAATTTTCACACAATAGTCTACTCGATAAGACCTTTCGAATGATGTGTCACATGACCCCCCTTTCCATTTAAAAAAATGTTTCAAAATGGTGCCCCCCTCCGCCAAGGGGGGGGGGACCTTTTAGAGCCGCACTGTACAAGGTGTTCCAAAAACATATTGCCAAACTTCAACGGGCTATACCTTACACTAAAATATCACGATAGAACCCAACTTGTCTTTTCCGAAAGTTGATATTGACAGAGATACAGGGTATCAAAGTTAAATTTTAATTTTTGATTTTTTCAAATTACTTTTGAAATAATGAAGTTATTTGGTTGAAATTTTGGTATATTTGGATTGTCTGACATCCGAAATTCAAGTCTTACCCTGATATGGTTTTTATTTGTAGGGGGCGCCACTTACACACCTGCACTCTTTTTTTCTTTTTTTATCAAAAAATTTATATTTCCGTCATATTTACATAAGGAAAAAAAAAATAAAAATAAAAAAAAAATGGAAAATACAAAATGAAGTTTATTTTTTTTTAATAAAATATTTTTGAGTATGTCAAAATCAGCATGATAACGCCGTTTTCAGCGCCACCTAGGTCTATTTTCAAAATCTTCAATTTAAAATCACACTGAATAGATTACTTCAAGTGCAAATATCTTGAAAAAGGTTACTCCTAGCCACTCTTACGAAGAATACCTTTCTTATGTAAAATCAAAATCAAATTTTTGAAAAAAAAAGAAAGTACGGGTGCATACAAAAAACGCATGACTATTTGAATGAGTGAAAAGAAGTGAAAGTGGCGCCTCCACAAGCTAGAGCCAAATCAAGGTAAAATTTGAATTTCGCATGTCAAACAATCCTCTTATACCAAATTTCATCAAAATAACTTGATTATTTCAAAAGTTATTTTAAAAAATCAAAAACTAAAATTCAACTTTGACACCCTGTATCTCTTTTGATATCAACTTTCGGACTGGACAATTTGGGGTCTATCAAATTTTTTTTGTGTGAGGTATAACCTCTTGAAGTTTGGCAACATGTTTTTGAAACACCCTGTATATAATTAATTGTTATAGTACACAAATAATGTTATCAAAATATTGTAGTAAACATATTCCACTATGCACTTCCGATCGTGCTTTCGTCGACATAATAATAATGACCGACCATGAACGTGATGATTAATCAATTTCCAACCTGTCTAACATTGAACTTGTGGGCTTTTACCCTATTATGAAATTTGTACAAAAATTGGAAATATACCCAGATTAGAAGACAATGCATGTTTAATAGTTGTGATTCAACATTCTGCCGCCTCTCTACGATGGACGAACATAGAGACATCAACTCTTTGTCCCGTTTTGGACTTGTTGTTTGTCTTCTTCCTGGTTTCGCCTCTTCTGTATTCTCCCGATAATGAATGTATGCCCTCCTAGGATCACCATAATGAGGATGGCTACTGTCATGATGCTGCTGATGATTCCTGTGTGCTGATGAATGC
The DNA here is from genome assembly GCA_958502075.1 of Orchestes rusci. Classification (NCBI taxonomy): domain Eukaryota; kingdom Metazoa; phylum Arthropoda; class Insecta; order Coleoptera; family Curculionidae; genus Orchestes; species Orchestes rusci. The sequence continues at coordinate 54,884,899 of OY293303.1, read as the reverse complement.
TGCGCCATTTCATGTCATGGATCCCATCTTTGAGGTCCTTATCTTCTTGTCTCAGCTCTGTTGAGCAATCCGTTTGCCTGAGTATGGGCTCGGTGGCTTGATAATATGAAGGTTCATGGTTGATCAGGTTGGTATCGAAGATGATGGGCAATGTTTTGGAGAGTATGGGCTTGGTGGCTTGGAATGGAGGGTCATGGTTGAGCAGATTGGTATCGAAGATGAAGGCTTTGGAGTGACTGGCTAGAACAGGAACGGTAACAATCATTCCTGTTTTATTTAATACAACATCTTTCCGGGCGCCTGGATAAATAACAGCGACTGTTGCTGAGGAATTTGCAGTGATCATCAACTTGTTTGTTGGGCATAGTTGTTTTTTTTTCTGGACTTGACTGTCGTTTTATCCAGTTTTCTCTGGATATTTCTGGTAAATCTGGTAGCTTGTCTAGTAGTTTTACGACTAATGGCCTTTTGTTCTTGTCACTTTCTTGACGTAGATCTCATGCCGAGTCGTGGTTGGTTGCGATTGCTTCCGGCTGTTGTATTGGCTTGTTTGTCTCTTCTTTGATCGGTGTCTTCAAGTAGTTTATTTCGTTTGTGTTGGTTAATGCAGATTTTCCATGGGTGTTGGTTTTGGAAGTATCACAAAATGAAGGCTGGTTATGGTTGTTGCTTTTGGAGGTGTCACAAAATGTAGGCTGGATTTGGTCGTTGCACTTGGAAGTATCACAAACTGTTGGCTGGTTTTCATCTATTTCCTCGAAAATTGGAATCTGAGTTTTTGGTAGTTGTTGAGGCTGTTGGGGCTGTTTGAGTGGTTTGTGAATAGAGGCTATGACGTCTTGCTGTAGTTTGGTGGTCAGGTCGTCTACAACTTGGTCAAATTGTCTGCGGATTTCTTCGAACACGTTATAAGCGAGAGATTCGTTTTCATTTTCTTCTTCGTGGAATAAGATTTCTTTATGGATGTCCTGGATCGCCTCCCACTGCTTGTTGACTCTTTTCATAAGCAACTTGTAGCGATACTCTGCTCTATCTCGTTCCAATTCTGACTATAGTTGTGTAAGTTGGTCTTTCAGTTCTGCTATCCTGAAACTTCGTCTTTTCATCCGCTTCTGTTGGTTGTTCATACGGTATAATTGTTCGGCTTTTGGGCATGTTAGTGGATATTCCTTGCATTTGTCATAGGCGGCGGACATATAGTGGAAGTATGAGCTGGTGTTGTAGGGATTTTAGGCAGAGTCCTCCAGTCTTCAGATTGCTCTTTTGTTCTTAAAGGCATCCTGCCATAATCTTTCCAGGTAGAATAGATGTTTCTAGATGTAGTAATGCGTTTTTCTGGTTTGTGAGTCGTTTTTGCTGTTGCTCATTCTCTGAAAGATTTGCACTCCCACTTGCCCTTGTTATAATAGCGGGCGGTCGAGTTCTATCTTGTTTTCCATTGTGATTGATTGGTTGCCTTATGTTGAATCAACTCTTGGTTGGTTGAACAGCGAGCCTCTGATGGACTTGCTGGTCACGGCAGGCGTGTGCTGAGGCCTGGAAGACGAGCCTCTATGAACTGGCCTTATGGATACTTGGATCAGTGAACAGCGAGCCTCTGATGGACTTGCTGGCGACGGCAGGCATGGGCTGCGGTCTGGAAGACGAGCCTCTGTGGGCTGGCCTTATGGATACTTGGATAGTGAACAACGAGTCTCTGATGGACTTGCTGTGGTTTCTTGGATAGTGAGCCTCTGATGAACTGAATTTGTAGTTTCTTGGATAGTGAGCCACCGATGGACTAGATTTGTAGTTTCTTGAATAATGAACCTCTGATGGACTGGATTTTTAGTTTCTTGGATAATGAGCCTCGTTGGACTGTGGACTGGCTGGATTGCAGGAGGCTTGCTGCAGATTGAGGTTGCTCGAAGGACCAATGTACAAGCTAGGTATAGCTCGTAGCTTACACTCAACGCGGCTCGGTTAAGCAGCGGAAAAGATAAAGTTCAATACCAGAGAGCTGCCTCACTCTGAAACAACGTTTTCGGTAATTGTTGGATAATGGTCATTTATTTTCCACGACTTGCTTATATAATTAATTATTATGGTACATAAATGATGTTATCAAAATATTGTAGTTGACATATTCTACTATGCACTTCCGTTCGTGCTTTTGTTGGCATGCTAATAATGACCGACCATGGTTCGGGAACGTGATGATTAATGAATTTCTTACCTATCTAACATTGAACTTGTGAGCTTTAAACCTATCATGAAATTTGTACAAAAATTGCAAATATACCCAGATTAGAAGACAATGCATGTTTTATAGTTGTGATTAAACAAACAAACTAGGTCTCGTTTGAAAGAGCGTTCCTCACTCTATATTCTACTTCATGAACAATAATAATATGCATTTAACAGTAGACGCCAGAGGGCACTGTCTCACATGGAAAATGAAAAAAAATCATATAAAACTGAATACATTTCTGCAAGTGTTCAAAAATATTTCCATTTTAACAAAATATTGAAAATAACAATAATAGGTGAAAAATAATTGAAAATATTGACGTTGCTAAGGCAATCCATTGCTCCACACCCTCATCTATCAATGCCTCAAGGACGTCAAAAGATAATTAGAAGTAAAATAAAAAATCCAGGTCCGTATTTAAAAAAATGAACTTGATGATTACCGCTCAAGGACGAAACGTCAGATTTTCAATTTGATACCGCCATCTTGTAGAGGAGAAAAAGTGGCGATGAGAAAGTGTAATTTATTTTACAATATCTTCTCAAATAAACTCAGGAAATAATAATAACGTTTTTGCGAAATTTCGATTTTTTCCAAATATCTGCGGAAGTAGTCGGAATTTTCCAAATTTCAAAATGGCATTTTGTAGAGCATAAAAATGCTCAACTTTGCAATCATTCAACCGACCCTGTATCTCTTATAATAACTGAGATCCTCATGCATGCATTCGAAACTGTGGCACCCTGTATATGCTATACCTAAATTTGACGTATAAAAAGATATTGACCTCGGAAAAGAGTCAATTTAATAAAAAATTTTGAAATCGGGTAAACATACTGGCATCAACCTGTATGCATTTTTGTTATTCTGATAGTATATTCGAAGAATATCTCATTTTGTCTCATCTGTGTGAGGAAATTTTAACAACGCTGCCAAAAAATCTATCAGACATTAAAACAATCATGATAACCAGGCACTTTTTCGAGGTCAATATCTTTCAATACTTCAATTTCAGGTATAAGGTATGATAAATAGAAAATATTTGGAATTTTTAGGAGAATATAATAATCAAATAAAAAAGTAGGGTTCTCATTTGAAATAAGAAAGTCGGACAACGCCCAGACTTTCTGAGGCACCCTGTATATGCGAAATAGAGTTTTTTGAAAAATTTACTTGAAACCATCAAACTTTCATCTAAGACGCTTTTCTCAGAAACGTCAAATAAAAAAAAGGGGGGATGTCAATATATAAAGAAAAACCCTGTACATAAACAGGAAAACTGAAAAGTGAAGGAGAATAGTGTTATATATTTTAAATCATACTTTATGATGATTGGAATTACCTGTAACAAGTAACATTGCAAGTCAGTCAGAAAAATAGAAAAGTCAGTATATCAAAAGAATCAAAGGCTATCATTATTATTAAAATATCAATCACATACCTGCTCTGCGAATTTTTGAAATAATAATAATAATAATAATAATAATAATTATTATTATTATAGATAATAATTATTCGAGCATGTTCTATTATATTTTGAAAGATTAGAAAAGTTCTGGAATATTTTAATGTATTTAGGAAATTAACAACATTGACCAAAACAATTGTTTTTATGTAGCCCTGATGAAGGTGTAATATACACCAAAACGTCGACACAAGCTTTCAATCAATCCAGGAGTTTTCATCAACCCCAAAACCCACAATCCAGAAACCTTAAAATGATAAGATTGGGTCAAAAGATGCGATAAGAAATATATTCAATTTTGAAAATTATTCTTTCTACCTGTTGATAGGTTGTAGGTTGCAAGGTGACTGATAAAAAGAAATAATGATAATTGAGATTTTTTTATTGTCCTTAGTATAGTATAGTCTTATCACTTTTATGTCTCATAGCTACTATTAGCTTTAAGATTACTAGAATAATTAAAAAACAAAAAATCACTCCTATCGTTGTCCAACACAAATTGATTATAGCCATAACTGAGTAAATTGAAACAAATATTGGACTCTACAATATTATGTGATTAAACATTTACAAATCTCAACCATATAAATATTTCAGTACACTCGACACAAATTTCATATCCCGGTGCTGTATTATGCTATACTTACCTATGAAATGTGATTCCAGTCGATTTTTTCTTACCAATAGCGTCTCTACTCGCACAACTCCTCAGATCACATGAAACCATAATTGAGAAATTAACAACACACAAAAATCACAACATAATCCTCGAAACACAGCCAAAACTCAGAAAAACTGTTCTAAAAATGTAAACAAACACTTTGACAGAACGATCACGGTGAGATGGTGAAAGTGATCCCATTTTAGTCACGTGATGTCGTCTCCACCCCTTTCTACCTCCATGATATAAGCTCAAAAATCTTCAAAACAAACAATAGAAAGCGCGTTCTGCCGGGCAACGTTGCCAGTGCATGAATACGCGTCAGTAATGGTATCAAGAATATTAATAATTAATTATTTTTTTATGAATCCATCTGACATTCTGGTATATTATCAATATTTAAGATAGAATATTTAAGTTAGAAGTAGATATACTTGAAGAGCAAATTTTTTTGCATTAATTTTTATTTTTCCAATATCTCCGGTCTGGAAAGAGATATCAAGTTGCGTTTGGTAGACTCGTGAAGCTTTTATTTTTCTTTACTTTCAGTTGTGAGATAGTGCCCTCTAGCGTCTACTGTTAGATGCATATTTGTATTGTTCATGAGGTAGAATATAGAGGAAGGAACGTTATTTCAAATGAGACCTTTTTCGTTTGATTCCGATTATTCAATTCGGAGTCATTGACATTTGGCAGGAGCAACAGCGAAAGCTGAAGGGTGAGCCAAGCCGGAGGCCGCTGGTGAGGTCTGACGCGGTGTCATCCCCAGCTGCGAACGTACCGGAGGAGCAAAATCCTCCAGCTTCTGGAAGGAAAATGCAAAAACGGATGCGTTCTAGCAAGGAAGAACAAAGCACCGCGAAGAAGCCCAACAACTCCAGAAGCTTCGATACGCCAGAAGAGCGGCAAGTGGCTATCGTGGATTGATCAGATCTCGATGGCAAAATTGCAGCCGATAGGTGGCTCGAAGTGGAAGCGAGGATATTGGACGCCATACTCGAGCTAGACAAGCAGAGTGGCAACGAGAAGGTCAATTTCGACGAGGCTGGCTGGCAAAAAGGAGTCAAATTTTTCGGCTGCAACAACGGAAAGTCAATCGACTTTCTAAAGCGTGTAGTCGACGGCTGTGGCGCAATCTGGCAGGCAGCAGCCAAACTCGAGGTAATACCAGTCTCGGAGCTGCCTCTGCGTCGATTGATAACAATGTGGATTCCGCCTCCGGTTTCGGCAAGCCATGAATCCATACCAAGGGTCACCGACAAGCAGAACAAGGGTCTGGACACACAAAGCTGGAGTGTTATCTCTTCGATAAAGTGCAAGTTTGGGCCAGGGAAGAAGATCGTCTGCACGGTGGAGGACGATACCTTCGAGATACTGAGGAGCAATAACGGGAGCATCAAGTTTGGGTTAGGCACCCTGAAATCAAGCCTCCCCAAGGACAAGAAAGATGGCGCCAAGGAACCTGAAGCTGCAAGCAGTGCAAATCAATTTGCGTCACTGCGAAGCGGCATCGGAGGACTTGGTGCTGTTTATGACGGAGAATAAAGTAGACATCGCGCTAATCCAAGAACCATGGCTCGATAGAGGCCAAATTCAAGGATTAAAAGCGAAAGACCATCATCTATATCATTCTCCGTCGGTAAGTAAAATGAGAACCTGTATACTTGCAAAGCGGACACTAAATCATAGCCTGTCATGGCACAGTACAGGTGACTTGACAGTGGTAATATGCGAGCAAAAAAATAAGCAACCGCTTATTCCAGCGTCCGCAAACATGCCATATGAAGAACCTGAAGCACCACCAACAGCAATTCGAACTCTAGTCCACCACGCCAAGGAGAAAGGAAAGCTAATGGTGGTAGGCTGCGATGCCAATGGTCATGACACGCAGTGGGGCAGCAGTGACAATAATAACTGAGGTGAGTCAATTTTGGACTTCATACTTACCACCGACCTTGTAATATGGAATAAGGGGGATGTACCAACATTTGTTAACAGGGTTAGGAAAAAGGTGTAAGATTCAACTCTGGCTACCAATTTCGACGAGCTAACGGTTGAACATTGGAGAGTCTCTCTTGAACAATCTTTTTCGGATCATAGGAGAATCCTCTTCGAAATCAACGGTGAGCTACAAAAGCTAGAACCATTCCAGAAACTTCGTAACAGACTGACAAAAATTCTCTGACCTCAATGAAGGGGACAGAAAACTATTTGCTTCGGCCAAGGTAGCACGATCACCTACCAAAGAGAAAATAGAGGATGATGCGGTGAAACTAGAGGAACAACTGAAAAAAGCCTTTCACAGATCATGTCCCTTAAGTCGCCCACGCAAAAGCAACACGTCTTTCTGGTGGACAGCGGAACTGAGACAGATTAGGGACAAGACAAGAAGGCTTTCTAACCGAGCAAAGAGAAATGGAACGGAAAAGTACTGGGATGAATACAAGACCAGCTTTAACAGATACAAAAGTGGAATCAGGAAGTTCAAAAGAGACTCATGAGCAGGACTTCTGCAAGTCTTTAATAGATACAAATGAGTCTGCAAGGCTTAGAAGGATGCTTTCAAAGAGGTGGTGACCCCAAGAAGCATAAAAAGTCCAGATTACTCATGGACAGAATCCTGCAATGAGACACTGGAACTTTTGATGGAGACGCACTTTCCAGGATGTACCGTAGCGAAAATCGGCAGTTCTGACAAACAACAGCTGATGCCAAATACAAGAACACATGAGAAGGTTGTATCAAGGATGATATCGAGGGAAAAAGTAAAGTGGGCAGTGAACGGTTTCGAGCCGTATAAAGCGGCGGGACCGGACGGAATAGTGCCAATCATGTTACAGAAAACCCTCCACAGCAATCTCCGGATCAACATGCGCTTTGCATGAAGTTGTGAGTTGTGAGAACAATTAAAAAATCTCTTGATTACAAAGAATACACGCTAGGCGCGTTTTTAGACATAGAGGGAGCATTCAATAATGTCACGACCAAGGCAATTGAAAGAGAAATGGAAAGGATAAAAATAGAACCAATCATCATCAACTGGACAATTAAAATGCCAAAAAGCAGGATTATAAACTCAGAAAATGGGAATTGTTCTATAAGGAAAACAAAAACAAGAGGGACACCACAAGGAGGAGTTATCTCTCCACTCTTGTGGTTGATCGTGGTAAACTCGATCTTAAAAACCTTCAGAGAACAAAGAATAAAGATTGTTGCATATGCAGACGATGCGACAATCCTGGTAGTGGGCAAAAGCTTGTCAACTATCAGTGAAATCATGGATTCTGCATTGAAGGAGCTTTCCAAATTGGCAGGACAGAATGGTCTTGGAGTAAACCCTGATAAGACAAATCTAGTACTGTTCACAAGAAAATACAAGGTGCCCAACAGTGAAATGCCCAACCCACGAGGCAAAGTACATAGGGATCATTCTAGACTCAAAGCTCCCCTGAAAAAAAAAACACAGAGAAAAGGATGAATAGAGGCCTCAATGGATTAAGTATATGCAGAAGAATGATTGGTAAAAATGGGGACTAAAGCCGCACATTATCCACTGGATGTATACAGCGATCGTGAGACCCATGATTACCTCCGGAGCCTTGGTATGGTGGAAAGCCATCGACACGATCTCGAACGTAAAGATGCTCACGAAAGTACAACGACTGGCAACACCAAGCACAACGGGAGCAAAGAACAGCACACCGCAGGCAGCTTTAGAAGTCATTCTGAATCTCCTGCACATTGACTTGTTAATTGAAAGCACTGTCGCAAAGGGAGCTCTCAGACTGAGAGAGGCCAAATTGTGGAAACAGGCAACAAGTGGGCACGGTGCTAAGGAAAATCTCAAAGGCAATGGATAACCAAGAGGCGAAGCTGCTACAAACGCCAACAGACTACATGGTGACCAAGAGCTCTTTTGAGAATAAGGTAATGGATGAAAAATCTAACAGAGAAGACTGAAATCAAGAATCAATTATAAGGGAGGAAGAGATATACATCTTTACAGACGCAGCAAAGACATGTACAGGCACAGGAGCAGGGATATACTCAAAGGAACCAAACATCTTATAGCCTATCAAGCTTAAGAAAGGATGTGGCATTCTGCATGCAGAAATCATTGCAATTAGGGAAGCAGCCAACCTGCTGCAAAGACTGGACAACACAACAAGACACGTCACAATCTATGCAGACAGCAAAGCAGCGTAAAGACTACAAAAATCAGATAAAGTAATTGCCGTGAGGCATTGTTCTGGATCAGGATCAAGAAGCTCGCTCTATGCTGGGTTCCTGGACATAGCAATATTGAAGGAAACACGATGGCAGATGAACTGGTGAAATTGGGTCTAAGAAAGGACGAAGCCGAAATGGAAAATACATAGCTACCAACGATCAAACTATTGGAAGATACAATGGAAAACATGGTAAAGCTACACAGCGACAGGTGGAGCAGTCGAAACGACTGCAACACATCGGGAGCTCTGTGGCCAAACTTGGACATGGAAAAAACAGGGAAATTACTAAAGCAGAGCAAATCCTCCGTGAGCACCTTTGTGGGAGTAATAACTGGACACTGTGAAATCGGAACCATGCTTCGAAAACGGGGACTAGGGACTGATGACCTCTGCAAGGACTGCATCGAGGAGGATGAGACGATAGAACATCTACTTTGCCTCAGGAATATGGGACAATGCTACCTTGAAGACTTGGAGGAAGTGGCAAATGTAGACATCGTGCTAATTCTAAACTTCGTAAAAACCATGGGATGGTTTAGAACGATGAAGAGAAAGGCTGCAGGTAAAGACCGAGGGGACACCTCTTCAAACAATGGATCAAAATTGGCCATTTGGCCTCCGAGTGAAAACAATGCGAAGCAGGAAACTGTGGGGCAGGGCATACCCTCCACAACCTAACCTAACCTAACCTTTATTTTGGCAGTTAGGGCAAAATGATTGAAACAAAAAAGATTTCAAATTTGCAAAAGATCATGATGTCATAATTCAAAATACCCCAAACAAGGCAAAGTTTTGTAAAAATCCCATTTTTTGATTCGCCTTAGCAGTTAGGCCCACTAGCGACCGTTCTAGAAGCTTGAAAATTATTTCCAGCAATTTTTCATGGCCTTTTCACTGTTGGCCACATATGGCCAATACTTGCCGAGATAGAGCCGACAGCCATTTATAGTGGGACACCCCGGTTTCCATCTTATTTCCAATTTTGGAAATAGAACGTCTGATGAATCGATAATTCTCGCGATAATTTGATGCTTACGGATAGTCCAAAAACATACGAAATGTTTCATTCAAGAAAGCTCCACTGTCAACAAATAAATGTCATTATTTTCAGCTATCAACATTTCTCTAATATCATAATAAATTGAACAAATCTCTATTTCTCATGGTAAGGAATTTTTAAGCAGTGTAAATGCATTTTTGATGCGCTGTTTATTACCTATTGTGAGCCAAGGAGTATCTTGGCTCGTTCTGATAAATGGTGCCTACTCTAGTCCAATTAAATTCTTTCAGCAATGAGAGACGTGGGGAGTTGAATGCGTTTTCGGACGGCACTATCCTGAAGAAATTCGGAAAGTTTTCCTTTGTGAACATTGGATGTGTATCGGCATATGATAGCTACAAGATAAAATATTAAAATGTATTATATTTCCCTTGAGAAGATTATATCTCACCTGCGTCAGAAGCCAATGTTTGGAAGCTTTAGCGATCGGATCAGTCACGTGAGTGCAGGCAGCACCAAACAACATCAATTTGTGTGGTCCACTATGCATCATGTCAAAAAATGCCTTTACTCCGACTGCCGCATTGCACTGGAAATTTTCAACGCTTATGAATCTTGAGAATTCGAAAGAATCGTCTACCTGAGGCTTACACTCGACGGAGTTTTCATATCTTCTTTTTATGTAGGAGTGCTATCCATAACATCAAACACGTCAATTTATCAACTGAAGAATTTTCGTATTTTGATAGAGTTCGTTTCTCCTATATTTGCAATGAATCTGTACTCGAACCATGAGAAATAAGTCACTGATATTATCGATTTGCTCACACGAGTATAACTTAAATTTTACCTTATTATTTCTCATTTTCCTAATCAGATTTTTTTATTCAGGAGTAATCATTAGGAGAGTGTACTGTCAATAGATTCAATTCCTTCAATCCACTCAAATGATCGATATCGTATCAATTTTTTTTGGATTTTGTGATTGGATCACTGAAAGGAATAATTCTTTTTCGCAGTCCTTAAGTGGATTATTACTATAAAACTTTATGTTTGAATATGTTACTGCAGCCTGTGATAGCCTAAAGCTTGACTCTTGGGTAGTATCTTTTCATCCAAAACTTCTTCATGAAGGTTATCGAGCGTGAGAATTCACATCTACTAAAACTTATTATGATTAACCTGAGACGTTCCCCGAGATTTTCCGGGTTCGATTCCCGACGGAGATGAGGAAAATCGTTGATGGTGAATAATGCTCGAGCGCCACCCCCTGTATTTATGTGGTAGAGGGCCCACAGTGCCTATCGGGTAGCTTTCATACAGGGAAGAAAGACCAGGTGTTCGTTATTTCCAAAACTCCGCAAATTTCTGCTTTGAAATGGATTACTAAACTTTCTTGAAATAAAAACACGGTGTTAATGAAAATTAAATCAATCAGTCTATTAATCCCAAAACAAATCACAATTTTGACTGGTTCCCAACCAGTCGGTAAAAATAAATAAAAGAATTAACAATGTGCTGATTTTCCATTCATCTAAATAAATAAAAAAGAGAAACCCCTAGTGAAAACAATAGGAAAAAAATCAGTCAAAACTCTCCCGCTGGAGATTCAGAATGTGCAGTCAAATAAAAGGTATTTTAACAGTTGTGAGAATCATGAAATATCGGTTGAAAACAGCAGAGTGTGGAGGAAACGGAGTGTGAACGAAGTTTGACGCGACGGGTTCTTACGGCGAATTTCATCAGAAAAACAGCGGTAAATAGAATTACATTTTTCCAACGACGCGACGTAGAAAAAATGTATCGGGTGAACTGACGCGATCGGGTTATTTCCACGAGAAGAAAAACGGGTTAGAGGCAAAGAAAAGCAGCGGTAAATTTATTGATAAACGTTGGAATTTTTGTACACACGGGTCGTAACTCCAGAGGCCTCTCTTTGACGATTTTCCCGGAACTAATTCAAGAAAACTATAGAAAAGAAAATAACGGTTGAAAAACGCGGTGTTGAACATAAGTTTAAAATTTCCCACCCGGCAAAGTTCGTTCCCTTGACAGGCAAGATAAAATAATGAAACCCCAATAATAGAAACGAATCTGAAAGAATTCCGTGAGTCGGAGAAAATACAGGCTTACTGAAAATTTTCAGAAATCTGAAAGGATTCCATGAGTCGGAAAAAATACAGGCTCACCGAAAATTTCCAGATATCATAATAACCTTACTAAAATATTTCCCCACCCTTTTTACTTGCTTACCTACAACGCGGCACTAGCTTGAGAGAATTTCGGTAGAACGTCATAATTATCGTTGAATAGTTTCTACCTCGTGTTTAAATTAAAAAAAAAAAAGGAAAAAGAATGGAACTTTGGCAAAAAAGGGTTGATGAAAAAGATCGCGAAGCGGGTCCAGGAGGTCCACTGCTGCAGGCCGTCGTCTCTGTCTCGGTACTGCTAAGTACTCACTATCTTTCGGCACTTCGACGTTTCGTATTCAGACCAGAAGTGGGGAATCTCTGCTTGATGCTGCGCGAAATATATCGTTGTCGATTGGCTTATGAGTTAAACAATTAATTGTTTCGACGCGTGAAAAACTAAGAAGGAGTATTTCGGGCAGAAATTAATTAATATATCATTAATTATCTCATGGTCAACATTATTGTAGAAAAAATACGAGATCTTATGATAGATAAATGACTGAGTTACGGGAAAATATGAATTAACTAGTAAGAGACGGGAAATGAATTTGAAAACTTGTAAATTACGGTAGAAAAAATCCGGAAATTTTGTAACTTCGTCACAAAGCCTTTCCAGGATTTCCAATTGGGTTTCGACCAACCCAACCTGGTGAACAATACTCTAGGATCACATGAACCAAGACACAATACAAAACTCTGAGTGCATCCGCCGAGAATTCAAGGTATCTGTTGATGAAGCCAGAAATTCAAGGATAACCTTTCTATTCCTGGTGTTGTTTCTTGATATTTTAATGTATTTTAATTGTGAGATGTGAGAGAAAGTGACTTTTCTTTGAAGGTTTTTATTGACAATGACAATACTATAACTGGTGATTAATTATTTTGTAACAATAAAAGAACGTTCAACACCTGGTATGATGGATGAACCCGATTGGCAAAGCAAATAAAGCAGCAATTTTTATTGTTCAGAAATGGGATGTTGTGAGTAGTACAATTCCAAAATGCATGGTTGGAGGATTAAAAGTGTTTTCCCGTTAAGACAAAAATCGGCTGGTTCGAAAGTTTTTTTCCTTTTTTTTTCTTGGGAGCCCGTTATTTGGGGTTTTATTTTTAGCCTGAACACCCTGTTTAATGATGACCATCGTTTTATTGAAATGAAGTAATCAATATCTTTGAAATTTTTGTTTCACTTTCTTAACAGAAATCAATACATATGGCTGCAATTTTGTTGAAAATAGTGAATAATTTTTCTTGTTAGCATTTAGAAAATTACTAAGTTGACGTGAACAAATGAAACGAGGCAGCAGAGATTACTTTTGAATGCTTTTATTTAGAAGAGTGGGCGTTTGGAATTTCATAGTCTAGAAGCAAGACTTACTTTGAACTGATACAGATAACTCATCAGCAGACGCAGGACGCAGGCATGTTCATGGTAGTCAGTGTTTATAATAATTATGAACCGTGTTACCGTTTATGGTTTTCAGGTATTTAGTTCAGTATTCAAATCCATTCAGAATCAAGTGCATTGCACATGACGTCGAGTTGGAAGTGATTTTCCTGAGAACTTTAGATATACGCAAGTGACTAATTTATACATATTTTCATACAGCAGCACATGCACATACACATGCTTTTTATTATGCAACATCAACTCGATGTTGAATTCTATGCACGGGAGAGATAAGAAATTATTCGGGTCAAACAAGATCTCACGGTAAGTGTATGTATGGAACAAAACGGAGGAATATTTGAATAATAGAAAAACATCACGTTAACGAATTCTTACTATTTTTTATTTTGATGTGTGAACACCGTTTGAAACTCCAAACTTCGTATTACTCAAACACTGTTTCGAAGTTCGTTACCTATTATATTTTTAGAATCATCAAGTGCTTTTTTCAAATTTCCAAGAATATCCACATTCGCGTATTTGTACCCCCCTCCAAACAAAAACAAAAAAATTGGAAATTATTGAATTCACTACGTACTTGAAGGAATAACAAATAATACAGATGCCAGTAACTTTCACGGCAACGTATCATGCCTTAATATTATTTTGACTTGATAGATGACGGAATCATATGCACTTCGAGGTGATCTAGTAGTCGTTGACATGCCGCGTCGATATCAGACTGAATATTCCTATTAAGGATGAAACTAGTATTAGGAGAGCGGCTGCTCACTTTGATTATTACGGCTCGGTACAAGCCGTCCGTTTTACATGGGATAGCCGTGAAACAATGTCACGTCGTTCCTCAGCTCCGTTGGAGATGAATTCTGAATTCCTCATAGCCAGTTCAATATGTTTGGGATATAATAATTCATCTTTGAAAATAACCTGTTGAGTGATAAGCGAGACCAGACTATGGCGCTGTTGAAACTAACACACTTCAAACAGAAATAACGGAGCTCTCGGCAATCTCTTGAATAAACACTTATGAAATTGGCTTATTTTGTTATGTAGTATATTTCTCAATTAAATGCCGATACTTGAGGGTGATAATCCTTGAATGATTCTAAGTCAAGTTTTAATGAACATAAGTCTGCAACCGCGTAGTTTTCAAGATACGGGGTATTCAAAAATTAAAAGAAAATGATTTTGATATTTTTTTCAATTTTGGTAGGTAAAAACCTACTCTATATTACCATTATTTTAAAAACTGCGCAGCTGCGGACTTATGTTTATAGGAGCTTTTCGACTTCGGCTAAGTAGGTACATATTATAACATTGCCGAAAAAAAGAGGAGCGCCGGTGCCGCCGCCGCCGCCGCGCCATGCCATCTTAAAAATTGCTCTATACACTACATCGGGCTTGCGAGGTACACAGTAGGTAGCGGAGAAACACAGTAGGTACAATCAAGAAAAATTATCGAATGTTTACGTTAAAACATCCAAACCCCTGTTTCTGGACAACAAGATATTTATTCGATAAATCTATTGTCTTGATGAACAACCATTTCGGTTTCCTATTGAATAGACATCTGAAAAAAATTGGCAGACATGTGTTAGGTAAACAGCTTATTTCTTGTCATTCTGTCATGAATTTTATGAATTATTGAACGTCAGAACGTTCAAGACGATATCTTCAGAGAGTGCTCGTATTGCTCTCTGGTTTGAACCTGTTGAACTTACAATAGTTTTGTCGGATAACTAGTTATCGGCTGAAGAGTGTTTAGTTATATTAAGTTATTAAATTGATTGCTATTCAATGGATAGTGTCAGATGTTGAGAAACCGAGCATGAATAAATGATTGCATTTTACTCAAGAATCATTTGAAATTGATAATATTGAAGTGGAAGAGTGGAAGCAATAAAGAACCTGAACAACTTCCTCATGGACTCATTAAATTTCAATAAGAGCAAAATCACTTAGGAGAAATCTCAACATTTGAAGTGAAAGCTGCCAAAGCAAATTTAACTGAAGACATTAATGTGTCACTTTAGCACATCAACTTCCAAACAACCACGATCACAAGGTGTAAACCTATGACAATGTAGAACTTGCAAGATAAATAAGATCGATTTTTTCATTGTATACTCTAAAAATCGCAAAATAATCAAAACATGTCTTTTTATTTTGTTCAAATAGGTATGATTTTTCCAAAAGTTATTCAAGATTTCAGTCCGGTTTACATCATGATACTACAACAAACAAAGTATCATGGGAATATACAGGATGATTCAAGTATTTCGAGAACGGCTTTTCCAAATCTTTTGAAATTTGGTATGAGTCTATATGAAAGTGTGATGCATCTTTTAAAATTATTTTGAAGACTGCGGCGTTGCTGGATCTACAAGTTTTCCCTAGTGATTTTCTTATTTCAAATAGAATACTCCGAAAATCATTTGATTTTTGAATTCTGTATGAAATTCTGAATAACTTTTATGGAACATGTTATATGTCTAATGATAATAGTTTCGTGAATATTTGTCATTTTATTTAAAAAATGACAAATGCCATTGATTTTTCAAACTAAGATTTCTCAGTAACCGTAAGGAATAAAGGCGTGAAAATTTGACTGCAGTATCTTCAAAATCAAAGTGCACATAGACTCTTCCAAATATTTACAGAATTTTACATAGTGTGCAAAAAAAATCGATCACATTTTCGCTAATGGAAATTACTAAAACTCGATTTTTTCAATAAAATGAGCCTTCAATTTTAAATAAAAAATGTCAATACTATCCTATGCCTACCGTCAGACATTTTTGAGATATTCACAATTTAATAACAAACGTGCCTCAACATTGCTCTCATGAATGAGAATTCTAGTAGTCAGACGTGAATGTTGGAGATTATGGTCTTTACGATAATACCTTTACGTTGCGAATCAGATTTAGCGTGAAATAAAATAGTCAAAGAAATTTAAGATATTATTTTTGATGGTTAGATTCACATAAACAACTGTGTACCTACAGTATTACAACTTGAAAAAACTTTCAGTGATGATTGACAAAAGCTTAATTGATCAACAGCTATTCAATATGAGTACCATTTCTTCTTGAACATTTTTGAGAATGTTTTTGTGAACATGAGATGTCGTAGCTCTTCTTATTTGCCTTGGTTGAAGTTCATCAAAGGCCGCGTTGACTCGTTCAATGACATCGTCACGATTATTTATAGGTGCACCATCATAAACAGTATTTTTCATATGGTGCAATCCATCTTCAAACTTGACTTGACTTATTTGAGCTCCATGTGTGATTTTCGTTTTTCGTTGTCGGCTTTTATAGTCTGTTTTACCGGTTTCGTCCTAAATTATGTATAATCAGTGTTAGTGTCCGTAATGCTATGTTACTTTTTTGATGTACTGTCACTTACTGAAATTGAGTAAGTTTTTACCAACTGTATAATTAGGAAAGAATAACACTTGTATTCATTTGTTTCAGCCCTTGAAAATGGCCTGAATTATAGGCCGAAACGTCGGTAAAAATTTTCGAATAAGTGATTCTCATTTCAACTGTCCTCATTTCCAATAACCACCACTTTTTATTGATAGAAAATTTGTGTTTATGATTTCTTTCAATTATGAAATTTGGATTTTTGGTGGACCAATGAATGATTATTTCATCTGTCCATATAATTTTTTCCAAAAAAATCGGATTCTTCTGGATTTGGATCAAAAACATCTCGCACAGGTCTATTCTCTGTTGGAAATAAGCAGATATCAATTCGTGTGGGGTTTTTGCTTTCTAATTGTGCATGGTGTGTCACGAAAGGCTTCTCTGTATTGATAAAAAACTTACTCCTAGGTCGTTCACTACGTCACGTATCGATGCTCGTGGAAAGGCATTAAAATAGCCAAGGATCATTATTTCATTATGTTCATTTCCAGTGATGGACTTTCCACGATGTATTGGAATAACTGGATCTCCGTGCGGGACATGATTCGTCTGTACTTCTTCCAACTTCATCACAGTCATGGGTTGAAGGTCTGGATATTTCTGAAGACTCGACAGGTCCTCGCAAAAACTGTCTGGCACTCGCCGAAAATTACAAATAGGTCATAAATCTGTTGAAAACTGTAGTTATTATCAACTAGTTCAACCATTGCTTATAATAATTAACGGAAATAGTTATTTTGAATTCTTGATCAATAATAAGCTTATTTTTCTCGTTTTGGTTGATTTAAACCTTTTGTGACATCTATCGGAGACCTTATGAAACATTTCTCCTGAATTGTTTTTTCAGCTTGTTTTAGGCGTCACCAGTTGATTCCTATCAAATGCGAGATTTAGCGATAGATCTTGAAAGAAGTAGTACCTATTCACCATTCGTATTTAAGTAAAACAAAAGCGTTGCATTTGCGTAGGCTGCTATATTGCTGTTTTGTTAAAGGCAAGATAGATGGCATTTATCAACTACACATTTATTATGTAACCCTCGATATTTCAAAAATTGCTTAAGATGTTTATAGGACAATGTTAAAATTTTTCATCCAAAATTGAATGCTAAGTTCATTGCAAACATAAAATACAGGGTGTTATATTCGAAAAAATCGAGATTCAGTCATTTCCATTAGCGTGTGCATTTTTGCACACTCTGTAAAATTCTCTAAAGATTTGGAAGAGGCTTTGTGTACTTCGAGATTTCAAGAAAATGCAGTAAAATTTTCACGCCTCAGTTCTTTAATGTCACTGAGAAATCTTAGTTTGAAAAATCAATGGCATTCGTCATTTTTTGAATAAAATGACAATATTCACGAAACATTCATCATTAGACATCTAACATGTTTTATAAAAGTTATTCAGAATTTCATACAGAATTAAAAAATCAAACAATATACAGGGTGTCCTATTTGAAATGAGAAAGTTACTATGAAAAATTTGTAGATCCGGCAACGCCGCAATCAACAAAATATTTTTGAAAGATGCATTAGACCCATATCAAATTTCAAGAGATTTGGAAAAGACGTTCTCGAAATTCTTGTAGCAGACGACGTGAATCACCCTGGGCATGGTGTGACTGAGGTGTGACGTCATCATAACTCAGTGATTTTAGCACATTTCAATGCGTTATATCTCCGTTAATAATTTTTTACCAACAGGACAAAACAGGTGTCCTTATTTTCCATGGACTTCCTTCCGAATCCAGCAATGAAAAAAAAAAATGATGCAAGTTCCCTGCTCTTTCCAGAAATAAAAGTTCGACTCTTTTGAAAACTCCCTCCCTCAAAACTGGATTCAAGGATCTTCAAAACTTAATTACTAGGTTTTGATAGTTATGTGATGGAATATGTTTTTGTACCTACAGCGCGGGAATTGTAACCACTGTTTCCGAACCAGACCATTTTTGAATCGAACGTAAATACCGGGACTTTCGCAATCGATCGGGATTTGAGTAACTGCCTAAAGAGGGTGATTTTCAAGTTGGTACAAGAAAATAAGAACATTTTTTAAATAAGATTATGTCCAAAAATGCTTCGTTTCCAAGATACAGGGTATCAAAGTTTCCAGTGGAAAATGAAAAATATAAATATAAATAAAAATCAAAAAAAAACTACAGATACATTTTTCTCATCACGTT
Source organism: Orchestes rusci (assembly GCA_958502075.1). Lineage (NCBI taxonomy): Eukaryota > Metazoa > Arthropoda > Insecta > Coleoptera > Curculionidae > Orchestes > Orchestes rusci. Next base: position 54,866,092 of record OY293303.1, on the reverse strand, counting down.
CGAATAGTGGAAATGTAAGCAATTGACCGTATTTGGAGACAAATTAGACAAAACGAATTTTACATACAAAACACCATATCAGATTTCAACGATTTTGCCATGCATCAAAATGGCTTTTATTTCTTCAAACGGAGAACGTTCGACCTACGAAAAAATATCTAGTGACGAAATTAACTCCAACGTAAATGAGTATTTTAACAATAATATTGATTTCAAGAAAAAGCAGTGGCGTACTATTTTTTTCATGAAAAAAAAAAACATTACAAATCCTGTCCGAACGCCTTTGGTAGAAATTTTTCAAAAACTTTCACATCAAAAAATGTATTTTGATGGTCAGCAGAAGTATACCAAGTTTTGTGAAAATATCTAGTATGGTAGCAAAGTTATGATAAAAAAAGGCATTTTTTTCATAAAACTTTTACACCCTGTATCTCGGAAACAAAGCATTTCCGGAAATAGTCTTGACTAAAAAACATTTAATAAAGGAGTTATGTGATCTCTAAATGGTATGTTGAAAGAATATCTCATACAGCTGTTTTGAATTTTTGAATTTTGTTAGATAAATGAACTGTTAAGGAGTCGCCATATAAAATGTCACCGTAATCGAGCAATGACAAAACGAGTGTTTCACACAACCAATATTTTATTTTTGGTGGTAAAATATGTTTATACTGATATAGATCTCTTAATCGGAAATGAGCAGCCTTGAGTTTATTATTAACATGGGTTGTAAAACTTAAATTTGAGTCGATTACTTCTCCCAAATTATTTTTTTTAGTGACAATCGGTACATCTTCGCCCTTCATATTGATTTTTGAGGTATTCTTGATTTCATCTAATTGATTTTTATTATTGGTTACAAACATTACACACGATTTTAAAGCATTTAGTTTCTTCGTAGTCTTCGTAGTCTTCTGGTGTCGGTGCTTGTTGTGTTGAGTTCGGAACTGTCTCCCCATCATTTTCTATCTTTCGGGGTCGTCCTCGTCTTCTCAACGCTTTTACTGGTGGTGGATCTCCTGGTAATGAGGAACCTCTATAAGGTGTCAGTGCTGACACATGGTATCTTCCAAACGTCGTATCCGGATCTTGAAGAAACTTCGTAACTGGTTGGAGCTATGACTTCTTTTATCATATAGGGCCATCTCTTTTTGTACCAAACTTCAAAGTATAAGACTGGTCTGCTTTGTTGAGAAAGTGGGTGTTCACTAATACTTTATCGCTTGGTTTGTACAGTGAAATTTCTCGACGACTTTGATCGGCATACTTCTTGGTTTTGTCCTGTTGTTGTTCATGTGTATCTCGAGCCACAATCAGAGTATTGCCAAGAGTTTTTAGATAAGGTGTGATCTGACTAGTGAAGTTTTCATCCTCTATGATTTCTCGAAAATCTCTGTAGACGTCATTGGGTGTTTTTAATTCACGACCAAATCTGAGATAAGCTGCTGTGAATCCTATAGCTTGCGATCGGGCTGTATCCATAGAATAGAGTATGGCTGGTAACTTATCTTTCCATTGGGTCTGATACGAGGATGGACAGCTGAGTTTTGAGATCTCGATTCTTTCTTTCAACAGGATTGGACTTGGGATGATGAGCAGGTGTGAGAGTTTGAGTGAAACCTAAGCAATGTGAGACTTGTTGCATAACTGCACTGACGAACTGCACACCATTGTCACTTATTACACGTCGTGGCACTCCATACCTTAAATTGACTTCTTCAATTAGTGTCCTAGCGCAGACCTCCGCCGTGACATTGACAAGAGCGAATAACTCAATCCATCCTGTAGTCATCTCCTCAATGATAAATATCCATCGGTGACCTTCAGGTGTTTCCGGCAAAGGCCCGAATAAATCAATTGATGGTTTCATATTTGTAGGTTCTGACATCCCAAGCACTGGGGCACATATTTACAAACATCTCGCCTCATACAAGGCCAATAGTATCGTTTCTGGATTCGCTGCAAAGTTCTCTCCACTCCACAATGTCCGGAAAGAGACGAATCATGATATTTTTTGAGTATGTTTGGAACTTCTTCTCTAGGTGCTACTTGTTGTGGTTCATCCTTATCTATCTCTGTCCATATCTGTACAAGATGCCGTTAGTCATTAGATAACCTCTCTCAGTCCATCTTTTATAGTCAATTCTTCTGGATTGGGTAATTCGAAACAGGTGATAATTTTGTTAGCATCAGGATCTTGTAGTTGTGCATCTCGAATTTTCTTGGCACTTTTGGTTTGCATGTCAATGATTGACTGACTCATCAATCGGTGGACGGAATAATGCGTCAGCAATCACGTTGGATTTTCCAGGAACATATTCTATTTTCTGGATGTCATAGCTTCCAATTATTTATGCCCATCGAGCGAGTCGTCTACTGGCAGATTTCAATGAGAGCAACCATCGAAGTGACTGATGATCACTTTTGATAACTACCGTACCATATCCCATATGACGGCAAGAGCTTCTCGCTCAGTGGTTGTATAGTTGCGCTCGGCTTGGGTTAACAATCAGCTGGCTTATTCCGCTGGTCTCTCGTCGGCTCCCTTTCCCTGGAGTGAAACTGCTCCTATTGCGTAAGAGCTAGCTTCGGTCCGCCGGACGTAAGGTAAGGTTGGGTCAGCTTTGCGTAGGATCGGTGGACTAGTAAGTAGTTGCTTCAGGGTGTTGAATGAAGTTTCTTCTTCGAGGCCTCACCTCCGTTTTGCTTTCTTCTTTGTGAGATTAGTCAAGGAACTGGCAATGTCAGCAAATTTGTCGATAAATCGACAAAACCACGAGCATGTCGGGAGAAAGGTGAGTAGTCTGTTGTCTGACGTTGGTTGGAGGCTTCATATTCAGAAGAGCTTCGGTTTTTGCTGGGCTATGTGCTATACCTCTTTGTGTTATGATATGTCCAAGGTAATGCCCCTGTTCCAGTACAAATGCATAATTGACTCTGTTTAGATATCGATATGCTCTGTAGGTTTGTGACGCATCCATTATTTACCAGATTTTTTTGGGTATTTCGCCACACTCTATCAAAAAACAATCAAACTTGTGGTAATATACCGGATCTTCTATATTACCTGAAAGAAAGTCTATAAGTAAACAATAAAACCTAAAATATCAAACGTTTCGGAGGCGAGTATGCTTCCGTCGTCAGTGGAACCTAAAAAAAAACAATTGATTCAAATTCAAAAAATATTGCTCGTCTATTTGTGATTTCGAAGTGAAATTGTCTTTTTTGTGTTTTTGGCACAAAATGTCACTTTTACTGACACTGAAGTGATTGGTGTTGATTGTTTAACTTTATATATGTTCAGTATTTATAAATCAGTGTTTTTGGCTATGTTCAATTTCTTAATAAAGGGAACCATGTATTACTTAGATTGACAGAGCAAGTTGCTACACATTCGTTAGAATTTAACCTTATATATGCACTCTCTTCAATTTTACGGTTTTTAGAACATGGCTCTTTTGCTAAGATTTTTGAATTCTCCCAATTTATTTTATTATTATTATCAAATGCATGTTGACAAATTCCCTATCTATGAAATTCCCTTTTTTTCATGTATGATTTATGTCCCTCAATTCTCTTTTTCAAAGGTCGTGAGGTCTCTCCAATATAAAATTTAGTACATTCACAAGTAATTCTATAAATTACATTTTTAATGGACTCATTAACATTATCAGGTCTAGTCTTTGTTAAATTAGAGCGAAGTGTGTTATTAGTTTTGAAAATGGTCCGTATATTATATGTTTTACCTAAACGTTTTAGTTTTTGAGAAATTCCAGGTATGTATGGAATAATCAAATCAGTTATAGGTATATTCTCTCTGTTGTCTAGGTTGTTCAAAACTATCAAGACACTTTTCAATAAAATTTATGGGATGATTATTTTTTGACAAAACATCTCTTATGAAATCTTTTTCGAAATCAAAATAATGACAATTTTGAAGGTCAAACATATAATATACGGACCATTTTTAAAACTAATAACACACTTCGCTCTAATTTGACAAATACTAGACCTAATAATATTGATGAGTCCACTAGAAATGTGATTTATGAAATTCCTTTGTAAATGTACTAAATTTTCATTGGAGAGACCTCACGACCTTTAAAAAAGAGAATTGAAGAACAATAATGTCATACATGAAAAAAAGGGAATTTCGTAGAGCTGGAATTTGTCAACATGCATTTGATAATAATCATAAAATAAATTCGGATAATTCAAAAATCTAAGCAAAAGAGCCATGTTCTGGAGAACGTAAAATTAAAGAAATTGCATATATTATGTTAAATTCTAACGAATATGTAGCAACTTGATCTGTAAATCTAAGTAATACATGGTTACCTTTATTAAGAAATTGAACATAGCCAAAAAGAAGTGCATTATAAATACTGAACATATATGAAGTTAAACAATCAACATCAAACACTTCAATGTCAGTAAAAGTGACATTTTGTGCCAAAAACACAAAAAAGTAAATTTTACTGCGAAATCACAAAAAGACAAACAATGTTTCTTTTTTAGGTTCCACTGATGACGGAAGCAGATTCGCTTCCGAGACGTTGGATATTTATAGGTTTAATTGTTAGTTATAGACTTTTTTTTCAGGTAATATAGTCGGTATATTAACACTAGTTTGATTGTTATTCGATAGGGTGTGGCGAAATACCCAAAAAAAATCTGGTAAAAGATTAGATGTAGTTTGAACAACGCGGTCGAACGTTTGCTTAAGATCCTTTATATGACTCCCGAAAGTAGATGACAATATTATAAGATCATCAACATACGGAAGTATCGCGATATCTTGCAAACCTGCTCGAAAACGGTCAATGAGTCTTTGGAATGTGAAGTGGGCGTTGCGCAAACCAAATGGCGTCACTTTGTGAAAAAATAGTCCAAATGGTATTGAAGGCTGTCTTATCTTGACCTGAATCCCTCACTCTGATCTAGTGATATCCGGACTTGAGATCAGGTGTTGTCATTTATGCTGTTCGTTTGGCTTTATGCAAGAGATCGTCTAATCTTGGTAGAGGGTATCGATCAGGTATAGTAATTGCGTTCAGACGTTGATAATCTATACATAGACGAATTGTACCATCCTTCTTTGGTACCAAGACAGTTGGGGCCGAATAAGCAGACTCACATTCTTCAATGTAGTCATTTTTGAGTTAGGCATCAAGTTTTCTGCGTAGAATTTTTTACTTTCGCTCCAACATTCTGTAAGGTGGCACTGCAACTGGTGTTTTATCAGTCAATTTGATCACGTGTTCTGCATATGGTGTTGTATCGGTATTTTGGGAAAAAATGGCATGATTCTTTTCCAGTATGTCGTTGATCTGTTAACGCTGATTCTCCTCCAGTGAGATTCCCTCATAACTTCGCAAATATATATTATTGAAAAAAACAGTTTTGAAAGATGAAACCATGGGCTTCGTGATATGGGCTTTTCAAAATCTTTTTCCAAAATCAGATCATGCACATCCTGTGGTTGATCCTTATAAAACCATTGGTTGCTGGATACATCCAAAATCAATTAGGCCTTCTTGATAAATTCTATACCTAATAATGGTCTGCCATTCGGGTGTTCATCTACAGATATGAATGTTGTGGAAATTATTTTACTTTCCAAATGCACCTCTACATTCTGGAACACATGAGCATCCACCATGCTTTCTCTACCATCAGCTTAAGTCATTAACAATGACTTGATTTCGAAGGGTAACCCAATCATTAGAAATATTTCTTGTAACGCAGCACTATAGTGCACTGAAAAAGAAGCAAAAATGTTTAAATTTTTTTTTGGCGTACATCCGCATAGGATGTCTATGAAATGATAGACTAGGTCTCTGGGCATGGAAAATCGGAAATTACAACATTTTTTATCAGGGCCGAAATTTTTTATCGCGAAATATGTCATAAATCTGTCAAAAGTGTGTTTCACTACTTTTTCACACATACTTCGTCATATCTCCGGTCAAAATCTAGATATCAAAAACTTTTTTTTTTCAATTGATGAAGGAATTGTGGGAGAAGGTAGCTACCCCGGTTACTTTCTTCCACAATTCCTTTATCAATTGAAAAAAAAGTTTCGTTAGTATGAGAAATTCAGTTTTTTGTAAAACTGCGAAAAACTTCAACAATAACATTTTCTGCAGAGCCATTTCCAGTAATCAAAAATCTTTTTTATTTTAATGAATTTTGCATACTATCTGCGTATGAAATGAAGCCAAAGGTTCAAAAAAGTTTTTGAAAAAGGAATCAGCATTCTAAGTTATATACTTTTTGAGTTATAGTTAATCAAAGTTGAGTTTCCGCATGGCGCGGCGTTCAAACCACCGTGCTGCCGCGACTTGCAATAAATATCATCATTATTTGTTTTTGCTGTGAACTCAAAACTGTAAATACAAGTTTCGAAAGATTCTCAAGTTTATTATAGCCTTAGCTCAATAATCTTCACAATCTTTCAAGCTTTCTTGGTTTAGGCAGATTCTGCAACTTGCATATTCACAGTCATTGCATACTTTTATTCCTAGTGCAATGTAGGAACATCTTATTGTCAAAGTTTCTCTCATATCATCAAGCATTGTTTCTTGAGTAGAAAAATTGACCATCCAAGTTTTTTTTTTCTGCCTCTCGAATATGGCAATTGTACCAAATTTTTAATTGATACAAACATGTAACAAAACATAATAGATTCATTTGAGTTTCGTCTTTGTTATACCTACTGGGTGGTTCATTTAAGTTGAGACAGCCCGAAATTTAAAAAATGATAATTACTCGAAAAGTTGAAGTTAAAGTTATTGGGTACTGTGAAATTGAAAAAATTATCAAGATTTTGGAATTTCTAATAGTAAAAAAAAGTAAAGACGTTTCAAATAATGGAACACATCACATAAAAGTCATAAAATGAAAGCATGTGTGGCCTCAAAAATATATATCAAACTTGGTGTTCTTGGGGTTGCAGTCATATGACTGTATTCCTACGCACAACATATGGTTACGTTTTACGATTTGATGTCATGTGTTCCATAGTTTTTTTTTATTGTTTCAATATCCAAAATCCTAATCATTATTGTAATGTCACAGGACCCAATAACTTTTACTTTAACTTTTCAAATAACTATCGTTTTTAGATATTGGGCTGTCTTCAACTCAAATGGACCACCCAGTATAACAAAGACGAAACTTCACAGTTTCGAGTTTACACATAAAACCAATTGGACGGCCCCATTATAGCGCTATAATAGTATTTAATGCAAGGCAGGGCATGGCTTGCTGTTTAAACGCCGCGCCGCTAGCCGCTCATGCGGAATTTCAACTTCAAAAAATTATATCTCGAAAACTGTACAACTTAGGATGTTTTCAAAAACGTTTTTGAACCTTTGGCTTTATTTCGTACGCGATAGTTGAGCAAGATTCCTTAAAACAAAAAAGTTTCTCGCTTACTGGATATAGTTCTGCAGAAAATGTTATTGTTGAAGCTTTTCGCAGTTCCACAGAAAAACTAAATTTTTCATACTAACAAAGCTACCCCGGTCACCTTCTCTCACAATTCCTTTATCATTTAAAAAACAGTTTTTGATATCTAGATTTTTTCCGGAGGTATGACGGAGTATGTGTGAAACACACTTTTGACAGATTTATGACAGATTTCACAATAGAAAAATTCGGCCCTGATAAAAACTGTTGTAACTTACGATATCCAATGCCCAGAGACCTAGTCCATCATTTTATAAACATCCCATGAGGTTGTACGCCAAAAAAAAATTATCGAGAAAAGAACGACCTTTTCCCTGTTTTGCAGTGCACTATATTTGACTTGTCTCCTGTATCTAAGATAGCATATTCATTAGATTGGTGGATTCCAATACGTATCAGTGGGTGACTTCGTTGTTGAATGTCCTCAGTTATCAATGTTTGGCATCGGAAATCAGCAGATAAGGTACTAGAGGAGGCGGACAATTGCTTCGAATAAAACCAACCTCTCCACAACCATAGCACACCACTTCAGGTTTGAGTTCTATTACAGTGTCTGGCGGTGCAGCTGTCGATGACGTCAGATGATCAGATACATCCTTTTTTTTTGTGAAATCCGTATTTCTAGCAAGCTTGCTGCATTCATCCTTCAAATAACCAAAATTTCGGCAGTAGTTGCACCGCGGCCTATTTCTTGGATTTTATTATTGAAATTGTGAGATGGATTTTTGCATCCGGCTAATGCTTGTTCCCCTTTTCTTGCTTGTTCAAGCAGCTCTCGGAAAATTCCAATCTCCTCTCTATTCAGTTTCACTTTTATCTGGGGGTGTAACAAACTAAATATCATATCAAGCTGAACGGCTTCCGGAACTACTGGTGCAGATGCCTTAGGAAGTCTGGATAACAAAGATCTTGCCTTGCTCACCAAAATGTCGGTAGTCTCATCCAGGGCTTGTTCACTAGCAAATAGTTCCCTTGGCTTGGCGTAACCATAAGCATGTCTCAATGCGTACAGTTCTCTATCAAAAGTATCGATAGATGACCTGATACCCTGCCACCATGTAGCAGCGTTACCTTCGAATAACATAGGTAATCCCCTGAGAGCATTTTCCTCAGAAATTCCAAGGCATTCCTCATAGATCGTGATAGAATCAATAAAACAATCAACATCATTGTTTGTGTGAGGAACATTCTGAAAAATTTCCTTTATTCATGGCTGGAGCTGGAGCTAGAGTTCGAGGGATCTGCAATCCTTGTAACAAACCCCTGAGCGTATCAGGGGTCATTACAACTTTGTTGATTTCTTGAGATATTGCACTACTTTGGTTTTTATCTTTACCAAAACGTGTATTCATAAATTGTCAATAAATGAAACGATGTATGAGACAACTAGATTTTGACCTACAAATATCCAGCCAAAAATCTGGTGAAACTCACAAAAATGTTCAAAACACTGTGCAACTGGAAACACTTTTTAACAAAAATTGCCTCTATATGGAACGATTGAACTTCAAAACACTTTCAAAGTCTTTTTATTCGAATAATACGAATCACTGAACGGCCAGACTAGAAAGGACAATGGTTCCAACACTATCCTTCAGCGTTCAACTGTGAACTTGAGATAGAACTGTCAGTACAGTGTCTATTGACACAGTCTTTGAATATTTGATATAAACTTGATAACAGTGAATTGTTTTCTCGACAAATTGCTTTTAGTACTCAGTTTTGAATGCAAATTGTCGATACAGTGTTGAAGAAAATGATCAAAAGCATGTACTACTTATCCGAATGGCAATTTGCAGGAATCGATGAATTTCCAACTTCATCGAGCCTCACGTTGGGTGCCAATTGTAAGGGAGGGGTGCCGACGTCATGGATCCTCCTCACAATACACTCACAATAGTTCATAGCAAAGATTTTATTATTTTTTAATTAACAAGATGAAAACGGAATGCTCGTCTGACATTGACCTTCTGTCAGCTTTTATTATATTCTTGCACACCTGGCACTGTCGTGTGCCTTGCACGGTTTAGTATCGTGCCGCTTAGTGACTCTGTGTCACAGTATTCGAATATTTAAGTTAAAGGCCTTGTTGTTTTGTAATTTCTGATAAACTTGAGACTATCAATGATGGCGTAGGAGTTCGAACCCCGGAGTGGTCGATATTATTTTAAATTTGATTGTAACACTACATCTTTTTTATTATTGTCATTGTCTGCTGTTTATATTGAAGGAATATATGACAAAGTGATGACAAAGTGATCAGGTAAGGAAAGTTCTGCAAAGGTATCAAACGATTCCATCGGGGCCAGCACTCGAAGGGTCCAAAGACTGGAGTTCACTAGCAATTTTATCTTTGGTGGTGAGAGTGTAGATTGTTCTCAAAAGCTACGCGATCTGATTCTTCAATAGCTACTTTTGCGGAGCCAATTCTGAACACATTCCGGATATAGATGAACTAAATGGGGATTTTACAATTGCGCAAGCGCGTCGTCGAACTAGTACCAAGTCTCATGACTTCGCGAATAACTTTGTAGCTATCTCACCCATCTGACTGTTTTATTGTTACTACTCTACTCATTCCATAACGATTTATAAACTGTTGAGCAAACAATTCCTTGAACTGTTCCAAATATTTATCACTTGATCTCAAGCGCATCATCTAAAGAATAAGTGGTAAAAACAGCAAAAACATGTTTAATCTTGATTTTGGATTAGTTTTCTCACCTTGCATTCATCAGAGTGTCTATCCACATTCGAAGAACAATCAATTCAAAGGTTAGAATCTGTTCTGAATAAAATATCCTTGCCTCGAGTTTGGGATCTATCGAACGCCTTAGGGATCAATTCAAAAGCAATATTCGTGTTCCACGGACACCAGATTGTTTATCCAGAATGTGTTATGTTCTTTCTTCGAACATCCTTATTTGCCATACGCATGCAATAATATTACAATGTGTTCGAGATTAACTTCACCAAAACAGCTTATATCAACATTGAGGTGACCTCATTAGCAGAATTGAAAGTAGTAAGCTCTGTCTCGCCGAGTAACGTGACGTCACATTCTAAACTCGCTGCATTTATTTTCAAGGAATGTATCCTTCACGCGACATTTCAGAAGCGATATATAGTTCAATTTGAATGATTATTTAGTAGGTTTATACATCAACCTTTCAGTTACGCGGGAAGTACGCACAGCAGATCCTGGACCCATTGAAGTTGATGCATATCCAGATAGTATGGTATGCTGCACTGGCACTGGTAATTATGATGCACCGCGATAAGTGGATACGCCGCGCCACCATCTAACTCAAGGTTCATTTCATTGTAGCACCTGTCCTTATAGTAAACGGAAGGTTATCAGAAAAGAGTTCCAGATTAGTTTGGTAACATTTCGCTAAGAAGGGCTGTGATGTCGTGGACATAGAGAGCACCTAGTAAGAGTTCACTGCACTTGGTTTTCAAGCCTCTAACATTTTGATAGTAAACTGTAATAGGCCCGCGGCCCATGATTTCGGTGACTGCTGTATCTGGTTTTTGGTTGGGCGAGAGACTTGAAATTTCTGTATTATTCGGAGTGTCCCATAACTTATTCGCCATAGAGCAGCCGGCTATAATGAAAATGAAAATAAGCAGAATTGTCTAATAAATGTGGTGGCGAATGCTAGATGTTAAAAAGATACAGGGTCTTGAAGGTAAAACATAGAAAGCGCCCTCTAGGAATATATAAAATGTAATGAGATCAATGGCGGAAACTTAAGATTAATAACGGACACTTTCAACATCTATTGAAGTGAATATAAAAATGATAGTTTGAAAAAATTGAATTCTCGTCTTATGATTTATTTTCATTTATTTCATCACCTGCTGCTCTATGGTGGATAAGTTTTGAGTATTTCTTGCATACTGGGATGCACATTAGTCATATTGCCCATAGATGCGCTCCAGTCCAAAATAGCGTTATAATACAAACAAAATATCTTCACAAACACCAAAAACCCGGATCAATACTAGAATCAAAGCAAACATACAATACAAAGGGGTGATCAATAAATAATTTCGTTGGACTACGGCTCTAATTTGAGATCCTATCATTCATTCTTTTCCACTACGATTGATCCTCATAAACGATGGGTTGTAAAGCAAATAAGAATATGCTTTTCTCTGGAGTCCAGAATTCTACAACTCTAGATAATAGAGCTTCAACTTTATAGTATTTACCACCAGCACTCCAGATAAAAATATCTACTCAAGTCCACAGTTTGCCCAGCAATGGGGTATCCAATAGGACAAATGAAACTGAAATTCGATATCCGAGAAAGTCACTCGTTATAGAGATTCTTGCTTGCTAAAAAAATACGAGTGCCGATGAAAAAAGATTGAGATCTCATGCATGGTCTTCAAAAAATATTGTTTTTTTTTTCTTTCAAGAGTTAAGTACCCAAATGCAGAAGTTTTCAACAAATTAATTTATTTCAAATTACTTCAGGAGAGTACCCAACACGTTCAATGGTTATTTTTTTGCGATGTACTGGAAATTTCATCTTTTGGTCTTACTGTTCTTTATTGTGTCTTTTCATTTTATGGAGGCACCCGAAGAAAGAGGCTGTCTTCGACTGTGTAGTGGGGATCCAGGTGAATGCCATCCACGTTATTCATAATTCGTGTGCAAGGTTTGGAACTACTTGAATGTTTAAAAGTCATATTTTGCTATACACTCTTGAATATGGATACGTTTTTTCTATAAAAAAAGATTTTTTAACTCTTTGAAGACTGTGATGAATTCTATTTTTTTTTAACGACAATCGTATTTTTTATAGGCAAACATTTAAAAAAAAAAAAAACATTTTCTCGAAAAATGAAATTTTTTACCGTTTTTTCTATTGGATACTCCATCGCCGGACATACATATAGGACTTGCGCATGTTTTCATATCTAGACTGGTATGACGGTAGACAAAAACAAACTACAAGAGAAATTCCCCCAATCAAGCTTCACACGGTCGCAGTAGGAAAGTTCACAAACAAATTAAAACGTCTTAAACCATTATATTGAACTACAGAAAAAAATCTCATCATAACATCTGTGAAGTTTGAAAAAGATCTAATAATTCGTTCAGTATAAAATCGGAGGATAAATATTAATATTATTGTAAACGGTCGAAACGCTCTCTGATTGGCTTGACGTCACTAGTCTTACAGCAAGGAACGCGGAAGACCGACAGACTGATTTTTATGGGTTTATTCATCAATTCGTGCTAATCGATTGTCCATTGTATCTTATATTGTGTTGGGTTAGTTTGGGTTATGTACGAATGTTTCCAAAAAGCTGATTCACATGATTTGCTGGATGTGGACGTTACTTTAGTCCTCGACGTCCTGCCTCAATCTGGTGGGCAAAATACAGATTATAAAATTGTATCTTTCTCACGTTTTGACTATTTAATATTAACAACATTTTTAGTTGATCTTTCAATTCCTTATCGGTGATAAAGTTGGTTCGATTGTGTTTCCTCCGCACAACAACCAAGATGTTCAACATATTATTGACCATTTTGAAAAATAAGATTGAGTACATACCTATATTTTACCAGTAGGATAATGGTAAGGGTGGGGGGACAAAAGCCCGGCGAGTAGGCCTAGTGGCGCTTTTCGCCAAACCAGTAGGATAAGTAGCGTAGCTGCAGATTTATTTTGATTTTGTGATGACTCAATTTTCACAGTGGACAACTACTATCCTCTTCATCTTTGAAGATAATCATCTTTCTATGCAGATTATCTAATACACTGTGGGCCAAATCAAGTTGAAACACAATTTGACCCTGAATAACTGTTTTGTTTATGGATTTTGATGATTTTTGGATATGATATTAGTCAATATGTTTCGGATAAATCCGAGGTTACATTCAATTCTACTTCGAAGTGGAAGAGATAGATTTCCGCCTGCCAAACGACCTTGAATTTGTGTTCCAAGTCACGCTAGCCGATATCGAATTTTTGCTTGCAGACTGCAAGCAGAAGATAAACATAACAACTGATGATCAAAGATAACAATAATCGGAACGTTGAGTGAGAAAAATTGAATCAAGACAATGGATGACCGAAAAAACTGTATCTTGAAGGTATCGTTTGTTGATTGTTGCATTTCTATTTTAGTATGAACTGTGACTTCAGCTTTGATTTTTTGGGATGCGATTCTTTGAAACTGATCTTTGTTAAGAATGTCCCCGGTCACTTAGTTCTTCTGTTCAGTTCAAAGTGTTCATTCAATGTGAATTTGTTTGTCAATGAAGCATATTTGTTTCATCTTTACACAAAAATTGGAAAAAATCCCAATCGGTGCGCTCCTGTAGCGATTTAAAAAGCCATTTACTACCATTTCGGATATCAAGACTTTAAGCATCGTCGATACTTTTCCCTCTTTTCCAAAATAGTTTCACAGCCTGTTATGTTTGAAGTTGTAATATAAAATGCGATCAAGGAACATAGTTTGATTTTGAAGCAAACATGTTTTTAGATGCATTCACGCTCACCTTGAATTCTTGGACATGTAATTATTAGATGGACCTTCAAGATCAGACCATATTATAGTTGAAAAGCAGGCATGTAATTAATTTTACCGAGATACTCAAGAGGTTTCAAATTCACGCGTAAAAACATAAAACTCACAATCACATTCGACTGTTAGGTCAGTGAAAGCTTCCATCTCTAATGCCATTGAGTCTATCTTCATGAGGGATAAAGGATTTTATAATCAAACAGAAAACCTTTTTTTGTGATTTCACACTGTTCGAGTATGAGCAGTGAGCAGTACTGGAATTTGTGGAAGACAATATCAATAGTTTCTTTGAGGACAATTCAGAGGAAGTAGAGAGTAGTATCGAGAAAATCCCATGTCGAAGTGATATTCATCAGATGTCAATGTAAGCATTTCTGGATTAAGAAAATTTTATATTTACTCAAAAATGATTATCGAATAACGAATACTAATTGAGTCTGCGACTTGTCAGGAACTCCTTCTGTATCTGATCAACACATCATATTTCAGACTGGAGTTTTCTCAAGACACTTGAAAACTAGCGTAGTTATTCCAATTCCTAAAGTGAATAAGTCATCTGAAGATCGAAAACATAGAACCATCAACGTTTTGTGAGGTATTGACATCAATTGAATTTATTCTTGAGTCCAATAACTCACGTTTCTTGGGACAATCAGGTTTTTGATAAAGATTCTTGTGAGTCATCTGTGCAATATGTTAATGCTATATGGAGAAGTGAAACTGAAACTAATCGTGAGAATAGGTACTGTTATCGGTGTTGTTTGTTGACATGAAACGCACGTTTGAGACAATCAAGGATCGTAGTATATTATGAAATAAGTTAGATGACTGAAGTGAATGGCGTGGTTCCCGACTGGTTTGGGCACTATTTGAAAATCTTTAAAAAACCAATAGTCTGAAACAGCTGGGACACCTCAGCTTACTGAAGTGTCTAGGGGCCTAAATGGACAATTTGCACATTTTTTGGAAATATGAAAAATATAAGTATTAGTAAGCACTGATGCCAATAATGTTCAAAAAATTAACCTATGGCCTCTATTAATGTGGTGATCACCGATTAAAGAGCGCCAATCCACTTCCACGGTGACCTCTGACGTCACAGAATACATTATTTATCTCCGTCTAGCGTATATGACTGTAATCAGAATGAGAGACTGAAAGATAATTGTTTCAGCTCCGCCCTGTTTTGGATCATATAGTGGAATTTGCGTTCTCTTTTTAATATATTTGGTATATTTTTGGGTATTTTGAAAAACATTTTTCGCTGATGACTTTCAGATATTTGGTAGAATTCGTATATAAAATGTCGTCATTTGAAAATGAAGCAAATTGGCCATTATTAACATGTTTGTAGATGACTCATACATTGTCTTAAATAAATGTTTTGTGGATCTTTCTGCAGATGACATAATTATGATTTCTAGTTCCATCTTTGCACCATTAGAATCCTATAAAAAAATATATTATAGTTATTTTTCCTTTGTGGGTGTGTATAAAAAATTTATTATAGTTAATTTTCCTTTGTGAGTGTGTAAACACGAGCGTGATGCTAGAAGCTTACAAGAGACAAAATCTGTGCAGACTGTATGCTACCGTGCCATGTGTCTTCAGGTGTGGATCTACCAGAATAAATTTGTTTATTCTGGTTTTTTTCTAGAGAAGGCCTTGCAGATTTCTTATAGACATAAGCAACAATCTCTGTGGTCGACAGCTATGTCCAAACGCTCAGTCAGTTTTTCAAGACAAGGTGGTAGATGCCAGTTCCGGAATTCTTAATTCTACCAGAAAAGAATCAGCAGAGCTTTCTAAACTCAACACTACAGAAGTAATTCGAGAACGATCAGGTCTGAGAAAAATTACCTGACTTGATCGCAATTTTGTCAATGATTGTCCTGATTTTTCAAGGTGAAACCTATATTGAGATATTTAAAAAGTTTTTCGATAAAGAAGATATTCAATCAATCAAAATATACTTTATTGTCGTGATTGAAAATCTGTAGAAAATGCATCCCAAGCTAAGCGTAAATGTTCATCTGAAACAATAAAATATACATAGTGATTGCTATAAGTGTGACATGCTTCCGTGGAATGATGAAGGACGTCGAAATATCAATTTTGATATAGCATAATATGAGTCGGAAATGCCTCTTACGCAAGATACACAGCGTGTTAAAGTTTTTGAAAAATTCTTTGATAATTTCTTAACAGTTGAAGGTATCGTCACGAAAATTTATAATAGGCCTCTACCTAACAGAGACGCTCCAAATGTAGAAAGAAGAGGTTTTAGTTTCGAACAGTTGCGTGTCACCATCGGGTAACTTTTCTTCTTTTTTATTTTCATTTCCGACCCATGGTGTGCTATATCAAAATTAATATTTCGACGTCCCCTATCATTCCCCGAGAGCATGATCCACTTATAGGAATCACCCTGTATACAGCTCCACATCTGAATGGAGAAATAAAAAGAGATAAACAGAAGATATCAAGTAAAAGGGACTATAATCTGAATGACTGTTTACAACGTGAAGGCAAAAATTCAGCTTCTCATTCAAGAAACATCAAGATATGCTCTATTTTGAACCAGATCCTTTAGTTTCTGAGGCAAAAGTGAACAGCAAATTGAAAGGGCGAGACTGGAGTTTCGATGTCAAATTATCCAGACGTATTTGCACAAATATGGCTAAGCGCCGAAAGGACAAGGAAAAACGCCAACGTCCAAAGCATGTGTCAGATTTGGTGGTTTTTGAAACCACCAGTGTACGCACTATGTGTCCAAAAGGCTAAAACTAACTAACCAAACACAGGTTAATCCAAAAGACTTTTGAGAATGACAAGGCATTTAAGCATGATTTCATCGCTCTTATTCAAGAAAATAAATGCCTATGGGTTAACAGGTTCCGAGTAATGTGTGTGTGAGCACGGATGGGTCGTGAGTCGAGTGCAATTGTGAGTCGGGTCCGGGCTCGTAGATGAATGGGGGGCTTTAGAGTTCTGGCTTCGTTCAAGTTTCTTAATTGCCTGGACACCGATTTGACGTGTTTAGTGTGTCGTTGCCGGACTGTAATAGTGAATATGGCCAAGCGCCGAAAGAACAAGGAAAAACGCCAACATCCAAAGCATGTGTCTTACCAAATCTGGTTTTTAAAACCACCAGTATACGCACTATGATGTGATATGTGATATGATTTTCATCACTAAATAGTTCAGGGAGATTATCTTCCTGAACTGGCTAGCGCTACATACATTGTGTCCAGATATTGTCTGTGGGTAAGGTAAAAATGACAAACATTTCTGGGAATCGCTCCTGCTCAAGGTCTCAAACTAAGATGTTGAGAGAATGAGCCAAATCAATTGCTAAAGAGGGTGTTTTGGGACTGATTTGATAAACCTTGTCAAGAGTGAAGTACCATTGTTTCGGAATATGTCGTGAAAGTTTATTTAGAAAAGCGGTTTAGAATCAAAAGCTTGGACAGACTCTCAATTTTCAAATAAAGCAGCCTACTTTGATTATACAGGGTGTTTCCTAAAGATTGGTAAAACATTCGTTGTGTGATTCCTGGGGTATTTTCATGAAAAAAAGAAAATTGGATTCTTTTAACCTTTAACCCCGCCAGTATGGTACGCCCCTGATTAAAATTTTGAAATTCTGAGCTCAAATTCTCATTCAGCATTAAAAGTTTGTATGATGTACCAAATTTCATGATTTTTGTATGTAAGGTTTCGGAAATATTGAGGAAAAACCGTCTTCGGGGTGCCCTATTTAAAGGGGCGTAGCTCCCTTAGGAAGCATTTTTCGGCAAATGTTTATGGGAACTTTTTTTCATGAAAATACCCCAGGAATCACACAACGAATTTTTTACCAATCTTAAGGAAACACCCTGTATAAGTAGTACAAATTTTCTAAATCCGCGATACTGTCATTTCATCATGATTGAACAAATTGCTGACTTTGAAATGTTAACAAAACAAGAATAAATGGATAATCAATTATAACAATATTGAACGATTATAACTGACAAAAATGATTTCGAATAAGTAATTATTTAGACGTGCTGGAAATAATGTAGGCTGATTTGTCTGAAAATTGAAAAGCTTTTGGACATACTGAACTATAATAGTGATGCATCATGACGCTATTGTTGTACCACAAATTAAATCGTCTGTGGGCCGTTTAACCCAAACTCTTTGCGGAGCAGCCTCAGGCTATTGAAAGTCTAGAACAAGCATACTGTCAAAGCCAGAGCAGGTTTTTTGAGTTCAAAATTCCCCTGCAATGATGCCAAATGCTTGATGGAAAAATGCTAAAACGTCCGGGTATTCTGATTCCACCTTACACTGTCATATTTTCACAGTTGTATACAGAAATATTTTTTTTGATCACATATTTTATAAAATCCTCTTTAACAAATATGGTGATTCCATCCATAATAATTCAGTCTCTAAATACTATACGATTTCCCAATCACGTAAATAACGTGTATAACAAAGGAAGACACAATAAGCGTAAGCTTCATCAGCGGATGGCCTCGCCGGATCGGTAATCCGCGACTTGTTCGGCGAACAATCCGCTAATGTGTGGTGAAAAGAGTCGGGTCCGGGTCGCATCGCGGGCTTACCGGTCTAGACAGCGAACCCCTAACCCGTCCGCGACAGATCTGGGCAGATTTTTGTGTGTGTGGCAACAGCCAGATTTGTCCGTCGACTCCAACCAAACACAGGTTAATCAAAAAGACTTTTAAGAACGACAAAGCATTTAAGCATGATTTCATCGCTCTTATTCAAGAAAATAAATGCCTATGGGTTAACAGGCTCCGAGTAATGTGTGTGCGAGCACGGATGGGTCGTGAGTCAAGTGCAATTGTGAGTCAGGTCCGGGCTCAATTGCCTGGACACCGATTTGATTTTTTAGTGTGTCGTTGCCGGACTGTATTATTCCGCGGTGATTTCAGTGAAATTCTCTTTAAACATATTTTTTTGATAATATGATTTGTTTTAAAGAAACAAACACAGTTGAAGCCAGTTATATTATTTAGTAAATAAACAGAAACTTTGTCATATGGAAATATGTGTAGATTTGGCAGGCAACACGTTGTTGTTGTTCACGGTCAAAACCCCCGTTTCGCCCCTGTGTAGATGTCGAACTCAAACAAAGTCGTCCTTCACCAGTTCTAGCCTTTTAATGTTCTTATGAAGCAACAAATGAAAAGTTCAAAGTTGTCAATAATTTATAAGATGAAAAACATTATGTCACAACAATACTTGGAAGAGCGATAAGTAGAAGTATGACTCGTAAGATTTTTACTCTCCTACATTGAGTTTTTTTCATTTCATACACTATGTAGGTATTACATCAGCAGAACATGCAAAATGGAAAGGTTATAATTTTTCATCATTTTATCTAAAAAGTAGATTCAGCCGCATAGCGCGCGTTCGTGTTTCCAGAAGAAATATGCAAAGTCTAGCACACTAGTAGTGATAGCTAACCCACTTCTAGGTCATTTCCCAAAACTGTCTGTCGCGAGGTGGCGCTGCGATCACGAATTTATATCTCCCCATGTCTTATCTTGCGGACTTCCGTTCATTAATGTGTTATCTACATCTAGTATACGGGGTGTGCGTGAAAATTGTTCGGAATGCGGGTTTGTGGTGTGCTGAAATAGGGTTTGTGGGTCCAAGTATGTGGCGCGCAATGTATAGAATTTTAAAATGTGCATTTTTGAATGTGGAATGCGCGGATTTGGCTATGTATCATTTTGATGTTATCTCACCAGGCTCCGGTCGTTGTGACTAGAGGGCGAAGCCAAGAATTGCTCGTATATTGGTGGAGAAAATTGTTATCACGTTCCACCTGATAAGATGTGATTGCATTGTTGTTTATAGTTAGATTTATGGAAATATGCATTGAATAGCATATGTTTGTAGTAATGAATTGTTGAAAATCAATGAGGATAGTCAACGCTGGTCGAGAGCTGGCGTTTTTTCGACTCTAAGTAGATATATTTCGACTATAATTGATATACGAATTGATCCTTTGCTTCGAAGTCACATACCCAATCATGGTTAATTGGAAATTATTCAATCACATATAAATAGGGAAAAACAGCTGAAAGATTTTGCAAGCGAAGAATTGGAAATGTTACTTTCGGATTATTTATTAAATAACGCAAGACCTTATGAACTTTTAAATATTTGGGGAAAACTACAAATAAGATACAAGAATGAATACTCGCTTCAAATCAAACCCCCATGTTTCATTCATTATAGCCCACCTCATGAAACAACACATTTCGATGGACCTGCCAGATCACAAGAGAAATACTATATTTGTAATGAAAACACTTGAAAGGCGGCAGAACGAACCCAAAGAAAGAGAAAAGCAGACAAAAGCAAACGCTTTTTGGTCAAAAAAAACCCAGGCTGCGTTTGAGTCGTCAACGCAGAAGTCAAGAAAAGAGTGCAAGTCCTTCAGGCTGCACAAAAAGTCAACTAGACTACGGTCCAGAGTTCACCGCAGCGAGAGCGGAGTTAGGACGAACACGTCGCAACCGTGTACTCACCTCTGGTAGTGGCTCCAGATTGTTACTCCCTTTTATTTGTTTTTTTTTCTCGTAACCACTAGTGCGGAGACACATGGGTAGGGCTAGTTCTGCCGGGATCCTACCCTGTGACCAAGAGGTCTTTGGAAGGTAACCCGGTACCAAAGAGCTAAACTTGGGTGAGGGATTGAGACACTAAAGGGCTTAATCCTGCCGTCCTAATGCGGAGAAGAGGTTTAGTGGGTAAAACCCACACTGCCCTATGGTCACACAAATTCAATGTAGATGGTAGCATATGATTTCCGTTTGCCTAAACGTTTAAGAACGTAACTCATGCCGGTATCACTTTCAGTTGGGGCACTGATGATGGCTTTTTATTAGCCGAAAGCGCTTTGCCAGCTACTAATAAAAGATTATTGCTCTGAGTACTCAAACTGTTTTCTTCCTACTTCGAGATGAGCAACACAGCCATTCCTTCCTATTCATATTATATAAGTTAAAAAGTCATATTACTGGACAATAACCAAAAGCAGTTTCATTACTGAACTCATGCTAACATTACCAGATCTAGTGATGACATTATCGAATTGGCAACACTGCTGACGCGAACACTATTCCGTTGTTACCAAATTACCAGATGTTAATACTATAAGTTGGGATTCCGACTTATTTTCACGGAATTCCGTGAAGTCAAGTCGGAATTCCGAGATAATTTCACGGAATTCCGTGAAATTGAGTCGGAATTCTGAGATAATTTGGCGGAATTCCGTGAAGTTAAGTCGGAATTCGGAGATTATTTTACGGAATTCTGTAAAATTAAGTCGGGATTCTGAAAAAATTTCACGGAGTTCTGAGAAAATTTTACAGAATTCCGTAAATCAAGTCGGAATTCAATTTATTTTCTGTAGTGGCGCCTCTACGCTTTCGTATTTACCAATGTACTGCGCTTTTTCTTTTCCTTTAACGTATACATGATCCACGTTTTCTGTTATACTTTTCACAATATCAAAGAACTTGTGTAGTTTAGTGAATCCTTCATTCCATGAAATACAATGGTGATTTTTCATCAACCAATCTGCTTAATTATGCAATTCTGGAGGCAAGTGTTCTACCGCGAAAGGAGATCTTAATATACAGGGTTATTCACGTTATTCGACACGAAACATTATGGCCGAAGTATATGATTTTGAAAAAGTTTTTTTTTTCTGGATGGATAGGGACCCTTTAAGGCTACATTTTAAAAATATTTTTATGTTATACAGGGTGTCCCCAAAACACGAAACGCATCAGAGTTGTATTTTTTTACATGGAACCCCCTGTATATTAATTGATATTTCAATTCTTTCTTCAATTTGAAACAAAACTTGTGATATATATGATACATATTTTTTCTCCATCACACGCAGCTAATTCTTTGGGAATAAATTTTTTGTTTTTAATAATAGATTCTGTTTTGTTTTCAAGTTTGCAAACAATTCATAGAGAGCTGAAAACTTGTTATCATTGAAATTAAAATACAAATCATGATATAGATATCCTTCAGAATTCAAAAATACTCTAATATTTGTGAGATCAATATTATCGAATTGACTAGCATCTTTCATGATGTGTACCAATTATTATATGACGTGGTGCTTTAAGTTTACTACTTGTTTTAACGGGCCAAGTATGACGGGTCGCTTCAGGTAGCGAGGAATATTCCATAATTTCCCAACTACGCAATCCAATGAACAAATCTTTATTAGTTTCAAGAATTTGTGTCAAAGCTAGTTGTTGTGGTATATCAACTTAAATATGGGGTACTTGCCAATAGCATCTTCAATATACAGGGTACGCCTTAGTAAGTAGCCTAATAGAATATCTTGGAAAAGGAAGCGATTGGGATTCTGAAAATTTGTTGGGAGAGATTTCCGAAGATGCTCTATTCAAATGAAATAATGGTGACGTTGCGCGACTTCCGGCTATACCGGAAGTAGGTGTCAACTTGCTTGTTCCAAATGGAAGATCCTTTATATTATTGAATTTTTGGATTCTACATAAAATTCTTGGCAGATTGGATGTTTGATGTCCTATACCTAAGTATAAGCGATTTTGAAATATTTGAGTTTTAATGTCAGAAATGACGTTCGTAGGTTCCTATTTAAATGTGAATTTTTCGTGTGAGGAAGCCTTCATTGTTCAATTTTCATTGGATTTCTTGTTGAAGGGGACCTACTTTAAAAGATTTTTCACAATATTTTGATGACTATTATTACAGGGTGGCCCAAAAATAAGATTAAGAAAACTTCAAAAGATCCATTTTTTCAAATAAGGCCCCTCAATTTTTATTATTTTATCCTATTGAGTATTGAAAATAAAGGTGAGTTTGTAAAAGATTGTCCATTCAAAAAATTCTCATTTTAAGTTTTTTTTTTTAATTTTGGAATCGACAATATTTGATAAACTCACGTTTATTTTCAATGCTCAATAGGATAAAATTATAAAAATTGAGGGTTCCATTCGAAAAAATTGATTTTTGGCGGTTTTCTGGATTTTATTTTTGATCTTATTTTTGGGCCACCCTCTAATAATATTTATCAAAATTTTGTGAAACATTTTTTAGAGTAGGTCCTTTTCAAAAAGAAATCCGATACAAATTAAACAATAAATGCTTTCTTATACGAAAAATTCACATTTAAATAGGAACCTGCAAACGTCATTTTTGACATGAAAACCCAAATATTTCAAAAACGCTTTCACTAAGGTGAAGGACATAATTATATAGGGTGTTCCATTTGAAACAAGCGAGTTGACGCCTACTTCCGGTACAACCGCAAGTCGCGTAACGTCACTTCTATTTCATCTGGAAAGAGCCTCTCCAAAAATCTCTCCCAATAAATTTTTAGAATCTCAATCGCTTTATTTCCCGAGATATTCCAATAGGCCACTCACTATGAAGTACCCTGTATAAGACTGCATCAACATCATCGCTTGCTCGGATCAAAACCAGTTCTTGTTCCATATTCAGGATGATTTTTGTATAGTCTTCAAAAAATCCCATCATCATTTTCAAAGGTATAGATTTCCTTTATCATCAACTTAAATGTTTCCCTCTGCATCTTTATGTGGAAACCATCCAGCATTTTGCAGCTTAAGGCTTTCATTTGTATTATATGGAAGATAACCTTTCAAGGTTGAAGCTAAACCAACATTTCTTACGGAGTCTATAGTAACTAGATTAAGTTCATAGCGAATTTCTCGAAACAAATAAGCTATTCCATTGTTGACAAATTGTAATTTTTCAGAATAGACACCTTAATTGTTGGTCAAGGAACCTTCAATGTAAAGATGACTTCCTGAAGGTAGAGTGTGTATATCAAGTTCTTGAACAGGAATACGAATTTCATCATTTTATTCAAATTTTGAAGAGACAAACGGTTGATACGAATGAAGCTCAGAGCTTATTATTGAATTATCTACATAGAATTTTTCATTAACGTTTAATATATCCATTATTCCAATACTTTTAATCCTAGAGATATAAGAAATTGGCGATTTTGTGATGTTAACTTGTTAGAGTTTTGTCTTGGAATGGTATTTTTAGACAGCTTTTCCTTTTTATATGGCGATAGTTTAAATAGCGATAGTTATATGTGATAACCATATTTTAAAATTTTTTAGATGTAATCGAACTGTTTTGGTCTCGTTTCGAAAATTAATTTAATCACTGCTTGATGCTTGATTTACTATTTTAACAGTGATTTTGTTGATCGTCTTGACGCTGATGGGGAAATAGAGTATTGGTAATTTCATACCCTGAAGGAACAGATGTAAAAAACTGATAAATTATATGAACGGGTAGACCATTACTATATGATCATATGCAAATGTCACAATCATTACAAATTGCATTCACTTTACATCATATATTAACAACTTCATCCGATTCAGATAATTCATTTGATGCAATTTTTCGTTTCTCAAAGCCCAATATTTTCGCTATAGAGTCATTTGGTGTGAAATCTATTTTTTTTTGTGCATAAAGCTGACATTTCAATGTATTGGGATTTGCTTTCACCATAAACCCAACTTATATTGTATTGCGGCCTGGTTGTATGTTGGGTATACTCATAAACGATTTAAAGTCAGCTTACCCCAGTAAATATTCTTTATTTTTATTCAAAAATACAGGTGGATCAGATTCGGCTTTTGACAAAGAAGTATCTCCTGTTATTGTTATAGCGCTAGTCATGATGGCACACTTAACGTTACTGTTGGTTCTTAATCATATCATATTACTGTATAGAAATTCGATTGACAATTGTCCACAATTATTTGTATTAAACTTTTGTACAGTTTCATAAGAATACCAGATTTGGATTTTTCCACAAGTTTCCAAAAAATAAACGAGTTTGATAGGTTTCGAGTTTTTATAGCTATCAAAGTAAAACGCTTAATTCTTATTCTTCATGTATGCAGTCCAATGAGTTCCTTGATTTTGTTCACTATCTAGATTCAAAATACCACATTCCTTCACTTCACATTTTTTGGGGAGGTTGTCACGCATAAATATACACCTCTAAAATGTGGGATCTTCAATATTTTCACATATTTTAGTATATCGATATTTGAAAGGGGTCTCTGCGAACATTTTATTTGTTTTTTTCAATAGATTTTTTCTTGATAGTGCCTCCTTTGCAGGGTTTGATGTATAATCCACCACCCTGCTCGGAAAGATTTTCCATTTCTTTATTGTGTCGATGTAATTCTTCAAGCTGCTCCTTTGATAATTTCATATCATTAACGGCCTTAGCTATTCCAGCTGCACCACCACCTAAGGCTCCTAGTGCACCCAAAACTGGAAGTATTAATTTCAAGAACAAACGACTTACCTGTAGGAAGTTCGTTCTGAATTATATGAGTATACTCGTCCAAATAGATATCATATACATGTACTAACACCTTTCTACTTTATCGAGCACTTATCTAAAGAATATGAATCACAATTTTTTTTCTCCCTTATCTCCTTGCCGCATCATCAATTTTTTTTGTGGAAAATAGAATTTTTTCGGGGTAGGGGTTGTGCAACTACAAGGGAAGGGACATATCTATTTGGACTACTCGTATAATTCAGAACGAACTTCCTACAGGTAAGTCGTTTGTTCTTGAAATTATATTTCGTATACTCGTCCAAATAGATATTATATACATGTAAATGTTCAGAGGCTTCACATTCTATTTACCTTTCGACTAATAACACGAGCAATAATACCTATGTGTACAACTTTCTCAAAAACCATATATTTTATCATAATCTACTAACAGATCAATAATACACTTTATAACTATCACTATTACATAATAAGCATAACCTTTAATTTCCTGTTTATAATATCGACAAGGCAATAATAGTTGTTTAACTTCTATATTATAACCCAATCAATATCTAGCTAAACATAGTAATACTTGAAATCTCCGCATCAAAATATCGCTGAATCTATGTATTAGTTATTAATTCCACAAAATTCAATCTATTGTCATCTAAAGGCCTATTGTAAAATTTTTTAAACACTTGCGAATTTCTTGATCATCCTACAGTATCCTTGATTTGATCTATACTAATTCCCTTCCTAAAGGCCGCTGAAGTTGTATCATGTCTCGTACTGTGAGAATGGTATTTGTTCGTATCAATTCCACTTTTTTTTAATGTATCTTTTATCCAACCGATAGTCTGAGGGCTAGCTATATGATGAGGTTTTTTGAACGTGAGTATGAGATCCCCATCATTATCTTTTCTTAACAAACTTGTTCTTGACAAATATGCTTCCAACGTACTCGCTACACATAATTCTGGACACTCTGTGAAATAGTTGAATTCCAAAACAGGCTGTTGCCGATTATAACTTGAGGTTTTAAGTATTTCTGTGATGAAAATTTTTATTCTTGAGGAATCTGTACCATGAATATCTTTAATTTTGATTTTGGAAAATAGTCTGGAGTCTCTGACCTGTTGCCAATAATAATAAAGATGCCAGTTTTTTGGTGAGCATTTTCAACGGGAGTGTATTTAACGGATATAATTTCTTCAAATAGTCTAAGACTGGCAAGGGGTCCCATGTCGTCTTGTACTTTGAATAAGATGGTTTAGTTCTATACACACCCTTAAGAAAACGTTTGATTATTATTTTATACCCATAAGCGTAACTTATAATTAATGATAACGCCGATCGATTGATATTTAAAGTCGTGTACGAAGCTTTCTCCAGAAAAAGTTCATCAAGGAAAGTAATGATATTTCCGACATTTGTCTATCATTTTGCGCTTGCAAAACAACCACCATTGTTTATACGTTCCAGTATATTGCTCGAGAGTAGCTTTACTTATAGACTCAAAAAATATAGGTATCGCTGCATCAGGAACGCCACGTTTCAGAAATGATCCCCGGACAATCTCCTTACTGCTAGGGACAACTGCCTCCAAAGAGGATGGGGAGTCCTAAAAGGAGACAACAATAAACGTTTATTTGGTGGTAGAATTGATGGTTCTTCGACGCAGAGTCTCAAAAATAATGGATACCAGTGTTGAGTCTGCCATAAGGGCACAATTACAATACCTTTTGCTCTATCTCTTATTATTTTATTCAAAACCCTACACACAACTGAGAAAGGAGTAAAGGCATAAAAGTGGTTACAATCTCGCCAATCTAGGCTGAACGCATCGGCAGCTATAGCTCCCGGGTCTTGGCGCCAAGAGACAAATTTTGTACATTTGTTGTTTATATTACTGGCAAACAAATCAATTGTCGGATTTCCAAACTCCCGAATTATTTTACGAAAGGAATTTTCATTCAAACAATACTCAGTATCAGTTGACCTTGACCGTGACTCTATATCAGCTATTGCATTTTCTTTGGAAGTGATATAAGTTGCGAAAATAGATATGTTTCTTTCTTCACACCACGACCAAATTGTTTTTCTCGGTTTATTTAGATTTTAGAACCGAATTCCTCCCATCTTATCAATATATGCTATGGCAGTTTTATTATCAACTCGAAACACTATATTTGTTTGGTTTTTGTTGAAGGCAAAACAGTTAAGTGCATAAAATATCACCAACAGTTCAAAGTAGTTTATGTGATGACTTTCATCAGTTTCACCTCAGAACCCATGTGTTTTGTTAATACCGCAAACTGCACCCCAGCCGGTTCTTGATGCATCGGTAAATATTTCTAAATCACAATTTTTCCAATTAATAATATTGTTAGGGTTCAAAATATTATTTTTCCACCATTTTAGTTCGATGTTCACTTGATCGGTTATCAACATTTGAGCTTTATATGTATTAAACTTTTTAAGAGCTAGGTATTTTGAACGTTCCAAATCCTTAATATGAAGCCACTCATAACAAACAGCAGGGCATGCAGCAACTAATGTACCAACCACTTTTGGAAATTCTCTAATGGATACTTGTTTCTTGTTATGTAGTGTAGTGACTAAGGAGATAATCTTGTTTTTCATTCAATTGGTAAGTCCAGAGTAAGCTCTTCGCTTTTATGAATAAATCCTGAATATTTACATTTATTTGATGGAATTAATTTACATTTTTTGTCATTTATGATCAAGCCCAAATGCTCCAACAGATAAATAATCCATTTTACATGGTCTTGAGAATCTTGCTTAGTCCTACCAACAACAAGAATATCATCCAAGTATATGACGCAAAAAATTCCAATCGATCTAAGCTTATTTAGCAGTGGTTTCAGTTATTCAGTAAACACATATGGTGCTGTGGATAACCCCATAGACATGACATTATATTGAAATAGGGTGCCGTTAAACCCAAACCTTAAAAACATTTTTGAATTGGTGCTAATTGGTATCATATAATAAGCGTCTTTGTGGTCTATGGTGGACATGAAACAGTTTTTGTAAATCAGATCTCGTGCAGATTTATAATTTTCCAATTTGGAATGTGGCATTGGAATCAAAAATCTATTTAGATTTTTCAAATTTAGAATAAATGGAGAGGATCCATCTGATTTTGGAACTAAAAAGAAGGAGGATATGTATTCATTTTTGCTATGAAAACATTGACCTATTATACCCTGTTTCTCAAATTTATGTATAATCTTAGTCACTTTTTGTTTCTCTAATGAACTAAATAAGCTTATTCCAGGCCTATGGTCTTGAATAGGTTTTCCTCTTAACTGTATTTCATAACCCTCTAACGAAGACAAAAGGTTTTTACCATTTGTCATATTCATCCATACTTCCATAAAAATTTCAACCTGCCTCCATATGCACTCACCTCCATTACTTGTGATATCCGCCTCTGTGGTGATAAGTTGGCTTCGCGTGGTACTTCCGTGATGTCCGATGTGGTGTTCTTTTAATTTTGTTCTTGTGGTATGTTCCCCGATAGTTTAAAGAAGCATTGCCTGTTGATTGGTTCTTGAAGGATCCCCTAACATTTTGAACCAAGCTTGATGGGTAGGTGGTTGGGAATTGCCTATTCGCCACGAAATTTGACTTTGTAAATTTCAATTCTTTTCCAGTGCGTTGGTGATTTTTAGCTTCCTTAAATTTCTCCAAAAAATCCTCGCCACACAAAAATTTGTCGGGTCAACTTTCTTGTACAATTTTCTGCACGGTGGGGTTCAAACAAGCTTCAATGTGGAACTTTCTGCTTTTTGTTAACATATGACAAGCATCATTGATTACTTCTCCTGCATCTATAAGACAGGGCATGACTTTGGAGCCCACGTCCGTTGTTGCTTCTTCCACCATTATTGTATTCAGGCCCTTCACCAAGGCGGCTAATCCGTTTCCAAGTTGGTTCTGAACAGTAGTCATATATTTATCGTGATTTCTTTGAGCATCAGTTATGGATACCGATATCTACGGATTTAGTCTTGGTCCTTGCAGAAACTTAAGATTTGTTGGTGTTGTGTACTTCTTATGCAATTCTTCCTTCTCCTGTTTGGCAACTCCAAGAACTAAATGTTTGTTCCAACGGTCTGCTATGATGGGTTGCACTTCCTTCCCCCATGTTGGTTCATTTCCCAATGGCTCATCGCCGAACAGTCTCAACACTTCATCCGGGACTACGGGCGTGGTCTCTTTACGTAAGACCTCATGTACCTCCACTTTTTGCAGTTCTTGTACTCCATGCAACGGGAAGTGGCCTTCAAAAAAGAAACAAAAGTTTTGCTAGACTTTCCCACTCCAAATAAACAAATGATAATTGAATAGTGAATTATATTCACATAAAACGTATAGGCAACTCGGCAGTCGATTGCTCTTACGTATTCCATTAACTTTAACCAAAAAATTATAAACGACATCTCGATGATCGGATGCTCATTTATGCATAGGTTATATTATTATTATAGTACGTATCTGCAGTTTATGATTGTGTATTGAGAATAATATGTTCAAATAACTCAATTCATAAAAAGCAAAATCTTGAAACTGTCTCCTCAGTCTGACCATGACCAATCCATATACGTTTCGTCCTACTAGGACTCATCAGTACGGCTATGGGTCTAAGTCAGACTGAAGAGAACGGTTTCAAAAGGGTTCGCGTCTAGCTGACAAGTAAATGAAATGTGAAATGTTGTAGTACATAACGCCATCTATCGATAGAATTTGTAAATCTAAGGATGGAATTCCCATCAATCTAATGAAAGACTTCTACCATTTGGTGGCCATATTGTCTACAACGAGTTCATGGATAATCCTCCCCGGAAAGCAAGAAAAAGGAAAATCTTGAAACTGTTTCCTCAGTCTGACCATGACCAATCCATATACGTTTCGTCCTATTAGGACTCATCAGTATGGCTATGGGTCTAAGTCAGACTTAAGAGAACGGTTTCAAGAGGGTTCGCGTCCAGCTGACAAGTAAATGAAATGTGAAAAGTTGTAGTACATGACGCCATCTATCGGTAGAATTTGTCGACCTTAGGATGGAGTTCCCATCAATCTAATGAAAGACTTCTACCATTTGGTCGCCATATTGTCTACAACGAGTTCGTGGATAATCCTCCCGGGAAAGCAAGAAAAAGGAAAATCTTGAAACTGTTTCCTCAGTCTGACCATGACCAATCCATATACATTTCGTCCTACTAGGACTCATCAGTATGGCTACGGGTTCCAAGTCAGACTGAAGAGAACGGTTTCAAGAGGGTTCGCGTCTAGCTGACAAGTAAATGAAATGTGAAATGTTGTAGTACATAACGCCATCTATCAGTAAAATTTGTCAATCTTAGGATGGAATTCCCATCAATCTAATGTAAGACTCCTACCATTTGGTCGCCATATTGTTTACAACGAATTCGTGGATAATCCTTCCGGGATTGATGGGAATTCCATCCTAAGATTGACAAATTCTACCGATAGATGGCGTTATGTACTACAACATTTCACATTTCATTTACTTGTCAGCTAGACGCGAACCCTCTTGGAACCGTTCTCTTCAGTGTGACTACGACCCATAGCCATACTGATGAGTCCTAGTAGGACGAAACGTATATGGATTGGTCATGGTCAGACTGGGAAAACAGTTTCAAGATTTTCCTTTTTCTTGCTTTCCCGGGAGGATTATCCACGAACTCGTTGTAGACAATATGGCGACCAAATGGTAGAAGTCTTTTAATAGATTGATGGGAATTCCATCCTAAGATTGCCAGATTCTACCGATAGATGGCGTTATGTACTACAACATTTCACATTTTAATTCGTAAACTCATAACAACACCTTCCAAAACAAAATAACTCGTCAGTCGGTTATCTAGTATGGTTCATAGTCTCACTTACTTTTACTTGAATCATCACCATCTGATTTGATAATTCGTCTTCTTCGTTTTTTCTTTGAATCGCATTTCTTTCCTAGACGTTCTAGTTTCTGAATTGAACGCCTCCTTCCTTTGTTTATTTCTTCACTATCACTATCACTTTCTTCACAAAATCTACGTCTTTTAGGCATTTTGACTTTTACTGCGAAATAATACCTGTGTGAACTCGATAAAGCACAAAAATGTAATGACTTGGCCAGTTCAGGTATGCAGCGGCGAGGAGATAAGGGAGAAAAAATTGTGATTCATATTCTTTAGATAAGTGCTCGATAAAGTAGAAAGGTGTTACTACATGTATATAATATCTATTTGGACGAGTATACGAAATATAATGAAAGAGATCCAACAATTTTTTCAGTTTGATAACTCGTTTTATTTTTAGGTTCTCTTGATCCCCATTCCAAGTTTCCGTTTTCCTTTCATAATCCCAGTTACTGCCAGAGCAAAAATTCTTTCCCTTACCAAGGGATCTTTTGCTTTAACACTTTGCCAAGCTTTATCTGCTCGGTGTTTTTGAGGTAAATCAGTAGTGTGTGAGTATGCAATATCGTGTTCTCGACACGCAGCATCCAACGGATTAATACCAGACTCTCCCCTATTCAATCTCTCTTCAATATTTGTACCAGGACCACAAAATTGATAGCCAGGGATATGAAGCTCAACTGATAGTTTATTAATAGGAGTGTCTATTAAGCCTTGAACTTTCTTCTTGGAGTGTTTATAGGAAGTACACTTTCGTGAAGCGTGTACAATCATTTTATACCCGGCGATGTTTGTATGTACCTATTATTTATATATCATTTTTCAGTTTAAAAAGATTAAAGGCGATTGTCTATCAATAAGATGTTAATGCTGTCTGTTCATATGTCTATCTGATAAGTGTATTAATACTTTTGCAAAAAACAATTCTGTCTATTGATATTTAGAAAAACAATCGTTTTCTTTACCCATCACAAACCATGATGTGAAAAATTTCACGGAACCATTTCAAAAACATGGTGATTTATTTGGTGGGAAATCGAAAAGATGTCTCATTGTTGGACCATCTGCTTCAGGTAAAACCAATGTGATGTTGGCTTTACTTGAGCATCCAAATGGAATAAGATTTGCAAACGTGTATACCTATATTCCAAATCATTACAAATTACAACAACCAAAATATACATATTCAAACAACTATTGACAACATGAAAGAGATTGGATATTTCAAGTATGAAAGCGATGAAAATATTATTCCTCCTCATGAAACAGCACCAAATTCAATCATCATATTTGATGATAATATCATCATATTATAGCATGTGGAAGTCAAACTATAATAAGAGACTATTTCACGCAAGAGAGATATAAAAATACAGACTGTTTTTTGTTTGTTTCAAGGTTATTCATCAATTTAGAAAAGACCTATACGCGAGAACTCAAATTTGCTCATTTTATCTAAGCAGGATTCTATGAATTTAAATCATATATACATATAATGCATTGAGTTTAATAAGGCTTTAGAGAAGGAAACCTTCAAAAATAATGGCACCATCATCCAATTTTGGACGTATGTCTTGAGAAATTCACTGTATCGCTATCCTTGTCGAGTTATATCTATCTGCGTCGCCCAAAACTGACATGTTTGGACGCGGTTGCCGATTTGGGCAAATCTTCATCAATGAAAATTCCTCTGTGTACGAGATTGATTGATAAGACATGATACAATGAAAATTAAGGAGGATTGAGTATTGTTCATTTTTCAAGAAGGTGCATCAAGGTTCACTATTCTAGATTATCGCATAATCAGACACATTTACAACCATGATTTCGTGTGAATCAACTCAATGTTGAACAACGGTGATAGTGTCTAATGATGATATTATTTCATATCATAAATAATGTGAAACATTTTTGTGCTACTCAAAGCTTAATTACTAACATTCATTAAATAATGATTTTTTGTGCATTGGATACAGGCGATACATAGTAAATATTAGTCCTAGTACACGGCAACGCTGCCTTTAAACAGCTGGTTTCGATTTTGAAGGTATTGCGGTGATGCCATGGGGTTTCAACTTGAAAACTTCTACTTTCGTGCTTGTGAAGTGTCGTATTGTGACTTTATTTGTGAAAAATGGTAAGATTGTGCTTGCTGAGTCAAAAACTGGACCATTCGGAACCAGAAATCACCATTCACAGGTAAGTGTCAAATTTGCATTGAGCATTGACTGGAGAGGGATCCAGTGGTGTAGAGTGTAGGCATCATCATATTTCATTCATGAAAATGTGGATTTTTCAATCTTCAGGAAGTTTAAATGTTTGTTTTTATTCGTGAATAGGTAACAACGAAAAAATTAAACTGATTCGGAAAAAAAAGCCTGAATGGTAGTGTTCGGGTAGTGTTTTATGCAATAGGAACAGATTGTTCTCAAATAAGAAAGGATATTCATATTACTTGAATACCTATTCCATTATTTCCTCGATTATTTCATACACAGTCAAGATGAATTATTTATTGGATACTTCCTCAACTGTCTTATTTTCGTTTTTTTTTATTACAATAAGGTTGAAGTTTTCAGTAAGAATGCTTACTTTTACAATTATTATTATTATAATCACTTTTTAGAGCTCTTAAAACCTCGCGTTTATCTCGAAATTAACTTTTTGACATATCGCCCTCTTTGCCTGTACCTTTCAATTGGAATTAAGAATGTTGACGACGCCCAGTCTTTCTTCCTGTTAAAGCGAAATATAGTTTTTCCAAAAATTTGCTCGAAACCAATCAATAGACTTTTATGAAGGGACATTTTTGTCAGAAACGTCAAATAAAAAAGATAAAGGGGGTCTAAATTAATATATAAAAAAACCTTGTACAGGGCACAGCTAAATGGACCCCGCAATTCACTTTTTAATTTGACGTTTGGAAAAAAGTTCTAAATTAAAGTTCAATAGTTGAAAAAAGATATTTACCCTGTTCCCAAGGCTTCCGAATAAACCTTTACATTTTAAAACGTGCCAGAAAAAATGGCAATTTTATTTTTAAGGTAGGTAGGATAGGATATTTAAAAAATGTTTAATTTTCTGGAGAATGCGAAGAGTGAATAGAAACTGCAAATATTGGTACTTGCAAATTGAAGCAGGGTACCTACGCATTATGTATTGTTTATTTAACCATACTTCTTTGAATATTTGAATGTATATCTAGACATAAATATTTTTGGGCCAAATTTATGTCTAAACATACAAAATTAAATTTTTGTCTAGACATAAATTTAAAGAAGAATAGACCAATATACAATATTGCTTACCTGCTTCAATTTGCAGGTATACCAATATTTGCGGTCTTTGTTTAGTATGACTCCTGCACCATATTTCTTTGAATTTATCTCCACTCACTTTCCAGCACTGATAATCATTTTGGTATAGTTAAAAATAGTTTTTCGGCCATTTATTCATAATACTTTCCGCCTGTACATATACTTATGTATTACAACCAAGAAAAGTAAAACGTTGCTGTTTCCTATTTTTTATATTTTTTTCTTGTTATCCAATTTTAGATTTCCAAAAAATGAAGAGCTGCGAAATATTTGGTGTTCTTTGGTCAGGATTGACGAGGACCGACTTCGAATCAAACCTCCCTTTTTGTGTTCGGCCCATTTTAACCCACAAGACTATTTACGTGACATTGATGGAATCAAATATTTAAAACCGGGAAGCTTGCCAATCATGACTCACCGGCAGACCATACAGTTTCCCGTCTCCAAAAACAAAAATCATATGGCAAATTGAGTAAAATGGCCTTAGAGATATGTAAGAAAGGCGAAATATATTTTGTATTTTGGTTGTCATTTTATTCGGAACCGTAATTCATTATTGTCGGAAGAACAGCAGGAGATTTAATTTTTAATGTTATGAAAATTTCAATTTTTATTGATTCAGAAAGTCAAAAATGTGATATACTGTCATATAACAATAACGACATAGGTACCTACCCAAATTAATATTCATTTATATTTTTCATACAAAACGGTTGAAACTCGAAATGTGCCGCCTCTGTTCCAGATGAAAATCGAGTCCGGACGTACGTATTATAAGAATCACATGTTCTCATGCGGTGTTGCCCGATGGGTTCGGATTCCTCGTTTTATCTCTTTCCACTCATAGTGTTGTCTCTTTCGCACTTATTGTGATGTTGGCGTCAAGACTAATACCATTTTATGAATGGGATGCCCAGTCTATAGTATTTAGAGTCAATGATATAATGTCTTTCGCAACCCTTAGCCTTTTATGCTGTTGGTTACAGTACCTCTGTTAAGAGAGATATTGAAGAAAGTTATTAAGAATAAAAAGGCATGGCCAATTTTGATACAGGCTTTGAATTTTTTGGGGACTTTTGTTTTTGTCAATTTTATAGACATTTTGAGTTTAGTACATTTGTTTCAAGAGTTTTAAAAAAAGTTATTGAAGAAAGTGGTTTAGGATAAAGCGTTATGGCCGAATCTTAGTTGTTACACAAAATTGGTCTTTTTTTTTAAGACTCAAAATTTTCGAGTTCCACCAAAAAATCAAAAAATTTGCTTCAAAAATGTTATTCGAAAATTTATTTTCATTCTTAACAACTTTCTTCCAAAACTTTTTCCAATATCTCTTCAAACAAAGCTACTTTACTTCTGGTCATTTTTTATAAAATCGCCCCAAAACCAACCTGTTTATCAATTGATTTGACGAATTTTTTTCACATTTCGGACCATGAGGGAACGATTCCCAGAAAATCGTAGACAAACTTGGATTTTTTTTATCATTTACACCTTACGAAGACTCAATCCGTGAACACACTTTAGGTGGGACTGTAGTAGTTTAATGCGCTGTTACGTGAAAACTTGATACAGACTTGGCCAAGGGGTAGTTTGGAAGCCAGGCTACACTCTTGGGTGGTAATGAACAAATGATTTTTGACTAGCTCAACCAGGAGAGTGGTCGTGGATTAAAAATCTCAAAAGAAACGATTAGTAAAAAAGCGCCACTCGTTTTACCCTTGAAATCACCAGTCCTAGAAAACGGAAAATGGAAGAAAATCAGACTCCAAAGTTTCCAAGACCAAGGTTATATTTAAACGCAAAACATACAAACTTGAAGAACTCGAATAAGCACCGAGTACTGTCCAAGAATACACCTCAGCAACTTGTCAACAGCTGTACGCATTGAACTCGATACTACGTAACTGAAAGGGCCCCTGTCGTGTCGACACATTGAGTTTTATAAGTTTAAAGTGAATGTGTCGACAGCTGAGGCAATATTAGTCGTATTTTTTGCCGCATACAGGCGCATGGGTATATTTTGATTGGACTAAAAAGGTGATACTTGTAACGAAGTAACTATAATTTTCCGGTAACTTTCTTATTAATCAATCGATCGAGCATTTTCTTTTTCTATTTTAATGTAACAAATTCCCGGGAAGTGTATTCTGCAAATTAAAACCACATGCCATGCGTCATTTATTATTTATCAATTAATAACCGGTACGAAAGTAGATTAATCGCAACAGAAGAACCCTGGCCAGTACCAAACGTATGCAAAACGCGCGCAGTTCCCCAGCTCTCGTAGTGTGCTTCAAGTATGGACTGGCTCAGGAGTGTATTTAACGCGACGCACCAGTAGTTTCGAGAATTAATCCACCGACCAGCAGCCTGCAACCAGCTCCTGACAAGGTAAGGTAATTTCACATCCTTCAGCTCCCCGTAACGCTGAAAACCTCAAAGGAGGGTAGGTATATGGTAAGGATACAGGTTGTGTGAAAGGGTCTGAATGTTGCATGAATGAGGGTGTGTCTGATTAGGGAAGCTTAGGGGTGCAACGATCTGGCTTATGTTACAGGGTTGCATTCCTTCGTTCCGCTCATACACACACATGGCCTGAAAACGTCCTGCCTGATTAGGGAAGCTTAGGGGTGCAGCGAGCTGGCTTATGTTACAGGGTTGCATTCCTTTGTTCCGCTCAGACATACGTTTAGCCTGAAAGCGTCCTGCCCATAGACGTATAATACGTCTATGGTCCTGCCTGATTAGGGAAGCTTAGGGGAGCAGCGAGCTTGCTTATGTTACAGGGTTGCACTCCTTTGTTCCGCTTAGACAAAGCATGTTAGGGTGGAGACAAGGGCAGATCGAGCTGGCTCATGTTACAGGGGTAGGCTCATGTCTCCACAGAAGGGTATGAAACTGAAGTACAACCTGTGCCGTCACCATTATCCGGTACGCGTAAATAAAATCCAGAATACCTGGAATCCTAGAGCTGAAGGAGTTTGGGTACTACCCCTAAGGACTACGTCACAAACATCCCTGGAAGCTTTGTACCCTCATTGTCTTGACTGCGTTCCTGTTGAAGAAATCCTGATCATGCCCCGGCAGAAAAATCCTGTTAAAGCCCCGGACGGCTGTATTTTTCCTGCGCGTCGTAATAATAATAAAGGGGACGCGTAATCTTGAACCGCGTTACACACTCTATCTCTCTCTCTTTACTTTTTTTTATACGGAATGTTGTTGATTTGCTTAAGGCGTTCGGAATTTATTATTTTTGACACATTCCAGTAAGATGAGGTTTTAAGTAAATACCTTGGGTTTATGCGTGTTGAAGTTATGTTTATTTTCGGATAATAGACGGGAATGCTATTTTGGTGAATTGTTGGTTTTATTTCTGTTTACTCTACGACCCCTGGGCATTACACCCTCCACTGTTCAAAGGCTACTCGAAAGGCATGTGGGCCCTTTACCACGTTAATCCAAAGGGTGGCGCTCGAGTTTACGGCAATTGGAAAAGTCTCAAGAAGATC
This sequence comes from Orchestes rusci, assembly GCA_958502075.1. Lineage (NCBI taxonomy): Eukaryota > Metazoa > Arthropoda > Insecta > Coleoptera > Curculionidae > Orchestes > Orchestes rusci. The sequence goes on along the minus strand of OY293303.1, from coordinate 54,827,889 downwards.
GATCAAGGAAAATTCGAAGTAGCGCTACATACTATCTTTGTAACACTCATTGCGCTTATGCGAAGTCGGAGGTTTTCAAATAGTTTGAAGATAACAAATTGAAAAAACGGTTGATTTGTTTTGAAAAAATTACTACAATTCTGTGCATACTTAGTAGTCTTGATTATCATGATATTATGGATCTATATTTCAAATAACTATCTGGAAAAATGCAAAATAAGAAAAAAATTGGAAAATAATGAAGTTCACTTGGATGATCCGTAATTCGATTGAATAGTTGAGAAAATACAGGGTAGGTAGTAGGTGCAGGGTGATTTATAACCTGTGTATTGAGTGAAGTAGAGGTATAAACTTGGAAAACTTTGATAGCTTAAAATAAAAATGAAAATACTTTTATTTTGGAGGTAACATTAAAACTAATAAATATGGTGTTTTTTAATAACCCTTCATACCTTTCTAGCATTATTTCAAGCAAGATATGAGAAAACAAACTTTGGAAATGATGTTACTAGTACCAACGAACTCGAACAGAATGTGAAATTGTCACATTTTCAAAACAAGGAAGTTTCTCCTGCGGCAGGCCCAGATTGCCCCAATCGCTATGCCTCCCAGATTGCCCCTGCTGCAGGCGTGTGAGTAGGGCCCTTAACTAGGACAATTTCGTGTAGGTATACTTCGGGTGCCCTTGTTCTTGATAATTGGAGCTATATCACTTACCCAAAAAATAAAATCTGCTTTTTTGGAGTGTATTAACCATTTTGGCACCCACACAGCAGCAAACTGAAGGCTTTCTCTTGGGTTTCACTACTCATCATCTACCCACTAGCCCTCACTAGCCTAATCACCCAAAATTACAGTATATTATACCCTCGATTATAGCCATGAAACAGTCACGACTCAATCAAGATACCATGGAATAAAATCTAAACTTATCAAAATCACAAATAAATCCAATAACGCTCACGCTTTTTCCTTGAAAACTAGAAAATCTCAATGGAGAAAACACATTCAAAGCAATGAAATTATTTTGAACCTACAGAGAATCAAAGAAAGCTACATATTGATTGAAAGGTTAGGATGACCTAAATAGGGTGTTCCGGTGATCATGTTACAGACTTCTAGGGTAGATAAGACAATCGAAAATAAGAAAAAAGTTCATATGAACATGGGTCCGGAAACGCTTATTCCTTCTTTACCAAAATACCCCCCTGGTTTGTACGCCCCTGGTTAAAGGTGACAATATCTGGAAGGCACAAATTGATGAACCTACCAACTAGATTTCATGTCCCAAAATAATTGGTGACGATAGCTACAGTCTACAGTGATACAAAAGCTATAAAACGAAAAGTAGTTTTTGAAGGTAGTTTTCGAAGTGCCCTAGCTCCCTGAGGAGGCGTTTCCGGACCCATGTTCATATGAATTTTTTTTCTCATTTTCGTGTGTTTCATCTACCCTAGAAGTTTGTAACATGATCACCGTAACACCCTGTATATGTCAACAGATATGACAAAGATAGAAACCCCTTTCTGTCTCTATCTCTTTCTACTCGAAAATTTGTCTTCAGTCAACTCCATGTAAACAGCACGGACGGGTCCCTTCCAGGTACGGTAGTATCGAGTTCAATGGCTGTACGACGTGAGAAAGGATAACAAATCACCTAACCAATAATAGCTGTGTCTGTTTTGCTCCACTAGTGCACACTTTTCTACACTGCAACACTCAGTGTGGCTTTGTTTGAGAAAAGTTTGTCTGTTTTTTAGTATAGAATATCTTCACTAAACTAGTAAAGATATTTTATCCTAAAAAACCGACAAACATTTCACAAACAAAGCCACACTGAGTATTGTAGTGTAGAAAAGTGTGCACTAGTAGTAGAGCATAACAAACACACCTAATATTCATCACTCAATATTTATCAAAAGTACACTTTACGATTTCGATGACTTCACTTGAAAGTTAAAATAATCGCCGTCGTTATGATCATAATGACTTCACAGTGGTTGTGCTCGTGAATGTAAAGGATGTATTTATGATCAAGGTAGGTTAAAGTGCACTTGATATCACTTGATAGAAATCAATAAATTGTGGATGATTGTAGTATATTGTATTATGAACATGAACCAAATCACCGCAATATCTTGGAGTTAAGATTGGAGGTAAAAATTACAGCTTTTTTGTACGTGAATTTTTTTTTATTGAGCAATTGTCAACTTTGCGAAACTGGTATGTTTCATCCTCAGGGCTAAAAATAGAAAAAAAAGGACAATATTACCGATCGGCAGATCTAAACACTTCTTTAGAAAACATATTAAAATTGGATATAAAATGACGTAAAATTGTGAATGGAACATACGGTGTGTCAACTCTGAAGTCACCCACCCTGTATTGGGTATCGATGATTTTTTGTTTAAAACATACATTCTGGAATTTTTTTAACAAATTAGAACGAAAATTAGAATTAGAACGTACAGGAAGACTCAATGAGCAGTATAAGTATTAAATTAACAAATTAACAAAAAAAATAACCAAAACAGTAAAATTTTTTTTTTGAAAATGTGAAGAATTTTGGTCATTCTGATTGAGATTCCGTTGTCAGATTCCCCAATACGATTCTCTGAAATTTGAGCCACTTTGAACCCCCATAATCACCTAAAAGTACGTCCCTGGAACTGATTTTGTATATTGATCAAAAAGTGTTTGACGAGACCTAACAAAAAAAAAATGAAAATCGGTTAATAAACAAAAATGGTACAGGGGTGGAACACATAAGAGTGAACACTCTGTAGATAAAAAATAACGAAAAAGACATGAATTTACAAAAAAAGTACAAATAATTGAATTAAAAACCGATCTTCAAACGCAATGGGAAACATTCCAACCAATCTGAAGCGATAAGAACTACATTGTACTTATCTATATCGTAAGGAAAAACTCACTCAGCTCAAACATTTATAAACATGTGTTTTTTGGAAAAACATAGAAAACATCACATAAAGTGATTAAGAAAAACACAGTACATTCATTCTCAATACATATACCGTGAATTCCTCACGAAAAACTGAATTATTTCATCGTTTGATGCATCTGTTTACATTATATGCAGTGGTTCGCGAACCCAACTGAATGTTATAAACTAATAATAATGTTGTGGTAAATTTGGCTCAGATCTTGAACATCCGTATTCAGGTGGACATTGGGCTGAGTTTTCTTTATATGTGCCATCAAAAAAATAGCCTTTTGTTCAGGTTAGATTCTCGATCCAGAATTGAGGCTTCGTCGAACCTAAATTTGTGTCCAGTGTCGAAATTGTGCCTGGCCAGTCCTGTTTTTGGGTTTTCCAACTCCGTGATTGCACAATTTCTTTTGTGATCCGCAATACGCCTCTTCAGATATTGTTTTGTTTAACCAACATATGAGTCACAACCGCCGCATGGAATCGTGTGTATCACATAGCTTTGATCACTTAGTTGGACTGGATCCTTGGATTTTGTAAACAGAGATCGTACCGTCTTTGTAAGTAGTGGGTAATGGTGACCTCATTGCCGTTCAGTTTTTTTCCAAGATTGACGGAAAGGTTCTTGATGAACGGCAATTTGAAATATCTTCCTCTTTGGGCTTCTAGTGTTCGAGGGGGGGAGTTGTTATTGTGTTGGTGAATTATGTTGTTGATCATCGTTTTTGGATACCCATTGGCGAACAGCGTACTACGCAGACTCTGAATGTTTTTTTTCCAAAAACACAGGTGGCTCAATTTTTAAATTTTCTCTTTGGATTGCTGAGTCACATTGATCTTCTGCTTAAATGGGTGAGACGAGTTATAGTTCAAGATTCTGTTGGAGCTAGATGGTTTCTTGTGAAGGACAGCATACAACTGGTCTTTCTCCCTTATCAACAGTAGAGCCCAATGTCCACCTGAATACGGATGTTCAAGATCTGAGCCAAATTCACCACAACATTATTAATAATTTATTACATTCAGTTGGGTTCGCGAACCACTGCATATGATGTAAACAAATGCATCAAACGATGAAATAATTCAGTTTTTGGTGAGGAATTCACGGTATATTTATTGAGAGTGAATGTTCTGTGTTTTTCTAAATTACTTTAAGAAAAAAGTTTCTAAATTAAATATAAATAAAATATAAAAAAAATAAAATAAAATAATATAATAAAAATATGAATAAAAGTTTCTAAATAACTTTAAGTGTTATGTTTTTCCAACAAACATATGTTTATGAATGTTTAAGCTTGATGAGTTTTTCCTTACGATATAGATAAGTACAATATAGTTCTTATCGCTTTAGATTGGTTGCAATGTTTCCCATTGTGTTTGAAGATCGGTTTTCAATTCAATTATTTGTAATTTTTCTGTAACTACTTGTCTTTTTCGTTATTTTTTATCTACGTCCCATTTACAATTTTATGTCATTTTATATCCAATTTTGATATGTTTTCTAAAGAAGTGTTCATATGTGCCGATCGGTAAAAATGTCCTTTTTTTATCTATTTTTAGCCCTGTGGATAAAACATACCAGTTTCTGAACGTTGGCAATTGCTCAATAAAAATTTTCTCACGTCCAAAAAAGCTGTAATTTCTACCTCCAATCTTGATACCAGTGGACGAAATGATCAGACAACATAATCTTGGAGTAACTTGATGAAATGGAGTGGACTCACCAACTTCCTGGAGTTCGTATTCATCAACTTTGTCTACAGGTCAGGACTCACAATTTTTGGTGATTCATAGATTGGTGGTCCATCAGATCTATACAATCTCCCAGCAATGATGTTTCCGGTACGTACAAAGGTTATTGATTTTCCAGATGATAGGGAATGGGTCCAAGATCACGTGGGTAAGTCGTAATCTGATTGTGATTGCTTCTAAGGGTAAAGAAGTTCTACGGGTGAAGAAGTTCAGAAAACTCACCTTGGGTGGTAGGAGGCCTCAAAGTTTAGCCGCGCACCGCGTGCTAAAGAGATTCCCACAAAAATGGTCAAAATCCAGAAATATCAGCACAATGCCAATGGTAAGTATACCAGAAAAGAAAAATATAGCCGGGGAACTTTTTTATATCAGCAAAACGTGCTAATTGGGAAAAGGAACCACACGGTCAACCTAAATCCCAGAACCAAAAGTGGCAGCAGGATGGTTTTTTTCGGACCCTTAAAGAAAAAGTGACACGCCCAGTCTCCGGAACTACAATAAGTTTGACAACTCCGCAGTAGGCTTATGGGAACATCAAATATGCGCCAACTTCACAGCCCAACCGCAGAAATTTTATTCTCAACCAACTACACGACTCCCACCGCTCAACGAGTCCTGGGGAATGACGTTTGCGCACTGTGAATTTGAGATTCATTTTTATTCCTAATTTCGAGCTTAACTTGTTTGAACTATTGAAGTTTTGAGCATTCTGTCTGCTGCCTAGTTCTAGTTATACCAAAGTTTACCTATAAGTAAACTTTGGTTATACCTTATATTTATACAAGACCATGAGGTTGGTGTTTATATAGCCTCTTAAATAATTTATTATTAATTAAGTTTGGTGTTAGTTATTTCAGTTGCTGCATGATCATTGTTGAGTAAATAAAAGATAGCACAATCTTGTAATCTAGGTTCAGATGTTGCATGTTGCCCCTATACCTTAAGCGGGACGTTTCATACCCTTTGCCTCAACTCACAACTGTAAGAACAGTGCTTTGCTTACCCTGGTGCTTACCTACGCTGATATGATTTTTGAATAAATGCTGATATGAAGTTGAAATTTGAAACGGAAAATGATAACATTCCATAAAACGGTGTTTCCCTGTGAAACTACAATACATTATAATAATATCATGTACAGAGTGGCCAACTTAAAGAATGCGAGGTAAACTGTATCTTGGCCACTATTTATCCTAGAGGCAGAGGCTTGCGGCAAAAAAAATTATCACTAAAACGGCCAAGAGAAAAACCTGGGAAATATTTTCAAATTTCTGAAATGGCTGCTAGGGGGCGTAACAACCAACATCAAGTAGAAAATAGGATTTTCTTAGAATTTCGGCCAATAAAATATATCGATGATATTTTCATATTCACTGACTATATTCCTACACTTTTTCTCTTCTTTCTAAATAAAGCGGTGAACCCAATTCCAAGCCCTTTGAAATCGGTCAACCGAAACGGGAGAAATCTCCGTTTGTTAAAAAAAATTATCGAACGTGTGAGACACGGCTTTTATTTGGTAGATAGAAAATAAAACGTTTTAGACAAAAAGTGTGGGTAAATACTCAGTTATGCCATCGATAGATTTTCATTGGGCAAAATTCTATAAAAATCCTATTTTTCCACTTGGTGTTGGTTGTTACGCCCCCTTACTACTTGACTTGAAAATGTTTTCCAGGTTCTTCTCTTGGGCGTTTTAGTCATACATTTTTTTGCCGCAAAGGCCTCTACGATGAATAGTTTCCGAGTACACTTACTGCATTCTCAGTTGCCCAGCCTGTACAGGGTGTTTCATTAATATTGAGAAAAAAATCGGAATGTGTTTTTTTCGCATTAAAATAAGAACAAAACTTTATATAAACATGTATCTGGAAATGCGGAAATGCTTCGTAACAGAGCCCTGTAGGTGTTGAAATTTTATTTTCGTTTTGGTTGGTTTTTTCTGAATAATATTCGAACCAATGTCGATCTTTTGATGAAAATTTGTGTTAAGGAGTTACTTATCATGCGAAATAAGAATTTGATCTTAGTATGGCTCTTACTTGTAGAGGAAGCTACCTACACATTTTTTTTTTGATGAACCTGTATTATATTTGTGAGTAAAAAAAACAGACTTTCCTATCATTTTCACGCAAAAAATTTATAATTGTTAGAAGTTGCTACGTGCAACGAGTCTCGAAATATTTGGATTTGAAATAATTGACACATGTGGTTTTGAAATTATGGCGAAGGGAACCTGCTAGAAGTTATTATATAATATTTCGTATGTTTGCTCCGTATTTTCAGTAAAAAAGGTCAAAGTTGACTAGTTTGTAATGTTATCAACAACTCTTTTTCAAATATTATTTAGAAAAAAATATAAAAAAAAACTAAAAAAAAATAAATACAATAAAAACTTCAACACCCTGTAGCTCTTATAATTAAGCATTTAACCGCGGACACATGTTTATTGGGAGTTTTCTTTCTATTTTCAAGCAGGCAAACTCATATCCTAATTTTTGGCACTGTCAGTGAAACACCATGCTTCGCCATAATTTCAAAATCAAATGTATTCATCATTTCAAATTCAAATAGGTATCTCGAGAATGATTGCACGTAGCGACTTCTAACAACAATAAATTCTCTGCGTGAAAATGATGAAAAAATCAATTTTTTCACTAAAAAATGAAATGCAGGGATGTCCAAAGTGTGGTAGCGCCCTCTATAAGTTAGAGGCTTACTAAGATCTGATATGAATTTTCTATGATAAGGAATCCTCAAATATGAACCAATTTTCATCAAAAGATCGACACCAGTTTAAATATTATTTACGAAAAAGAAAAATCAAAATAAAATTTCAACACCGGAGACACATCTCGATTTTTTTCGCAATATTAATAAAACAGGGTGTTTCATTATTATAATATAATATAACAGAACCAATATAAAGAAGCAATATTTTTAAACTAGACAAAAATGTATTCTCGTTACAAAATTACCAATGCATTGTCGGAAAAAGGAAATATTATTGTTGAAAATTTGCCAGGCGACCCATTTTTGTCAGACAAAAAATAACCAAAATTGACCCAAACTCAAAATCAACCTGGAAAAATACTTCCATTCACTCCATATCCCGTGAAATCGTTCTTTTATGTTTTAAAAAATACCTAATGAGAAAGGGATTTTTGTCTATGGGAAGGTTAGTCATGTTTCTTATGAGCATCAAGGTGGAAAACTACATAGAATATTGAATATGAAGCTAAAATCAATTACATATAATAATAATAATGATAAATAATATAACCGTTTTGTAGATAATCAACCGACTAACTTTGAAAACTGGTTGGAAGAGTTTCAAAATATCACCAAAACAAATTATTACATTCTATGCAATATTTTATTATGAATATATTGTGAGAGTTGGCATATACCTCGGCATATACTGTCATGTAAATATAATCAAAAAAACTATCAAGAACTAGAATCATATTGATTACAACAATTTTTTTTCAAACACATGACAATGTATGATTCCATTACGCATCATGGCTGGAAAAAATTGATTAGATAAAGAGTATAAATCAGTGAAATGAATAAGAATTCATTCCAAAGACAATAACATAAACGTCCGACCGTAGGTCGATGAAATACGAAAACGCAAATGGCGAGGACTCGTTGAGCGGTGGGACTCGTGTAGTTGGTTAAGAATAAAATTTTTGCACCCCAACCAGAACTCTAATGTTTTAACCTCAAATTTTGCTCTGTGTATCTACAACAATGAATTAAAAAAGTGACTAGTGCACTGTCTAGACAGATTCCCAATAAAAATTACTGCACTGTCCAACATGCGCAGAGTGCCTTGTGGTCAAGTTCACGATGAATATAAATATAACCTAAAAAGTTAAATTCGAAAATCCTGCTTCGGTTTGTTTACTATCTCCTTTTTCCCTATAATGTTATTCATGTTGTGTGAAGCGAAATAATCTCCAAAATATGGAAACTATCGCGATTCACTGCTAAATAAGTTCCTACAGACATTAAAGTGGTCAATACATTTTGTGATTTGGAACACTTTGAAAACAATACGAAAAAGTTATGCGCTTCAAAATTTATTCAATTATACAAAAAGGATGCAAGTATCATTCAATCAGCCATAAATAAAAAATGCCATTCAATGAATTTGATGTTAAGCTGACTTGATACATGTATGCAAAAGTAGAAAAAAAATGCTTATGAGAACTCCTCCACAAAACACAAGACTTGTGATATTATTTTTCGCTGAAGCAAATAAATAGTTGTTGGAAAAAACATTTCCCATTCGTGAAAGTGATACCACTAAACTTGAAATAAAGTCAACCTAAATGAAAGAATAGGATTAAGGCAAATTTTTCCTCAAGATAAAGCGGTTTTCTTTTAAATTCTTGATAACTTTATCTCATGTATGAGGATCGCTAACACTATCAACAATAGTTTCCCCATAGCCGATTCTCACATCCTTTGTAAGGTTTTGTCATGGTAAATCTATTCTGATTGAACCTGTCACATATTGTCCGTCTTTGCACGCACCACGCACCGAATAAGTTTTCGGGGACGAAAGTCAAGTGAGAGTGTAAAAAGTAAATTTTGAATCACACCATAGAATTCATTTACTGGTAGTTTTGCTGCAGTCCAGTAACAGTCTTCATAATTTTCGGCTATTTTGTTTCTAAAAAAAAATATTTTTCAACTATCATATCCAAAACAAAATAAAACACTCCTAATTGTCATTGCATGAAACTCAAACTTGAAATTAAACGTTAAAGTGTTTATGTTGTTATTACGAACAAAATTGACGTGCTGGAGGTATTTGGTAATTGAGTATATGTATTAATAATTAGCAATTGCTCAATAAAACAAAAAAATATAACCATTTTACTTCTCTCAACCCTTGAGGGAATTAAAAAAATAATATCAAATAATTTTAATGAGTAACCTGTTCTAAAAGACTTCAATTATTAGACTATTAGACAAGTATCTAATTATTTTTTAACAAAAATAGAAATTAAACTTTCAGATTCAAACACATTGATCTACGAACCGTCGCTTTTTTGGACCCATGTTGATTTTAAATGTTTGTCTTATTTATATTGCGCCTATTTCTTTCTTTGGAAAATCATGCTGTATTTAGATAATCACTGTCTTCTCAATATAGACAGCGCAGCAATATTATCTTCCCGCACTGTCGGTATCTTGCGGTTCCGTCTAGCTCGACAACGCACTGCGCATGTTGGACAGTGCAGCAATTTTTATTTGGGAATCTGTCTAGACTGTGCAGTAGTCACTCCCATGAATTAATTCAGTTTGCTGAAGCGATATTTTTATTTTCGTGACGATGAAGACGGTAACTAAAACCCTCAAGCGAAAACCCTTAAACGAAAAGATAAGAAAAACTGGAACGTAACAGCGCAAATATTGTATGTTCACGTATTGTCAATTGGACATACAGACCAAAAATCTATAGTTTGATGCGCAAGAATTGTATGTTCACGTATTGTCAATTGGACATACAATATTTGCGGTAAAAACCCTCGAAATGGATTTGCCATTGAAAACGTAAAACTAAGATACTAACAACTATACTATTGAAATTCCATGTGATTCAACCAAGTTTTGAGTGCGTATGGCCAGATTTCACGTTTGCAACTCGACGTCTTGGACGTGATTCTTATAAATTACCAAAACCCAGTTGGGATTCACGCATGGAACTTCATACTACCTAGAAAGGACCCGGTTGTTGTCGTCACCGAATCGTGAACTGTGTCATTCCTGTCCAATGGGGCCAATGACTTGGAAAGAGATAGAGATTCGTAACAAGCGCTATCTCTACTTTTTCACTTTCAATAATAAGCAGGTCCGTTCCAGGTACAAAGTATGGAGTTCAATGGATTAACGCAATATCAATCTGAAAAGCAACAATCATTGCTGATGCTATATCGATTATACTTAAAATTGAGGTAATCTTAGACCATGCTAGGGACGAGGTTATGTTACGAACGCATAGAAAGCCGTCAGAGCTATCTTCATACTTGAACCAGCCAAGATCAGACAGCAGGGGGGTAAGCCCCATGTCGTTTCTGCTGCGTTCTGGCTTTTGAAAAAATATTGACCGTTATCTTTGATAGTGGTAGTTACTAGACCTATACATGAGGGTCAATAAACAGGGTGATTCACAAGAAATGGTGGATATTTTAGTATGTTGTAGTATCCATAATTCTGAACAGAAAAGTTCATTTAAACATGTATCCTGATCTTAATCTTAACGAACACCATATCGGCATATTCTGCGTGCATAAAGACGTGTGCGGCAGCCTTAAAAATTTGCGATTACAATACTGTAAATGCTAACTGATCAATGCAACTCTCACCTATGACGACATTTATCATTCACCGCCGACTTGATCACATATGATCAATTTTCTTCTGCCATGCTAGACCAACTTCAAATAGCTGTATCTCAGCAGCTATTGAGATTAGGATACATGTTTATATGAACTTTTCTATTCAGAATTATACAAAAATATCCACCATTCCTCCTGAAACACCCTGTACCTACGAATATTATTCTCAAATGAAACAGCAATTCGGGTCCTCATCCTACGGATCGGAAGTATATTGGAAAACAAGTAAGTTTTGTTTAAATCCTCTCATGATATGCAGGCAATATTTAAGAACATCCTCTTTGAGGCCATAATAAGAGCTGCATTATGATTAGTTGTCTGTATGCTTCGAGGTAGAATTATCCACATCACTTTACTTGATGTACTAGTATCAACTCGGGTGATATTTCAACTTCTGTCGGTTTTAATAATATGTAGAGAGAGAGAGTAATGCAATCGTTTTTAACAACTTTCCGCAGATGAGAATGAACTGTGACGTTGAAAAAAAGTAGTTCACACTAGAAGATTGTCGTCCAACAAGCTTGGGCTGACAGAAGGGGGACTATTTTTATTTCACAATCCGCCGCAACTGTCTTCCCGAACTTGTCAAACTAGCTCATGCTTATAAAACAATTTTTTATTTCGTTTATTCAGTTTTTGAAATGTGACACGGTTTGATGTGGATCAATCTTTTTGGATTGAAAATAAAGGGTACCATGTTTTTAAATGAATCAAATTTGATAAGATGATTACGTGATCCACTACCGACTTTATTACGCTGTTGTGTGAGTATTTCTAAATGGAATGAGTAACTCTCTACACTATGGTCTATTTATCAAAGCGAGACAGTGCAGAAAAGCAAACTACATGTGATCAGATAAAGCAAAACGGGTGAAGATGTCACATGTGTTTGTTTATTTCAGGTGACCTTTTAATTGTTCCGCTCTGTCTGATCAAGTGAAGTAGGTTTTGGTTTACTGTCTAGCTTTGATCAATAGACAATGGACTAACATGATAGAGATATTGAGAGAAACCGTCGGAAGAGATTTCTTAGGGTTATTTTCATAAGACTGTATTTCCATGAACCTGTTTTTTTGATTATTTTGTCTGTTTTAGAGTTTAGGGTTTAGAGTTTTAGAGTTTAACCCATATTCAAGATACATTTTTGATTTCTGCGTGAAAGTAAAGTTTTCTTAAAGAGGTCATATTAGTTTATTCGATAGTTTCCAAGATACTAGTATCTTGAGAAAAACGATAAGGGAAGGGTTTATTGATCCATTTGCTGCTTCAACTGTTCATATTACAGAAAAATATTTTTACAAAAGAAAAATCGTTTGACCAGTTCATATTTTGATGGAGAAGTTACACACTGTATGTGTCCCCGAATCGACGCATGAATAGGTCAAAAACACAAAAAAAAATTGAATTGGGATTTCATCTTCTGGGGCTCAGCCCTGCGTGGATAGAAACTAATTTGTGTCCTAGTTTTGGTTTGTAAAAATCCAGCACGTTTTGGAAACTAACCCAGAAGCTATTTCCTCATTAGTAAAGTGCTTTTTATAGATACGACAAAATTTTATAGAACAAAGATGTAAGAATAAAAAACTTAGTTGGAATACAAAATTTCAAATCTTTCCGCCTACTTTGATTTTTTGAAGATAGGAAAGTTTATCTCATAAAACTCTTTAAATAATGAATTACGCAATTTCGCGGATTAAAAACGAATTTTGAAATCAGAAAAACACAAACAAACTGAAATTATCAAGATTAAATTTATTTTAATGCTATTTTGAGAACTTGGAATGAAAAATTACAAAATATCAAAGAAGGCGGAGGGTTTTGAAATTTGGCATTCTCATCTGGTTTTTCATTCTAAACAACTTTATTCAATAACATTTTGTCGTATCTACTATAGAAGAAGCTCTTCACTAGTTAGAAAAATAGCTTCTAGGTTAATTTCCAAGACATGCTTGATTTTTCGAAACTAAAACTATGACACAAATAAGTTTCTATCCAAGTAGGGCTGAACCCCAGAAGATGCAGTCTCAGTTCCATAATTTTTTTGTCTTTTTCACCATGAATAGGTTATCCGGAGACACACTGTATACAGGGTGTTACTTAATGGTTTACATAATTTTAAGGGGGAGTTCCTGGATAAATTTTAAGTCGAAAAGGTCATATAAACTTAAGTCTTGAAATGCTTGGTTTTTTTAGATACAGGGTGTTAAAGATTTATTTTATTTACAGTTTTTAATACATTTTCCAAAGACGGTTTGAGATATTGAACTCTTAAAGAAAGACACTTTTTTGTTTATTTTGATTTTATTCATTTTTTTTTGAGACCCAAGTTCATATGACCTTTTCACCTTAAAATTTATCCAGGAACTCACCCTTGAAATTATGACATACCATGAAGTAACCCCTGTATAGGGTCAAACAGAAAGCGGTGCCAAGGTCAAAGTTGAGTTTTTCAAATATGTAATATCAAGTTTTAAAATAATTTACTCAGATTTTTAAAAGCTTGGCATCTAAATAGAGTTTTGAGTGAAAAACAATTTGTCCATTTTCTTTAGTTGCCTTTCTTTTCTTTCGTTTCGACGGTTTTTCGAGTGACAACCAAAGTTACTTATGGATAAATGAGCATTTACGGATGGTCTGACGAGCTGTGCTAGTCGAGCCAACCGATCGAACGGATGGTCCTCTAATGTGAACAGATAAAGCAATAATTTAACAAACTCTTTTTTTCCAAATTTCTATTTAGTTACGAATATTTCAAGGAACATCGAATAGATGCAGGGATATGGTAGACCGACTGTCAAGTAACAAAACGAGGAAACGTGACCAAAAAATCTCTTCATTTTCTTTGATGAAAATATTTACTTTTGTTCAGAGGCGATGCTATGCGCCCCAAATATTTTTAAGCCTTATGTAAAACACCCACAGAACGAATTGAAATCAACTGCTCATCTTCAAAATTTATAATCATAAATGCATTTGTCTTTATCAGATGACTGACACTAAACCTTTTATAGTAATTTACGTTACTAAGGCGGTAAATGAATGTTTAAATCACGAGTCGAGATGTTTATGGCCGAGGCGACGAAGGAGCCTAGTCTGGAATTTCTAGACGAGTAGTTTTATGACATTTAACGGCTGTGTATCGTACATTGTTTTGTTTCATACTGTGATAATTTTTTTTAATCGGTTTAAAGTGCTTTCTTGTCAAACTACAGACTTAGAGTGGCAGTCCGCCTCACATTCTTACCATGAGATGGCTTCAGCCAAACCATGTCACACCTTAGGTAAATTTTATGTTACCAACATTCTTTGTCAAGTTATTAATAAAAACCAACCCAAACTTAACCAAACCATGCTACCAATGCAATTTCACAGTCTTTGATGATGCAAAATGTCATTTTTGGAGTGGTCAACTAATTTTTCTTCACAGTCTCTGATGATGTAGAGTGTCATTTGCCGGACAAGTTTTGGGTCCGGTAAATGAAACTTTACGGTACAGTATGAAATAAAAAATTAACATGCTGATTGAGGCTTGATATTATTTATTACGAATTACGTTACGGTTGTCGATTCTGGGACCGATAGAACGGTCATATCGAGAGAAGTAAACGGAAAAGTATATGAAGGTGATCGTTTACTTCTCTTCTCTTCTATATAACAAAAGTCCAATTGGAATACGAAGACTTTTCTATAACCGTTCTATCGCTCCCAGATTTGGCATTCAGGAGCTGCAACCCACATGGTGAACAAAAATGCCAATATATGGCGCATTTCTGATATTTTCAGACAAGGCATTAAAAAATATCCCTTCAAAAGATAGCGTCCTTTGTAATGCCGATGTCTTAACAAAACATACACAGGGCCCTGCAATAGTGCGTCAGGCGTACATAGCTCTTATACCATTCAGGTTATGAATTCAGTTCATGCGCAGACCTAGACTATACATACCAGTTCCAATTTTCATGAGTTTTTGATGATTCTCTCAGGAAATACACCGAAAAATCGAAAATAGAATTCAAACTTTGATGACCTGTATCTTCGTAACCATAAACTATTGTACTGAGGTAAGATATGTCTAATCGATTTTTTTTTGTCGTAGAGAATCGGGGGTAGAATTTTGTATTCGATTTATCATCACTATTATTATTTTTATTATGTTTATCATCTGTTTTCATATCACACAGTGTTGCTGTGGTGGTCGAGGGGACCCTCCGATATTATTATTATTATTATTATTATTCTCATTGGTTAGTCTCACATTTTCTATGTGGTAAAAGGTAATGAGGGCTTTCGCAAAACTCACACCTTGTTGACTATTTCACGATTTCCCTCACTATCCGACATGTTTCTAGGATCACTGATTTTTGCATGTCCGTTATTAGTTGTAGTGCTATATTGTGTTTCTTGAATCCTGCGGGTAACTCCGGTGGTATGAGGCCAGTGACTGAGATGACTACGGGGAGAATGAGGACTTCTTCCATTTTCCACATTGATTTTATTTCCTCAGCTAGGTCCGTGTATTTTCTCTGTTATTGTCTTCTGTATGTGCTCCAGAGGGTGTGCAATATCTATTAACGTTGGGATTTTGTCTATTAGTGTTATGTCTGGTCTATTGTTTATAGTTGTTTTATCAGTTATGATTCCTCGGTCCCAGTATATTTTATAATTTTGATTCTCGTTGACTTGGTCTGGTGTGTATTTGTAGTACGGCTCTTCTATTGTTTTTATGTTATGTTTGTGGAGTAGGTATTTATGGAGGATCTTGGCTGTCAGATTGTGCCTGTTCAGGTATTGTGTCTGTGCTAAGCTAGGACATCCTGATGTTATGTGTTGTATCGTTTCGGGCATTGATTTACACATTCTATAGTTATCATTTTGTATGTTAGTTTTTGTGATATATTTTTGGTAATTTCTTGTCGGTACAACCTGGTCCTGTATAGAGTGTCCGAGTTCGATCCATTTGGTTGACAGCTGATGTTGTTTATCGAGGTGGTTCTTGAACCTGCCATGTAGTTTTTTGCTGTTCCACGTCTGTGTGATTTTTGTGAAGAATGTTTTCTTGTCTATCTGCTGTAGTTGTATGTGTGTGCTGCGTGGTGTGTATCTTTTGTCTGCTTGTTTGATGGACGCATGTGATGATGACTGAGTTGCCTTCAAGCTAAAGTATCTTTGTAAGCTGTGTATTTGAATGTTGTGTGCTAATTCTATATTGATTAGGCCTCTTCCTCCTTGTTTCCTAGGTAGGTATCATCTCTCAACAGCCGAGTTTGGATGTAGGGCTCTATTATCCGTGAGGATTTTTCTTGTCAGTCTGTCGAGTGCTTGTACGTCTGTTATGGTCCACTGTATGACTCCGAATGAGTACGTCAATATCGGTATTGCCCAGGTATTTATGGCTTTGATTTTATTTTTTGCATTAAGTTGTGTATGCATGACTTTTCTTAATCTGTTCTTGTATTTGTTTTCTATGGTCTCTTTAATTTCTTTCGTTTTATGTGTGAGTGTTTCATTTACTCCTAAGTATTTGTATGTTTCGATGTTAGGTAGTGTAGGGAATGATATGTTGTTAATTAGAAGCTCTATGTTGTTCGTTTTTGTAATTTTGCCTTTTTTCGCTATAATTGATGCGCATTTATCTACTCCGAAGTTCATTCGTATGTCTTTAGAGAACGTGGCAGTGGTTTCTAAAAGCGAGGATAGTTGATTTTTGTCCGGAGATTATAACTTTAGATCGTCCACGTAGAACAGGTGTGATATTTTGTAATCTTTTGTTGGACTGTATCCAATATTTGATGACTTTAAAAGGCTGCTTAGTGGGTTGAGTGCTAGGATAAGCCATTTTGGGCTCCATGTGTCTCCTTGAAATATTCCTCTTCTGATCTTTATGCTATTAGTTTCAAGATCTATTTGGGGTAGAGTGAGTATTAATTTTATTTCCCAATTTTCCATAGTTTGCTTCAGGAACCGTATGATGTTCAGATCGATTTTATAAATTTCTAAAATGCGAAGCAACCATGAATGAGGGATGAAGTCATAAGCTTTTTGATAGTCTCTCCAGGCAACTGCTATGTTTCTGCCGTTTGCTTCTGGTTGCCTCGTTATCACCCTGTCTATTATCAGTTGCTCTCTGCAGCTTTTCGCTCCTTTTGTACATCCTTTCTGTTCTTCATGTTCGATTTTTTGCTCTGTGATATGTTTTGTTACTTTTTCGGCTATCGTTTTTGTGATAATTTTGTAAATAGTGTTCAGGCATGAAATGGGTCTGTTGTTTTTAGGGTCGTCTGTGTTCTCGTTTTTAGGTTTGAGATATGTTATGCCATGTCTTAAGGATGGTGGGACTTCTGCTGGGTGGGTGATTACATGTTGGATTATTTGTGCCATTTTTCCATGTAGTGACGTCAGATGTTTCCAGAAATAATTATAAATTTTATCTGGCCCTGGTGCCTTCCAGTTTGGCAGCTTCTTTAGTATGAGTTTCAATTCATCCGTCGTTATTTCATATGGTAGCATTGGCTCTACTGTCTCTGTTCTCTTTTGCTCTGTTTTGATCCACTAACCATTTTCAGGTTCCACTGGTTCTGACCATACAGACTTCCAGTATTTTTCGACTTCTACCTGTTTTGCTTTAATATCTTTTGCCTCCTTGATTGTTTGTTCCAAATTTTTGTAAAAATGCTTCTCGCTTGATGTGAAGTTTATGTTGTCTTGTTTCCTTTCATAAGAAATAATGTACCTCTTCAATTTTTACTTGATGCCATTAGTTTTTGTTTCAGTGTATCTATTGCTTCTGTTATTTGTCCTTTTCTTGTACCTGGGTTCGTATTTATGTTGAATTTTTTGTAAAGTCTGTCATGTTTTTGTTTTGGGGCTACCAATTATTCATTCGTGTAAGATCACTACGAATTCTACTTATTTTGTGTTCTAACGGCTTTTGCCATGGAGGCTTTTTGTTTGAATTTGTTTTGACTTTTTTATTATTTGGTTTATTTTTGTTGATTATTTCTGAGGTTTCTGTGATTGATATGGCCGTGATATACGTTATGTCTATAAGATCTTCTACACTTTTTATGTCATCTTTGTATTTATTGATGTACTCATTATAGTTTTGGACTGTGCTCTTTGTGTTCCGGTTATATTTCAACCTAGGTAGACGTTTCCTGTAGCTTGGATTACTTCCTTTGTATAGTAACATATTTTTGTTAAATGTTTGTTCCATCTCTGTTAGTAACTCTTGGTTGTCCGTTACGTTTGTGTTTGTTTGTATGTATTCTTCAGCTGTATGGGTGTGTTTGATTTTTGTGAAAATGTGATTCGGTGTCAGTTGTCGTTGCGAGTTCATCCTCGTTTTGTGTTTGTTTCTGGTGTATTCTCTTCCTGTATTTCTGATCTTTTTTGTTCCTTGATGTTGTCGATTCCAGTTGGTGTTGAGCATCTCTTTTTCTCTATAACTCTTTTTCTATCACATATGTTTAGTTCGCTGGATTCAGATTCTGGATAGATTTTCTTCCATTCTTTGTAAAAGTTTTTCCGGTGTCCTGTTGTTTGATTCTCGTGATGGGCAGCTCTGAAAAAGGCTTTGAAAACATCTATGTTATTTTGTTTTGTCCATTTCAGCCTTTGTGCCCGTCTCGTGGGAGGGGCAGATTGAGACTGTCCTAAACCATGAGTGGGTAGAGCCGCTGTCGATACGTGATCATCGTTGGTTTTTGGGGTATTGCCTGTGTCGTCAACTTGATTGGTCGACTGATTGATCCCGCGCCGGTCCCGACCGTGGCGACGCTCGTCCCAGGCTTCGGTTCTTTCGTTGGGAACCCAATGTACTCACCGAAGGAGGGGTTAGCCCCTTGGCGGTTGTGCCGGTTTTGTCCACCCCAGGTATTTTATTTCCCTGGTGCCCCTCAGCCTATTAAGGCTTACGAGCATCCACATTGCCAGGGGCGGCCCCTGATATTATTTTTATTATCATTATTATTATCATCATTGTTATTACCATTAATATTTATTATATAATAAATTTTGTATACAAAATACAGAGTGACCAATAAGTCATGGATCAAACAGCTCTGGGCGATAGGGGATGCCATTTGCAATAAGAATAACCATATATAATGTTATCCAATTGTTTATCGTTTTCGAGATACAATAGGAGGGCCAATACAATGGTCAACCCATTTGTCAGAAGTGAGCCCACTTAATTTTTCATGTGGTTATTTTGAAGAATAAGGGTATTTAACAGTCTCCTGATGAGCTAATCCTCCTTGAAAAAAATAAAAGCTGTTGCGGAGCAAATCAGGCGCTATAAACAAGCCCTACGACGAATTAAACGATTTTTTTATTCGCAGGTGCAGATTGTGTATTAGAGTAGTTCGGGACATTTTTTGAACATCTACTTGAATAACTAAACGAATATTAAATTCGATTTTTCACCCCCAGGTTCATTCATTTGCGTTGACAAATAAATTGAAAATAATGTTGAAAAACAAAAGAAGATTCATTTTCTGCGAAATGGTAGCAGATACGAAACAAATTTTCAAATCTTTTTTTTCGTAGAATAAATTGTGTTTCAAAAAATAGTTGTTTTTTAAGTCGTACAACGAGTGTTACATTTTTTTTTGGAAAAATTATTTTTCCAGTAAACCCTATCTCCGCCACTGGTGTATAAAGTGTGTTCCTGTGATCATGTTTCAAACTTCTAGGGTAGATAAAACACACGAAAATAAGAAAAAAAGTTCATATGAACATGGGTCCGGAAACGCTTTCTTCTTTACCCAAATACCCCCCTGGTTTATACGCCCCTGGTCGAAGGTGACAAAATCCGGAAGGCTCCAATTGATAAACCTACCAATCAGATTTTATGTCCCAAAATTGGTGGCGATAGCTACAGTAGTACCGGAGCTCCCTGAGGAAGCGTTTCTGGACCCATGTTCATATGAACTTTTTTTTCTTATTTTTGTGTGTTTTATCTACCCTAGAAGTTTGTAACATGATCACCAGAACACCCTGTACACACCAGTGGCGGAGATAGAGATTCAACACCCTGTATCTGGAAAACGATTTACAATTGTATAACAATAAATGCGGTTTTTCTCATTGCAAATGGCATCCCCTATTACCCAGGGCCGTTTGATCCATGACTTACTGGGATGTATTGCTTTGCAAAGTTATATAATATTACTCGGCGAGAATGGCGGAGGATGGTACAAAAACTGGATACCCAATCACTACCACTAACTAGAATAAAATCATATACAAAAAGAAGACGGGCCCTCATAAACCTCTAAAGGTATATAACTTCAATCACAAAAATTGTGTAAAATTTTTTCATTTACAACATTTTATGTTTGCCTGTAGAACATAAACAGAAAACGGAGTTATGTGAAAGTGAGTACGTATACAAGGTAAAATCACGATCCACTTGAACCGATCGGAGCAAGTTGGGATTGAAACAAACCCGTATTTATCGCGTTGACCTTAATCGGATCGAGTAATCCTTTTCCAATTCTCATTCAATCCTGTAATGTCAAATGAGGATAGAAGGACATAGAAAAACGAGATGGAAACAAAAAGGTGAATTCTTATATTTGACTATCATTTGATTTGGCTCTCTCATAAATCCACATTCCTTCATGGGACATTGGGACCATTCAAAGTTTTGAATATTTCTGAAACCCGTGAACGTTTTCCATCCATAAGTCCTAGGACTTGTTTATCTTTCTTTAAAGTTATAGAATAAGTCACTTCTTGAGATGACCAAATATTCCTCTTCCTCACTACTCTTGTTTTTTTTTCTGCCATTGTAAACGGACTAGGTAGGCTGTAGAGCTTTATAGCAAAGAAACATCAACATAGATCACAATAAACAAACTTCGAATCTGGATCTTCGTTAGGTTACCCATCGACACAAAACAGATGTTTTGTTGTGGCCATCGGCTCTCACTTGTCATTCCGATCCCATATTTGGAATCCCGTATTTATCGGTAAATTACATTTGTTCAATCGGATTCAGTCAATTCAATTCCTTAAAAAAGAGAATTGACTTGAAACGTTCCATCCGATGGAAATTTGAAATCAATGCGTGTATATCGCGATTTTCAAGTGGATCGAGTTAGATCGGATCGGTTCAATCGCATCGTGTTTCACGTTGTATACGTACTCAGTGAATACTTACTTATACCATCCATAATGTGATATTCGATTGATAAAAATGTAATGTTTTTGCCGCGAAACGGATAGATCAATATCTCTATCAAAATTGTATTTTACATATAGGTCGCAAAATGAAGTATACATATGGCTTTTTTGAGTCCTTAGCAGCTCAACGGCCAGAACAAGTTGAGAAAAGGTAGATTGAGGTTCAATATTAACAATAGATATGTAATAGTTTGAATTCGCCACTCGCAATTCCGATGCTTTGAGCAGGTTTTTTTCAATTCTGAACCACTGTGCACCGTCGCCGCGCAGACTTTCCAACGTTTTATGGATGAAGTGCTTCGTAGTTCACAATCTTGTTATGTGTCGAAGACGATATTCTAGTTGCTTTTCGTTCGGGCAACCAACATTCTGTCCATTTGTCCATTCTTTTTGGCCGGTTGAAGGAGTATGGTGTGATTATATTAATCTAATAAACTGCGTGTTCGGTGCCGCGAATGTGAAGTTTCTTGGTTACCACGTGTCTGTTGAATGAACGCGGCCTTTACCAGAAAAAGTCGAGGCAATCAACAACTTTCGCAGACCAGAGACCGCTAAGCAGTTGAGACGAGTTTAATAAACTTTTAACGTCGTTTTATTGTAAGGTCCGCCAAAATCCAAGCTCCGCTCAACGAATTGCTGCGTCACAAGGTAAAGCTCAGCCGACATGGTGCGCCGGCCAGGCTAACAAACGTTCATTAGCCGACGCGACGCAGGCGAGGCTCTTGGCACACCCCAATGCCAAAGCGATGCTAGCTCTGGTCACTGACGCATCTGATAACACTGTTGGCTTCGCCCTCCAGCAACTCGTGTGTGAACACTGGCAACCTCTCACTTTCTCTGCCCAGCTCAACAGAAGTACGGCGCCCCACCTTGTTCCCGATCGTCGAGTTAGGGAACAACGCTCCCTCGAACTTGATAGAAGGGAGAATACTTTTCAGGAAGCAGACGAGTTCCCATCGCTTGATTTCTCTCATCCCTCCATTTTCCAGAAGTTCGCAAGTCTTGGATCGTGGGAGGCTGCACGTTAAGTGGAAAAGTCAAATTTCCGCTTGCCAAACGGTAATCAAATGCTACCATCTACATTGGATTTGTGTTCAAAGTCACGCTTACGTCAAATTCAATGCTGATGGTAGTACAATTTTCAATTGCCTCAGTAAATTAATCGGTTCAATCAATTTGCGATTCACCGCATTCCATATCCAATGGACATGTAAAACGCCATATCCAATGGACATCTGAAACGTTTTCACCAAGAACTTGAAGCAGCAATTAGATGTCACGGCGGTGAAAACTGGATCGACATTCTGCCAGTGGTTCTGCATAGCATTAGAGCTGCCTGGCGAGAAGATTTATCGGCGACTATATCGGACCTGGTTTAAGGCGATACTATTCAGCTACCTGGCTCCTTACTTACACTGGCTATGAACAAATTACTCATCTCGTAAATGGATTCCACATACAACACAAAGTCACTGGAACGGATACTTCTTGAAAAGCGGAAGAAGAAATCGACCATTTGCACGTACTGCATGTAAAGTTGTGCCGGGACCGGTAAGACCGTGATCTCCATTTAAACTGGAGTTACAAAACATCTTGTATTTTGTCAACAAATCTTTAAGGTAAAATGTCTGGTATTCCTCAGGGTTCGCAAGGTTTGCTTATTGTCGCCTCTATATCAGCGATCAACAATGTTTTATCGACAAGACTTTCTTCATTAAATCTTTTGAGGTGAAGAATTCGCAAAGCTCCTGCTATTTACGAATAGATTCGCTTGCAACGATTGAAATGTTTACCTTCCAGAAAAGAGTTCATCGAGCCTTCGGCTAAGACTTCTGAAGCTATTAGTATTTCAGCGATTCCTGAACCATCTATGTTCTTTCCGAATGCTTTGAAAAATGCCATTTGCAAGTGAAATCCGCCGAGGTTAATGAAAATGTGGTCAAATTTGGGACTCTCAGAAATTTGTATTTGCTTTGCCATCTTAGCGATCGCTAGATCATACGTGCAGATGATTTGAGGTTGATGGCAGTCTCCAGCGATTTGAGATGATTGGATGAGAGTCTCGCGGACAACCGAATATGATGTCGGTGGAGAATTGATTGGAGCAAGATACTGAACGTTCTGCATTTTGCTCTTATCTACTACCATGCAGGAAGAGAATCCTATCCACATAGCCGAGTTTTGAATACGTGACAAACTAACAGCCCAAAAGAGATCTTTGATCATAGCATTCTCTCTCGAAAAGATGAAATTTTTTACAACTTTTTCAATTTGGTTTAGCGATAAGATTGACATGACTTTCTGTAATATGGTTGCACTTCGCGCTGTACCTCTTCGAATTTGCGCCTCTTACGAGAAACTTTTTAATCATCATTGTCTTTGTTACTTTGAGATTTTTTTGGAAAAGAACTGCCGGGCAGAAGACCATGAGGAATGACATTTGGTTCAAGTTCAGAGCCATTTTCTGACTCGTCTTGTAAGGCATCGTCGGGCAAAGGGTCTTCAGGAATGAACTGATATATTATTCCAACTGTATTATGCAAAGTTTCCTTACAATTGACATGGTCGACGAATTGATCAAAATTATCAAAAGCCACGTGCGTGCACAATCCTGAGGAATGGAAGAAACCTGTAGGTATAAGTGTAAGTGTTTTTTCATAGCCAGTGTATGTAATTTCCGTCTCCAACTCTTCGATAGCGTTATACGAAAGGCAGTGACCATATTTGTTCAATATGGTAACAGCTTTTCTGCTGCTGGTCAGGGACTTCATAGTTGGGTCGAGCATCATTTGTTTCGATGGTCTAACACACCCATTCGTTACTATATAGATTATATCACTACACAATGACTGTATTCGCATATTGTGGTCCAAATTCTGTCTTTGCCAGCCAGGTCCCTGAATCAAGTTACTCATGAATTCGAACAATCCTGCCGGAATATCGCATTCACTTTTCATAATATCAACTTCTTGCAACTGTTGCGGGAGTTTTTTGGTTGACATCTGTTTGGCAGCGTTTTTGAGTTCGAAAGCTTTCTGATCAAAAAAGGCTCGTTTTCTGCGTAGCATTTAGCAAATGATCACCCACTAAACCGCTTATGTTCATTTTGTATACCATCCTCTTTCGATGGATTCCAACGGAAGATTCAATGGTAATCTAACCACCAAATTTATCAAGAATTTTTCCTTGCAGCCGGTCAAGTTCGTAATTCTTGATATCTTTCTTGCTGAATGCACCGTTGCCTAATTCAATAAAAAGCTGATTGTACTTCGCAAGCAAATCTGCCGAGTAGTAGACTCGATAATATTTTTCCTTATAACATTTTCAAGCGCCTCGAATGTAGCGGAATGAAGATGTCTGATGTGCCTCTCTCCAGTTTGTTGCTTTTCTCTGGTCTGTTCTTGTACTCTCAACAGGTACAAAGAGTAGCAGTTTTTGTGATAGAAAAATCGGTCGATCTTTCCATAATGCTTATCATCTGGGTATCATTGAAAGTATCCGCAAACTCCATAACTTTGGCACGCGTATCTTCAGAGGTACACAAAATCGGGTATATTCTCCTAACACCAAAATGTCGCTCGTTTTTGTGACAAAAAAAAAAAACTTCGCGAAGTTTACCTTCTGGATTGGAGTTTTCTGTTGAGACGTCCGAGATGGATTCGCTTTCAATCGTGGACATTTTTTGGGACTCCAAATGGCGATCAATGCTTGCTTTTGAGATAAGATACGATGATGAGCTTGATGAAACGTCAACGTGTCTTTTTTGGACATTTTCCGACAGTATTTCTATCGGAAAACAAAAATAGTAGATAATAAAACTCGTGCCTTATTTTTTTTTCAAAAATGTCCTATACTAATGGTCAGTCATTATTATTCATATTCTTTTTTGGTTCTGTTGATTTTGATAAGTAATTAAAAAAATATTTACCTCTCGACCTTCAGGAAACATGAAAAGGCATTCATCTTTCTGTTTTTTTTTAAACAGCGACTTTTTTATAAAACGCCACATAGTAGAGGCGCTTTTTTTTTAGCTCGAGATTGCCGTATTTATATTTGTTCATTTTTCCAACGTGATAACTTCACCAACTTGTTGTCAGTGAATGGAATTATCCTTTAATCACCGCTAATACACAAAAACCACTTAACTTTGTATGAAATACACGATTTTTTTTTTATACTTATAGTCGATCTTTCTAATTGACAGGAGAAAATGGAGCAGAAGCTAACTGTCAATACCTACACTTTGCCCGAAAAATGCCACGTAAACCTCACCTTCTACACGGAAAATCAGTTCGCGTGTGCCTCTTTGGTCCACGGTGCCGAGTATTTCCGGCAACGTGAAAGTCGGCACCGTTTTTTTTTAATCTTTTAGGTCCTATGTTTAATTTTTGTGGTACATAACTCCTTTTTTCATCTTCTTTCTGGCCAGGGTGCCTAGGGTTGCGGCAAGTTACGACCCGGCACAGTGAGATTTTCTCATCGTATACATCTAATTGCACACTCCACTGCAGTTTTGAAGCGGCAAGGAAGAAAAGGTTGTTATAGGAAAAAACGCATATGAAGATTAATCAATATAAATTGCTTCCGGCAGACACTCGCCGTATTTTGGTGAATCACTCCCACTTTCCGAAAAAGTTCTCCTCCCAAATATTCAAGAATACGGGCCCTGGTGAATTTTTGTCAGCACGTACGAGAGAACATGACAACTTGGCTTTTAAGAGTTGCGCTCTGTTGATGATACGCGCCATAACAAGGATGCACCAATTCTGTTCCTGTCTTCAGTTTATCTATTCTTCTGTCTCTCAGGCAGGAGAGTAATACGGTGATATATACATTTGTATATACATTTTCAATAATTTCCAATACATTTTTGATCAGGTAGAAATAATCCCAACGAAGCGCACGTCTCCGCACATTTCCACGGAGATTTTTTGAAGCTTTTTATCTAAATGCCCTAGTGCTTGTTACGTCCATACTTCGGGACAATTATGGATTTGTGTTGATATCTTCTTTCGTTTTTGAAATATCGCTTTTTTTTTAAATCATAATAATGATGATAATACTCGTATAATCCTTACTATACATCACTTATATAGTATGTTAAGCCAGATTGCAAAAAAAGGAGCTGAGAACAATTAAGAATTGATCAAAGCTCAGCTCCCTAAATGAGGTATGACACATAGGGCTTTGAATGGCTGTTCTGCTAATTGTTTACAACTGACAATGTTATGGTATAGCTGTCTTTCTGATGACTTATTGGATACTTGGCAATATTTTGAGTATACAGGTTGTGCTAAAGAATTTTGATCATAAGTAAAGCACTTTTTAGTTATTTTGTCAGGTTTTCTTGAAAATTAATTATAAATTTATTAATTAATTCAGCTCTTCTCCGACATAATAATTTTCAAGAAAATCTGACAAAATCACTAAAAAGTGCTCCACTTATGATTAATTTTTTGAACTATCCGCATAAATCGCAAAGAAATGATCTTGGTGCAAACCGCATATTCTTTCATCGATCCGTTAAGAAATTATGAGTATCCAAACATAGGCGAAAATTTCGGGTGTACCGTTTTTTTTGTTGAGTGGTTTATTTCATAGTCGAACTGAGAATAGAAAACACGCGGTGAGTAAACAAAAAACCCCTTTGCCCTTCTTGTTGGTTATGTTGGGATCATAATTAGTCATAACAATTAATGCCAAAGTGCCTTGTGTCTTGTTATTGAAAGTCTATGGATAGGTTTTACGAAATCTGAACTAATTTTGTCCAAAATATTTTTTTCTATTATGAACAGTTGGAAAAATGAAGAAGAGAGTTTAACTTCGCTCACTCACAGAAAAACGCAATTTTATGATTTCTTTCTCTGTTAATCGAGTTTGAAATATTCTTTTTAGATTTCACTTTTTTTGAATTTTTATTTTTCAGGGTACAATAATACATGTAACTTAATTTTTGGAGATGCGGAGATGATCAGAAAGACAATTAGACAGAGTTGGGTGATCTCTAGGTTAACGTTCAAAAGTGTATTGGGAGTAAGGGCGGGCACTTATTTGAATGCGTAATTTGTTTCTTCTCTCTTTTTCGAAAAAAACACCTTCTGGTCTCGTACAATAATTTGTTTTTCTGTTGTTTTTGACTTTTGATACCTTCTGTAATAAATTGATTCGATTTGTATTCAGTTGTATTTTCCTTTAAATGCCGGAGAATAATTGGCTTTCGAGAGCTATCTTTTTTCATAAAGAAATATCAGAGATTTCAAATATGCTATCCTATCAGATTTGTAGTAGATCAGCACACAAAAAAGAGAGATAGCACAAGTGATAAGATACTCAACTCAAAAAAATACGCTTGTCCTAATTTTTCTCGCAAAACACCCAAAAACCAATTTACTAGGGATGAACTGACATTGAAAAAGTAACCTCTATCTTTTAAACCATCAACTTTTAAACTAAGGTATAGCTAAATCTGTAGAAAGGCTTTTAAAGGCATATTGTCTAATAGAAAGAGCAAATTTCACAAGAAAAATTGCTTGATCATCAAATATTCCTCCGCATTAGAGTATCATACGGTTAGTTACATATATTTAGTATTTAAGAATGTAGCCTCAGGATAAGATCGAAATTCACCCCCGATGACGATTATGTTCAATAAAATCAAGTATTCGAAACTAAGTTTGAATTTATCCCAATTCTACACAAGCCTCTTTGAGAAAAATGTACGTAGTTTTCACTTACCATTGTATCGTTCCACCACATATGCAGTCTGTAATTTCTTAGAATCTGCGAATGTTCGTTCACATGATCCAAGGCAAGTTTCACGCTAGGCATAACTCCTCGACCTACAAAAAAATATGTTGAAAACACATTGCCATCAACTCACCAGTGTTAAGCTGGCCCCAGACACTGAGATATGTTCGCTTGTCCATGGCTGGGACTCTGTAACCCGACAATTAGAAAAAGAAATATTTATTTCTCTTGGTTGAAACATTGTTTGACTATTCTGTAAGGATGTTCGACTGTGACCGTCGGGTACGGAGGCTTTTCGATTGATGTCTGAAATCCATCCGCTATGAAGATTCTTCTCTCTGAAGCATTCGGAATGACATATATCTGTCTTCGTTGTATATTTGAACGTAAATGTGATGTAAAATAAAATGATTTTAACGTTCAAAAGGGCCCACAACACAACAAACAACGAGGTGCAATTTTTGATTTTATCGAGAACTATAATGAGATGGTAACACATCAATTTGATAAAGTTAATGTGAAGATTGGAAAGTAGAATCATAACAAGTTATGCTATGATCCAATCATACAGCTGGATAAAATTGGGTTGTGGGTCAAAAAATTTGAAAAAATGGCAAGAGGCGAGAGTTTTGTTTGTTTTGAGTTTAGTTTTGCTAGACTCAGATAAGTAGCATGTTTTTTGAAACGAATGAACTTATGAATCATATTTTTTATCTACTTTCAAAATAATGAATATATGATACCTATTTCAAATAAACTGCGAGTAGGATGGATAATAGGGAGTTTTTGAACCTCTTAATAATTTCAACGTTATTAACGTATCCCGCTATACTAAGCATGCGCAGAAAACAAAACGTTAATAACGGAGAGGACCCAAAAAAGAGATTTTGAAACTCGTATTCAACGTTTGACGTTGTGTCATCCATCACCATAATATGTCATCTGTTATCAGAGTGATCTTTGTTTTGTTTTGGTTTTTGATGTTTTGATTTTGATTTTGTGATATTTTCGCCAAATTCCTAGCAGAGCAGCACGAATTATGAAATATGGAAGATATTTTGGTCCAAATTGGACCAGATTCAGACAACAAATGTGAGGTTTACATCTTATTTCACGTCCGCTTGGCAAACGAGAATCATAATTATATGCTACCATCTACAATGAATTTGTGTTCAAAGTTACTTTTACGCCAAATTCAATGTGGATGGTAGTACATAATTCCCGTTTGACAAGCGGAAATCTGTCATTTTCACTTCGAAGTTAAATTAAATGTAACTCAGGCAAAACCACGAGTATCATGGGCAAAACACCGACTGGAATGATAAACAGCTGATCTCCATCAACATCAATTACACTGTTGCCAAGCTGTAAAACATAGGATCAGTTTCTGTTGGATATTTAATAAAAACACAAGAATCTTACAAGTCAAGTATGACAACATGAAAATAACCGACGGTTATTAAGCGAACGTTAAGGCCCCGTAGATCACGTAACACGTTATCGGTTTATAACCGATTCGGTTATTTCCAGACATCTGCGCATGCTCAGAATAACGGGTCAAATAAGAGCTTCAAAAACTCCCTAATAACAATAGCCAATCAATTGCCATTTACCAAATTAAAAATAACAAAATATCGCAAATATATTTGTGAGGTTAAGATTCAAAAACTATCCTCTCTTTTTCATGGCATCAACTACCAGCCCAATGATTCTGACAAGCTAGTACGTGGATTCGCTACCAAAAGGAGAAGCCGAGGTCAATATAGAAACGTTTACGGAGTACTTCGATTTCTAAGAAATCTTTTCGTCACGCTTCTCTTTCTCTTTTTTTTTCTCTCTCATAGAGAATGCAAGTTACAGGGTCCCAGCCCAGGTCGTCTACACGGTTCCAGTAGCTGAAGCCAGTATCACTGCCATGCTAATTCTTATCCCAGTTTGCCGTGCATGGATCAATGGCGCCCGTCAAAGAAAATTATATAAGCTTGGTTTCCACGTGCAATGATTATCGGCACCATAAGCATGCCAGTTTCCGAGCGCCATTATTGCTGGCACCAGTGGTGGTCTCCACACAGCATTGTTTGCTGGCTTTGCAGTTTGAATAAATATATCGCTCTCTTTAGTTCGTGCAAGTATTGATCTCACTGTGAAAATAAGCATTGCGAATGTTGAAAATATTAAAGATGAAAACGCGGAAAAGAATACGTAAGCACATGTGGTGGGCTCATTGACATTAAGATTTCTGGCTTCAAGGAATTCATTTGTATTTTACAGTATTTGGAATACCCAAAAGCAGTATTTCAATATTTCTCAATCAAGATAGATATGGATATTCTTTGTACATCTCTAAAAACTCTTTTATTTTATCTGTTGAATTTTTTTTGTAATGTATTTGGCTTATTAACTTTTGCCATTTTTTGCAGAGAGGACAATACTTAGTTGACGCATGGATTAATGGCTCCACATCACTGGCGCCAGTTAATTTTCATTATTTCGATGTGCAAATAGACTAGCGTCATCAACCCATGCACGTGGAAACCTAGCTCCAAGCTTAAAAAGTTTATAGTGGTGAACGTAGAATATCCGTGTCCATGAAACTACAAATTACCACCATCATATAAAGATAGAAATCTAGTTTTTTCATGAATAGCGTCTTTAACTTCACTGAGAAATGTTGAAATACTGCTTTTGGGTATCTTATCCACTGTAAAATGCAGATGAATCCCCTGAGGCTAGAAATCTTAATTTCAATGAACCCACTACATGTTCTTTCGTTGCATTCCCTGCATTTTTTTTTGAGAGCGTGAGATTAGTGATCACGCGAACTATAGAAGGCGTCATTTTAATTCAAACTGCTGAGCCAGCAAACAGTGCTGCGTGGAAACCACCACTGGTGCCATTGATTTTTATTAGATTGGACAGAATGAGAGAATTTTCATCAACAGTCGTGTGGAGATCCCCAATATTTGCAAACCTGTACTTTGATTCAGAGCCTCAAGTTCGATTGACCACGGGTACTGTTTACAATCCAGAGCAGTAAGTGATTGTTCGCACAGACTTGGTCTCTGAGTCGTGTAAGCAATAAATTCAAGACGATCTTTACATGAATCTCTTAAACGTCGTCTATTACCCTCAAACAATAAATACATCGTTCTCAGCAGGCTGTGAGATAAAATCCAATCTAAAGAAAACATTATGAATTCTGATGTGGCCATAAATGAAATGAAAATTGCAATCAATTATAGATAATTACTTGGGCACACAGTCTCACTGATTGAGCTTATTACCATTACTTTATTATCCAACACTTCCCCGATATTGCACTGCTGCGGGAGACTTTCCTCAAACCCTCTGTAAAATTTTATGTGCCAAACTACAGAGTATCCGGTAACGATAGGTTGCACAAATCTGGAGGCGGGACTGCAGTTTTGGCCAGAAGTGAGAAGTGAGCAAGTTTCTTTCCTCTTGCATTGAATCAAAGATAAAAACCACGCTGATTTCCTTGCAAATGATACACGTTTTAAATAAAGGCTTCCCGATCAAGACTCAGACAAACTATTCACATGCTGGCTGGTCGACCGACCAAAATAAACACAATGGATGACAGAGATCAGTCTTTAGTACTCCAAGTGACTACCGATCTCACCGGCAGTTTAGACCGGGTACAAGCCCTGGTTGCTGCCGCTGGCCCCGTGGATTCTGGGGGGCAACCATTCATTTTCCCTCACGGAGTAGGGAACAACTTCCAGCTCTACCAAGGAGCACAAACTGGGAAAGTAGAGCCGAATAGGCTTGTGTCCTCAAACCAACCAGGGAATGTCGAAGGGACTCCCATGGACCTGTAGGCTCCAACAACTCCAACCCACACCAAATCGCCAGTTCCGGAGCAGGAACTGCTCAAAAGTGACAGCGAAACAGCTGACAAGGACTGTACTGTGTCTACTACGTCCTTGCTCAGATAAACCTGAACAAGAGGGGGCTATCCGGAGCTGCCACGAGACGGCTCAGGAAGCTCCTCACGGATGGTCGCATGCTAAAAGGCAATAGAAAAGGTGCTAAAGCCAGTGATGGAGGATGGTAAAAGCTTCACCAGCTCCAAGCTCCGATGACGTAGCAATACTTATCACTGGCAAACACACCAAGACAATATCGGAACTGAAGCAGACAGCTCTGACAATCGTAGAAGATTGGTGCAGGAAGGTGAACCTGAAGGTCAATCCTGAAAAAACCTCCCTGGTCAGCTTTACGAGAAAGAGGAAGACAGCGGAATTATTCAAACCCATGTTCTTTGGACAAGAACTGCAGGTGGTAAGAGAAGTCAAATACCTAGGCATCATCCTGAATGACAAACTCACATGGAATTCACACCTACAGAAAATAGTGAATCGAGGTAAAGCCACAATAATGGCAACAAAAAGAGCGATAGGAAAGAATTGGGGCATAAATCCGCGCATGGTACACTGGCTCTCCTGTACCGTGTTAAGACCCACCCTTGCTTATAGCTCTGTTGTCTGGTGGCCGAAAATCAAGCAGCGACAAGCAGCCACGGAACTTGCAAAAGTTCAAAGGCTAGCATGTCTCTGTGTAACGGAAGCCATGAAAACCACTCCAACACTTGCCATGGAGGCCATGCTTAACCTACCTCCTTTAGATATCTATATCAAAATGGAAGCAAGAATGGGAGCATATAGACTTAGCAACACCGGGAACTGGAGCCACTCAAACTCCCAAGGACACACTAAGATAACCAGCACAGTCACGAACCACTTAGTAACAATGAGGAGTGATATCATGTTGAAAAATATCAACTT
Source organism: Orchestes rusci (assembly GCA_958502075.1). NCBI lineage: Eukaryota > Metazoa > Arthropoda > Insecta > Coleoptera > Curculionidae > Orchestes > Orchestes rusci. The sequence continues at coordinate 54,795,025 of OY293303.1, read as the reverse complement.
TAGCACGTCTCCCAAGACCAAGCTAATATGGGAAGAGGAAACGGTGAAACAACTTCGGATGGCTAACGGGGCAATATGGTACACAGACGGCTCCAAAACAAGCCGGGGAACTGGTGCCGGAATCGTAGGTGAAAATCCAAAGTGGGAAACATGTGAACCACTCGGGATGTACGCTACAGTTTTCCAGGCAGAAGTACATGCAATAAACGTATGCGTGCAAGAGAATCTGAGGAGAAACTGCAGAGGAAGGAAAATCCTTATCCTTAGTGACAGCCAAGCTGCAATCAAAACCATCTCCTGTCGGGAAACCAAATCCAAACAAGTCATGGACTGTCAGCAAAACCTTGTCACACTGGGAGTATCTAACGATGTCACTCTTGGATGGATACCAGGACACACAGGGATAGCTGGGAACGAGCGGGCGGATCTTCTGGGTCCAGAACCTGCTATTGGTATTACAAAATCCTCTGTGAGAGGTTGGCTAAACTGTTGGTCCAAAAAACAACAGAAAGCTAGATGGTGACAATCACCAGGTCTGAAACACAGTAAATTAATGATGGCAGACGAGATCGAATCATCATTTTCTGGCAGCCTACTGAAACTCAGCAGGCATCAGCTTAGGAGAGTAACAGGTATATTAACTGGACACTGCACTCTAAGGAAACACATGCATATCATGGGTCTTTTCAACGAGGAGCCCATATGTAGGCTGTGCAACGAGGAGGAGGAAACAGCCTCCCACATTGTATTCGAATGTGAAGCGCTGGCGTACTGGAGAAGAGATAATGGGGAATTCACAACCACTCCTCAAAGGACGGACAGGAAATAGTAGAACGAGTCATAAACCTTATTCGGGCAATGGAGCTCTTCGACTGAGAGACAGGCACAGAGAAGATACAATAAGCCCAACTAGAGGCTGCGGTGTCGGGGCCAACAGCTCGAAACTCGTAGCGCCTGTACTTCAGTAATCAGTAATCAGTAATCAGCTCCAAGCGTCAGCGGTTCTCCAATGTCACGCCCGAACAGGGGTCGAAGAGACCCTGTCACCGAGCCTCCTACAATGCTGTGGCGGAAGGCATCAAAGTGGTGATAGTTCACAAAGACTTTCCCTCCCAGCTCCTCACAGCCGACAACCTTAAGGCACTGCAGATGGCTATCTTGAAGTCGTTAGCCCGACAAGATCGCAGGTCAGATTTCTAGGCTGCACCCATCATCCTGGCTGATTAACCTGACCTGCGCGGACGTCAAAGTGCTCAATGGCTGGTAAAACGTCGTCTATTTTTCAGCCATGGGAAGAAGCACAACTCAAGTTCGTCACGGGAGAAGACCTCCCTAGGCCAAATGTCTTTGTCGCGTACATCCCGGACGACGATCAGGCGAGTCATCTCACTGCACAGGATGTAATATCGCGGCTCCGTGCACAAAACAGTGGCCTAAGAACTGCTGAATGGTTCACTCTGAACAAGGAGGTCTCCGGACCGGGCCAAACATGGACGTTTGCCATTGCCTTGCAGTCCATGCAAGCTCTGGAGAGCTGGAGATGCGGCCCTTCTGCGGTTGCGGAAGTCCGGGAAGTCGGGTGTCCGGGACAGCAGGGTCTTCTGGGCGAAGGGACTCGGAGACGAAAGATCCTCCTAAAGGGCCCGGAGAGCAAAGGGAGCTCCTTCAAAGGACCCCAGGCTAAAACGTGGGGCGGTGAATAGCCCCTTCCCGAAGCAACCTCGAAAGAAGGAGGGTTATGGTAAGGGTAAGGAAAACAATTTTTCCAGCAAACCCACTCTAAAAAAAAAGGGCCGTCTGGGGATGGTAGTGGCAAGGGTATCCCAGACCACCAACTAGACCAACACTAAGTTGAATGGCAGGCCAGAAACAACAACCACATCTGGGCGTAAAATGCCTTCAGATAAATCCACATCATACTTCGTACGTGACGTACACTCTTGGCAGAGTCTTTCAGCAGGAGCGGCTAGACATCGCACTAATCCAAGAACCATGGCTCACGAGTACAAACTAGGTGGCAGGAATGGGCTCCTCCATAGGCTTAGTTATAGTAAGCAGCCCTAGTAACAGACCCCGGGCGGCTTTTCTTCTACGGAAGGATATTAACTACTTTGTTCTTTCAGATCTCTGCACTGATGACATGGTAGCACTGCGAGTAATTATTGTCCCGGGTGAAGATAGCATGGGGGACTTGATAGTCTGCGCTGCTTACTTCCCTGAAGACAGGCAAGTACCGCAGCCCCTCCTTCACACGAAGTGCGCGAGAAGTGGGAAAGCCGGCTGATCGGAATCTCCCTCAGCTGCGCAAAGGTACGTTTCAGGGCTGCGAGAGGATGCTCACAAGGAGGTGTACTATTACCCTTCGTGTGGTCCCTTCTCATTGACGACCTGCTAGCCATGGTGAAGTTGTTGGAGGTGGACGTACTCGGCTACTCAAAAGAAGTAGTTTTCCTTATCAGAAATATCCCGGTCGAAGAAATCAATGGGTAGATCCAAGAGATCATCGATCTTGTGAATGATTTGTGCAGAAAAGAGTAGATGTCTGTTAACCCTGCGAAAACAATCATATTATTCTTTACTAGAAGAAGGAAGCTAGACTACCTACTTCTCCCTACTCTGAATGAGGTATTTGTCTCATTTGAAACAGAGGTGCAATATCTAGGCGTCATACTAGATAAAACCGTCACTTGGAATGCTCATCTTGAAAATATCATCCGCAAAGAAAAAAATTATCTATGAACATGCAAACGTATTTGTGGAAAAACCTGGGAAATCTACCCCAAACAGATGTACTGGTTATATGTCACAGTCGTCAGGCCGATGATAACTCACGGTGCAATAGTTTGGTATGTAAATGGCGATCAAAGCACATCAAGAGCCAAACTTACAAGTCTACAGCGTCAAGCCAACCTGACCGACTATGGAGCGTATCACGCAAAAATTTAAGCGCAAGCTTAGCTCAAGCACTCTCAGTCCTGCAACTATCAAACCTCTCAATTGGAAGCCACGTTGGCTAAGCTTACCCGGAACTCAGAGTTCTGGAGCTTTTGGGGGGTTTTATTTAAAATGGGCGCCAGAGATTCGTGCAGGTGAATCCCAACCTTCGAGGTCTTCTCGATTCCAATTGAGTTTATTTAACAATTAACGGAAGAAAGTACGCAGCTGCCTTACTTACCGCCGACAAAACCAGGATCAGGACTACCAACTCTCAAATCAAACTAGTTAATTAATTCCCAAGTCACTTATATTAAAATCCAAAAATCCAATATTATCCTCTACAGAAACAGGTACCGTGCCTACTTGCAAAGTACTCAAAACATACGTCCGTATCGTATGTACAAGAAATCGGTAAATAATAAACTTGTATTTTCCAAAACTCAGTTCAACTATATGTGCAATTTATGAAATGAATTGGCATCAAGAAAAAGGTTCAGTACAAATCCAATCATTAATAATTAAAAACGCTATAACCTTAATAACGTTATTCTGTCAAATTTTTATAATCCAACAAGCGAGCAGTTGAACCGATTAACTTATAAAAAGATACCTCACAAACTGAGTTGCCGCTATGTGACGTCACAACGCTTCACAAAAGTATCTATAAATACGTAAATCCCGAATATTTCCAATTTCAATAATAACTTCAAACGAAGAAAGAAAATAAAACAATATAACGATACGGCTCACCGCAACAGCTCGCTAGGTTCTTTACTCCACCAAAAACCAAGAAGAGAAAAACCCCAAAACAGTCCGTGTAGGCTGTACTGTACCAGTTCCCCAAGCAGATGAACGATCTTGACCGGTTTTTTATTCAAGCTTCACTCAACAACTCCTCAAGGATTGGTAATTAATCCCATGCTCAGGTTCGGCAATTAAGCAATTAGGGTGGAGTGGATCAATCACGGTCACGGTCGTGGTAGGGAAGAAAACACCCTTAACGTGGTACCTACATCAGTGGGAGGTTGTCATCATCTTAGGCCTGAATGGACTATCTTGGGGTTACTTATTTTCTACCCCCTGGATCTAACACATGGAGATGCGAATGTCTTCCAACCGTTCGCCACCAAGGTCGAGTTCGAAAAGAAAGATACGTTTAATGAAAAACTGACATCAGACATCAGCGACGTACAAGACTTTTAACCAGTGCGCTGTTGCCAGTAAATCAAACGACTACAGGGGAGATCGAAAAAGTAACATACCACATTAATGTTGATTAATAGTAATGGGACAAGCAGTGATAACGCTTTTGGCCCGTGATAACTCCCCCTCTCCTTAGACAGGAGAAAAACTAGGATAGATTCTCGACGATAGGCCGAGACAAGATTAAAACGAGACAAGAAAACCTTAAAGATGACCAATTCGGACTCAAGCAAAACAGAAAACAATAACCAAAGAAAAAAAAAAGTGAAAAGACGCCCCTACTGTCGGAGGACAACACGACAACAAACCCTACTGATCCAGACCTATCAGATTCGGAAAATCACATGAATCAGCTCTTGCAGTTTGAAATTCCGTAGATGTTTTGTGGAATTCCTAACCGGCATTGCGTAACCTCAATGGGACTGAGGATGCCTCGTGTACCGGTCTTACAAGAGTTGACCACGCGCATTCACCAAAGTCCGACCAATCCAAACCAGCATGGAGTGAGTAGACTGAGGGAGTCTAGTATAGGACAGAAGACTATACCAACTCTCACCTCTTTAACCCCTTAGACCCACCAAACTACAGGGAATGAGTTTGACCGAACTCATTACGCGGGTTGTACTATAGCGTACTACGCTGATGAGTGCTCTCTACGGAAACACCAGGTGGCCTCAAAAATGACGGGTTATAAAAGCTCCACATGGATTAAACAAAATTAATTTAAACAAAGAGAACCACCGCAAGAAAACCAGCGCTGACGGCCTCTGGAATCCAGCACTTAGAGGGCTTCTACCTCATCCAGAACCCGGAGTAAGGGTATTCTGCACAACCCCCCAAACAGGGTCCATAGCCTCGTAAAAGAGGGAAGACAAAAACGGAATAACGAAGAAAAATAACCGGATACGGGGCTGAGATGAAACGCAGTAGCTATGCCTCGTGGAGTCCATGTCGTGGAGGAGCTTCAAACGGTTCAATACCCCTAACCCACACCACTAGGAGTACCACCCCAGCAATAGCCCCCCAACGCCCATCCTCCCGTTTCCGGTGAGCGAAAATGGTTCAAAAAGTACCAAACGTCAAAATCAGGAAATAACCACGTAGGTTAAAAGTCGTCAAAATCGGTAACCAACCATCAAGGTAAAGTCACAATCGGTAGAAGAGAGATAGAGAAATCCAACAAAAAAAAATAATTAAGAAAAACAAAGTCAAAATACTCAGGGCTACAGGCTATTACAAGTTTTGTTAGGTCACCAACGGAATGAAGTGCGCTCCAAGCTTGATACAAACAATGAAATGCCTCATCAAGTCACTGTAATCCAATTGGCGCTGATCCAATGCCTAACACCAACTACCTTCCATAAGAGTAATTTTGACCTATAGAACAATGAAAAGTGAAAGTGAATAAAGATAAAGTGACCTCAGACAGTCAGACAATCCAAACCGAAAACCACAAAATCAAGGTATCACAAAATTACACGGTAAGCCAAAAACTGTTGAACTGTCTGAAAATCACAACAGGGAAAGAGAAAGTTACTGAGAATTGAAGAAAAGGTTACTAAAAATTAAAAAAAAAAAAAAAAAAAAAGTCACTGAAAATGTTGAAGGTGACTGAAGGTCCAACCACGAAGAAGAACTGAAGGTTTCAACCCCGTTACCCACTTTGTGGACTTTTACCACAGCCAGGTGTCTGCACAGAACTATTCCAACAGGACTCAAAAACAAGGTTAGTTACGCAACAACCTGATGACGTGAATGTATCGAATGAAGTATAGACTTGCATTAAACAGACTGAAAGTCTAGAATCGGCAATCACCAAACAACAGCAAGGTTTCAGTTAAAATCCCAATAAATGGCGAGATTTCAGCATTCATCAAACCAATCAACACAATCCAAAATAATGCTGAAACTCAACGAGGTGCTACAATCCAAAATCCTTCAAAAAGGAAAAACGCACATCGGCAAAATGATCGCAGACCTCCCAAAACCAATACCATCGGCAATGTCACCGAATCCAAACCAATGGACGATGTGTGGCTATACCTGGCCATAAGTCATCACCTGACAACAGTCTCAGTTTTAAAATCCATACAAAAATGGCAAGAATTCAGTACCACTACCAAAAGCAAGCACAAAACCACTGAACTCTCAAATGAAGTAAATATAAACTGAAAAACCTCCTAAGAGAAAATACACATTACTCAGGCTATAAACTTCCCAAGACTGAACAAATGACAACCGCAGCCAAGTATGCCAAGAAAACTTGATTGAATCAGGGTCCATAAAATACATGTAAAAAAAAAACGTTACCGCAACCTCACATGCGCATCCACCATAAGGTGCGGAATCCATATACGCACACGAAATTCCTGCTGAAAAGGGATGATTAGGGCAAACTACTTGAAGTGTATTATCAAGTTCAGAGTGGTTGGACTTGATATAAATAGTCCCGAGGAACAGGAGGTGAAATCCAGATTCAAGGGAGTACCACAAGATTCATAGGGTGCCGAATCCACTGATGTTCACGAAGTTTTTGTTAAAACGGGACGATTATGACAAACTATCAGGCGCACAATACCGCCCTGCCGGAACGCATCATAATATACCGTGATGGAGTTGGCAAGGTATGTATGCTGTCCATTTGCTAATTTACTCCCGATTGCAGGTGAGGAAACCACCGCAAGTACAGACGGGGTGTATACTTCAGTGCCCAACCAAGACCAGCAAGTAAACACAGTACTAGTTCACGATATGGTCCGGGCGAGAAGGAAAAAAAACAAAAGGGTGTATACCACAAATGAGCGTACCGGGATAAAACAAAGGTACTCACAACAAAGAGTGAACACTTGGAAAACATCCAATGTACAAAAGAGGCACCAGCCCTGAAAATGGATGGCAGGGTTCTGACATATTTCAACTTGACATTGTACAGTAATGGATTGAAAACTTTTAACACTTAACTAGACCAACTAAAAATCAGGAAAAATGGAATTCGACAACCCAGAAAATGGATGGCAGGGTTCTGACATATTTCAACATGACATTGTACGAGACACCTGTGTCGGTCCTTCAGGAAATTGCTGTGTGTTATTCAGTTATTCTGATTCAGTTTCAGTCAGAAGTAGAAGTAGAAGAAGTTAGAATAACTGAAGTGGGTTAAGTCACGGAAGACACTCATATTCGTAAAAAGCTAGTGGCAATAGGAATCAGAAGTGAATCTGGGTGTCCAGGATATATTTCGACGGACGGCCACCTGAAGAGTGAACACTTGGAGGACTTGTACCTCCGGCAGTTTTCCGCCACGGGCCTATTCCTCCGCCTGGCACCGTAAGGCTCCTCAACCAAATGAGCGTACCGTGATAAAATGGTACTCACAACAAAGAGTGAACACTTGGAGGACTTGTACCTCCGGCAGTTTTCCGCCACGGGCCTATTCCTCCGCCTGGCACCGTAAGGCTCCTCAACCAAATGAGCGTACCGTGATAAAATGGTACTCACAACAAAGAGTGAACACTTGGAGGACTTGTACCTCCGGCAGTTTTCCGCCACGGGCCTATTCCTCCGCCTGGCACCGTAAGGCTCCTCAACCAAAAGTTAGATCCAGGGTGGGAAAACAATTTCCAGGTCACAAACATACAAAGAGGTCAACAAATACAAAAACATCTCACGGCTCTCACTCAGCAAATGACAGTCACTCAACATACACTCCCATCTCGCTTTTCCCGTCGATTTGATTCAGAGGCAGGCAGTCGTCTGACCTGTACATAACTCTATCACAATAAGTTCAGCGGTACTCCTCAGCTAGTCTGACCTGTACATAACTCTATTACAATAAGTTCAGCGGTACTCCTCAGACAGTCTGACCTGTACATAACTCTATTACAATAAGTTCAGCGGTACTCCTCAGCTAGTCTGACCTGTACATAACTCTATTACAATAAGTTCAGCGGTACTCCCCAGACATCTACCCGTCTCCTGCACAAAATAGAAGAGTTGGCTAAGAGAAGAACTGGGTGAAACTTATCCAGATTTCCAGTTACAAGAATAGAGGGAAATATCCAAACATGATACACCAACTGACTGATGAACGATCACATCACATGAAACTTGACAAAATCTCAAATACAAAATATATCAAACATTCCAAGCCGCAAAATAGGTTATATCCATCAATCACAAATTCAAGGTCACAAATATATAACGAGGTCAACGAATATAAAATATATCAAATATTTCCGGCCGCAAAATAGGTTATATCTATCAATCATAACCACAGTCCGCACACAAGTATGATTTAAAAGCGGCAGATCCGATCAAACGGTCAAAGTCGTCGGCAAGCAGCACCCTTGTACTTGAAACTAGCTGATGGCCTTACAAAATTCCCCCTCTCCCTAGAGAAAAAAAAACTTTCGAAGAGGCTAACTAAATCGCGTCAAAATTAAAAAAAAACCCAAGATGCAGAGCAAAGGTCCCAGTAAAAAAAACTATTTCATTAGGCTTCAAAATTTAACTTATTATTTTTAAAATATTGTAACCACGTTGGGCGCCAAAATTTATCACGCAAAAATTTAAGCGCAAGCTTAGCTCAAGCACTCTCAGTCCTGCAACTATCAAACCTCTCAATTGGAAGCCACGTTGGCTAAGCTTACCCGGAACTCAGAGTTCTGGAGCTTTTGGGGGGGTTTATTTAAAATGGGCGCCAGAGATTCGTGCAGGTGAATCCCAACCTTCGAGGTCTTCTCGATTCCAATTGAGTTTATTTAACAATTAACGGAAGAAAGTACGCAGCTGCCTTACTTACCGCCGACAAAACCAGGATGAGGACTACCAACTCTCAAATCAAACTAGTTAATTAATTCCCAAGTCACTTATATTAAAATCCAAAAATCCAATATTATCCTCTACAGAAATAGGTACCGTGCCTACTTGCAAAGTACTCAAAACATACGTCCGTATCGTATGTACAAGAAATCGGTAAATAATAAACTTGTATTTTCCAAAACTCAGTTCAACTATATGTGCAATTTATGAAATGAATTGGCATCAAGAAAAAGGTTCAGTACAAATCCGATCATTAATAATTAAAAACGCTATAACCTTAATGACGTTATTCTGTCAAATTTTTATAATCCAACAAGCGAGCAGTTGAACCGATTAACTTATAAAAAGATAACTCACAAACTGAGTTGCCGCTATGTGACGTCACAACGCTTCACAAAAGTATCTATAAATACGTAAATCCCGAATATTTCCAATTTCAATAATAACTTCAAACGAAGAAAGAAAATAAAACAATATAACGATACGGCTCACCGCAACAGCTCGCTAGGTTCTTTACTCCACCAAAAACCAAGAAGAGAAAAACCCCAAAACAGTCCGTGTAGGCTGTACTGTACCAGTTCCCCAAGCAGATGAACGATCTTGACCGGTTTTTTATTCAAGCTTCACTCAACAACTCCTCAAGGATTGGTAATTAATCCCATGCTCAGGTTCGGCAATTGAGCAATTAGGGTGGAGTGGATCAATCACGGTCACGGTCGTGGTAGAGAAGAAAACACCCTTAACGTGGTACCTACATCAGTGGGAGGTTGTCATCATCTTAGGCCTGAATGGACTATCTTGGGGTTACTTATTTTCTACCCCCTGGATCTAACACATGGAGATGCGAATGTCTTCCAACCGTTCGCTACCAACGTCGAGTTCGAAAAGAAAGATACGTTTAATGAAAAACTGACATCAGCGACGTACAAGACTTTTAACCAGTGCGCTGTTGCCAGTAAATCAAACGACTACAGGGGAGATCGAAAAAGTAACATACCACATTAATGTTGATTAATAGTAATGGGACAAGCAGTGATAACGCTTTTGGCCCGTGATAAGTGACCAGTACCATATCGTCCCCAGCGCTCGAATGCCTGCTAAATCTTCCTCCTCTACACATTGTACTAGAAAAGAAGACGAAAAGTACAACGTAGAAAATCATGGCTAATCACAGAGGTAACAGGGCAGACACAGTAACATCCAACAGACTAATCAGATAATAAGAGGAACATTGTACTATAGGTGCTTTCTCTGATGTCATGCTCACCAAAACCATCAGCAGGAAAAAATATAATATACTTGTACCTCTCCGAAAAGAGTGGACGCAGGACCTTTTCAGCCTAACAAAAGCTGACACCTGCTGGTACACGGATGTATCTGAAACGCCCTTTGACGCAGGAGCTGGTAGCCAGGCGAAAGTTGAAATATCACACAGCCTGGGAAAATTAGCTACGATATTCCGAGCTGAACTATCAGCTATTGAACTTAGCGCTCAATGGATGCTTGACCACGATTGGACGGCTGCCACAATACAAATATTTTGACAGTCAAGCTGCGCTGAAGGCCCTTGAATCCTACAATAACTCTTCAAGGACTGTAGAGAGCTGCCAGAATGCACTGAACAAGCTTGGCGTAGCTAACAATGTAAAACGAGTATGGATATCTGGCCACTCTGGACACGAAGGAAATGAAGTTGAAAACCAACTTACACGCGAAGCGTCGGCCAGAGCCGGCCCTAGGTTTCGCATATAATGTCGCGTCTACCGAGATATTCACATAGAGGGATAACCAGTTGCTACAATACTGGAGGAACCTGCCAGTCATGCGACACTCAAAAGAATTTATCTTTGAACCACAAAATAAACGCGCCAGAGAAATTCTGGAACTTGACAGATAGAAAATTCTAGTAGCGGTAGGTTCACACAACGGTCACTGCCTGTTGAGAATGCCTATGCACAGAATGCGGCTCACTGAGGACACTGAATGTAGACAGTGCCTGGAGAAGGAAGAGACACCCAGACACATTCTCTGTGAGTACCCGTCGATTGCTGTTTGGGAGCCGTCGGATTACTGCAAATGATCTAAACAAAGACTCACGCAGGGCGGCAATCAGTCTGCTCAAAGAACTGGGCCTCATGAGTTAATAACCTGGCAATCATGTGAGCCATAATAGACACAATAGACCCACTAGTGGTCGCGGTTGAATAGAGCCATGTTCCCACTCATAAATTGAGATCACGAGAAAAAGACAAACTATTTCGCCCAGGCGCGTGCAAAGCCATGAGGGACTTCAACTCGAAGCACAGGCAATGGGGCTGTACAAGAAAAAACGAAGATGGTTTTGGACTCCTCAGACACTGTGCCCTATACCAGATCATTGTTAATGAAGCAGACAGACTCATACACTTACATTCCCTCACATCTTTGACATTGTCCTGCTTCATCCCCCCCACACAAACTGTATTTTGGATATTTCTCAAGACAATCATTCGGCGATTCTCGTGAGAAATGTACTCAAGGATGATGTTAGGACGACCAAAGAAATTATCAACTTCAAGAAGCTCAAAAAGATATTGTCTGTCATAAATATTATTCGACTTTTCGAACTATCTTGACCAGGCTCCGCTTTCACCGAACAAGTCCCCAATGCAATTAATGAAATCATTTCCTATGAAATCAACTATTATTTCTACTATTTACTTATCAGTATTCGATCAACAATAAAGGAAAGTTAGAGCTCAAACGAACAGATAAGCGCTTGAGCTAGAACGACCTTGAAGAACAAGCGAACATGATCACTAGATTTTATAAGACTTTACTTCCTTCTACATCAAATATTAAACAAAGAATGGTGCATTTCAGAACCTGAATCCATTTGTCAGTTTACGTGTCACAAAAAATTGTTTAGTGAATGATCTCAAATGTCTTCATCCATAAAAGCTTCTTGAGAGATACAGAATGAAGGCCTGAACACACCTTTGATCTTGCCTCGGAAAGCGGACTGGTGCGAGATCAGCAGATACACTAGCGGCTCTCTCCTGTCCCTATTCAAACAATATCACGAGAGGTCCGCAGTGTGCAAAATTTTAGCAACTACGATTTAGCCATGATTGGACTGCAGAAAGGAAAGATGTAGTGAATTTGGGAACTTTCATAGAAGACAGCGGAAAACACAGATTTTGGGTACATATAGGTACAGGGTGGCCGCCTCGTTGTGTTCTACATCCTTATATGGAGAACCGCTTGTACAATGAAATTGAAAATTTGTGTCTTCACTGAAGTCAATAAGAGGAACTCGTCTGAAGCCAGTGACACACGAGGATACTGAATCTGAGATACAGTATGCGAGATACGGTATTTCAGAATAAAAGTAGCGGCAACTGTATCCTATACTCCCATTTGAACACATTGGCGTCGTCGGTGGCTGAAAGTGCAAGACGCAGATTTTCTGTATCCGGATACTGTATCTGACGCTCAGCCGCGTGTGAACCGTTCTATTTAAGTATATGCATGATCTGAATCCAAGATTCGCGTAACTCAGATTCAGTATCCACGTGTGTCATTGGCCTAAGATATTTTCAAGATTGTGACACTTCCTGGTATACCAGATGTCTAATCTTTAGAAATATTCTAGATTAAACATGAATTGTATTACATAAAAAGATTGACATTATTAGTAAATTAGGATATAATTATTATACAGTGCGTTTTTTTAAGACGGAACATAGGGATTCCCATGTTAAATTTTTAGTCCCGTGTTAGCAGTACCTCTATCCAAAGTACATGGCTAAAACTTGGCGTCGATAAAGTTTGGTGCTTATAGATTATGTTTTTTCATCAATTAACACAGAATAAATTGAAAAAAGATTAAAAAAATGCTTTTGTCAATTGGAAAGTAAAACTTTTTTACTATGCCACTGTCAATAAAATAGCTTCATTGTCAAATTGTAATTTAATTTATTTCTAACAGTTTAATACGATTATAAAAATCAAACATTATTTTTCAGATAAACTGTTCAAAATGTCCCCTATTAACGGCCAAGCAGTATCCTTAATGGTCATGAAAATAAAAAAGAAATTTTTTGGTTCAGCAAATTGACAATGAGGCTAGACACGTCAGAAAATTGGTTGTCATCGTCATGTTGAAAGTATAACTTTCTGATATACTAAAGCATTTTTTAAGTCTTTATCCAAGTTATTCTGGTGTGATTGATGGACTTCCTTAATCTCGAAGCACCAAAGTTCATCTACGGCAAGTTTCAGCTGTGTACTACGGCTAGAAGTACTGCCAACATGGGATTGAAGATTTAACATGGGAATCCCTATGTTCCGTCTTAAAACAAAAACGCACTGTATATACATCTATATACAAATCACATTCCGCAAAGTAAGCGAAAATGGTTGATAAAATTGCTTCACACAAGTATCGTATATTGTAATTCTAAACAAATATGATGTAAGTATATGTTTTCATAGGACAGCACTGAAAAGTGAATTAAGGGGATTCATCACCCGTGATCTTTTCAATTCCAAACCACATCGTTATTATGCATAATATCAAAAAATGTCCAGATATAAAAGTCGCTTGAGATTACATTGTTATTTGCGCTTCATGGCCAAAAATCCAGATTTTTGTATTTTGAGTTTTTGTTTTTTGGATGAAAAAGAAATTTCAAATTTGAACGATGTACGGATGATCTAGTTATAAATTCAGACGTATTTTTAAGGAACGGAACAAATCTTGATTAAATAGTTTTGTTACTATTCGGGATTAAACATTCAGAGCGTCAATTTCATGCTGGGCACGCCTCCTCAAAGAGTCAATGGTCTGATCAGGTGCTTTTTCAAAAGTTGGCAATGTCGCGATCTCGCAACAGACCAGTTCCTAGTTTCTTCTATGCCTTGATCGAGGTGGAAGGTGAAAGAAAGGAAAAGACGTGTTCCAAAAATTTGAACCTGCAAGGAAATGAATGAATTTCTGAGAATAGCTCATAACCTTGGTTAATAGAGAATTGAGTGTCAATTTCTGTTTAGGGTTGTTGTAGATATCGAATGTTTACTATATATATTAAAATAATTATCATAGCACCTACGTAATGAAAATATATTATTTGGAATCACCACATTTTTTCCAAAATAGCAGAATGGTTGATAAAATAGATAGTAGATAAACCTACGTATCTATTAAATTTGGTTTTCGTGATCTGAAATTTCAAAGTTGCTGAAAAATTGCTGCTGTCATTACTGATTGGGAGGGTTGTGTCATAATTATTGATTGATCAAATGTAGATTATCGATACGCAATAGGTACGCATAGGTAAATCAAAATTTATTTCTGGTCTATTACATTTTAGAAATGTTTTTGTTGAACTATGTACATACATATACTTTACTGTGATGTTTTATTTTGTCAGTTTCACAAAAAAATCTTTTCTGTTGTGTGATTCGTTGAGGTAGGTACCTACTTAGTTATAGGTAGGTACCTGTAATGAAGGAAGAAATATCTCGGAGCAAAATTAATGGAGAAAAACTTTCACTATGAGTACCACAACGTTAGATTATAAGGAATACTCATGAACAACAAAGCTTCAATATTTCGCCGAAGTAGAAAAAAAAACTAATAAATGGAAAATGTTTAGTCATATCAGTTTCACGAAAATGTTTTGATCGATTTAAAAAAAATTGTTGACATACCCTGCCTCATGTATATTATGATTTCAAAATCAAGTCAACAAGCCCCACATGGAGACATGAGGGATCTTTTTCATATTTCCCATTTTATTTTATAAAGAAAATCGAACAATATATTTACCTATATCAGCAGTAGGTATCAAAATAGCTGTACAACTTTAATACTTTATAACGTTTCTGAATTTGGCATATCCAAAAACCCCAATAACGATATTAAAAAAAAATTAAACAGGATGTTCAAAAAGTCAGGTCGAATAAAGAAAAAAAATCAATGTTTCTAATCACCCTGAATAAATTTTAGCAAAGATTTTCAAAAAACCTTTTGTGATCACTTTAGGTATGATCTCGGGTATGATACAAACTATTATACATACACTTGATAAGTTTTAACACTCTAGCTTGAAGGTACCCCTTGAAAAATTGAACTCCAAAATTATAAAAGATATAATGCTATTTTATATAGTAATATATCGATATGCTAGAGTAAAATATCGATGAATGAACGATTTTGAAAGTAACTCTTCCAAGTACGAGTACAGATTCTTACTGTTCTGTTACTCCAGCTTATACAGGGTGTGTTAAAAAAAAAATCAAACACATATTTTTGCTTTCTCTTTGAGGAGCCCCCGTATACAGGGTGCCACAGATTCGAGTGCATGCATGGGGATGTCAGTTATTATAAGAGATACAGGGTCAGTTGGATGCAAAGCTGCGCATTTTGATGCTCAAAAAAATGCCATTTTGAAATTTGAAAAATTCCGAATACCTCCGAAGATATTCGAAAAAAACCGAAATTTCGCAAAAATGTTTTTATTATTTCCTGCGTTTGTTTGAAAAGACATTTTGAAATAAATTAAACGTTTTCATTGCCAATTTTTCTCCTCTACAAGATGGTGGTATCAAATTGAAAATCTGACGTTTCGTCTTCGAGCTGCCATCATCAACTTTATTTTTTCAAATACGGAGCTGGATTTTTTATTTTATTTTTAGTTATTTTTTGATGTCCTTGAGGCATTGAGGTGATTAGATGAGGGTGCAGCTAAATAATGGGTTGCCTTTGCAACCTCAATATTTTCAATTATTATTTACCTATTATTGTGATTTACAATATTTTGTTAAAACGGAAATATTTTTGAACACTTCTGCAGAAATTGATTTAGTTTTTTATATGTGGTTTTTTTATTTTCCATGTCATTTGTGGATTTAATTTAAATTCGTTAAATTTATCTTTATTGGGTTGTAATTCGATTTTGGTTCTGTCAATTAGTTTTTTTTTATTTTTGCAGAATTTCTCATAACAATAACGTGTCGAATAAAGATGGATTTTTGAACCAAACCAGGTATTAGAGAGAAAATGGTTGCCTAATTAATTTTCTCTGGTATTATTTTTCGTCAAAAGATATCTAAAAAGAAAATGAAAAATCCAGGTCCGTATTTAAAAAGAATAACTTGATGATGGCTGCTCAGAGACGAAACGTCAGATTTTTAATTTGATACTGCCATGTTGTAGAGGAGAAAAAATGGCAATGAGAAAGTGCAATCCATTTTAAAATATCTTTTCAAACAAACTCGGGAAATAGGTAATAATATCGTTTTAGCGAAATTTCAGTTTTCTTTGAATATCTTTGCTAGTAGCGGAGATTTTTCAAATGTCAAAATGACATTTTGTTGAGCATAAAAATGTCCAACTTTGCATCTATTTAATCGATCCTGTATCCCTGATAATAACTGGGATCCCCATGCATGCACTCGAACCTGTGGCACCCTTTATAAGCTAGAGTAACAACAAAACTATACGAATCTGTACTAGTACTTTTCACTTTTGATTTTGGAAATTTAATTTATTGAAATCTCATCATAGCGATATCAACTTATACCTATTCGAAATAACGAAAATATTTTTTATAACGTTTTACCTAAATACTCAAACACTCGGTTAAAGCTAGAAAAACAAAACTAAACTAATCAATGTATAGTTCATACTAATAAAATGAAGGTTTTTGAAAAATCTTTGCCAGCATTTGTTCAGGATTCAGGATGGTTAGAAAAATTGTTTCGTTTTCAATATTTGATCTGATTTTTGGAACATCCTGTATAATATTTCAATTCAAAACCAAATCATCGTTATAGGGGTTTTTGGATATGCCTAGATCAGAAGCGCTATCCGTTTTTCAATTTTAAAAATGCATAATATTTTCCTACATTTTTGAGGCCCTTCTATTAATCATAGAATGTCTTTTATAATATTTATCATTATGCGTTTATGAGTTTATTTATGAATTTCCAGATGTTTTTTTCGGGGTTTTTGGTTTTTCAAATGCCCTAATCGAGATTATTTGAAGTTCAACTTGCTGAGAAGACGTTGACAATTTATCAAGTACGGAATTACACGGATCTGTATCTATACCAAAACATCGGGCAGTGAAATATTTGACGGACTTTTGTCAGCAAACTGAATAAAATACTGTTTTATTCTCTATCAATAATTATCATTTCAGCACTTTCTAATAGCATTATAACAATCCTCGTAACAATTTATCTCCTTACAAACACAAATTCAATCATAATATGATTTGACTGGTGTGTAAACTTGCCGGACTTCCAAAGTTCCAAACAAGAGATTTCCAATTATTATCACCCAATAGGTAGAGATACACCGGTTCGAGCGAGTAATGTGCATTGTTGCCACTGTTCACATCCAGATGATATACATGGGCGTTTCTCTGTAAAAGAAAGTGAAGAAAGCCATCTAACTCAAACAATACAAAAAGCAATCCAACAACAACAATCCAGAAGAGCATTTCAAGTACAACGATCCAAGAAAGCGATCCAACTACAACGATCAAAAAAGCAATCCAACTTCAACAATACAAAAAAAGCCATCCAAATACAACATTCCAAAAGAGCCTTACAACCACAACAATCCAAGGAATTCATCCAACTTCAACAATCCAAAAGAGCGATCCAACTACAACAATTCAAGACATTCATCTAGACGGTCAAGTGAGTGTACCAGCCACCACCGTAGATCCCCAATTTCAGCCAAAACTTTATTGCCAATTCAATTCCGAACCGCACAATGCCTACCACAATGAAAGGAATCCAAGAACTTGCACTACAACAACAACAACGGGGACAAGAAATTCAACGCATCCTGACGGATATGAAAAAAGATTCATCCAGCAGAAAAACAATACTTCGAGGAGAAAACCACATCTGTGAGATCGCTTTGGGCTACAATCTACGAGACTGACAAAAAGATCAACAATTACCACATCAAGAAGTATTTTGACCAAGTCGAAGAAGTTTATTATGATGCAATAAACTACATACAAAATGGCAAGTAGAGAATTGATACCCAAACACACCAAAATGAGCTGACGGCTAAGTTAAGAGTATTACTGAACCAAATTGAGGAAGTTCTAAACTAAACTCTCTCAGAAATAGGTCATCAAACCCCTGGCAATCGCCGTAAACAGCTACAATCCAGGATAACCGAGAAATGGAAGCAGATATCGGATCTATACCTACAGCTCGAAATTCAATCAATCCATACACCATTCAAGCCCACATATAAGGCCCTGGAGAAACAAAATGAACAGCTTCTACTTCAGCTACAACCAGATGGACCTACTAGCATTTTGTCAGCCAGACCGCCACAAATAGCACCGCATGTTATCATTCAACAAATCATTCAACAGCCAAGGTCATCCAAAATATTAACGCCAGCAGCAAGACTTGGCTCACTTTTTTGTAAGCTTGCCAGAGAATTAGCATCTTACATGGAATGTTCGTCGCTAATTCACCATCTTGAAGAGAAACAAAAAGAAGTTGACTGGATGGACAGAGGAATGCAGAACCTGGTCAGGCTCAACGATGAAGTATACACAGACATTGAAGAACTAGACAAAAATGAAAAGGAGCTAATCAAAACTGCCAATCACCAAACAAAGTACAAACTACATGCGCTGGCTACATTCAATGAAACAGAGATCAAATCAACACCAATCCCGATAAGAATCACAAGAGAGGACTACTGGATACTGGATAAACCAAACAAAAATCAAAATCAAAAAAAATCAAAAAGTATATATTTCCCAATCAAAATAATATTAAAGGAACATTTGATATAATTCTGGAGCACGATGGACTGGAGTCTGTGTGTGCAGCTCAAGATTATAATTATGCTTAACCTAAAAGTAACATTTTTCTTAAATTAGAGGCAAGTGTTGTATATATGTTACAGTAAATGTTAGGAATTCAGTGAAAGCTAGCTTTTACTAGTTGATGCTAGCAATTACTTAACCCGTTAGGAAATGTTAAATTTTGAAGAATATTGTACACTTTTACTAGTGAATGTTGGAGAAACTTTATCAAATCAACTTTTACTGAAAGCAGTTGGGAAAAGTTATTTTTAACACTTATTTCCGCCATTTAACTAACCCAAGGTGCACGGGGCACTAAATGATGTCGCTCACGCGACATCAAAATTTTTGCCAAACCCAAACTAACCCAAATTAACCCAGACTAACCCATACTGAGAATACTCAAGTATTTTCTATAATACGGTATCTGAACAATGTTCACATTGTACCCCTGCGATTCATAACTCTCGTATTTTCCAGAGCGTCTAATCTGTCGGCGAATTCCAACTCGGACCAAAAAGGATATTTATAATTACGATAATAATCTTCAGTTTAACAGCTTTCACTAGAAAAGTTACGTGAATGCTAACAATTACTAGTAAAAGTATGATGGAGTCGATCGAATTCAACTTTCACTAGCTGAATGTTTCCAAATCAGGAAAAGCTTACTTTTCCTAGTAACAGTTAGCTTTTACTGATTACCAGGTTTCACTGTGACATATACATCAAGAACCAAGTGGTTCTTACAATAGGCAGACATTTTTATTACTTAAATACTCAATCTACATTGATATACTATTGAAACCGGTTATTTGGTAGCAGATTTGATCAAAATCACTTGTTAACCAAGAATCTATTACGTTTTTTATTTTATTATAATTGTAAAAAAAAAATTAACGAGTTCATTGCAGTTTTATACTTCCAGCTCAATAAAGAAGAACTGCATAATTGCATCAGCAGCAGCCCAGACACGTACATCTGCTTACCGACTACTACAAGAAACATAGACGATACCCCCAACTGCCTCATCGACGAAATCTGTCATCGTTCCCAAAATACGTCCTGCTTGATTCAAAGGAAGCCCTTCATGCCCAGTACCATATGGAAACGGTCAAACGCACCCAATGCTTGGATGTTCATCAGTGGTGATCAGTTCAAGGTGGCAATCATCTGCGATGGCATTCTCGAAGATGTGACTCTCAACCAAACAGGCATCTTGGTCATTTCTCAGAACTGTATGATCAAGACCAAGAAAAACAATTTGACTGCAAAAAGAGCCTACTCAGCAACAGTATTGGGATTCATGGTGCAATCAATCAATTTCAACATTACAGATTCCTACGTGCTCAACAAGGAACACAATATTCTAGAAGAACCAGTTCTAGATGCCTCTGCATTCTTGGATAGACTCAAAGAGGAAAAGACAGATATTCAGCACGAAATACAAGAAACACAGAGGACCAGCGTTCACTATCTAGCAGTGTTCAGCAATGTGTTGTCACTGATATTGGTTACCATCACATTATCAGCACTCTTGGGATCCATAAATATCCCAGCTGATAATGTGATGGTTACCAATATCAGTGCCGTCAGAAGCATAATACAAGACCACAACATCAAGTGAACGATTTCAACGGAATATCTTTGGTTACTCTCCGGGATGTCAACATCGACGATCACTCTGACTCTGATGCTAACAGCAGCTGACCAAGATTGCAGGCGGCCAGAATGTCTAATCTTCAGAAATATTCCAGATTAAACATGAATTGTATTATATTAAAAAATTAACATTATTAGTAAATTAGAATAAAATTATTGAATTATGACCTACATGTCTATGCACAGGGTGATCAGTTAAGGATAGCGAGCGGCCATATCTCGGAAACTATTCATCGTAGAGGCTTGCGGCAAACAAATGTAGTACTAAAACGGCCAAGAGAAAACCTGGAAAATATTTTCAAGTTTCTGAAATGGTCGCTAGGGGGCGTAACAACCAACACCAAGTAGAAAAATAGGATTTTTATATAATTTTGTCCAATGAAAATATATCGATAAGTTCATTTTCAGATTTACTGACCATTTACCTACACTTTTTGTCTAAAACGTTTTTTTCTATCTATCATAATAAAGTGGTGGGGAAAGTTCAATTGTTTTTTTAAACAAATGTAGATTTCTCCCGCTTCGAGAATAGTCTGCGCTATAAAATGCTCATTTGCTTTTTAGTTTGTGACATTCGCCGTCGCTTCTAGATTGCGTTAACTGAGATGGTAGCATATTTTTGAGTTTTTTTCAAAAAAATCAAATGTAATGGTATATTCATTTTTATATATTTTAAAAGGGGATACATTTTTCTATTAAAAGATTTGAAAAAAAAAACAAAAAAATTATTGTTTTTTTTGTTTTTTTTATTCTTTTTTCTGTTTTTTTTTATTATTTCAATAGGAAAATGTATCCTCTTTCAAAATATATGAAAATGGGTATACCATTACATTTGATTTTTTTGGAAAAAACTCAAAAATATGCTACCATTTCAGTTAACACCATCTAGCGGCGACTGCGAATATCACAAATTAAAAAGCAAATGAGCATTTTATAGCGCAGACTATTCTCTTTCATATGAGCCCAAGTTCGTTAAAATCGGTCAAGCGAAACGGGAGAAATCTCCGTTTGTTAAAAAAAAACAATTGAACTTCCCCCACCACTTTATTATGATAGATAGAAAAAAACGTTTTTGACAAAAAGTGTAGGTTAATAGTCAGTGAATCTGAAAATGAGCTCATCGATATATTTTCATTGGACAAAATTCTATAAAAATCCTATTTTTCTACTTGGTTTTGGTTTTTACGCCCCGTAGCGACCATTTCAGAAACTTGAAAATGTTTTCCAGGTTTGTCTCTTGGCCGTTTTAATAATAAAAAAATTTGCCGCAAGCCTCTACGATAAATAGTTTCCGAGATATGGCCGTTCGCTATCCTTAACTGATCACCCTGTACAAATCACTTTCCGCAAAGTAAGACAAAATAGTTTTCCTACGAGCGTGCGGAAAAGTTACTTTTCCGCACGATTTTTCGTTTGGAAAGTTGTACTTTTCCGCACTAGTGCGGTAAAGTTACTTTTCCGCACGATTTTTGTATTGTTAAAAATGAAGATATTTATGACTAATCAAATGATTTTTGTTACTTCAAATAAGATGGACAAAAACACTCGAATGTGAAAAAAAGCATACTTAACAATTTTTTAGAAATAATCGCCAGAACAGGTAAACTGAGAAATCGATCGAAGTTTTGAAATTACGTACTTTTTTGATAACTGATAAAGGATCCAAGAATTCAAATTTTATCAAATTTTCATTATTTTTTTTCATTATTTTTCCGTCCATACAAAAATGAACATGTTAGGGACTAATTGAATGATTTATGTTTCTATTCTACCTTATGTGGCATTTTGAGGTATAAGTAGAAATTCTTTGCGTATCGAAAACTTCTTTTTTTTATAAATAAGATGGACAAAACCACTCGTAGGAAAAACATTGTACCTAACTATTATCAAATTGCTTTACACAACTATCGTATATTGTTATTCTAAACAAACATGATGTATATGTTTTCACAGGACAGCACCGACAAGTGAATTAATGTCGAAACTGCAAGCATCACATTCTTTCTAGGCACAAGCTCATTCACGTACTTTTTTGTTATGGATTATTTTGGTATTTATAGATGTAATTATTATTATTACCTGAACATTTCCAGTCAAGATAAGTTCGGGAACTATTGATTTCTTGAATAGACAACCTCATACAAACCTATGCTATTTTTTTATGCTGTTTAAGATAAAAATGTGGGTTTCCATTTGAAAAAATTGATTTTTTGCCGTTTTCTTGATTCTATTTTCAATGTCATTTTTTGAACACCCTGAATAATAATTTTTGACATCGCATAAAATGCCAATAAAGGTGATTCTTATGAGCAACTATCACACACCGGATCAAAAGATAAATATGTTTTTCTAGAAGAACTTGTCATTTGATTTCGGGTCTGCAAATGTTATTTTCAACATAAAAACTTGAATAAGTCAAAAACGCTTGAACTTAGGTATAGCACATTATTCACAAAAGTTGTCCAAAATGTTGCGTAGAATTCAAAAATGTGATAATATATAGGGTGTTTTATTCAAAATAAGCGAGTTGACATCTACTTCCGGTATAACCGGAGGTGTCACAATCTTGAAAATATTTTAGACGAGCTCCTCTCATTCAAAGGCGAAATTTTTCCTGATTTGGAAAAAAAAACGAAAAAATAGCACCACATAGATCAAATACAAAAAAAGGCGACTCGCGTCCAGCACCCGGGAAATGAAACGATCGAATTCGGAAACGGAGTCGAGTGGGAGTGTCCAAGTAACATTATTCATCCGCCTTGAAACTAAACCTGACTTTATTTGACGTCAATTTAGGTACAAATTTAGGTTGGCAAATGTGTCTATACAAAATTGTTAGGCGACTACAGGTTTACTTACGTTGCTGCCTTCCATGGTGATCAAGTGAAGACGTCGATCTCTCTCTACAGGTCAAAGTATAAGTTACTGTTAATCATTAGTTAATAGCTGACTTGACATCAATATTTGTCAGTATACTGCAAAGTGGACGGACGCGAAGCAGAATAATAGTTAAACTCAGCTTTCCGTTACGATATCATGTTGACTGAAGTTTCAAAGTCTTACAGAATATAGATAAGACCTACCTGTATCAGAGTTCTCCACTCCTTTTCCGAAAGGAAAAAATCCAGCAATGTACACATCGTGTCTTCTGGCATCGACGTTAGGTTTTTGTAAAGTACACAGTTCGAAATTGGAAATAACCAGGTGTAGAAATACAATTATGGCGTTCATTTTGGTACTAGTCATTTTGCGTTGTCCGCACAGACTTCAGCCTTCATCACCGTTTTTGCATAATCTCTTTTTGTTTCTCAAAATGTCGTTCCGGCGAGTCTGAAAGCATAAACATAAATTGAAAAATATGACAATCTATTCGCATTCAGAGTAGCAGTAATGGTATATTACAATCCAGTCATACAGTGATTCTTTCTTTTGAATTCTTCAAGTGCAACTCAAAAAGGTCTCTCTCTAACTTTTGAACCGCTTTACGTGCAAGAATGAAGTTTGAATCTCCAATAAATGAGCACGTACAACATTTAAACAGTGACTGCTGGGAATGTAAAACGCCAATGGTGTGCCATTTTGAATAAAAAACTGGCTCAAAATTGAAAAATTAGAACCTTACAATGACTTGAAACTTTCAGGGTATAATAAGGATGGAAAGACCTTGAAATGAGATATCACTCGATCTCTTTTTCGTTCTTATTTCTTCATTTAAAATGGCCCCCAGTTATCAATTTGACATTTCCAGCTGTCACTACTATTCCAAAAGATGCAGAACGTCCTCACATGATATGTTGTGTCCAAATTTCATTCTCACATTTCAAATGGTTCAAAAGCTAAAAGAGTGGGGACCTTTCTAAACCGCACTGTATAATTCTTGAGAAACATTGAAAATACATAAAATAGAAACAGTTAGAATCTACTTTTCAAATACCAGCAAAAAATCGCGATTATGGTTATCTTATTTCTATTTGAAACATGTCTATTTTATGGACATATCGTTAGTGCATTGAAAAAGAGGCAAAAATGTTTCAAATTTTGTTTTGGCGTACAACCGCATTGGATGTTCTTAAAATGATAGACTAGGTCTCTGGGCATTGGAAATCGGAAATTACCACATTTTTTATCAGGGCCGAAATTTTGTAATGCGAAATTTTTCATAAATCTGTCAAAAGTGTGTTTCACTACTTTTTCACACATACTTCGTCATATCTCCGGAAAAAATGTAGATATCAAAAACTTTTTTTTTTAATCGATGAAGGAATTGTGAGAGAAGGTAGCCGCGGTAGTTTCATAAGTATGAGAAATCTAGTTTTTTTGTATAACTTCAACATTAACATTTTCTGCAGAGCCATTTTCAGTAAGCGAGAAACTTTTTTATTTTAATATACTATCTGCTATTTGCTATACTATCTGCGTATGAAATGAAGCCCTTAGGCTTAGTTCAAAAAAGTTGTTGAAGAAAGAATCAGCATTCTGAGTTTTACAGTTTTCGAGTTATAGTCAGTCAAAGTTGAGTTTCCGCATGGCGCGGCGTTCAAACTACCGTGCTGCCGCGCCTTGCATTAAATATTATCATTATTGGCGCTTTTGCTGTAAACTCAAAACTGTGAATACAAGTTCCGTAAGATTCTGAAGTATATTATAGCCTTAGATCAATAATCTTCACAATCTTTCAAGCTCTCTTGGTTTAGGCAGATTCTGCAACTTGCATATTCACAGTCATTGCAAAATTTTATTCCTGGTGCAATGCAGGTACATCTAATCGTCAAAGTTTCTCTCACATCATCAAGCATTGTTTCTTGAGTAGAAAAATTGACCATCCAAGTGATTTTTTTCTGCCTCTCGAATATGGCAATTGTGCCAAATTTTTAATTGATACAGACATCTAACAAAACATAATAGATTCATTTGAGTCTCGTCTTTGTTATACCTATTGGGTGGTTCATTCACGTTGAGACAGCCCAATATCTAAAAAATGATAATTACTTGAAGAGTTGAAGTTAAAGTTATTGGGTACTGTGACATTAAAAAAATGATTACGATTTTGGAATTTCGAAAAGTAAATAAAAATAGTCAAGACATTTTAAATTATGGAATTGTCACATAAAAGTCATAGAACGAAAGCATGAAAGCATGGCCTCAAAAATATATTTTGGAGAAAAGTTGACGAAACAATACCCATGAATAGCTACACAGAGAGGAAGGGTAGTATTGAGTGAGTAGCTAAACATCAAGCTGGAAATTCTTGGAGTTGCAGTCATATGACTATATTCATACGCCCACCACTGCTCACGTTTTACCATTTTTATGTCCCGTATGGATCAGTTTAGAACGTCTCAACTATGTTTTTTTTATTATTTCAATATCCAAAATCCTGATCTTTTTTTTAATGTCACAGGACTCAATAACTTTCACTTTAACTGTTCAAATAACTATCGTTTTTTAGATATCGGGCTGTGTCAACTCAATTGGATCACCCAGTACAACAAAGACGAAACTCGAATTGATCTATGTATCATGTTTTCTTAGATGTCTGTATTAATCAAGAATTTGGTACAACTTAAATAAAGCCTGAAAGAAGATACTGGGAAAGTCAATTTTTCTACTCAAGAATCAGTGTTCGATGATGTGACAGAAACTTTGACGACAAGATGTCAAAGTTTATTTCCTGCATTGCATCAGAAATAAAATGTTGCAATGACTGGGAAAAATATGCGAATTGCAATAACAACCTAAACCAAGAAAGCTCAACAGATTGTGAAGATCATCGATCCAAAGCTATAATATACTTCAGAATCTTTCTGAACTTGTATTCACTGTTTTGAGTTTACACATAAAACCAATTGGACGGCCCCATAATAGTATTCAATGCAAGGCGCGGCATGGCATGGCTGTTTAAACACCGCGCCGCGAGCCACCCACGCGGAAACTCAACTTTAAAAAATTAAAAGTCGAAAACATTACAACTTAGAAAGTTGATTCTTTTTTCAAAAACATTTTTGAACCTTTGACCTCATTTCGTACGCAGATAGTATAGCAAAATTCCTTAAAACAAAAAAGTTCCTCGCTTACTGAAAATAGTTCTGCAGAAAATGTTATTGTTGAAGCTTCTCGCAGTTTTACAAAAAAACTGAATTTTCCATACTAACGAAAATACCCCAGTTGCCTTTTTTCACAATTCCTCTATCATTTAAAAAAAAGTTTCTGATATCTAGATTTTTTCCGGAGATATAACGAAGTATGCGTTTAAAAGTAGTGAAACAGACTCTTGACAGATTTATGACATATTTCGCAAAAAAAAAATCGGCCCTGATAAATTTTTTTCTAATTTCCGATTTCCAATGCCCAAAGACCTAGTCCATCATTTTATAAACATCCCATGCGGTTGTACGCTGGTTAAACTTTCCAAAATCGACGACATTTATAATTGAGTGATTTCAATTTTTTATGAGAAGTTTGGACGATCAAACTGCACTCGGGAAACAAATATATACTCTGCAAAAAATTGCCTAGTTCTTTTGTATCACAGTTAACTACCTCTTGAAAAAAAAAAATATGACGACTACATGTCTTTGTCAAAAATTAATCTTCCATGCTCACTAGAGTAACTCTGGGTTCGTTCTAAAGAGAGTGGTATGTATTAAGAAGATGATCTGGGTTTTATTTGTATTGATTATAAATAAATAAACTTCATTTCTTTGACAAGATTTTCAGCAACAATTAGATATCTCAAGTACGTTTTAACAAAATTATCAAATCATAACTTGATACGTGACAGATTATTATTTGTATATCTAGAATGAGTTGTATTTAAAAGTTTGAAGAAAATGCTTTTACTTAAATTTCTTGTAGAGATTTATTACCTTTATACAAAACTGACGAGAGAGAGATGTTATTATATTATAAGCATTTATACTTTGGTTCATTAATAGGTGGTAATCAAGTTTTTTTGATTAGTCGACATGTCATATCTGTGATGAACAGTTCACAGCGGCAACACCGCAATATCTTATTCTGGAAGTAAAGCTTGAAATGGATGAAAACGAGGTTAGGTTAAGTTTAGTTTTGAGAATGTCGTTTGAGAAGTCAATAGAAAGTTATTATTGAATCAAGTTGTGCAGTTCTCAAAATATAATCTAAACGTTCAAAATCGAACAAAACACTCTTTGCCGGAATTTCGGGCAGATATACAACGGTGGGAGACCACATTTATTAGCGACCGTGAAAGGACTTTTGTTTTTGTTTGGTCAATCAGTGAAACGATTAGATTACGTTCGGTTTGAGACTTTTGGACTTTTTTCGACGTACAAGAAAGACTATTCAGTGTTGGGCACGATGGCTAATCCGGAAACAATTAAAAAGTATCGTAAAGTGCTTCGATCTAGTTTTGCGTGGACAGCTAATGAATTGGACATACTTTTGAATACAATACCGCTTCCGCGAAGTCATGTTTGAGGGTTTGAAGCCGAGATTTGAAGACCTACGACAGTGTGACAGCGAATTGTACAATTGATTATTAGAAGAGGATGCCACCGAAGACATACTGCTTGAAGAAATGGAAGGCTGTGATACGTACACCAAGAAATTCACCCAGACGCGTTTAAAGGTGGAGGAATGCTTGGAAACTTCAGAAAACTCTGCGAGTGGTACATCCGATAGAGGGTCTACTGTTTCAGATGCTGATGAGAATTCTGGTAAGCGCAAACTCAAATTACCGCAAAAACAGTTTAAACAATATGATGGAAATATTCGTGATTGGTTAGCTTTTTGGTCCCAGTTCAGGAAAATTCATACAGCTAGTGATATCAAAGACTCTGACAAAATCGAATATTTGATACAGGCAACGGTACCAGGCAGTCGCGCTCGTCAAATTATAAAGAGTTTTCCTGTGGTCGACAAAAATTACGAAAAGATAATTGACTGTTTAAAGGCAAGATTCGGACGAGAAGACTTGCAGATTGAGGTCTACGTTCGGAAGCTGCTAGAAGTAGTTCCAAATAACGCCGTTTCACCGTTTCGAATAAAACTGTATGACGAAATCGAAACTCAGCTACGGGCTCTTGACAAACTAGGGATAACGTCAGATAAATATGCAGCACTTTTGTATCCATTAATCGAGTCTTGTTTACCACAAGAACTAATGAGAATTTGGCAAAGATCATCATTTTGTAATGTTGCTGATAGTATTTTGGTCGCAGGGTCAAGTACACAAATTGTAGACACACTCGAAATTAGATTAAAGAATATTTTGAACTTCTTGAGGGCGGAAGTAGAAAATTAACAGCGGATAAATCTGGCTAGTGAAGGATTTGGGTTAACCGATAATCTTGAAGATAAAAAGATGACGCGTATCAGCAAGAGCAGCGAAAGTTACAGCA
This sequence comes from Orchestes rusci, assembly GCA_958502075.1. Lineage (NCBI taxonomy): Eukaryota > Metazoa > Arthropoda > Insecta > Coleoptera > Curculionidae > Orchestes > Orchestes rusci. The sequence goes on along the minus strand of OY293303.1, from coordinate 54,766,188 downwards.
AAGAAGCACGTGGAGGATGGTTTGGAAATAATACGGAGTCGTTCACTGCAGCAGGGCTTATAGATAAAGTTGCGATGAATGTTGTTCAGTGTATTGTCTGTCTTGGGACTCATGATAGCGCTGCTTGTTTTAAAGCACAAATGTCATTTGAAGAAAAGAAAACGGCATACTTCGAGAAAATGCCGTGCACGTTTGAAATGTGGAATCTGTGGATATTCGCATGTACTTTTGATGTGTCAAAATATTGGTAGTACAAATGATTCAGGACAACGTTGGGATAAAAAGGACACAAATGGCATTCGTTCGTCAGAAGTATCAGTGAACAATGATCAAACGCTTGATAATTACACGGGGACACATATTTTCCTGTAAACATTGAAAGTCAACATCAGAAGTCTCCATGAATCCAAAAGCGTGAGAGCATCAGTTGACAATGGGTAACAAAGGTCCTACATTTTAAAATCCACAGCAGCGGAGCTTCATTTAAGGTCAAAAGGAGTAACAAATTTGGTACATTGCCTCTTCCGCGGGACACAAGCTGAGAACTCACACAAATGTTATGACGTCACCACTTCCTACAAAGAATACGCAACAACCCTAGAAGTTTTGGATCAAAATACAATATGTCACGAAATTGCATCTGTATTTTATGGTCCATGGATTGATGAGCTGAAAACCTTTGGTATCAAAGTATCTGATAATCTCAATCCAGGCCCTATTGAAATGTTGCTGGGTGCCGACGTGATTATGAATCAATCACGTCGGCACGTGTACACTGTACACTGGAAATCGGTCTTGAATTGTGGACTGGTAGCCAATGAAAATTTTCTTGGATATACTATCGAGGGCAAGGTTCCAGCACAACATCGCAATTCCATGACAGTGACATCATAGTTTGTTAATTCGTCTATAACTGACTTATGGCATTTATACGTATTGGGAAATCAAGACCCAGCTGAGAAAAAGACGAAAGACGAAATAGCACGTGATGCAAAAGAAGCATTTCTTGAAACTGTTACTATAAATGATGAGGACCGATACGAAGTCAAACTACCATGGTTGGATGGTCATCCTGTTTCACCTATAAATTTTGACATTGTCCAAAGAAGACTACAATCAACTCTAGGAAAATTGAAAGCAGACAACTTATTTGAAAGATACGATGAAGTTTTCAAAGAATGGGACTCACTGAACATTATTGAGCAGACCGATGACAGTATTGATGGGCATTCTCTTCCACACCGACCTGTTCTGAAGGAAGGCTCAACTGCCGTACGACCAGTTTTCGATGCGTCTGCGCGAGAGAAGGATGGTCCTTTCATGAACCTGTTTCTTGAAAAAGGGTTGAATTTAATGGAGTTAATTCCTTCTTTGTTACTCAAATTTCGAGAACATAAAATAGGAGTCATAGCTGATATAAAGAAGGCTTTTCTTCAAATTAGCATCAGCGTCGAAGATGGCAATTTTGTGAAATTCTTGTGGTTCAATGAACAGGGAGAACAAATTGTCTACAAGCATAAAAGAGTAGTTTTTGGAATCAACTGCAGCTCCTTTCTATTGGGTGCGACAATATCATTTGTCGAAATGTTTGGAACGTTGCTCGCTGCCAGGATGTGAATACTCCAAAGAAACTAAAGAAAAGTTGGTTAGAAGCTTTTACGTGAACAATTTAGTTACGAGCGTTCCAAATTTGGATGTGCTGAATAATTTTATTCGGGAAGCCGTAGCAGCTATGGCCCAAGGTCACTTTGAATTGCGAGGGTGGGAGTTTCCAAAAAACTCGAGTGCGGGGACAGTAGTTGATGTGTCCGTCCTGGGTTTGGCATGGCATCCTGCTAAAGATATTTTGACGATAAGCAAGAGTTTGGCTGAATTAGACACGACCAATCTGATAGACACGAAAAGAAAACTACTTTCAATCACTCAGAAAGTTTCTGATCTCATTGGGTTTACTTCTCCTGCAACTTAACTGCCCAAACTTTGGTTACAAAAACTGTGGAAGAAATAACTATCATGGGACACAGAAGATGTGGCCAAGCCGTTCCAAGAATGGATTATCCAGCTACCTCACCTTTTAAAAATAGAAATACCCCGCTGGATAAGGTTCAACGGTGATGATATTGAAGAAATAGCGTTCCACACATTTCTTGATGTCTCCAAAGATGCATATGCCGCAGTGGTGTTTGGCAGGGTTGTGCAGGCTGGAAAAACGTCGGTTCATCTGTTAGCCGCGAAATCCAGAGTTGCGCCTATGAAGGAATTAACGATTCCCCGACTAGAACTGTTGTGCGTGACTATTGGATCCAGACTTTATGCACAGACCGTGCAAAACTTTCCCGGGAAGAAGAAAAGCTATTTTTGGAGTGATTCCACGACAGTTATATCCTGGATTTGTGTACAATCGTGTTGCAGAGATTAGAAGACTAACTGAAGCAGCGCAGTCGCATCATATTCCTGGGAAATCCAATTCTGCTGACTTGGCATCACGTGGCTGTTCTCCGGAAAAGCTTTTTGAATCCAAATGGTGAGAGAGGCCTACTTGGCTACATGAGGAGGCAGAACTATGGCCTTCCGAAAATGATATTATCAATGAAACTGAAGTCACCGCAGAAATGAAGGAAAAATCCATAAAAACTATGTTGGACATGGAAAAAGCTGACTTCTGGCATCTTCATCACTTCAACAAATTCTCAAAATCTGTGAGGATGATTGCGTTTATACATCGATTCATATATAACTGCAGAAGCGCTGTTAAGAAGAAAGGTGAACTAACGGTAGAGGAATTGGACCATGCTGAAAACTTCATTTTGAGGTGTGTACAACAAGAAAACTTCGCTGATGCAACCGATGATCGAATTAAATGTTTAAATCCGTTCCTTGATGAATTTGGACTGTTGCAGCGGCAAAGAATATAGTTGTTGAAAGCATGGTACTGGATATGCATAGAAGAGCATGTCACGTTAGTGTTCAAGGCCTATTTTCACTTTCGAGAGAAAAATATTGGGTGTAAGGAGGAAGACGATCAATAAGATCAATCCTGCAAAGATGTGCTGTATGTAGAAGACACAATGCCAGACATTTCTGCGTAGAGTCCCCTTCCCAAGGATTCTGCCCCTTTTGCAGTAACAGGAGTCGAATTCGCTGGTCCGGTTTATCTCAAAAGTGGGGATAAAGCTTGGATATGTTTATTCACATGCGCAGTGTACAGGGCTGTTCACTTGGAATTATCATCGTCATTGTCAACCTCCAACTTTATGCAAGTTTTCCGACGTTTCGTAGCTCGACGTGGCCGGCCAAGAATAGTGAAATGGCAGAAAACGGCACCAATTTCAGAGGTACGGACAATGCCTTCAATAACCTGGACTGGGAGAGAATCACACGAGAAACTTCAATCGAGCGCATAGTGTGGCGTTTCAATCCCCCAAGTGCATCATGGTGAGGCGGGTTTTTTGAACGCCTGATTGGAGTCGTCAAACAGCTGCTCCGAAGAGTGCTAGGCAATGCGAATTTGTATTATGAAGAGTTGATGACGTTGTTGTGCGAATGTGAAGCCCTGGTGAATGCGCGACCATTAACTTACACATCGAATGATCCCAATGATCTCGTTCCATTGACACCAGCTATGTTTTCACGGGAGCATGACAATACTAGTATACCTGATTGTGATGAAGTGGATAAAAAGTCTCTTTCCAGAAGTATGCGTTATAAACAGAGACTCAGAGACAATCTGCGACAACGATGAAGATCTGAGTATCTTGGTCAATTGAAGCTGCTTGTGGAAAAAGGACAAAACAATTCTGTGAAGGTGGGACAAATTGTGCTGATTGGAAATGATTTTTCCAAGCGGAGTGTCCTTTGGGACGTGTCGTCACTACGTTTCCTGGTAAGGATGGGCGTATCGTTTGGTACAAGTCAAGACTGCGCGAGAAGAACTACTTACACCTGTCCAACGTTTGTTTCCTCTTGAATGTGACAGTAACCCGGATGATGGTGTTCGGGATAAAGATGAGAACGACGTTGAAGAGATTAACGTGAGTGCTGGTGGAATAATCCTTGTTCCAGATCCATGAGTAAGCATGCAGCCTGAAAGATTCAGGCAACAGAGTCTTCCAGAGAAATGTAGTTCGCTCCAGAGACTAGAGCCTGAACCCGAGGGCATTGCGAAAGTGTTAACCCGTAGCATTGTTAATTTGCCCAAGATATATTTGTTGTATTTAAGAATCGTTTTTGAGATTGTAACCCCATTGGGAAGTTTGTTTTTTTTTGTGAGAAAAGTTTTCTAACCTAAAACTATTTCTCAGGTGGGAGGATGTGATGAACAGTTCACAGCGGCAACACCGCAACATCTTATTCTGGAAGTAGAGCTTGAAATGGATGGAAACGGGGTAAGGTAAGTTCAAGTTTGGTTTTAAGAATGTCATTTGAGAAGTCAATAGAAAGTTATTATTGAATTAAGTTGTGCAGTTATTTCTCAAAATATAATCTAAACGTTCAAAATCGAACAAAATACTCTTCGCAGGAATTTCGGGTAGATATTCATTGGTGAGAGACCACAATGTCATTTTTCTGCTTTTTGAATCTTTGAAGTGGATTTTCTTAAGTACTAAGAATTCAATAATCGTGAGACGATGTTTCTTTGAAAATTTCAAGTTATCCATTTAGTTGTTGCTCTGAAAAGGCGGTATTAAATTGAAGTAACATGTTCTAGTTTATGTAAATGGATGTGCATTAAGACTTGAAATGAATGTCAGCAGAGTAACTTTACAGTGAAGCAACATCATAGAAATAGCATTACCTGCGATTCTCATTGGCAATGTACAGGCATGATCTGAGGCATATCATTGACACGCTGGCCGTTATTCGGCCGCGATGGGTGAATGATGGCAAATCACTACTTCAACATCAAATGTCGTGCAAGGAAAGGAAATAAAGCACCACTGATTCAGTGCATTTTATCTATTGGCATATTTTCTTTCTAATATAGAAAAAAATGTTATAAATAAAAACAGTCACCAAAACCATAAAGCCTTATTCATTGTGTTTTTATGTTTGTGCGTCCACCTTACATGCCAAGCCGCCAAAGACAACGTGAAAATGTTGGCAGGAAGTGGATTGGCCTTGAGTGCGGCTGCAATGAAAAAGTTGAGATTTCACATTCAAATTTTCAAATGGCACATTTTAGTGATATTTGTCAATCTAATACCCACATTCTTACCTATTATGCTTCATACTATTGTTGATATATAGTGGACTTTCATCTAGTATTAGAAGAGGGTGCAATCTTTTGATCCATACAGTTGGAAACAAAACGTAGAATTCTTTTCAAAAATAAGTCGAAGAAGCATGAAAATATAAAACATCATGACTAGTTGATACAGAACTACAGCCAAGCCGTGTCCAATAATTAGTTCTTTTGTGGTGTCAGATGTGTTTTTTCCGACAACAGGTCTTAGGACGTTATCAAATTCCCGAATAACCATCTGTACTGTGAATGAATCTGTCACAACACCATAAAACGAATGAAACATGTGAAACAAATCATCGAACTTAACAACGAACAGAGCCCAGACTCGGACTTTTCTAGAAGCTGCGAATCCCACAGAAGTGATTGCAAACTCAGATTCCAGACAAGTGGTCTGACCCAGCATCATGTGAATGTGGGACACAACCACAATAGAAAAGTTCACAAAAAAAATAAAACATCTTAAACCATAATTGAACCAAAAAAAATAATTCCATTATATCATCTGTGAAGTTTGAAAAAAAAACAATAATTCGTTCAGTATAAAATCGGGCTATGCATATCAATATTATTTGAAACGGTCGAAACGCTCTCTGACGTCACTAGTCGTGCAGCGAGGTACGCGGAATACCGACTGGCTTTTCTGGGTTTATTCTAATAAAGCATCTACTATCGTCACAAATCGATTGTCCACTGTATCTTATATTGTGTTGGGTACCTCATTGAGTAAAATCGATTTTGAAATATGCACGAATGTTTCCAAAAAGCTGATTTACTTGATTTTTCGGATGTGGACGTTACTATAGTCTCCAAATTTCTGACTCAATCTAGTGGGACAAAATACGTATTATGAAACCGTATTTTCTCTCACGTTTTGACTCCGTCAAAAAACTTGATGATTTTTAAATGAATGACTTGTGTTTAAAAAATGTTGAAAAAATATTATGATTTGTGCTGTACGCTGTAGGTACTAGGTACCCAACATTTTGAGTTGATCTTCCAATTCCTTAGCGGTAATGAGGTTGATTCAGTTGTGTTTCCGCCGCAGAACAATCAAGATGATCAACATATTTGCTGCTTTTTATTTGCATCTCAAATCAGATCAATTTGATCCAGATCACTAAATTTGACATCTAGGACGTTCTATTAACCAACTGATCTAATTTGTAAGCGATTCGGTCACTCCTCCCTTTGCCCTCAACTGTACCGGGTGACAGACACCGTATAAACTAACACCCTTCCTAACTTTTTTATTTTTTATCGTACAGCAAAATAAAAAATAGTGACTTCAAAAGGAATTTTTCTGCAGTTTGAATATCATTTCTTATTTTCTGTAACTGCAAATCTATACGAGGGTGCGACAAAAAGTTTTTTTTTTAATGGAAAGCCCCAATTATTTCTATCCAGAATGAAAGATCTTACTTTTCTGATTTTGAAAATATTATATTTGTTGACATTCCGTCCAGCCGTTTTCGAGATATTCAGTTTTGAATTTTCACCAAATATATTGGCCTTTAGGTTCTATGTTGTTAATTTTGTTTCGCTGCTACAATAATCGCTCTATAGCAATTAACGACTTTTGGAAAAGTTGGCCAAGGATAAAATGAAAACAATGTTTCTGGTGATCATCTTCACTTAAATAATAGTTATTTGCTCATTTGATACTTTATAAAAAAAATGGAAATGGAGTCCTCTGTGGCAGAAAATAGAAAACGCAGTGGATCATTTTTGAAATCAGTGAATAAGGCAATATTGAGAATATATTCACTCTGATTAGTTTTGTGTTTTGTTATAGTTCTCTAGCTTCTGTTTTTTTTTGATTTTTATTATAATTCAATCTTTGTTTAATTAAAATTCTGGGAGAAATCAAATTTTTTGATTCGCTTCTATGATAACCATGACCAACTTTTCAAAAAGTCCTTAGTTGCCATAGAGCGATCATTGTGGCAGCGAAACAAAATTAACAAAGTAGAACTAAACGGCCTATTTGGTGAAATCTCAAAACTAAATATCTCGAAAACGACTGAACGAAATGTCAACAAATATGATATTTTTGAAATCAGAAAAGTGAGATCTTTCATTCTGGATAGAAATAATTGGAGCTTTCCATTTAAAAAAAATAACTTTTTGTCGCTTCCCCGTATAGCTTTGCAGTTACAGAAAATAAGAAGTAATATTTAAACTGCAAAAAAGTTCCTCTAGAAGTCCGTATTTTGTATTTTGCTGTACGATAAAAAAGTTGAGGGGGGTGTCAGTTCATACGGTGTCACCCGGTACCACCCGCGAATTTCGTTCACTCAAGTGAACTGGTCAGAAGTAAAAGGTGGTGGTTATTTTCACGGATATAAGGCGTGAATTTCGCAATAGCCTAACCCTCAAACCACATAAAAATATAAAATCGGCGAGGAAAATTGGAAGAGGCAATTGAGAAATAAAAAGTTCATAGAGAAGATGAAACATTTTTACAGGGAAATTATCGAAATCATAGGCCTTTAAATTCAGGTTTTAACAGGTGGCAAAACAACAATGAAGAAACTCCACGAAAGAAAATAGGATCCTGCAAGCATCTTAAATTTTTGATTGGTTTTGAAAAAAGGATTTTTTTTAATATGGTATTTGTGTATGCATATTGGTTTGATGGAACTTTTTTGTATATTCGGGAATAATTTCCAGAGCTAAATCTCGGTATTTTGCGATAAAAATTTAAAAATTTAGATAGATGCACGTAAATGTTGGTGAACAGCAGAACGTCAGTAGGGTCTACAAGAAGAAAACCACTATGCATCAGGTGAGTCCCGGACAAATATTGTATGCATTCTCATTCCGTTCAGAATTCAATATCTTTAATTATTTCGCATCTCGTGAATACAACATAAAAAACCCATACTCCCGAATCACAAATGATATCTATTTTGTGTCAGATCCGCGTATGTGCTCGGCGTGTCTGCAAATTTCACACACATCTCCATGAGAAGAACCGTGAAAAATGTGGAGAGTTACATCCATGTTAGTAGCGTCTAGACCGCTAGGACTCAAAAGTACCGCTTGTCCTCTTATAACGGTTCTGTACCGAACCAACCTTTCCATTTAAAATCGGATAACCGTGAAACTAAATGTCTCTTCAGAATCCATCTTGTGAATAGCAGACGCAAGGCCCTCGTATCAATAACAGTCATGAATGCAAATTTTGAAACTGTCATAGAAATAGCACACGATATCCCTAAATTTGATGACAGGTAACATGTCTAGAACATCTAAGAGCCCAAACAACCGGACAATAGTGATCATTTCTAGTATATAATTACTTGTGGTTATAGGTATAAAAGTCATAATATGGAAGTGTTAAAAAACTCTAATTCTTATAAATTCAAATTTTGTTCAGTCAGTTTGCAATCAAGGTTAGCACTAGATTTGGAGCAAGTTTTCTATTTATCATTGCACGTAGAAAAGCCATAACCCAACCCAAAAATCAAAATACTAGAATGAATAAAGCAACAATAATTTGGCATAAAAAAGTGATTTTTCATCTACATATATACCCCACTGTGTTTCAAAATTTTGGACCAAATGCATCGGGTGAAACGTCTTGGAACTTTAAAACACTCTGTGGAGTGAATAATTATTAAAAAAATGACTTTTTATGCCAAACTATTATAGCCTAATTCATTCTGAACATTTTAATTTTTGAGTGGACATGTAAACTTTTTTCAAGGGAGATATCCAAATTTGTATCAGAGCATGTTAACTTTGACTTTTATAGAACATGAATGAGTGTTTGTCATTCGAATCATTTTTTTTTTCACTTGAGTCTTGAGTTACTTCAATGTCGATTTTTGACCAAACGGTGAGATTTTTTGATCAGTACAAAGAGTACATTGTTTGTCTAGTCTTTCCTGATCTTTCAGACGGCGCGGCGTAGTTGTTTTAGAGATATCTCTCGAAACAAAAAGATATGCGAACTATGAATATTGGATTTCAGGTAAAAAGGAGAGGGGCAGAGTAGATATACATTTTTGACACAGAACGTTATAGATGAACAAGCTGAAACTGTGTACCAAATTTCATTTTGATTCGATAAAAAATAATCAGAATGTAAAAAATACTCATAAAAGACTAAACAAAACAAACGTAATCCTATCGAGGACATTTTAAAAAAAATGTGATAAGTGCGAATGAAGGACTGACTGCGACAAGAAGTCTGTATTATTTTGCTGGTTCTGTATATTTTTTCAAGCGAAAAGATTTTGTGATTTGAACAAATCACATAAGTTGATCAAAACAACTACTTCAGAAACTTTTTGAAGAACCAAATTTTCACGCCAAAGTCATAGATGAATTTTAGTAGCCTCAATAGTATAATCATAACATTTCATCCCTGCATCAATCTCCATTTTTCGCCATTTTCGATATAAAATATGTTCTTTCAAAAAAATCAAAATAGGCTAGTATAACTTTTTTGAACTATTTTTACTGCTGACAAAATAACACGCTAATGTGTTTTCTTGGACGTCTTTCTGGAAGTTATGGACCGATAATCAGTATAACCAATACTAACAAACGATGAGGTAGAGAATTTTGGATTCGTTATGGACAGCCAATTAAAATTCGAAAACCTATGAAGATATAATCAAAATTAGCCTATCTTTTCTATTGAAAAATATTTCACACATCTGATTCCGTCTGCAGTAAAATATTTTTTCTGTGAATCTCCTATGATCCCCTGATTAGACTATAGAGAAATCGTTCACGCTGAATCGATCTCTAGTGAATACAGTAAAAAACTCAGACACTTCAAAACCCGTACATGGGGTTTGCGCACTCTATTCTCTACAGACATAACATGTTTATCACCGATCTAAAAGAGAACCGGATTCTTTTATTGTCAAATAGGCATTGACTATAAAAAAAAATAGACCGAGCATAAGTAGCCGGTTCATTCATAAATTCCTATGTTTTGCGATCCAAAACACATTTGAAAGAGCTCACGGGTGAGACAAGGACCTTATTCCATATCTTTTTTCATACATGGTCAAAGCAACAGCGCGAGGATAGAATAGGCGGAACCAGGCGAATCGATAAAGGATGTTCATGGGCGGAGGTCGGGGAGTTTAAAATGTTTCAAATTATTTGATTTTTTTTTATTCATTGTTTATATCTTTGATGGGAGTTACAGGGTTGATTTTGATTGAAAAAAATGTATGACATCCCACGCTGGGCGCCATTTTGATACATTTTTTTAAATGGAAAGGGGGGTCGTGTGACACATCCTCCGAAAGATCTTATCGAGTAGATTATTGTGTGAAAATTTCATGGGATTAAACGCATTCCTGCGGATATGACAGACTGTCAAACTAACAAGATGAAGAAATTCGTGAAATAAGAACAAAGAAAGCATACTTCAATTTTTATTGTGAAAAATGTTGAAAATATCCTCCGTTGACCCCCAAACAATGAAATAATCTGTCTGAGAACTCCTGACGGACTTTTTCGAATGTATCGACATTAATATTTTGACAAAAAGCAGTAATTCTTTGCTGTAAATCTAAAAGAGAGTCTGGCTGTGTTGCATATACTTTCTGTTTTAAATATCCCCATAAAAAAAGTCCAACGGTGTTAAATCGGGCGACCTGGCAGGCCATTCGGTAGGACCCCGACGACCAATCCAACGATTGGGGTAAGTTATGTCCAAATACTGCCTTATATTTCTGCTGAAATGAGGAGGTGCACCATCCTGTTGAAAAATTGGTGCCATGCCAAACTCGTTGGGATTATTCTGACGTATTTGTACAATCAGAGGCTCTATTGTAGTTTCTAACAAGTTCAAATACAGGTCACCTGTCAAATTTTCATGAATGAAAACAGGACCAACAATATGGTTCCCCAATATGCCAGCCCATACGTTAACCTTTTCGGGATATTGCGTGTGGGTTTTCCTAAAAACATGCGGATTTGAGTCACTACAATAACGAACATTTTGCCTGTGTACACGGCCATATAAAAAGAAAGTACACTCGTCACTAAAACAAATATTTTGAACGTATCTCGGTTCTCGGCCTATTCTATCGATCATAATTTCGCAAAATTCCACACGTCTGTTAGGATCATTCTCAGTCAACTGATGCACCATTTGAAATGTATAAGGATAAAAAAAAATTCAGCAATCGTTTCACAGAAGCAGACGAAGTATCACAGATGTCTGCAACCTGAGAAGTCGACTGCTCAGAATATACCACCATCTCACCAATGATTGCAATTTGTTTATCTTCCGAAATAGATGGTCGCCCTTGATTCTTCAAGCTCTGAACACTACCAGTCTTGATAAATTTCCGCACTAATTCGCGGAGATATTTTCTGCATATCGGACGGTCCGGGAAGCGCTCATTGAAGATTCTTTTCGTCTCATGGAAATTACGATTTCCGCCATAAATAAAAATTGCTTCAAATTTTTCTGCGAAGGGACGCGAATTAGGCATTTTTGTAACACTTCCTAATTAACACAATAATCAAACAACTCGCTCATATCGTTTCAAGATTTTCACATGTGGTTAAACTTTAGTGCTGTGGCGAGGTAGTGTGGAAACTGTATCTCCATCTTAATTTGGATTTTAGTATTATAATGCTGATAAATGCTTTCCAAATTTTTTTTATCATCTTGAAATTCTTTATCCGCTTTGTTTCAGCATTCCTATCTGTTAACCTGTACTGTTTTGCTCAGGTTCACCATCATTTTTCCAAAATCTGATGTATCTGCTCATTAAAAAGTTTAAACTTAATGTAAACGAAATTTCCACACAATAATATACTCGATAAAACCTTTCCAATGATGTGTCACACGAATCCCCTTTCCATTTGAAAAAATGTTTCAAAATGGCGCCCAGCCGCCATCTTGAATGCTAAAAGTACGTCAGTAACATCAAAAAGCAGTATTTCGACAGCAATTAATTGAAGTATGCCCAGTTTCAAAATTTTTGGTGCACACATAAAAAAAAGGGGGGGGGACTCTTCCGAGCCGCACTGTATAAAAAGGAATTATAGAAGTTGTCATGGAGGATCAAAATGATAAATCTTAAAATACAAATGTATACTTGTGGGGTATCATAGAAGAGAATCACTTGTAGGTTATGAGGGATGAAAAAAAAAAGATAATAACATTGGCAGGAAAACGGGTTTGAAACAGAAATTTTACAATGTTGAAACATGATAAAAAAAATGCGGTTGCTGAGAACTGGTATAGGAAAATGGATTGAAATCATTTTTTTTTATATCAATTGATGAGTAGATTATGCGAAGGGGTCAAAAAAGGTTGGTTTGCTGAATATCTAGTTCTGTGTTGTCATATTGAAGAAAAGTCAGCTGCAGATGATGATGAATAGCAAAATAAAATTTTGAAGAATGGCGGAGAAATGTGGAAATGATTTTTTCTTAAATATTTTTTGCTCGATATGCGTGAATATATTTCAAATAACATTTAAATGTGATTTTTTAATTTTTCAGTGAATTTGTCACTATTCATATCATATACAATTGAGTGTAACTTGTATATCAATTTGCTAAATAAAGATATTGATATATGTAATTCTCATAGCAAAGTGAATTAGGTACCTACCTGTATATCATGATGTGGATGTGATGGAAATACCTCCAACCAAGAATTATATAAAAGACACAGTTGAAAAGACTTGACAGTTTAAAAACAATAGAAAAGTTTTTCGTGGACTTGAATTCCACAAGGCGGGACGCAAGCAACTCCAAATAAAGGGTGACAGGCTCCCCTCAAAAATTGATTGATATTAAAAAATTATAATTCACAGTAGCAACTTGAAACTTCGGGAATAATCTTGACAAAAATACCTATCTAACGACCCCATCCATTTAAAATTCTGAGGGGACGTGTCAACCCCTGAACGGAAGTGAAAATAACAAGAAAAGTGTCAAAAAAAATCGAAAATTATTGACTTGTCCAAGCGATTTTTGATTGATCACCGAACACCTGAGAAATCCTGAGTGGAGAGTTTTTCGTGCACCATCCAGTTTTTGATGGCTTTATTCTTACTTTTCAAAATTCGATAATTAAAATAATTTTAGAAAAACGAGAAAATGGTAAATTAACTTGGTATTTTTTCAAAAACTATTGAAATATAGAGATGTCTAAATTACTTCAAGTATACACTATACATAAAATTTCAAATGGAGTCATGTCTTGTCAAGTATACACTATACATAAAATTTCAAATGGAGTCATGTCTTGTATGCAGAACATTTATTGTCAATGATGCAGAATAATTTTTTTTTCATAGATTCTCGACTTTTTACTGGGTAAATTTTATGATAATTTCATTAACTTATTATACAATGCGACCGTGAAGATTGGAACAAATCCATTAAAAATTCACGGTTTTGTTTTGGTAAAAACGCTCAGACTCATTGATTCTTATTTTTGTCAGCGGTTTTACAGGGTGAGCCAAAAATAGGTTACGACCATGAACCTCCTTTTTTTCAAATAGAAACCCCCATTTATCATTTTATTTTCGGATTCTACATCCAATTTTTAGTAACATGATTTTTACTGAGGTATGGCCAAAATTGGCTTTTATTAGGTACTAAAAATGAATCTGCCAAATTTGCTTCCGGACTAATATGTTTATACCTATGAACTTTTCTTTCATGAAATTGTCTCAGGAATTCGCCTTGAATTTATTGTACGCAATAAGGAGACACCCTGTAAAATGTATACTTACTTATGTTATGAAAGCATGTCTTATTTAGAAAGTGTTTTCTCAAAAACTATTGGTTCCCTCACACTTTTTTTCTTCAAAAATTACTAATAAAAACGGGAAGGTACCTATTTTCCAGTGAGATTTGATTTTTTTTTTAAATTTGTGGGTACATAGTGTTATGGAACTAGGAATGTCCTTTATGTATATGAGCAAAGTTGTTATTACTTTAATTTCTGTGTTAATTTTCATTTTAAATATATTTTTCTCTGTATGGAATGCAAACATTTCCAAAAACATATGATACGCCACTGAAGTAAGAAGGTAGGAGGTCCTAGAATCTATTGTAAAATCGAGATGGCAGTGTATTTACGGGAAGTCCTGGTTTTTATGGTCCAATTTACAACAAACTTGACACTTTCGCACCATATTAATGTACAGGGTGTCTATTTAAGAATGGCAAGGTGCCAGATCTCAGAAACTAGGCATCCGAGAGACTTGCGGAAAAAAAATTACTGGGTAATATGGAATAGAGAAAATGCTGGAAATATATCAGAAGTTCCCAAGATCGCCACAAGATGGCGTAACGGTGCTATCAAAACACAAAATCGCTGTTTTTTCGTGATTTTTAAATACAAACAAATACAAATGAGTACCGCTATGGATTCCTTGAGAGATTTCCTTCAAATTAGTTTTTTTTTATTTTTTTTCCTAACATGTCAAATAAGACAGGCATCAGCTGTCAAACCTTACAACGCAAGAATGCTCATAACTTTGGAACAGCCCAACCGATTGACGCGATCTTGGTCTCATATGAAAGAGCATGATCTGCACTTCAAAAAACTTTTTTTGATGATTTTTTTTTGTTTTTTTTTATTTTTTTTTTTTTTATTTTTTTAATAGGAAAATGTATCCCCTTTTAAAATATATAAAAATAAATATACCATTACATTTGATTTTTTTGGAAAAAACTAAAAAACATGCCACCGTTTTAGTTATGGCCATCTAGCGGCGACGGCGAAGGTCAAAAATTCAAAACCAAAAAAGTTTTTTGAAGTGCAGATCATGCTCTTTCATATGAGACCAAGATCGCGTCAATCGGTTGGGTTGTTTAAAAGTTATGAGCATTCTTGCGTGGTAAAGTGTGACAGCTGATACCTGTCTTATTTGACATGTTAGGAAAAAAATAATAATAACAAATTTGAAGAAAATCACTCAAGGAATCCATAGCGGTACTCATTTGTATTTGTTTGTATTTAAAAATCACGAAAAAACCGTGATTTTGTGTTTTGATAGCACCGTTACGCCATCTTGTGGCGATCTTGAGAACTTCTGATATATTTCCAGCATTTTCTCTATTCCATATTACCCAGTAATTTTTTTTCCGCAAGTCTCTCGGATGCCTAGTTTCTGAGATCTGGCACCTTGCCATTCTTAGATAGACACCCTGTACATACATCCAAAGTAAATCATTCAAAGTGATATCATCCTCGTTTACCTATCTTCATCCAGTTCGCATTGCAGTTCGATGTTCCAGCTGCCACGAACTGCCACTGTTCCCAGTGCTTTCTATTTCGTGTCGGTGAAAACTGAAAAGAAAGGGGCAAAGTCGACTGTGTCGGGCCAGATGTGATAGGATGTCTCGTTCGAGAGGGAATAAAATGATACCAAGCAAAGGAATTGATTTAATTCCACGTGGACTGATACCTCCAAAAACAACCAAAGGCAAACACAAAAATAGTTGATGTTGTAAGAAGAAAAAAATGAAGACCTTGGCTGTTTGCAATCTGGATGAATCATCCGTTCAGGGAACGCTTCTTTCATCAAAAGTAGGAAGACTTATCACTTCGGATGATTCCTCCAAGTCGATCAACCAAAGTGACAAATGTGAATGAGCCTTAAACAAAGAGTATGATCTTTAGATCACTTCAACCCTCTTCTTGAAAAAAGATGTTATTTATCTCGTTATTTATCACGTTATATATCCTTATGTGCTTAGTCCAAAAGATTTGAGAAATGAGCTTCTTAGGCTTAACTAGACTCTAATATAAGGTTTGTTCCAACCTACACAATTGGTACCGTTCCGGAACGGTTATTGGGATTGTTAGAATTGAATGATCGCATGATCTAGATTTTCATCATTTCCATCACGATCCCAGAATCGCAGCAGTTGGAACGGATTCAGGTACCGATTTGAGAAATCAGATTTTGAACCTTCTTCATCACTCATTATAATGAAATATTTTTTCACTCAAAAATAGAAAAAACGAAAATCTTATCTGCACTATCAACAAAAAAACACATTTAGTAGGTACTACTCCATAGTAAATACAAAGCCAAAACATACATAATCAATTCTCACTTTTGGTCAGGTATCGAGAGAATCGTTCAAGAATCGATTCCGGGACGTTTCCAATTGAGGTTGGAACGCGTAACGGGACGGTGCAAGGAATGATTCATACGCAGTTAGAGCGGAATTTCTTTAGTGCGCAAGACGAAGATCGTTCCAAGTACGGTTCTCGGTCCGGTTGGAACAAACCTATAGTTTTCCCAGTTAAAGCGTTGCGCCAACGGGCGACGGCGTGTTATATCATAGAAATGTGAGACCCATTTATCTGATAAGCATATGCTTATCAAACGTCAGCGTTCAGCGGTAATGGCGAACGGCGAGTATACATATAAATCACACTCTAGTCGTACGTTTTTTCGATGACTCACTCTTGGTCATCCGATCGAAATTTGAAACACGATTTCGGAGACTTCATAATCTTTGTTAGAATTCGTACATTCATACTTATGTGTTAAAATGGTTGAAAATAGAGTGACCAGACGTTGGATAAAGCCGGACATGTCCGGCTCTTTTGCTTCAATGAGAATGTCAGGCCGGCTTTTCGACGATTTGCGTTCAGTAGGCGGTCACCCTATTAAAAAAGCACTTAAACGTTGTGCAAAACGCAAAAATTCAAGCGAGAGCCAAGCAGTGGGGGCAGAAATCACATCGCCACGCCGCCGCCAAGGTTTCCCTTGATGCGCTGCCCATGACCCATGATCAAAAATGGGTGATCTTTGCAAAGTTCAAAAATTAATACTTAAACTCTATTGAAAAACAAAAGTCCCCAAAAGAAGACAAACTACACGTGATTAGACATACATAGACGATTGAACTGATCACATGTGTTGGTTTATCTCACGTGACCTCTCAATCGTTTTCCTTTGTTTGTTCACGTGTAGTCTGTTTACATTGTTAATGGTTTTGGTTGTGAATAGAGTGTAGACTATCCTTTTTTCAATTTTTATGAAGTTTGTCAGGTACGAGAAAGTTCAAACAAGCAAAGATTAGCAGTTTCGTAAACTCCACTCAAAACCATTTTTAGTTTTACAGAATTTTACAGCTATCAATAGATATTTGAAAAAAAAATTATTTCCGGCGATACTTTCAAACGCTCTTCGCTCCGCAAATATTAATCAAATCAAATCAAATCAGTTTTATCACCAACCAATTTACAGTAAATTTGTACAATATGATACAGTATTATAATATCGAACAAGTCCATACACCTAATATAATCGTATCATCACATATTATAAGAACCAAATAGCTTTGATATAGTTGGCAATACCAATTTTACCGCGATTTTACAGGACATGATTAATTTAACCTATCAAATTACCAAAAGTCAAAAGGTAAAAGGAAGAGAAAAAAAATCAATACGACGTCGGCATGGCGGATAAGTTGAGGGGGGAAGGTCAAAACGAAAATGACCAATATTAACACATGATAGTTAAAAATGGATTAACAGAGTGGCGCAGGACCAGCAAAAAAGCAAAACTAATTAGATGAAAAAGCATAAATTGTAGGAAAAAATGTAGAATACCAAAGTCTCAGGAAATTTGATTCTAGATAGAATGACATGAAAAATATTTTCGTCACAGCCGTAATTTTTTACATATTCATGATATTAGAAAATTTCAACTTGAAAACCAAAATCAAGTCACATTATTCAGAGAAATATTTCCTCAAACTCTTGTTTTCAACATTTTCTGCTACAATTAATATTTTCGGAGCTGGGAGCATTTTAAAAAATCGCCGAAAATCAGTTTTTTTTTTTAAATCTTATCAATAGATATCTCAAATTTTGTAAAACTAAAAATGTTTTTGAGTAGACCTTACAAAACTGCTAATCTTTGCCAATTTGAACTTTCCCGTCGATGCCATAGTTTTCGTTTGGGTTTCCATTTGAAAAAAAGATTTTTTGAAGTTTGCTCGATTTCATTTTTGATCATATTTTTTGGCCAACCTATATCAATAGTTTTCAGAAAATTGTGGAATAGTAATTTACGTTACTAAGCCGGTAAATGACTTTTCAAGTAAAGAGCCAAGATGTTTATGGAATTTCTAGACGGGTAGTTTAATGACATTTGACGGCTGTGTATCGTACAATGTTTTATTTCATAGTGTGACAATTTTTTAAATCGATTTTAAGAGAAAAAGTGCTTTCTCATTGTCAAAGCACACATTGAGATGGCTGGTGGCAGTCCGTCTCACATTCTTAACATGAGATATGGCTCCAGCCAAATCATGTCACCACTTAGGTAATATAATAGATAGGTTACTTATATTACCAACATTTTAACGAGCGTCTAGCGACAGTTACAATTCCAACCAATCACGTTGATGTCTTGACCAACAATTGTAAACGATCTCCCATTAGTTGCGTGGTTTGAATTTGAATTTGAATTTGACCGATTAAGAATTTGGCGGGTTCACAATTGAGGTTATTGATTTGTGTATTGCAAATTTAGTTTGTTTTTGGCGCCCGCGTCTGGCAAATTAAAATGTGATCGAAATAGAGTGTGTTCATGATTATATAAATAATGGCTAGTTCAAGACAAACGTGTCATATTTTTCGAAAGACTTTTTCTTATGCATGGAATTTCAGAATACATTTGAAGACGAAACAGAATTCCAATGAAGCAATTACTAATAAAAATGGCGGTAAAAGTATCTCGAAGAAAAGTATTGAAGATCAAGTCTTTTCCTATAATGAACTTATAATAATCTAGGATCCAGTCAAATTTATGTGAAAAGAGTTTCGCGACAAAAAATGTATCCTAGTCTCTGATATGTTTAAGGAATAAGATTCTACCTCATTGCTCACCCTGTGTCAAAATGTATTATTGCGTCTGTGTCTGATGTGTTTGTATTGACATCGCATTATGATCTACTTACACCTCAAAACGTGTAGTCAATAATCTGAAAATTTGTATTTCCTTTTGGAAGAGAAAGTAGAGCCATATACCTATCAATACTACATAAATAGATACTATGTACACAATATATTGTACAATTTGTTATTCAGTGTGTCCTAGCTGAGAGTATCCATCTTAAAAAAGGACAAAAAACCCTCTCCAAAAGGTGCAGATGGCTCGCATTTTGAACATCTTCTATCCCTTGTCATATCCCCTGCATCTAAATCATCTGTTTATTTATCAAAACGAAAAAATTAAATAATAAAATTAGGAAGTTACACCAGAGGCTTTAAACTTGGCAGCTATAATAAGAGTCGAAAGATCTTCATTATAAGGTATCACCCCCTATCTATTTAACATTTTGAGGATGAATTCCGCCACCGCTAACGAAGTGAAGTTGCGAATTTGAAAATATACGCAGAGTGTTTTCCCCCTGAAACAAAAATCGACGCCCGATGTGCGTCGATTTTTGTTTTCTTTGATCGCAAAAGTAACATTTTCAAATCTTTATAATTCAGAAATAAGTAACCTATTAGAAAAAACATCTTGTAAATTATCAATTTTGGAAAACGTCGATTCAATTTTTGTCATAATTCAACGTAAAACCAGAGCATTTTCTGAAGCTGAATATAAAAATACATAATAATATATTCTGACGAAACATGTGTTCAGCGGACCAAAGTTGTTTGATGCGCCAGCCACCAGATTGTGTAGAATCAAAGCAGTCTATATTGTAATACAAGACATGAAGTAATGGTTCTGGCAACATCGCGTGTGTACCAACTATAAAACTCTTGATGGCTCTGCAACTATTCAACTATGTAGTTTCAACCTGCTTTCATTCAACTTCAAATTGTATTTTGAAAAACTGAGAAACACGGTGAAAAATAAAGTGATTTTTGCGTTGAGATTCAAGTAAGTGGGTAGTTTATAGTAGGTACCAAAGATATCGCGATCTAACAGTCAATATTTTCATAAATGACTGGTAGATAGTTTCTTATGATAGTATGTGTGTGTCTTTGCCTTTTGGGGAATACTGGATGAGAAAAATACATATTTAGATAGGAAAACTTGATTAATTACTGCATCATGCTGGATTTCTCACACACATAAAAAAAAACAGATTCTTAGTCATGCGGAAAAACCAGAAAAAACGAGTCTTGTGTCGTTCACATTGGAAAAACAATATGGCGACGTACCTAGATTGTGCTTTTTGGTTTATCAGTTTCAATCATTCCAACTCCAGTCCTCCAGAAACTGCTTCAATCACATCCCAAAATCTGTAACCATCTTCCGATCAGTCGGTTTTAATGTTTTATTGTTTCGAATCAATATTTTTTTCAACAAATCATAAAACTCTTGTTAGGTTCGGATATGTTTTATGTAAATTTTCACGTCATGAGGTGATGAACATCATAACTGTTGCGATAATATAAAAGTTGTTCTTTCAAATTACAGTTTCATTGAACAATTTTCGTATCTCGTAATCGTAATATACCTTAGTTTTCATAGAAAGCCCCTTCAATCAATGCAAAATTTTGACCACTGTTGACGGTAGATGCGACATTGCTAATGTTACTTCATGGCTTGTATTAGAATTCAGAAGGCTCTGGTAGAATCTATTTGTACCTTCCTTCTGGTATATTCTAGCGGAACCAGAGGGCGGATTTCTACTATATTCCACAGTGTTATTACGACGGTATTCGGGCAGTTTCAGCGAAGAGGGTTTATAATGAGGTCCGCCATTTGAAGAGGTAGTTATTGATTGGTCGCCAAAGGTTTTGCTATTTTATTTTACTAGAAATGATGGTTTTCATTGTAGCCAGATTACTTTGGATTGTTTACAAACTAACCAGCTATTTTAAATGCCTATCCTAGTTAGTTTATAAGCTAGCCAAATGTTTGGCTATTTTATGTTACTAGAAATTATGGTTTTCATTTTAGCCAGATTACTTTGGATTGTTTACAAACTAACCAGCTATTTTGGTTTTCTCGATAGTTTCAAGTAAATTAGCCAAGACTCTTGGATAGTTTGCAAAATAACTGCTATTTTAGTGGAAATTGCATTTTCTATCAAAATAGCCAATGGTTTGGTTAGCTTACAAACTATCCAGCTAGTTTATAAACTATCCAAGTTTGTATATTAGCCGTAACATAAATACTCCTAGATCTAGTCTAAGTATTTACTTATTAACAAAACAACATGGCAATTCAGCTCACCTACAAAGTAGTTACTAAATAAGGTTGAAAAAGAAAACGGACACTTGCTTTACGTATTATAAAAATTAGCTTCAAGTATTGAATATTGTAGTTTTGCCGATTTAAATTGTCCGCCTAAACCACAACCAATAGGGAATCGTTCACAATTGTTGGTTAAGACATGTACGTGATTGGTTAGAGTTGTAACTGTCGCTAGACGCTCTAAACATTTTATGCCCAGTTATTAATTAAAACCATGAGATGGCGCCAGCCAAACCATGCTACCACTTCCAAAGTTAGTAACATTATGTATTTTTCTAATCCAATTTCACAGTCTCTGATGATGCAAAGTGTCATTTAGCGGAGTCTGGTAAATGATACTTTACAGCACAGTATGAAATAGAATCTTTCAAAGAAGGTCCTTTTCGACAAGGAATCGGCACAAAATGATTAATAAAGGCTTTCTTATGGGAAAAATTCACATTCAATTGGAACCTACAAACGTAATGTTTGACATAAAAACTCAAATATTTTGAAGACGCTCATATCAGGTATATTACGTAATGCATCAAATCTGTCTTTAACTAAACGTAGAATACAAAAACTTAATAATATACAGGCTGATCAAACTCAAGTCTGCATTATCGCTTACTTCTTTATTATTGAAGATGGTAATTTAACGAGGTAATTTAAATGAGAGAACTAGTAACAATCATTGTTCGAACAATTATTGAACATCGCGTTCTCATCTTATTTCAAAATATGTATTTTTTTTATGGGAACACCGAGTATATTTTTGTCATAATCGATTTCCGACTCATTTCTGAACATTAAATCATGTTTTTTCCTGAAACTAAAAATAACGGAGCTATGCGTATTTTCCTCGACTTAAGAGAAATATTTTATAAACGTCAAAGGAACAAATTTTATCGATATGATTGTTTCATGATGAATTTAAAATCAAAATACGTTAATCACGATATAATAAGTTGAATAGCGAATATGGCAACCGATAGATTGTAATATTTTGTCAAAATTTCAAATTTGATGCCAAATTTTTCGGAAAATTAAAAAAGGCATAACTCCGTTACTTAGGTTTCAAGGTAGAATTCTTAAAAACCTTTAATGAAGGAAAGGAAAGAGTTGGCAATCGATAAAAATAAAAATATACACCGTGTCCCATTTTAAAAAAAGTACACTCTAAAATAAATAAATTGACAACGCGTTGTTCAATTGTTTTTCTATTATAAGCTCGTTAATCAGTGGAAAAAATACTACCAGTTCTCTCATTTACACGACCTTGTATCTTCAATAATGGAGAAGTTATCAATAGTGCAGACTTGAGTTTGATGAGCATGGTGATGAGGTGCTGTATTTAAAACAAGCAAGTTGACACTTACTTCCGGTACAATCGGACGTCGTGCAATTTCGCTATTATTTTATTTGAAGAGAGCATCTTTGAAAATACAGGTTTTTCAAAGGTCAATCGCTTCATCTCCCGAAATATTCTAATGTACGGTCACCCTGAGACACCTTTTATATTGTAAACATCTTTCCGCCAAAAAGAGAAAGGAAGAATTCCGTATCACACATACAGAATTCTTTCATCTCCAACAGCAAATTATTACCTCACTCCGGTAATACAGCAAAAGCATTGGGATACTGTGTGATCCCATCTAAGGTCAAGAATTGGTACCCTTCAAACATCAGCAACAATCATTTCCTATTGCTACCATCACTGAAGTATTAACCCTGATCTCGCACATCAATCCCCAAAGACAGATTGAATTGATCAATTTCACAACCCTTCGATTGATTCGAACAAGGGAGGATCTGTTATATACCCAGTACTACCCGACAAGCCCAGCCTCTGGCCCTGATGAAGTTGGGGCTAGAGGCGATGATGCCAGAGTTGTGTCGACTGCGAATTGGAGAGTCTAATAGTGGCTTACCTCAAGGCAAATGGAGCTGAGTGAGACAATGGTATAATAAATTGCTAGAAGCCAAGAAAGTTGATAATTCAGCCAAAATCAATTGACTCTATCAGGAGTCTACGGCACTAGGTGGAGTTCTCAATAATTACTCTAACAACAACAAACAATCACTTGCCATTGTAAAATCTTATAAAAATAGTTGAGAACATCGGATTACCTTCCAACTAAAACACCATTTCTTGGAAAATAGACGAAAGGATTGTTGATTGGAAAAACGTCCTTGAATGTGTGACAGAACTATTCAAATTTATTGCTGAACGAAGACAGGCTTTTCGAAGTTATGACGCGATACTAAGGTCATCGCGTAATAACATTGACCTCAAAATTTTGGTACTATTCACAAAGCTTAATCAATCACGTCATCAGCACCTGCGGAAAAAAAAGTAGGTATGGACAAAGTGTTTTGCATCATTCAATCACTTCATAGCTGAATAAAAGAAAGTGATTGAATAAATGTACTCATCTGTCTGCTCTTGGCTGGAATCAATTTCGTTGTCTGATTCTCAGGCTTTACACTGGATCATTGATTAATTCAGCCAATCTTCAGGATAGTGATCAAGTCATGTAGTTTCACATAGGTGCATAAACCATATAACAAATACACCCTGGACCGAAATGAAGGAGTACATTTTTTAATTGAAAATACTAATAACAATATATATATATAACACTGCATTTTTAGCTCGTTGCAGATGAAAACTGCCTTAGCTAAAATTGTACTGGAATGCTTCGGTAGATAAACTATCCCGAACACTTTTTCACTGGAGTGTTCTGGGGTAATTTCCGAAATTACCGGATTCGCGAAATACCATTGTTTTATTAAATAACATTTTAACAAATAACACATTTATGAAAACAGTTTAGTAATTTAAAACTCAAAGTAAAATATTGTGAATGTGGCCACCATTATTGTTTATCACTTTTTGAAGTCGTCTGCGCCATAAATTGATGGCCCCATTTATTGCACTCTGTTCAGAATTTTTCCAAACAAACTGCATTCTTTATTTGAGCTGTTCGATTGTTTCAAATTGTTGTCCGTCATACAAATTTTATTCGAAAATTCCTCAAATTGAATAATCAACCGGATTCAATTCTGGGCTGTTGGGTGGCCACATTTCTGGCTCTGGCTCCGGGCAATTTTCACGCCAAAACATCCTTGTACTGTGAAAAGTGTGCGAGGGAGCACCATCCTGTTGAAAAGTGTAATCGTAACAAACATCTTCAATTTCTGGTGATAGGGGCTGCAAGATTTGTTCTTGATACGTTTCTGAATTGAGTTTCACCCCAGCATCAACAAAAATCAAATGAGATTTTCCCAACATGGATACTGTAACAGAGACCATCACACCTTTTGAGAAATGACTTTTTTCAATCAAAAGATGCTCTAGAGGAATTTCTCTCCTGAATTGTACGTCAGAATATACCCTATCATTTTGAGTATATTTAGGTGGCCTTAAATAAAACATTTATTTATCTGAAAACCATATTTTTCTAATCTCTTCGAGAGAGCGGAATCTTCGTAGTAGCAAATCATATCTTTCCAATCTTTTTTCTCTTACATTGGCCGTAAGTCTTTGACAGTAAACTTTTTTAAATATTTCAAGATGGCAGTCTTCTTTAATGATTCTTTGAACTGACGTACGGGAAATCCTAGTTATTTTTGCGATTTTCCTTGTTCCAACAGATTGGCCGGGTTGAAAATTTTCTAAAACAACCCTTACTCTACCAATCCTCACTCTACTGATATTTTCTTCTGTTCTCGAGCTTCGCTTCCTTCTTCTACCAGGTTTATATTCAATAGACCCATCGGTTCACCTTAGATGTCTTAAGAACTTTCTCATCGTTCCAATATGCCAATTTTTCAGGAAATCCATTTACAATTTTTCTTGTACCAAAATTATATTTTTCACGGAAATGTTTAATCAATATTTTGTCATCTTTGCTTAAAAGTGGCCTACTAAGTAAAATTGACAAAAGAAGTGGTAAACAATAATGGTGGCCACATTCATAATATTAAACTCTAAATTTTAAAATTACCAAACTGTTTTCATGAGCCGATGTGTTATTTGTTAAAATGTTTAATAAGAAAATGATATTTCTCGAATCCGGGTATTTCGGAAAATTTCCTTTTTACTAAAGTGTTCTGGATGGTTTATCTACCGAAAAAGCATATTAGTACAATTTTAGCTAAGACAGTATTCATTTGCAACGAGCTCAAATGCACTGTTATATTATATTTTTTTTATAAGTCCGACCCTGTACATTATTTTTGCTTTCAAATTCACAGTCATGTTGAGGACATGTTAGGTAATTACCCCTTTAAAAAGAAATTGAATCGCTCAAAAAACAAAAAACAAATATTTTCAAATAAAAAATGTACTCCTTTATTTCGGCCCACAGTGTAGATATTAGATCTGGATATCAATCTGGACCAGGATATTGTGTCTGTAAAAAGTCTTCACAAAATCTCGCTACATATTTCTGAGGTCAAAATAAGCCGATTTGAAGCCACTTACCTCAACCCGAAATTGCTCCGTTTCCAAGATTTTTCAGCATAATACTTTAAAGATGGCTATTAGAGGGCGCTGCACACTGCACTTTTGATGGTTTAAAACGTCCATAGCTTTTTTACCAGTGTAGTCTTTGATTTTTTCTGTCAAAGAATGATTCGTTGGGCATTTTAAGACAAAAAACGTGCTCTTGTTATAACCCGCCAAAGTGATCCGTTTTCGAGTTATTTTGATATTTAGTGTTCGAAGCCGCACCAGAATATTCAAACTACTTTGAACTGAAAAAAATGTTGTTACATTTGAGGCTGAAATTTGGTCAGTGAATCAGTAGTATTTGAATTTTTACTAGTTGACATAGCTTTATGGAGCAAAAAAATCATATCAAAATCCAGCTTTATATCGGTCCACGTCCGCGCCCATGAATCGATATTTATCTTGATTTTGATATGGCATCGAACACTGAATACCAAAATATTTCGAAAACTATTTACTCTAGCAGATTATATTAGGAATACCTCATTTCCTTGACAAAAAAAGTAAAAATCCATACTGAGAAAAAAGTTATGGCCAATTCAACCTTCAAAAGTGGAGTGTGCAGCGTCCTCTAACGACCACAATGAAAAGGTGTCCATATTCCGGTTTTGCATCTCAAAAAACACCCTGGTACCAATTTTCTAAGTAATACGTTGAAAAATGTTCACACATTTTGAAAAATTGGATTTTTATTGTTTAACTTCCCAATCCTGTGTTTTAAAAACGGAGCGATTTTGGAATAAGGTGACTTTATTTTAATCATCCTATTTTGACGTCGGGAGTATGTGGTGTTATTTTGTGAAGACCTTTTACCCTGACCTGACACCCTGTATATCTGAATCTGAACCTGGAACTGGGTTTGGATCCAAATCTGACTCCCACGTTCTGACTTGGATTTCTGCACATTTAGCTTGAAAAGTCCTGTTCCTAAATAGGTCTACGCTCGCCAGAATGTAATGCCGATCTCCGTTTTTTGCTTAATCATCAGATTTATTCGTTTTCAGCGCCTCACGGGATGGTAGGAGAGCCAGTGACATTTTTCTGTGATGGTTTGGTCAAGGCCTATTCTTTGCTCTACGAGAAAATGTTCCACCCCAATCAAGTATAATCCGAGAGAGTTCGCCCTGATCGCGGTTCCGAGGAGTTGGCGGAGCGCCCCAAATATGTAAAAAAAAGATTTGTTTTATTATTTATATATTATGAATGAATTTTTCACAAGTATTTTTTTGATAGTCCAGAATCATTAAAAAAAATTGTCGGATTGATTGGCCAGTTCTTTCAGGAAGGTGAATTTCCCTTAAAAAGTCGTGGGCCCGATAAAATTTTAATGATTTAGTTTAGGCTGAATTTTTGACGAGTTGTTCTTTGGTAGCAATATTCAGAAAAATTGGCGGATCGACATGTCGTTTTAGCTTGATCATCACTGAAAAATGTCTCTGGCTCTTGGACTATAAGTGCCAATTACAAATTTTAATATAGGTATTTTCATAGTTTAATCAACCGCATTCGTCAAAATAAATCGTCCAATCGTCACAAATTGAATTTAATAATACTAGATTCCACTCCGCATTTGTTGCGCGTTGACCAGCTCTAGGTTGATCCAGATTTTGTTCAAACGGAGAAGTTCTGAAAGGATAAGTACCTATCTCATCCATCGTCCACAGGATGGTCTCGTAATAAAGAAATCAATTTTATCTTTGATGCAGAAAAATCTAAGAGAATTCATTCCATTCAACTTTGGGTAATAAACATAATAATATGCCTCCTACTGAGTTATGCAAGCAGAATTAAGCAAACAGACTCCTAGTGCTGTACGGGTCTCAATTTTAATGAATCGGGGATCCTTGAAAATGAAAACTGGATTACGATGAATCCGTATCCGGATTTGGATATAGGAACCGGATTTGCCCGGAAAAAACCTTTCGTGAAACAAGTTTGTTGAGTAGTTATAGAAAATTTTTGTTCTAAAAACAAACCAAGTAATTAGCTGAATCCGGACCTCGGATCCTTGATACGGATTCAAGTATTGTATCAGAACCGGATTTGACTCGGACCTAAAATGAGTCCGGATTTGTTTTACACTGTAATGACTCTACAGGGTCATCACAAGGTCGTCATTCTGCTCGGTTAGTCGCGTTGAATCTGACTACTCACTGAACGAGTGGAGTTCAGTGCCTTTCTTATCCCTTTTCTGGTTTGGACCAGTGGACCTTATAGGCCAGTGGATCTCAACCCCCGCGCCGCGGACCAGTACGGTTCCGAGGCTCGAATACCGGGTCACTTAAGGGTTAATAAACTATTTCCTATCCAATACTATATGGAGAAAACGGGGGAAAAACTTGTGACGCGTTCACAATAGAAAAGTTGGGAAGCACTGCTATAGGCCACACAAGAGCCAAGACTCACACCTACCTCTGTAACGGAGCCCGTTATCAGTCAAATTATTATCATTATGTTTCTTTCAGGAAATAAAATGAATATACTTAAACAACGTGTAGTTTTGTCTTAGCCATCGACGGAGGCATTCACTTACTTATCAGGAATATCACCCCTTAATTATGAAATGGTCTTGTTTCTGATCAGGAGGCCGTATTTACCGATTTAAAGAGAATGCTCGAAAATAAGTTAAAAATAAAACGAAGTTTAATCGATACAAAAGGAAATGTTCAAACTAGAAAATCTTGATATAAAAACTTATTATAATCGCGATTATATGGTTCACTAGTTCAAGGAAGGACACAAACTGGAATCTTTGAGAGACTTTTCCAAAAATAACGTTTTCCACATTTTTTATTAAACGTCAACCTTGTATATAAAAGTGGCTTATTGACCGTTGTTCCAGAAAAGAAAATGTTCAAACCAGAAAATCTTGGTATAAAAACTGATTTATAATCGCGATTATATGGTTATTAGTGTTCAAGGACACAAACTGGAATATTTGAAAGACTTTTCCAAAAAACGTTTTCCACAATTTTTATTAAACGTCAACCTTGTTTATAAAAGTGGCTCATTGACCGTTGTTCCTACTGCTCTAGCTGTAATGTATTCCGATCACTCATGGTAAAGCAGGAATAACTTTTTCACGGCTGATGCCTATTATCAAAAAAGTATAGAGCTAGCAAGGGTGATACTAGTTGAAAGAATTTTGACACATTTAAGCATTTTGAATGATATTCTGTGAAGTTTGATACTCGATGACATCTTCGAATTTCAAAAGCTTCAAGCTTGTGATAAAATACTCTTATCAAGTGAGTTAATGTCAGATGTTTTTATATTGTACGTCACTCAATAACTTTTTTTATAAAATAATCTTTTTTTCCAATCCTTGCCATTGTTATGTGTATAAAAAAGAAATATTCAAACTCTATAATATGACAAAAAGGGGCCTTGGGTCGCTATCTTGATCCCTTCCAGATCTCAGTCAGGGCATTGTCAATACTAAAAATGCATAAAAACCACTCAAAAAAGACTTACTCGTTATATTAAAATCCTCGTAAACATCCGATCGCACTTAGATTGGCACATCTAGCCAAAAATACTAAGACCAGTATTCTCTCTCACACTTCAAGTCTTCAATCAAACACTTCACTCAAAACATTGCAGCGTCCCGAATCCAAAGGTTTCAACTTACAAAACAGCTTTTGCCGGAGAACTGGGTTTCCAGAACTTGAACGGTTGGCTCTATTGATTTTTCAGACGTGGCTCGATCACATGAAAATCGCGTTTGCGCCGATTAATTTATTCATATTATTTTGACAGAATTTCATAAATAAGTGTTGAGAAGTCGTATGTGAATGCGCAGTATTTTGACACGAATAACCACATCTTAAAACACTATCAGCTTTCAAAGCTTCATACGCTCTTTATTATGATAATCAAATAAATAAGAAATAATTGTTATTAAATGTTCGAAAACATTTTTGGTAGCAAACGGCATTTCCAGTGATTACAACATTAAACTGATTTCAAAACAGTTCAACTCATGGAAATCAATCAACAAGAAAACTTAATGCCGATCTCAGGTATGAGTAAATCTTGTATGTCATCGTTTCAAGATCTAAAAAAATCCTCCAAAGAAACGTCAGATTATGGATCATCACAGTCCATTATTCAGCCGCTCTAGTACTCAAAAACCAAACATACTGATATTTTTTAAACAAAACATCGGACCTAGGATCAAACCTTTTTCTGCAAAAAAAAATAAAATATCTATTTTTTGTTCAATTGATCAGTAATATACAAGTTGATAATTTTAAAACTCCACAGCCACGCTATCTGCAAAATTTGCAAATTTCTGAAATTCGCCGAATGACGCCAACCAATTTATTGAGGGGACGGTTTTTTACGAAACATTGGATGGTGCTTGTTCAACCCCTCTAATCCCAGGGCTGCCAACCGAATATTTTTGAATGGGACATGGGTGGTAAGCTTGAAAATGAAACTCTGTTTGGGAGGTGAAAAGGCTAACCTTTGGTTTCTATATGCACCTTTAGATTTCTTGCGATTGGCACATTGCTTCTTCGTTATACAGGGTGTTTCAGAATAACATGCTAATAATAAAGGGGGTGATTCTTGGGCTCATTTTAAGAAAAAAAATTCATATGAACGTATGTCCTAAACGCCTTGACTTTTTTCCCAAAAAATATGCAAACCAAAACCCGCATGGACGGCACTGGTCAGAATAATTAAATTGTTGGTGCATCAAAGAATGAGTATTATTGCCTAAAATACATGACTCAAATTTCATAAAGATATCTACAGTAATGACAAAGTTATTGTAAAAAAAGTATCTATTTTTTAAAACTTTGACACCCTGTATCTCAAAAGTTAAGGCGTTTAGGACATACGTTCATATGAATTTTTTTTCTTAAAATGAGCCCAAGAATCACCTCCTTTATTATTAGCATGTTATTCTGAAACACCCTGTATACAGCGCATCACCTCATGGTCTTTGAGACAACCGCAACGTTGAAGCTCCCTGTATCCTTGCTTATGTTTGGCAGATGACCAAGAAGGCCATGCCTCCAAATCCACTCTTCTAGCTCTGAAGCGATCTTCCGAGATATTTCCGAGCACTGTTCACTCGTTCACAATTGGGATGCACTGTATATTTCTCCAGAACCTCAAATACACGCTTAGTGGAGAGTGGACCTGAAGTACCATTACATTTAAATGCTTCAATAATGTCATCTCCAATAAATGCTTAAACTCTGTTTCTTTTTTATGATGACATATTATTGCAGCCTTTAAAAGCATGCACACCACGTAAGACCTTACATTTATTTTCACCGAAGGCTACTGCAATATTGTGAACTGATTCCTTATTTCCACTACAGCACTATATAAAATCGGAAGTTTCTTTAAACCTATGTTTCTGAGGTTATGGAAAAATTGAATACATGAAACATATCTGTGTCCCAACATTTGTGACCGTTATGATTTCATCTGATGTCGGTTTGCACAGGTTCGACTTCAGATGTAAGCGGAGCTAGGATTTAGTTTTGGTTAGGATGGCAATTGGCTGAAGCTCCACTCACTTCACAAGGCACCCGTTGTGATATTTTTCGCCCATTCGATTCTTTGGTCAAAAAACATGAAGGACAATCTTTGAAAGTACAAATCGCAGACAACGTTTTTGACAATATCAACATCTTTAGATCTTTTCAAGGTACTTAAAAGCGAAACCAGAAGTCTGACAACAAAAGAAGTACAAGTACGAAATCTCCTGGGACTGTGGTGAATCCTACATGGGTGAAACTGATCAGTAATGAACTGTTCAACTTCAGGAAGACGCAAACAACACCCAGAGAAAAAAAACCACAAGATCGGAGATCGCTGAACATGTCTGGTTGAATCAACATCGGATGAAGTGGTTGGAAGCACAAATCCTGCACAGGAAACGGGTTCCCGACCTCAACCTTAAGTGAACTCCGGTTCTCACCAGACTGAAGTGCACTTCATAGCACACACATTCCAGCATATATTCTGAACAATTTCATCTCCAATGGAGATGACATTATTGAAGCATTAAATGATACCTGGAGTACAAACCTCCAGGTCCACTTCCAATCAGCGTGTATTTGAGATTCTGGAGAAGAATACAGTGCATTTGTATGGCATTAAAGATCCCGATTGTGATGTCTTGAAGCATATCTCAAGAGCAGCATATCGAGCAGTATAGATTTGGGAGAAGCCTGATAAACTGGAAGCACCTCCAGAGCCAGACGAGTGGGCTTGGAGGCGTTCTGAGCATGACCGGAAGCCTGCCCATTTGGACATCGTCTGCTAAATATCGGGCAATAAGGTTGCAGGGAGCTTGACCGTTGCGTTTGTCTTAAAGGCTATAGCCTAGTTTACACCAACAACTTGGTCCGCGGACCAAATACTAAATTCGAACTGAATCAGAACCAAATATTTGGTTCTAATGGTATAAACAGTTGCGGACAAAGCTGGTCCGCTCTTGGTTCGGTATTCGCCAGCAGGTGTACCGAACTAGATCTGGTTCGATCTCGATCAAAATTATGAGGTTATGTTGATTGTGATTATTGTGAATTGTATTGGTTCTGAGTTCCTAAGGCAATCTGGGCGTACTTACATATGTTTGTTTTTTGGTTACGAATTGTGTTGATAAATAGTTTTGACTTGTTATCGACATTCGAAGAATTACGCGCGTACTTATTCAGTTCACGCGTTGCAAGACGGTGTAAATGGACGAAAAGCAAGCATTGGTCCTACCGTACTATCCCTACCCACTTGGTCCTATCGGACCGAACTTAACGAGTTATCGGTGTAAACTAGGCTTATGAGACGAATGAGACGTTGCGCTGTATATGAAGAAGCAATCTGCTATGCACTCTAAACTGCAAGAAATGTGAAGGTGCATGCAGAAACCAAGTGTTCATTTTGAATCTTACCACTCATGTCTTTGAAATTTTATGAAATTGTATGGCTTCTTAAGCAAGAATAAAACGATTCAACCATTCCTTCTTTTAAGAAGACGGGCATAGTGTTTAGGTAAGTGGCATAGTCATAGTTAATTTTTAGTATAAATGACAAACCTGGGTATAACTGATTAGGCGTTTCACTATTGAAAAATGTTAAGCATCTCCAAATGAAATTGGAGATTACCTTATTTTATAAAAAATATTGAAAAAGATACTAGTTTGTTTCAAAATGAGGCTAGTATAAAATAAGGGTGGTCGACATTACAGGAGAGTGTAATTTCTCCTATTTTTTTGAAGGTTGTAAACAAGCAATGAAAAAATTCACGAATTTTTCCGTTTCTGTAAAAGTTGTTTCTCATATCAAGTTTCGATTAGCGTCCAAAAAACCTCAATTGTTTCATGCTCCAGTTGGTCATAAGAATTTTAAAATGAAAATACGACTTATTCCATGTTTTTGCTCTAGTAGCTGGAAAATGATCAAATTATCCAAATAATAAATATACACTCTGAGAAAAGGCAAACATTTCTCCTGGGAAAAATTCTGCGGGAAAGTTGAAACAGCTACTGAAACCGCACGTATTCACAGGATCCTGAAGAACGATGACACAAAACAAGTCGAAATGATGGAAAACCGTCAGGAGGATTCAAGACATCTGGGAAAGAGGAAGGCTTTCATCCAGGTTCATTTTCCTGGTTCAAAAATCAAAAAACCAGAAGGCGGTCGACCAGAGTTGACAGTACCTTATAGTGCTATCATCATGTTTAGCAAAAATCCAGTCAGCCCATTTGGACCCCACAAGGCAACGGGACCAGATGAAATATACCCTGCGTTTCTACAACAGGGTTTGAAACAGCTGGTCCCGTATCTATCATTTTCTGGGCTAGCATAGCTCTAGGAAATACCCTCAAGGTATGAAGCTGAGGATGTAGTCATTCTAAAACCTGGCAGGGACACGTACACAGAAGCAAAAGCCCATCAGCCAATCAGCCTTTCCAGCTCTCTGCTAAAAACGATAGAAAAACTCATTGATAGGCACATACGGGATGGAGCGTTGACAAAATGTCCTCTGCGTAAACATCCACATCGTATCGTATCAGCCAGGTAAATCCTGTAAGTCAGCGACACATAACCTTGTCGAGAGAATCAAAGATTTGATGCAAACAGCTTCGGATAAAGTCCATCGATGCGATTGCTCAACCCTCAAAGTCAACGCTGCTAAAACCGCAATCATTCGATTCACACGACTGACAAACATGGGTCTTTACAACCAAGTTGTCTTCGGGAAAAGTGCCAACACGTTCCCCAAGGTCAAATACCTAGGACTGACATTGGATTCCAAACTATCTTGGAACACACACTGACAGACGATAGTCAACAAGGCAAAAATAATTGATGAGAGGCTGATGCCTGATGAGAAAAAAATGATGCTGTGTATATACACTAATCAGACCTATAGTCATATATGGGGTCGCAATATAGTGAACCAAAACCATACAGGCACGACGTGACAATCAAGAGACTGAGCTTGTCTGTGCATCACTGAAGCGACGGCTGCGTTGAAAAATCTTTTAGTGCTAACTTCCCTGGACATACACATCAAAGAAGTGGCCAAGCTGAACGCCCACAGAGCAAAGGCCATCGGAGCATGTCGTGAGCCCATTG
The DNA here is from genome assembly GCA_958502075.1 of Orchestes rusci. Lineage (NCBI taxonomy): Eukaryota > Metazoa > Arthropoda > Insecta > Coleoptera > Curculionidae > Orchestes > Orchestes rusci. The sequence continues at coordinate 54,731,639 of OY293303.1, read as the reverse complement.
TAAGGTATGGTCACGCCACTGCCACAAACTTACTTGATGATGACATTCTGAGCGTAGAATCAGATCATATGGTAGCTAAATACAGGTTCCGGAAGTCATATAAGGTGATATGTGACCCTGCAATTTAGCAGGAGGAAGCACTTTTTTCGAAAAGAGGTCTGCTTTGGTACAGGGACGCCTCAAAAACGGATGAGAGTGTTGGGGCCGGCATTTATGCCACGGAACCCTGCTCAAGCCTAAGTTGCCCTCTAGAGGAGACCACAAGTGTAGCAACCCATTTTTCTGGTGACAATTTTGTGTGCTTTCTGATCATTCTTCTCTACCTTGATGATCATTTTTGACAGTGGTCAAAGTGATATTTGAAAGCTAAATTCCTTTTGATGGTATTCTGAGTGCAGACGATGGATTCTTATGCTGCCAATGTGTTTTGTAATGATGAGCCAGATACCTATTTTACTGATTATGGTGAGTGGTCTCACAGAGTTACCTTGATTCAATATTACGCGTTTAAACTTATCAAGAGAAATCCTATTGTGTTTTCTATTCAGCAGCCACTTCTGGCGAATTGCGGTGAGAATATCTTACCAGCGGTCTTAAGAGTTTGATCCTTGAGCTATCAAGAATTAGGTTGAAAGAATCTGCCGCAGCCCCTTTTCTGAGTGATGGAGATTGAGGAATGACTCACCATCAGTAGTGAAGAGTTTGAAACTTGTCAAATGATCTGCTACAGCTCACTATTTTCATAGCGTAGTGTTATGAAATATAATCATACTTGTGTTATGGGAGTTTGGTCTTTGTGAAGGAAGTAATCTCGAGTTATGTAGTTAAATATCATTCATAAGGCTATATCGACTTGCCACGGTTCTTTTTGAGGCGATTGCGTTAGAGATTTAACTTATAACGCGTAGGTGGGCATTGGCTTGACATATTTGGCGGTGAGTTGATTAAAACTAACTTAAGAAGAAAGCTATTTGTGGCAAGTTATATGGTTGTCGTGCAGCTTGGGGACGCCGTGGGGGTCGCCCCATATTTTTGTTAATCTTTGGGATTATGTGTAGAATGCTACACCAATTTTTCTGTGTGGTGGTCAACCATTGATCAAATATAATATAATGGAATGTCTGTATTTCACTTGCATTGTATTCGGAGGTTGATCATCGCATTTATCCCTGGCGATTTGGTACTTGTTGTACAGTAGTATAGATTTTACAATTGGTGTATTTCTCTTATTTTTATTTCAGTTCAACCCATATTGAAATATCTTGAACTTGTCGAATACCACAATGTATGTTAACGTCAATAAGGCAGGTGACTCAGCCTAGTTTTTATTCCAGGTGCGTTTGTTCTGGCCAATAGTGAAGATGAGCTCGGTGAACCTGTCAATTATTTATTTGTTATTGTTACAAATAAATCCTGACAATTGTTGGAAGTGAATTTAATACCACACAAGTGTGTGCCAGGCAGAAATTCATGCAATTCAAGCATGTGCACAAGTGATTGCTAGACTGGGCTGCAATAATGAGAAGATCCACATTCTATTGAAGAGTCAGGCTGCATTGAACTCCCTGAACTCCTATTGCCCACGGGAGATAGCACAACGGAAAAAGAGAGTGACGCTAATCTGGGTTTCCGGTCAAGGGGATAGAAGGAAATATCAAAGCTTATGAGCTATCGATAACCGGCACAGCCATATCGTTCATAAGAGCTGGAGCCTCGATAGGGGTGTCTGCGAAAACAGTTAAAGTAACAGTACAGAAATGATCATGTGAACAACATCTCAAGAACTGGCATGCAAAAACGGGGCTTAAACACTAAGAGGATACAGTCGGCAATCTCTAACTAACGAAGTACTGCGGCTAACGCGTACTCAAAAAAGACTTGTGGTGGAGCTGCTGACGGGTCACTGCCACCTGGTAGTACATCTACCGGGACAGGGTGTCTACGATGGCCTCACAAGCTGCAGGCTATGTGGTGAAGAGGACGAATCTGCCTCACACATAATCTTTAACTGTGGAGCTCTAGCGAAAGATACGATATTCTCGATACAACACACGGCGAGGGGAAAACTCTCCCATGAAAAACTGGCTGGTAATGTCATTGGACCCGATTGAAGGAACAGAACTGATCTAGATCAGGGAAGTTGGGGCAGCACATTAAGCCACTGGCTGCAGTGCGAATCAGGACGAGAATAACGCGGCTCCGCCTCAAACAACAACAACAACAACAACCTAACCTATCAGTTTTGTTTTAAATAGATCGTGATAATGGCATTTTTCAAAAATGACATCAGTTTTCAAAAACAAATAGGCAAATTTTCACAACGCTCCTCAACAAAAATAATACTTCTTATGAGACGATCACCACCATAAAAAGCTACGTTCCGCATATTATTGTATCCATATGAAATTGTGTCACTGCGCGAAACGAAACGAAAACGAATTTTGTTCTGACATACCCGGTTTAAGTTTATCGTGTGTGAATCGTGCCCACTATTTTCAAGGACTTGATGGCGTTTGCGCCTTGAAACCGTCCTGTCAAATAAACAGCTCCACAGTTAAATTGTGACAGTGGTGAGTGGACAATCGTTCGTGAGCACCTCGCGAAATTCATTCGTTCGTCGCTTGCATGCATTTTGTTTTATATTCGGTAATTGGTATTACGGGTATCTTATAGTGGTTTTAATTCGTTTATATAGTGAGTTTCTTGTCTGATACCACATTTGAAGTACCAGTTTGCAGAACTGATAGCTATTGTTCCACCATGTTTACCTTTTTCTGTAAACATCCTCAGAAAATCAATCCACAGGTATAAGTTCATGATGATTGGATAACATAAAACAAAATATGTATACTTTTAAGAATTCATTTGTGGCTGCTATCAAGGATGCACTGCTTGATCACGAAATGCAAAAGAAGGTAAGTTGATTTTTGTAGAATCGCATTTTGTCATTCTTATGTTGATTACATATATTCATATTTGGAATCAATCAGTTCAAAAATGCTTGTATCTGTCATCACTTTTCAATCCAATATTATTCATTAATAATAATGGACTGATCATATTGCTATCGATAAATTATCTCCCCCATATTCTTGCGTTTACAGTTTTCGACTTGGTATTTGATTATGTAGTTAGATTCATGAAGTTGAGTACAGATCAAATTATTGATTATAGACTATTTTTTTATCATTTTCTGAGATTACAAATTTTATTTGTCCCAACAATACTTGAAGATTTGGAAAACACGAAAAATTCACATATTACCCCTGCATGAACGCAAACCATGCTAAATCTAACTCCTCCGTTAACTTGCTTTCGTTACTTTCCTTCAAAAAGGAAATATTTCAAGTTATACTTAGACCACATGCATGCCACTACTTTTTTTGATAATTTAATAATTTTAAAATCCTCATCTATTTTAGGGCAAATTTGATTTACTGATATTTTTTCGTCCGATGACGGTTTCCGATGGAAAAAATAAAAGACATAGAATTCGATGTGTATTTATACACAGAAGGGTCCCAAAAACGTAAAAAATCATTAGGCATTTCTAGAATTCAAAAACGGATAATGTTTCTGAATTTGGCATATCCAAAAATCCCTAAAACGCAATTTTGTGATGAAATATTATACAGGGTGTTCAAAAAGTCAGGCCAAATACTCAAAAGAAAATGTTTAATCACCCTGTATAAACTTTAGTAGAGATTTTGCAAGAAGCTTCCGTCATTTTTTCAGGATCCCCATTCACCATCTCGAAAGAAAATTCTTGAAAGGTTTTTCGTGCGCGAATTTTCTCTCACTCCCTATTCACATGCTTTTCCTTAAGACCTTTATCACGATGTAGCGGCAATTCTCCTGCATTCAAGCCAATCTGATAACACTTCGAATGGATTTTATCTTTGAAAATATATCCTTGGAACATTATCAACTACAGCTTCTTCAGCCTCATCAACATCTTCAATAAGCTTCAACATCAAAGATTCGTCGTGGTCCATTTCACATTAAAATAATAAAAGATCAGTCTAGACACAAAACCACCTCAAAAATCACTTCACAACGATCACAAATCAATTAGATCAATCAGTAACATTTATAATTTTGAAGTTAATGAGTCAAAGCCAAAGTGCGCATGTTTATTCTTCCAAAAATCAGAAATATCTTGGTTTGACCCAGTAGATTTGTCACTTATGAAAATATTGTTTTTCTCTTGGAGAATACGGCTTTCGTCATCATGAGAGAATCGCTCGATCGCATGCGCAATGAAGCTAAATTTTCTGGAGAATTACCGTGCACGACTATTTTCCGACTTAGTAAATAGGAGTCCAGGTATGACACGGACTATACGCTCATTGAGTTCTGTTACTCTAGCTTATACCAAGCGTTCAAAAATTGTGGTGAAAAAAAATTAAAAATTCCTGTTATTTAATAACAATATTTTAGAGTGAACTATTTAAAAATGATCTTCCAAGCATATATACAGAATCGTATAGTTTTGTTACGCTAGTTAATACAGGGAGTGTTCAAAAAGACAACCAAACATGTCTTCTTTGTTTATGAATGGCTCCCGTATAAGCTAAAGTAATAAAACTTTACGAATCTGTCTCGTACTTTCTACTTTGAAATAGTTCGTCGATTAAAATTTTACTATAATCAAATCGATATTTATATTACAATTTGAAATAACATTATTTTTTATTTTTGATAGTATTGGGCCTTATTTTTTTAACGCTCTGTCAAAGCTAGAGTAACAAAAGTTATCAAGTGAATACTGTATATTTCGTGACTTACTTAGTCGTATCATACCTGAAGACAACAAAAGGTTTTAGCAAAATCTTTGTTCAAATTTATAAGGGGTGGATGAAAACAATTTTTTTTACAATATTATTCCTGACTTTTTGAACATCCTGTTTAACATTTAATTACAAAATTATCGTTATGGGGGTTTTTGGATACCTATGCCAAATTCAAAAACGCTATTCCGTTTTAAATTTTAAAATGCCCAATAACTTTTCACTTTCTTGAGGCCCTTCTATTAATCATCAGAAGCCATGGAAATGACATGTCACTTCAAAAATAAAGATGAAGCTTTCTGAGTAGGTTCTTCAAACTAGAAATTTCATGTTTCAAAACGGTCTTTTCTAATTTGATACCAAATTGTCGCCAATCAAAATGAAACACACTGTCGATGTCGGTGTGTCAACCTTTTGTTGGCAATCTTGTAACGCCTTTCTTTGAAGAACCATGATCTTGAGCTTCAATACTCTTCTAAAAAATGAAAATAACAATATAAAAAGAGTGATTATCCATAATATTCATATGAACATGTACATATGTCAAAAATGTGACTTCTTGGGTAGGTATCAAATTGGAGGAACATTTCAATTTCATCAAGCATTTATGAATTAGAACGAAAAACAGTTATCTACTAGATTTTTCATCCCAAGGTTATATTTAAGTCCGTGTCCCAAGGACATTTTTGCTAATTACAACGTTGCCAGTTTGAAGCAAAACGGTTTACGTGTCTCCAAATGACATAATGCGGGAAGTTTGAATTTCGTTAAGTAACTTTTTTTTGACTTCATGTTTGTTTTGTGTTTGGTTGTTTGTTGCATTGTCAGTTCTGCCAAAACTTAAAATCGATAATTGATAAAGATTCGTCAATATAAACTATGTACAGGGTGTCTCATTATCTTTGATAACATCCTAATCAGTTGTACCTAACTTTTTTGTTTTTGAAGGTATCGAAATGAAACAAATACCATATTGTCAAGTTTTCTACCAAGTGGAATGGAATGCCTGCCAAATCTACTCCAAGTTTATTTTATGAAGCATTTGATTATCATATACCTATTTACAACGCGCTATATGAATTAATCGTTTCAGTTGATGACAAAAAACAAAAACTATTGAGTCTGACTAAAATTTCAAGATTGGTAAATTGTTACAAGTTTACTTATTTTCCGCAGACAGCCTATTCACAGATGGCGGAAAGTGAGTCTGGCTGAAAGTTTGCGGATTCAAAATAAATTTGATCGATTTAACGGATCCCTAACACCTATTTTCCCAGTCTTGAAATTTGGTACGTACATTGATACAATCATGAATTGTTATTTAAAATAAGTCTGGCTGATGGACAAAATTGGAATATGAGTCTGGCGGCATCTTCAGAATGGGAAAAAATGCACTTATTTTTACAGAATTTAAAATGTGATACAGATTAAACTACTATTTGATAGGAAATACACGTCTGGCTGACATTCACATTCACGGAGGTCTTGCCAAAAATAAATATAATCAAAATACTTTTCAAGTACAGATATATCATGGGGCACATAATTCTGTGTTCTTTAATATAGTATTTGGGTACATTTTTGTAATCGATTCTTCAATTCTCTCATAAAAAAGAAACTGTACCATTGAACGAACGTCCCGAATTCGGTGCGCCTGATGATCATTGAGACGAGTCTGGCAGGGCTTTTGGGTGTCTTCCACATTAGCCAGACTATATTTAAAGTGGTTATTATATTAGAGGCCATCACTTTCTGTACTTGAATAACCACCCTGTACTTACCTATTATACAGGGTGCGAATTGGGTGATTATACAAACCGTTGAGGGCAAATTTTTGACTAATTTTGGGACTTAAAGTTCATATGAACAGGTGTCCACAACGGCTTGGTTTCTGAGATCAAGGGCGTCCAAAAAAACTATTTTATTTGGTTTTTTGCTTATATTTTTGTTAAGTAAGATGGCAATTAGACGAAATTCGGGATACTGAGAATATTGACGACGAGAAATTCAAAATTGCTCAAACATCAACTTTTTTGAAAAAACCAAGCCGTTGTGGACCCAGGTTTGTGTGAATTTTTTAACTTAAAATCAGTCTCTCCGTTATTCGAGACATTAGGCTCTCGATATTTGGTGGGGATAAGGACTAGTGTCATATGAATGTTTGACTATGGAATATTCGCCATTCTTTATACAGGGTGTTATATTAATCCAAACTCTACGATTTTCAAAATGCTTTTTTTTTTATTGGCACATTCTTATGACAATTTATTCATGATTTAAAAGCCTATCATTTTCGCTGAGTATGTCCTATCCCTATCTTCAATAGTTATGGAGAAATTTAGATTTTTATAAATCGCTACCTTGTGTTTTGTGATTCAACGATCAAGTACGCCTAGTTTAAGTTCTTATTCAGAGTTTAAACGAATATTTATGCATTCATTTGATATCATGACTTGATAAAATGTTCAAATAAATGTTCTCGCTGTTCAATACATACAGGGTGTCGTATCTTAGACGTTTAAGGAAAACGAGTCCTAGGGTAGTTCTTAAAATTTGGTTATATAGGTAAGCTTTGATACTCTATCGATCTAAAGTATTTTCAGTAATGCGACGTTGCCGCTTCTTTTAGATGGTAGCAGCAAACTTGATATTTTAAATGGGACACTATGTATATTTTGCATTTTTAGATTCTTCAAAACATTCTGGATATTTTTCATTAAAAAAATTCTATACCCATCCGCAGCGGTTTTCGAGGAATTGATCAATTTCCTTTTTTTTTCACAAAATATAGCTCTAGTCTCTCTCCTATCAACACGCCACTCGGCTTCGTAGAAAGTTGAAAATTTGAGAGTGATTGAGGAGGACCTTCTGTATTGCCTCTGTGTAAAGAGATATTCCGTAAATCATACAGGGTCGCATGAAATTATTTTTTTTCTCTAGGTATAAAAACGGTTAAAAGTGTGTTTTCTAAATGGAACATACTGTATATCATCAATTATTTTGAAGGCCAATTGGAATCCTTTTCGAATGATATATTATGTCCATATACCTAAATGTTCTCGTTTTCGGAGTAAACGCCTCTTTCATAAAAATCATCTTTTTACAGTGGGTTGCCATGGTATATCTTTTGGAAAGAATTTGAACGTAAATAAATCACTTAATAATCATAGTTATGATTGTTTATAAAATTATTTTGTGATTCAGTAACGTTTAAATATTTTTCAAATGATATATCAAGGCAACCCACTTTTAAAAAAAAAAATATAAAAGAGGCGTTTATTGGGAATACGGGAACATTTAGGTATATGGACATGACATATCATTCAAAAGGGATTCTAATTGGTTTTCAAAATAATTGATAATATACAGTATGTTCCATTTGAGAAAACGCACACTCAGGTTTTTTTATACCTAGAGAAGAAAATAATAATTTCATACGACCCTGTGTAACTTATGAAATACTTGTTTACACAGGAGCAATACAGAAGGTCTTCCTAAATCACTCTCAAAATTTCAACTTTCAATGAACCTCAGTTGCGTAGTTATAATAGAGAAACTAGAGCTATAATTTAAAAAAAAAAAAAGTTGATGAATGTCTCGAAAACCGCTACAGATAGGTATGGGATAATATTCATGAAAAATATTTAGAATGTTCTAAAAAATCGTCTCCCATTTAAAATATCAAAGTGGGTGCTACTTTCTAATAGAAGCGGCAACGTCGCATCACTGAAAATATTTTAGATCGATAGAGCATCACTGATTTTTGGAACGATCCTCCTTCCTCGTGATATATTTTCAGGAGGGTCACAAATCAATAATTCTAGACCCATATATTATGTGAAAAAAAAGTTTATGCCAACACGTCATAAAATCAAGGATATGGTATTCGACTAAAAAAACAACATACTTTTTCACGCCACACTTTTGTGACACACCCTGCATACGCCGGAATATTTATGGATGGATATTTATGGTGCGCTTTTCACACCTCCTCCCTGTGGCACATGTGATTTTGACACTAATATTACCAGATACGCAAAAACTTACCATACTGTATCTTCGGGACACCCTGTTAAGAGATTACTTCTCAAGTTTTTGGGGCCCTCCAATGACATATTTTAATTTTTTTTTCTATGAAAAGATAGAGAGTTTCTACTAATAACTATAAAAGTCCATTTTTCATTCAATACAAAATTGACCATCTTCATACAGGGTGTCATTAAAATGGTGTAAAAAAAATTGGGGGGTGATAGTACTCCTGAGAATATTAAACATATTTTTATAACTGTGGGTCGGAAAATACATATTGAGGGAGCTGAAGAGTAAATTATGTGTGAGAGGTCATTTTGATAGTACGATATTTGATAGACCAATTCAATGATTTAAAGAGGTCTTAATATTCACGAATATATGCTAATTTTCTGATTTTCGTGTGAGAAACTTGAATAAAAAAATAAATAATTTTTCGTTTATGCTCAAAAACACGGGTTCAGCAAACCTTTTGCCTTCACTTTTCTCGAAAACCGTTGCTTTGAGCGACTGGCACATGAGCTGCTGCGCAAAAAATCAGTGTAGTTTTTCATATCGTTCAAGTCATTGATTTTGCAATCATTGAATCATATTGATTCAACCAGTACACCTCAATTTTAAATTCTGAAACATCGACATCTGCACGTACACGGGATTCAGATAAGAGAATGAATCACAGCTGTACAGTAATAATGTCGCAGAATTGAGAAAACAATACTCGGATGACAAATAACTGGGCAAGCAAAATGATTAGGTACGTACTGAAGTGGTTGCTCATAAAACTCTTTTCAAGATCAAATAAGTGCAATATCCACGTTGATGGGTGAAGGGCTTTCCACTGCATTCTCGAGCTTCATCTCTAAGTTTATTCTGGTGTGGGGGAACTACAATTTTTTTGTTAAACAAACGTAGATTTCTCCCGTTTTGCTTCACCGATTTTAACGAACTTGAGCTCATTTGAAAGAGCATAATCTGCTCCACAAAATGATTATTTGGTTTTCAATTATTTTACCTTCGCCGTCGCCGCTAGATGGCGTTAACTGAATAGGTAGCATATTTTTGAGATTTTTCCAAAAAAATCAAATGTAATGGTATAACTATTTTTATATATTTTGAAAGGGGATACATTTTTCTATTGAAAAAATTGAAAAAAACAAAAAAATTATTATTTTTTTTTACTTTTTTTTGTTTTTTTTTTCATAAAAAAATGTATACTTTTTAAAAATATATAAAAATAAAAATATCATTACATTTGATTTTTTTGGAAAAAACTCAAAAATATGCTACGATTTCAGTTAACGCCATCTAGCGGCGACGGCGAAAGTAACAAATTCAAAACCAAGTAAGCATTCTGTAGTGCAGATTATGCTCTTTCAAATGAGCCCAAGTTCGTTAAAATCGGCCAAGCAAAACGGGAGATATCTCCGTTTGTTTAAAAAAATAATTGAACTTCTCCCACCGTTTTATTTTGATAGATAGAAAAAAACGGTTTAGACAAAAAGTGTAGGTAAGTAGTCGGTAAATATGAAAATAATATCATCGATATATTTTTCATTGGGCAAATTTCTATAAAAATCCTATTTTCCACTTGGTGTTGGTTGTTACGCCCCTAGCGACCATTTCAGAAACTTGAAAATATTTTCAATGTTTTTCTCATGTTTTAATAAAAAAAAAAAATACCGCAAGCCTCTACGTTGGATAGTTTCCCAAATACAGTACATCGCATTCTTAGTTACCCGCCCTGAACACAGTAGAATATGCCAGAGCATTCTAGACTATACGATAGTACTCTTAAAGTTTTTGGCGGAGTATATAAGGACAGACAAAATGAGATGAGGGCAGTGCTGCGAATAACTGTTCACGAAGAAATTCGAAACAGAAGATACGTAAATACCTACAAATATGAATTATTGTGTTTGTTAATGAATTAGTTAAGTCGCTCTAGTGGTTTTTATATCAAAATAACGTTACATTGGTTTCGGAAGCTGAGAATAAAACACCAATGAGAAGCGACGGTTTTTCCAATTTCTTCAATGGGGACATATTTATTTGGCCTTGAAATTGAAATTTGACAGCACGCGACCTCTCGGATGACGTTACATCTAGGTATAGTCCGGGCCATCTGACAGATAGCGACCACAGACATTCACGTAAATTTGTTTGGCGGAAAAAATGTTGTCATTGTTTTGTTTATTCGCGAGTCGGAAGTAAGACTCATTTTGTGGATAAATTAGACATAAAAAGTCATTGTCATGTTTTTGAGGCAAGTTATGCCAACAGGACCAAACGTCGCCAAGTTAAAGAGGGAGGTGGAGGAGCGTTGAATAGAAGCGGAAAGACGGCTGACAAAGACTTCGTGTGACTTAATTGGTGGACAGCATCGATCTGAAATTGTCGAAAAACATGAAGGATCAACTGGAAGAAGACTCTAGAAAATTGGTAGAGAAGTTCGAAGAATCCTCAAGAGGTATGGAAGAGAACTCGAAGAAATTGGAAGACAAATTGGAGAAGCTCGAAAAATCTTCTAGAATTAAGAAAGAGGAAATCAAGGAATAGCTGGTGGACAACTACAACCTACAACTATGTGAAGAATCATCTGGCAGAATAAATTGGAAATTTTGAGAAATAGGTTGATGACTGAACATGAAGAAAAAGAGAGTCAAGCCTGAATGAAAACAGAGATCCTGCAGACGCTTAACAAACAAAAGCAGGAAGACTACTACAGGTCAAGCATCTGGAGGATATGACCAAATTCACGTTTCAAGAATCGTACGTAGAAGATCATCGAAACTCTGCAGTGTGCCGATTCTGGGTAGTGTAGGATGTGCTCGATCGAACGAAAGAAGTGACGTATCTTCTCAAACAATATACGCCATCGAATCGCCGTATTCCGAGAGTCGTGTGGGGAGCGTTGCAAGATGATCAATGTTACGTAGCCGTCATACCGTATTTGAACTAAATATAAGTTCAAATGGTATGTTCTTATAAACTTTTTTATATTTGACGTTGATGTTCACGCTTGTTGACATTTTTTTGATCGATTGGTTTGTTTATGTTCATCATTGGGATGAATTATGAAAATGATCAAATTATGGTATACAATTATCTTCATAATGTTCAGATTGTTTGGTGGTTTTTCTAGTTTTTTTTTTTTTTCGAGAATATTTGTGTTTTTATGGATTAATTATTTGTGTCATTGGTTCTTCTACCTTAATGATAAAGAGATTTTAATAACTAATTTGATTTAACTCCTTTGCAACATCTATGTGGAGTTTATGAAAATTCTGGTAGGTACCTGAAAAATTCTTAAATATGTTTATTGGCCTGAATAACCCTGATCAGTCATAGATCTCATTGTATTCATCTTCAGCCTCCTCCATGTCCCCGATCACATGATTTATATTAACAAACAAAACAAACTTTGTAAATAACCATCAAAAAATACAAAATACTAAGATAAGTAAGGTAAGAACATCACTACCCGGTTATTTATGACACTAATGCCCAAGTTGCCCCTGAAGAAAGACGCCGTTCGAACGAGAATGTATAATCAAGCAATGACGGTTGTGGTACGTATTTGGCTCAATTAAAGAGCATCATCATGCCCAACAACAATACTTAAAATTAAGAAGATGGTAATAAATAGTAGTGCATATCAAAAATAAAATTATAGGTATTGGTCTTTAAGCTTCCATGGCAGCAATAATTATTACCTGTCCTCAAAAGATTTTGAATAATCTTGATAGACTTTGATTTTTGTCCTTAATATTGATTCCAGAATAGGCGAAAGACAATAGATTTGCTTTGAGGTTTTCTGGCGAACAACGCACAATAAAACTCCCAAGTGAAACTCAAAAAGCGAAAAAAAAGGTGTGTTGTGCATGAACAACAAGTATAGAAAGTTCTTTTAGCTTTCACTTAAATAAATGAAGTTCTACACTGACAGAGATTGGATTGAAGTGAAAGAATTCACTTTTCATTATACACACCAACCACAACACAATATCTTCGAATCTTTTTTTTTGAACACACAAAGTTGTTCCAATATGTATACCAGGATGTCAATGCCGCTACCTTGGAACATGACTTTCAGCATGCTTCTCATCACTCTCTTATCCACTAGATCGTTTGGAATTTTTGGGATCTCCCAATGCGTCAGGTCCTGTGACAGCATCAAGCCTCTGAGCTGGTTCTCCAGACATCACTGTGAAATGGTCAGATGTTGTGAAAGCTTCTTTGTAACAACTTGGATCAGGTATCGTGCAGCCAAAGCTGTGTATAGATGTTTGCTGCAGCAGAACTCGTTACTCTTGTCTTATCGATTGTGCTTAGCCTAAACAAACAATAGCAAGACCTCCTTTACTAAACAAAATAATGGTCAATTTTCACATTTTTCGAAAATATGAGAAATGTTTGGATTTAGGGGTTTGCGAGACCATGGTATTGATCTCGATCTTGTCTCGGTCTTGGTCTCGAAATCAAGACCAAGACCGAGACCGATTCTTGCAAAACTGAATCGAGACCAGGACCAAGACTTACAAATGGAGATCGAGACCAAGGTACCGAGACGTTCGGTCTCGGTCTTGGTCTCGAAAAATACATTTAGTCTGTTGAATTGTTGAAACATTGTTTTAAACAAAAACATTTTTTTTTTAATTTGGTTTCACGGCGAATGAAAGTATGAATACTCAAAATTTTTGAACTTGACTGAAAATATTGAATAATAACCTGACGCACTTGTTGGACATGAGGTCACAAAACAACATGGCCACGCATTTCTTGAAACTTGAAAGGGTCATGAATAAATTCCTGGAAGAGTGATAACAGATGAAATTTGGAGTTCCTACCATTCCTAACAATATTCAGTGTTATTAATTCAAAGAGGTTTTCTTTGTTGTGCTCTAGATAGGATGATTATGATGTAATGTTCGCTGTACTCCCATTATCAAAACTTTGATCTTTCCTGGATCAAAAGTATCCGTTTTTCAGTATTAGAAATCAAAAAGTGCGTAGAAATGATGGGAATAACATCTTTGATATTTTTTTTTAATCAACATCCTTCACAGAAACTTGATGATATTTTGATCTTGAAAACGAAAAGCCAAGACTCGCTCAACGAAAAATGGCTTTAAATCGCCTAAAAAATGACCACTAAAGTCTGTAGAGGTTGTTTTGCAGCAGGCCTCTCAAAATACAACTATCATTAGTTTTTTGAATCTGCTTCTATCGTGAAGGTCTACAATGCAAATATTATGACTTCACTAAACATTGTATATTTATCATTTCATATCATCAAAATGCTAAAAAGATATTTTACTATGAAATGTCATTATATACTATCACTTAACAAGATTGATCTCGCTCGGTTGTGCCAATGAGTCACTACTTCGCGCAAAACCTAGGTGCTTGGAGCTTTATATCACCTTCAACTTCAACTGAGTATAATAATATCTGTTATTAAAATATTGTTTTATTTATACTCACTTCTTCCACAGCAGACATTGAAAAATATAATTATTTTGCTTTGTGACACTAACTATTGGAAGACACTCATCAACATTTCCGAGACCGAGACTAAACGAGACAAGACCGAGACTAAGACAATCCATGGTTTTGATCTCGGTCTCGCGAACCCCTAGTTAAGATTATCAATTACCAATGCCATCAAAGTTAGTTTAAGCAATCGATCTACGGACCCTATTATTGTACCTGACAATCACCGATGAAAGAACGCCAATCAACATCAAATAGTCATGCTGACTTCACATGGTGTATTATTTATTTCGTGGCGTATCAGTCCGGGAGATACCGTCACTTTTGGCCGTGTCATTCTAGTACTTTTGATTTTGCCGACAAATTATAGCTTTTGCTGTGATAATAATTTGAAAATGTTTAGCTGACGCAACTACGGGACTTAACGGTGTAGTTGTGAACTGAAATGACACGGTCAAAAGTGACGTTACCTCCTGGACTATACAGGGCGTCTCTAAAAAGTCTGTACAAAATCTCACCATATATCCATGAGGTCAAAATAAACCGATTTAAATCAACTTACCTTTGTCCGAAATTGCTCCGTTTCCAAGATACAAGGTGGTCAAGTTTAAAATTATAAAACGATTTTTCTCATTATTTTAAACACTTTTTCACATATGGCTTTGAAAATTGCTAAACTGTGGTATAAGAAACTCGATTATGAAGTCCTTTTCACTATGGCCGCTAGAAGGCGCCCTACACTGCACATTTTGTGGTTTAAATGGTCATAACTATTTTCCCAGTGTTTTTCTTTTCATCTTTTATTAAAGAAGAAAATTCTCCAGTCAATGGACAATTTGCATACATTTTCTAATGACTTGAAACTTCATATACGTATTCTAGACAATATTTGAAAATCACCAGCATCAGAACTTACTAATACTTTTTTTTTCATATTTCCAAAAAATGTGCCTAATGGTCCGTTGAAAGCGAAAAAGGTACTTTTGTCGGAGTTTGCTCAAGTGAGCCGTTTTCGAGATATGTATTTCCATTTAAAGAGTTCCATGCCACACCGAATAGTTCCGGCCACAATAAACGGACTTCATAATCGAATTTCAAAACCTTCGTATACCAATGTTCAAAGTAATATGTGAAAAAGTGTCCAAAATAATGAGAACAATCGATTTTTAGATTTAAACTTCACCACCCTGTATCTCCGAAACGGAGCAGTTTCGGAATAAGGTAAGTTGCTTTAAATCGGTCATGTAGGAAAATTCGCGTTTTCATTTTCAATAATTTAATTTAGTATATGTATTTTGGGGCATTTTGATTTCTTTTGCATATGACCTCCAAGTATTGTGTAGAATACGTATTCAAAATGTCA
This sequence comes from Orchestes rusci, assembly GCA_958502075.1. Taxonomy (NCBI): domain Eukaryota; kingdom Metazoa; phylum Arthropoda; class Insecta; order Coleoptera; family Curculionidae; genus Orchestes; species Orchestes rusci. The sequence continues at coordinate 54,715,964 of OY293303.1, read as the reverse complement.
AGTTATTTGAAGATGTATGCAAATTGTCCATTTTATGAACTGATAATATGGCTAGTCAGTGATTCAGTTTTGAATATTTCAAAACTTTGATAACATCTTCACACTTTTGAATCGGGCATTGCAAAATGTCCGTGTGGTACTTCTATGCAAGACCAAACAAGCCATAAAATACAAGTGATAAATATTTTCCGTGAAATAATAGTTGGTAACGATCTTGGATAGTGTTACAGATTATGACAATATTTATTTACATGAATGTTATGGTTTGTTATGGTAATAAAATATTCCTTATCTGTTGTTTAGTAGAGTTTCATCATTTCGCTGAGTTGGTAGAATGATGGAATTTATATTCTCGTGATTTGAAGCGCTTTTCTCACTTCTGGTTTTTGATCTCGCGGATGGTCCAGTGGTCCGAATTTCGTTCTGAAAGTGGCGGCAAGTCCACTCTTCATGCTGAATGTGATTGCCAACATGTATTTGGTCGGTGCTTTGAACAAATCCAGCTGCCTTGTTTGTCTGTTATTTTTTACTTGGTGACAGTTCTCAACTTTTGTGTGAATGAAGTAAATTTGCGAATATGGTAAATACCAGACTTTCTAAAATGTTTAAAATATTATCTAGTTAAATAAATTTCATAGGCCACTTGAATATTTTTATTACTCAATACAAAACAGCTTATCGTATTTTTCTCTCCTTTTTGCATCGGCTACGGATATAGCCAAGCTCTCCACAATTCCAGCACCGCAGCTGCTCCCTTCGCTTGGAGGCCTCTACTACCTCCTCACGGTTGCTTCGATGGTGTTTTTTTTTAAAGATCCTGCTTTCCATCCCACGCATGGGTGCCGGGACCTTCACAGAATGCTTCGCGCTCCAAATTCCAGGGCTTTGTCCACTGCTTCGACCAGTCTATCAGGACCATGATGCCTCATCTCCTGGTTTTCAAGTCTCTGCCTCTAACTAGCGATGGTAGTTACTCCAGAGCAGCTTGCCATCAAACTGTGGGGCTCTCATGTGGATTTTGATGGCATCAGCTCTATCTTAATACTCGCACCTTGGCTCACGGTTGAACGATTGTTATTTCTGGTTGTTTGAAAATCGCTGCAACTTGCCTTTTCACTTGCTCCATTTCCTCCTCCAGAGTTTTTACCGTTGTCTTCAAATTTCAATTGTGTCAAATCGTTTCTTAAGGTTTCCGATTTCTTCCGCTAGTTCCGCCACATTATCCTTCAGATAGTTTTAGGTGTCTGCCAGCTGTTCCTTGATTTTCTTCTCCATTGCTCTAGAAGATTCTTTCTGGTGGCAGTTTTCCGCCACCTAACCGCAATTCTTATCTGAGTACGCGTTGGCCGCAGTACTTCGTCAGTTGCTTTTTTTGACGGGTTGCCGATTGTATCCTTAGAGTGTCCAAGCTTCGGTGTTGCATACCAGAACCTGAGATTTTGTTCAACCGACCATCCCTGTACTGTCACCTTTATCGTCCTTGTTGATACTCCAATGGACAATTTGCACATTTTTTGGAAATATGAAAAATATGAGGATAAGTGAGTACTAAAGCCATTGATGATTGGAAAATCAACAGACGACCTCTATTAATGTAGTAATCGCCGATTAAAGTGCGCCAATCAACATCCACTACGTCACAGAATACATAATCTATCTCTGTCTGGCGTATTGACTGTAATAGCTGTCTCTCGAGAGAGAGGGTGATATGGCCCCTGCCCGTTTTCGATCATACAGTGAAATTTGCGTTTTCTTTTTTATTTATTTAGTATATTTTTGAGTATTTTGGAGAAAAAAAATCGCTGATGACTTTCTAATATTGGCTAGAATACGTATGTAAAATTTCATTTGGAAATGTATGCAAATTGTACATTACGGGTTCAGCTCTTGTGAACGGTATAGCTATGTCGGCTCTCGCCAGCTGATCAGCTTTGACGTTCTTTTCTATCCCTGAGTGGCCGTGAACCCAGATTAGCGTCACTCTGTTTTTCTTTAGTGTCAACTCTTCTATGTCATGGAGGCGATCTATCGCGATCTTAGTCTGACTCCAAGATAATGTGGATGCTCTGGTTGTTGCAGCCCAGTCCAGCAATCTCTTGTGCACATGCTTGAATTCCCTGAATTTCCGCTTGGTACACAGTTGTATCCTCTAGAGAGGTACTGAGGCTTGTGCAGGGTTCAGTGACAAACATGCCTGTTCAACTCTCTCATCTGTCTTTGAGGCGTCCGTGTACCAAACCAAACCTACATTCAAAAAAGAAGGTGCTTTTTTCTGCCAAATTGCAGGGTCACATATCACATGTTACTCTATACAGGGTGTTTATTAATTGAATGGTTTAAAGATGATCTCAAGATAAAAAGTTCATATGGACATAGCTCCGCAAGAGCATAGATTTTAAGGTACGGGGTGTTGAAATTAAAAAATATATATATATCATTACTTTGATACTATTCCAGATATCTTTTTGAAATCTGGTACACGTCTTCTATGCATCAATATGCATGGGAATGTTAGAGAGGGCGCCACTGATTTGAAAATATTGAAAGACACAGCAGGGTGTCAATGCAATTAAGTTGATTTTATTTTCTTTATTGAGAACCATGGGCTGACGAAAAAAAATCAAGAGTACAAATTGTCTTAGAAATAAATGGAGATTTCAAAAATAATTATTATTTTGAAAGAAACCAGTGGCGTGCAAGTTTTTTCTCCACAAATATTGAGTCCAAAACCCGTACGGACGCCACTGGTGAATAATAAAATTGTTTGTATATCACAAAATGCATATTGATGCATAGAAGTGTACCAAATTTCATAAAGACATCTGGAATAGTATCAAAGTGATTATAAAAAAATGATTCATTTTTAAAAAATTCCAACACCTTGAATATTGAAAATTAGGCCCTTACGGACCTATGTCCATATCAACTTTTTGTCTTTAAACCGTGCATCATCACCCTTGAGTATCGGCATTCGAATAATAAACGCCCTGTATGACTTCCGAAACCTTTACATGGCTACCATGTATGTTAGAGTACGGAATAATCCTCCCCTTATCAGCACAGCACGTCATTAAACCAACTCGAAGGAATCTCTCTACTTGCTTTTTATGGGCTTTCGCAAGAAAGGGTACGGCTACAGTTATTCTTAGAACAGTAGGGAGCATAGAAAAGAGGTCGACTTCATTTGATTCTTCCACTACCTATTTTAGTTCCTTGACTTCACCGCTATGCACTCCAATCGCACTCATTTGACAAATTTGACATGCGACAACCATCATCGGTCAATAATGTCAATATTCCGTCTGTCCCTTTTCGTCTCAATCTGTCATTTGTCATTTTCTGTTTTGTGTATTGATGAATATGAATATTTTGAAAGTGTTCATGTGATTGTGTCTTGGCGTTATTTTGTTTCTGGACTTCGAACTGACTTGTATTCAGGCGAATTTGTGTATAGTGGATTGTGTATCGTTGAGAACATATTTTATTGTGTTGTATCGTGTGAGAGCTTAAAAAAATACAGCTGATTGCACTGGTGCACTCATTATCATGAAGTTAAGACTCTTCAAAATAAAAATAAACATGTGCAATACTTTCGTTAGTTTTAAGATATTTCCGTGAACCATTTCGTCAGTGCCTTGAAAATAATTGATTAACTTTTCCAATCCAGCCAGTATGTTGATCAATACATTCAATAAATACATAATACGTTTGATTAGTTTCATTGTTTTATTCCTGTATATAAAATACTTGCTAAACATAAACAGTTGGTTAGTATTTATTATACAGCGAATATATGCCTGTTTAAAATGTTATAGTAATAATTATTACAAAATCAGCAATTTGAACAGTCCGCCAGAAAATATTGTTTCCTTGACTCCACCGCTATGGCAGCACAGTCACCCAGACTTTGCATGTGCAAATGCTATAGGAGTGAGCGTTCTATATTGAGTCTTTTTCCTATGGTACGGAGTCAAGATTTTTTTACTCGAACGGAAAGGTCTTGAAATTGTAGCGAATTAGCGAATAAAGTAGTGGATTTTGTATTAAAGTGCTGTTTGATTTCATGAACGATTTGATTTGATAACATCAGAAGTGGGATCTCAATGAGCATTTTTTTTCCATTTTGTTAGTTGTTTCATTGACTAGTTGATTGTGACGCAATTTATCAGAAAACAACAATAGTTCCAGTGTTTTGGCGATTGTGGACGCTTTTCAACAAACTTATTAAAATGAGTGAATCGGAAAAAGTGAGTGACTCCGATGCTGGTGATACAGGTGGGACAGACGCTGGGAGGACTTCTGCAATGGAATCCACAATACTGGCTATGCAAGCCACATTACAAAGCTTGGTGGCAGAAATGGCAACATCGAAAACTAGTTCTCAAACACGTACTAGTTCATCTGAGATTCAGCTCACAAGTCCTGAAACTACAAGAATACCTGAGGTAAGGAAAACATTGGGCTTTGATTTTCTCCCTTCGATCCAAACGAAAGCAACTATCCGGCTCTCGAATGGTTAAAAAAAGTAAATCGAGTCAGAATAAAGTCAACATGCCGTTGACTTTTCAAGTCCCATAATATCTTTATAATATCGGTGACCACAAAACTACCATGAAACCACCCAAATCTACGAAGATTGCAGACAGAGTTGGAGTAAAGCTTTTGATTTACCTGCACTTTTCTTACTATTATTGATTATTTTATTTTAGTGGACAAACCATTCCGATCCTGTACCCGTTTATTGCGGTTTGAATATGGTAAGTTCTAAACAATAGGGTCTAATCAGGTAGCTAATTTATTGGGGTAAAAGTCAACGGTATATTGTGGATGATATTATAGATGATTGTTTAGCTATATTAAAAGCAAGTGAAGCTTTACGCGGAGGAGGACGGCGATTTTATGAGGGGTGGGCATGGTTTGTTATGGAGGATGATTTATTGTCTGCTTTTCCTGATCACGAGTCACGTGGAATGAAATTTACACGAGCTTATTCAATTGAGTGTTCACATTTTGATAGGTATGCTCGAAATAAAATTAGAGAACTTTATCGTTTTCATGATGAGTTGCCTTGGGAAAAAAAACTGTCCATTGTGATTGAAGGTATTAATAATAGCTCCATTCACGAAAGTGTACAACAACAAAATCCTTCTTATCAGAGTGAGCTTATGTTGATATTGAGACGTCACAAAGCTATCAACCGTCGTAGAATTCAGCCGTCAAACCAGGACGTTGAAAACGTTACTTTTTCTAAGCGCCGTCGCGTTGATGATAGATTTTCTGGGAAATTTTATCATTGCGGAAAAACCTGGCATAAAAAACATGAATGTCAAATGTCATCACGGAAATCTGCGACGAATGAGGAGAAACGGACCGTGCAGTTTTTGCAAAAGAATAGGACATGACGAGAACAAGTGCTGGAAGAAAAATGGTAAGCCGAAAATTCTGTGTGCCAACATTCACCGATGGGCAATGATGCCTCGAGATATCGTTCCCTATGAGGGCAACACTCAGTCTTTTTCCTACATGGTTGATAGTGGAGCCGATATGTCAATCATTCATCTCTCCATCGCCGGTAGGGTAAATGGCGTTGTAATTCCAGAGTCTTTAACCCTTGCTGGGCTTGGTAATGATGCTGCTGTTCATGTTTTGGGAAAATGTACATTGCTAGTAACCCTTCAGGAGGTTACCCTAGAGATAGAGTTTGTTATTGTTCCCGATGACACTATTCCAGGAGTCGATGCTTTGATAGGATGGGACGTTATCAGTCGATCAGGCTTAGAAGTACTCAGAAGAAATCATGGCATTGATCTCCGTTTGAAAGCGCCTGGAGCAACGAGAATATGCTCTTTTCCAAAAATCAAAATGTCAGGATTGGACAAGCCGCAGCAAAACATATTGGATAACATTCTGAAGACTGCACATACCACATACTCATCAGTTGCTGTAACTACTGGGCGATTACAAGTAAAATTAACTGATGACATTCCTGTTGGTTTTCGACCACGTCGAATGGCTTTTGCGGAACAAGTTCAAGTCAAGAAAATAATCAAAGAATAATTGGGAGATGGTATTATAAGAGAAATTTCTTTACCCTACGCCAGTCCGATTGTTCTGGTGCAGAAAAAGAATAGCTCATTTCGACTATGTTGTGATTATAGTGCCATCAACCAAAAAACTGTAAAGGACCGATTTCCACTACCCAATACTCATGACCAACTGGATGCATTGGGGAAGGCAAAGTACTTCACAATGTTGGACATGAAATCGAGTTTTCACCAAATAGAAGTTGAGTAGGATTCTAAGAAGTTTACTGCATTCGTGACCGCGGATGGTCATTATGAATATAATCGTATGCCATTTGGGCTTGCGAACGCACCCGCTTGCTTTCAGCGAGCAATCAATAAAGCTCTTGCTGATCTAAAAGATAATGTAGCGCTAGTTTATTTGGATGATGTAATGATCGCATCAGAGACAATTGATGAAGGAGTTCAAAAGTTGCGTCTGGTAGTAGAGGCACCAACAATGACTGGTTTTTTGATAACTGGGAGAAATGTGTATTTTTCACAAAGGACACGGAATATTTGGGTACTTTGGTAGGAAATGGTGTCATTGAGGTAGTCCTCGGAAAGTTGAAGCCCTGACCCAAACTCCTCCTGCAGCTGATGTGAAAGGCGTCCGACAATTTATGGGCCTCGCCGGTTACTTTAGGAAATTTGCGAAGGGATTTTCTTTGATAACTGCTCCCATTACTCAGTTGTTACGAAAAGGTGTCGTATTCAAGTGAACGGAAGTACATGAAAATATTCGTCACGAAATAATCAAGAAATTGACCACCCATCTAGTCCTAAGCATTTTTGATCCAGAGCCCCACAAGAAACTCCTGAGTAGTTTCGATAATACAGATGGTCTAGTTTACTATGAGGTTGAAAAACCTTCTAAGACTGACGATGACTTAGCTCATATTGGGTTCCGGAAAGCATTATCTCGACTTAGAGATGAGTTATATTGGCCTCGCATGGGCCAAGTTTTTAAGAAGTGCATCAAGAATTGTCTTGTTTGCACTGTGAGCAAGAGTCATACTGGAAAGAAGACTGGCCTTCACCAGATGGGCGAGAAAGCAACGAGACCTTCAGAAGTCTGGCACATTGATCACGCGGGACCTTTGGTTGAATCCAATAAGTGCACGCAGATACTTGTAATTGTTGACGCTTACTCCAAGTGTTCCATGTTCTGTCCTATAAAGAATAAGAAGGCAGAATATACTGTTGCATCTTTAGGAAAAGTTTTCAAGAAGCTAGGAAAACCCAAAAAAATCGTAGCGGATAGAGCTTTTGCATCTGCCAAGTTCGAGAATTCTTTGTCTGAAAATGAAGTAGACCTACATCTGATCGCATTTGGTATGCCTAGAGAAAATGGGCTAGTGGAAAGGGTGATGAGAACATTATTTAACCTGATGAGAAGTGTTCTCAATGATAAAAAGGAGTCGTCATGGACATCAGTTATTCCACAAATAGAAGCTGTCTTGAACAAAACTGAGTGTAAAAGTACTGGACAAACTCCTAATATGGTGATGTTTGGAAAGAAAAATCGTCTGCCACCAGAATCAGTACCTTTTGAAGCGATACCTGAACGTCAAGTGGGTGATGTTTCAGATATCATGGACAGTGTAACAACTCGACTCAAAAAAAGATGGGCAGAAACAAGAGATCCGATTTAACTTGAAAGAGTCCCTTGCGAAACATTAGCAAGTCGGAGACCATGTAGTTGTAGCCGATACCCACCAATAAGTTTCTGGAGGTAAACTGAAACCAATGTTCGATGGACCATGTGAAGTTGTTCATCTTTTGGATAATGGAATATATGTGTTGAGGCGATAAGGCAGCCGTAGAAACATTACAAAGACTGCTGCTCATGAACATCTGGCGGTATGCCCCAAAAGGGGCCAAACATAAACTTACTGGACCTTAAATGGTTGCATTCATTTTCATTTGAACCTTGAATGGTTGCAATTTTTTGTTTGTTTAAACCGTAACAGTTCACATAGCTATAACTCATAATAGATCAACACTTATGTTGAGAACGTTCAAGACTTGAATAATCGCTATTGATTTTATTAGTATCGCGAACCTTTGATGGTTGTTGATATTGGTTGTAACTAAATTTAATTGAATTGGGTTGAACATGGTTGTCTTATCACATTTCATGACTATTGTATTATTATTTGGGATCTCTGCTTGCTGACCACTATATACTATTTACCAGGGTGATGCGGGGACCCACAGCTGCAGGATGGCCGTGTAGAGTACAGAATTATGTGCAGATGAGGGGATCTGCACAGCGTGTCATTGAACCAACTCGAAAGAATCTCTCTACCGGCTTTTTATGGGCTTTCGCAAGAAAGGATACGGCTACAGTTATTCTTAGAACAGTAGGTAGTCGAGATTTGTTACCCAAACGGAAAGGTCGTGAAATTGTAGTGAATTAGCGAGTAAAGTATTGGATTTTGAATTAAAGTGCTGTTTCATTTCATGAACGATTTGATTTGATAACATGTACATATAGGAAGATTTGGAGACAGCATCTCCATCTATTGGTGGTGATGAGAAACCTACTATCAAGAACTATCATACGTAGTATTCACATGATGTAGAAAACTTGAAAAGGCATTCGCCACAATTTCAAGAATAAACGTTTCTATCCCACACAATAGCAACAATGCAGTTGAGTACTGCCAACGTTTTGAGCTGTGATACAGCGAAACGCGTCTGTGGATGGATCTGTGGGAGAGAAATGCATGTCTTTCGCAACTCCTAGCCTTTGGGCTTTTGGTTAAATGTACATATAGGTTCTGCAGTCTCTGAAGACTTCTCAGTCTCTTGACGTTGCCTGTATCTTTTCCGTTCCCAGTGACTATAGGTCTGATTACCGAGGGTAGTTGAGGGTCCTTGTCAGATGTGTGTTCCAAGTTAATTTGGAATCCAGTGTCACATATTTGACCCCTGAGACCGTGATGACCCTTTTCCCAAAGATAACTTGGTTGTGAAGTCCCATGTTTCTTCGTGTAATGGTAATAATCGCGGTTTTAGCAGCGTTGACCTTGAAGTTCACACCCCCCCACACCATTGCTGAACTTTATTCAGAGCTGTTTGCATAAGATCTGATATTACTGTGGGATGATTCCTTCTAATGAGGATAGCCACGTCCTCTGCATAATCTTGGGCGTAGAAGCCCAGGTGATTCAGATTCGTGAGCAGTTCATCCACCACCAGGCTCCACAGAAACGGCGGCAAGATACCCGCATGTAGGCATCTTTGTGTAACTGTTGCCTCAAGCGTATCATCGTGAATGGTGACTGAAAAAGAGGCAAGAATGTTTCAATTTTTTTTTGCGTACAGCCGCATGGGATGTTTATAAAATGATAGACCAGGTCTATGGGCATTGGAAAGCGGAGAGTATAACATTTTTTGTCAGGGCCGATTTTTTTCTATTGCAAAATATGTCATAAATATGTCAAAACTTTGTTTCATTACTTTTTCACACATACTTCGCCAAATCTCCGGAAAACATCTAGAAATCAAGATTTTTTTTAATGATAAAGGAACTGTGTGAGAAGGTAACCAGGGTAGTTTCATTAGTATGAGAAATTTAGTTTTTTTTGTAAAACTGCGAAAAAATTATTATCTTTTGCAAAGCCATGTTCAGTAAGCGAGAAACCTTTTTAATTTTTAGGAATTTTGCAAAACTATCTGCGTATGAAATGAAGCCGCGGGCTGTACGCTTACTTGTAAAATTATGGCCCAAATTCGTCGTACCCCTCTTCGCAAGGTGTCGCATTTGAGACGAGAATGACAGATGACGTCTCCGTCTTTTGGAATGAAGCTCATTTATTTTTCTACCTGTCTTTGGGAATTTGGGTCGCCATTTTGTGTGTGTGTGTGTTCTTTTGATTTTCTTTGTGATTTTTGGTTGTGCTTTCGTATAACAAGACATTTTTCCATTAGACATTTGTTGTGATTATTCTGCAGTTGCTAAAATTTCAAAATACTTTTTGAGCGGTTGGAAGATGTGGGAGTTAAATACATGATGCCGAGAACTTTCAATCAAGACCCCTTAGAAAACTTCTTTGGTCAAGTAAGGCAGAGAGGCGTTAGATCAACCAACCCCACGGCAGAACAATTCACTCCATTATACAAATCACTTTTGATAAAGAAATTTACGTCAAGCCATTCATACGGAGTGAATTGTGAAGAGGATGACTCCAATATATTTTTGTCTCCACAAAGGCTGGTTACACAGGTACAATTTACTTTTTATCTACACATTATCTACTTTTGTCAGCATTCAAATCTACATAAAATAAATTGGGGTAAATCTTTGGTCCGTAAATAAAACACTATACAAAATAATTATGATCATTTTAATGCCAAAATCGAGTATAAATGAGTAAATAATTTTCCATTATGCAGAATCGCCTTATCGACTCATTGGTCAATATTTCTATAAAGTATCCGGTATATTTTTATTTTTGTTAAAATTAATCAGATCCTCTAATAACCCATCAAAGGCTGTGCTCAAAATATTGGTCTAATTTTGGATTTATTTTAGATTTTTTTTTTTCCTTTCCAAAATGTCGAATAATGACTTATATTATTTTATCACAGCAAAACGAAATAACTGATGAAGAATCAGAAGAATTCACCAGAGTGCCTGACAATCTGCCTGTGAAGACCGCTACAGAGAAAAATATTAATGTATGTTTGCGGCTTTTTGATGAAAAAAAAAACAACAGAAAGAAAAAAAAAGGCTGTTACTGCAGCAAAATATTTTTATTGAGGGAAAACGAAATGGACAAGGAAGACGACGAATTTACCCGCGAAAAAGAATATGTCAAAACTAAAAATAGTCTATATTATGTGAATAGAGAATTTCTTTTCAAAATACAAAAAGCCTTGTCTATAATGAAATATATCATGAGAGCAGATCTTCACAAAAAACGCACTCTATTAAATGTGATGGATGTTTTGAAAAAAAATGTGAAACTTGTGAATTGTAAACATTCTACATTAATAAGTGATACCATGTTTAACTACTTAATGAAAATTTATTTCTTTCATATAGTAAAACAGGTGAACAATATTATCAAAGGCAAGAACCTGAGGCCTGTCCCTCAAAATGCCTCAACCTATTTTAAAAATGCAAAAGACATGTATGTGAAGCATTTCAATTTTAAAAAACTAAATGAACGTTAAGAAACTGAATTCCGCCTTTTGTGTTCTCTATTCAGATTCTCCCAACTTTCCAGACTTCTAAAATATTTTGAACAAGTGAAGAATACATGTTTCTGATACCACAAGCTTTATTTGCAAATGATCTGGTTATGTTCAGTAACAAGAGGTAATTGTGCAGGGTCATTCGTTATATTTCCCATTTCTATCGCCGTTACTTCATAAGTTATAAAAATGTGTTTTATGGTTTTTTGGTTAAAATTTATAATCCTGTGTTAAAAAAAAACAAATATTGGAAACGTCATAAATTTGAAAATATATTTTTTAAAGGGAGAAAAATATTCTTGTCCAAAACGAAAAATCAAAAATACGGAAAATACCATATAAGTTCATGTTTGGTTCAGCCATTTTGCGCTATTCCAGTTTGGAGTCTCATTTTCTATCATTCAAAATATCTATTGTTTTAGACAAAAATAATAAACATTGACTTGATCAAAAAATATGTTTTCAAAATTTTGACATTTCCAATATTCTTTTGTATTTTTTTCAACACCGAATTATAACAATTTGACTCAAAACATACAATTTTGGTATCAGTCACTTTTTCAAAACTCTTGAAATAACGGCTATAGGGAAGGGAAGTAATTATAACTTATGACCCTACACATGTAGTCAGATCAAATGCAAATATGTAATACCGTATCATGAGAAACAGAAAAATATAACGTTAACGTAAATAAAAATAACGGAGACGATATATCCCTTGATGCAAAAACTCCTTCTACTTAGCCCCTGACCGCATCGAGGGCGCAAATTTGGTTCCAAAAATCCCGAGAGCTCCCAACCTACTGGGTATATTATATTAGTCTATGAATGAAGCCAAAGGTTTAAAAAAGTTTTCTAAAAAAGAATCAGCATTCTAAGTTATAAAGTTTTCGAGTTATAGTTAGTCAAAGTTGAGTTTCCGGATGGCGCGGAGTTCAAACTACCGTGCTGCCGCGCCTAGCATTGAACTAAATGCTGCATCAACGAAAATCAGCACACTTATGCAGAATGGTCATGGAAAATTTCGACAAAAGAGTGCGTATGTGTCAGCTAAGCCATGGAGGTCATTTGTCTGATGTGTTATTCCATAATAACCCTATCCTTTATACCTTATTATTCAATAAAAAAAAACAGTTCAAAGATTAAAGACTTTGTTTTCTATTTAATTCAAATCTTGCGTTAATTTTGAGACAGCCTTTACAAGTTCCGAAAGTTTCTGAAGTATATCATAGCCTTAGATCAATAATCTTCACAATCAATCTGTTGAGCTTTCTTGGTTTAGGCAGTTACAGCATCTTGCATATTCACAGTCATTGCAACATACTCCTGGTGCAATGCAGGCACATCTAATCGTCAAAGTGTCTCTTAAATCATCAAGCACTGGTTCTAGAGAAGAAAAATTGACCATTCAAGTTTTTTTTTTCTGGCTTCACTTGGATATAGCAATTGTACCAGATTCTTTATTGATACAGACATGTAACAAAACATAATAGATTCATTTGCGTTTCATCTTTGTTATACTGGGTGGTTCATTTGAGTTGAGAAACATCACATAAAAGTCAAAAAACGAAAGCATGTGTGTTGTCTCAAAAATGTATTTTAAAGAAAAGTTGACAGAACAGTACCCATAATTAGCTAGTTATATATACAAGTACAGAATGGCAGGGTAGTCTTGACTGACCATAGCTAAATATCAAGCTTGGTGTTTTTGGGGTTGCAGTCAAATGACTGTATTCATACGCACAACACGTGCTTACGTTTTACTATTCTTATGTCATGTGTTCCATAGTTTGAAACGTCTTGACCATGTTTTTTTTTATTATTTCAAAATCCAAAATCCTGATTATTTTTTCAATGTCACAGGACCCAAAAATTTTAACTTTAACTTTTCAAATAACTATCGTTTTTTAGATATCGGGCTGTCTCAACTTAAATGGACTACCCAGTATAACAAAGACGAAACTCAAATTAATCTATGTATCATGTTTTCTTATATGTATGTATCAATTGAAAATTTGGTACCACATTCAAATAAAGCCAGAAAGAAAATACTTGGATGGTCAATACTCAAGAATCAGTGTTCGATGATGTGAGAGAAACTTTGACGCCAAGATGTCAAAGTTTATTTCCTGCATTGCTTCAGAAATAAAATGTAGCAATGATTGTGAAAATATGCAAATTGCATTAACAGCCTAAACCAAGAAAGCTTATAAAGATGCGAGGATTTTTGATCTCAGGCTATAATATACTTCAGAATCTTTCTGAACTTGTATTTACGGTTTTGAGTTAATACATAAAACCAATTGGACGCCCCCATAACAGCGCTATAATAGCAAAGTCTATATATTCCAATAAGTCCGACCACTCTCTCGAAGACGCGAAAATCCCCCTCCTGCCGTCACTATCTGTCCCGCTGGCAAAACCCACATCTGATGTGTGAAGAAATCTACCTACTTCGTTCTTGTTTTGAAAAATATTGCCAATCAATCTAGATCATTTTTTTGATGCTACAAACGATTTTTTGATCATTAGTTATGATGAGTGTGTACACACGTGAAGATAAAATTGACAAAAATAGCCATTAATAATGCTGAGTAACTTTTTGAAAATTTCCAGGACACCGATGAATATGGAATGAAAAAATTCGTCTACATAAACTTTCATAAAATATAACTATGTTCTATTAGTTATATTTTATGAAATGATCAAAATGTCAGCAAATGAATATTTGTGTTGATCTAATCAATGGAGGAGAAAATAAACTTGGAAATGACTAAATCTTCCATTCCCGGCCAATGACCAATCCATGTTCCTGATACCAGTAACTAACTCAGAAATCATTGAACTTGCTAGTGAACTGAAAAATAAACACAGTAGTGAAATTGACGAAATTCCGATGAGTTTGGTATAGAGTTGATACAAAATACTAGGAACGCGTATGGCGGAAAAGGGTATCAGCGAATAACAGTCTGTAACAGGTATCGATTTGAAAAATACCATGTTACCGAAAACCGAAATACTCGTCAGTTTGGTTCGCAAGGCGCGTACTTTGCATACGTTTCAGGATAAACCTGAACTAGTTCTGATTGAAATACTAGGCGTGTTTGTTATCCTCGACTAGTGTACACGAATTTACACTTTTCTACACTGCTACACTCAGTGTGGTTGATTGTAAAATGATTGTCGGTTTTTATGTTAGATATCTTCACTAAATTAATGTACTGACACGTTTGGTGATTCTCCTTTACTTACACTGGTAGCCATAAATTACACCGACCATCTGCATCAAACTATTTCACACCAAACAAACAAACACACCTAATGATGATAAACTTATCATGGATAAACTTTGATGTGAAAAAAAAAACCAAATGACTCTCAATTTGTAATGATATTTGCACTTTTGCCACGTGAACCGACAACGGCAAGGTGCATATTCGAACTAAAATAAAAGAACGGGGATGGGAAAGCGATTGAAAATTATCATGATAAATCATTATATCCGTCGTCTTTTATGATATCCAGAATGCGAACAAGAAAGCAAACCCCCTGATTTTGTGAATGTGAGAGTGAGTTACTTTTTTGGTATAAAATATCAAAACTATCGCAGTCAAAAATTTTGATTCACATGGAAATTGTAATTAACATTTTAAACAAATAAAAGATAACACACTCCTAACGTGGACTCCTGTAACTCTTTTTGCTATTAGAGTTAACAACAAACGACAACAATACATTGTCATTTAAACATCATAATATATTAACTAGGTACTTTAGGTAACAGGTCACGCATCGTACGCACGTCCGCGTCAATACCCACATACATGTTATTTTTTAATCCTCCCATCCAACCAGACCAGCAAATTCCTGACGCGGCTATCGGAACTGTTGAAAATACTAGGTATTAAAATAACAGGTATTTGGAACAGGTATGGAATTGGACCTGTTACAGAGCGTACCTGTTATCAAAAAATAATGATTTGTATCAACTCTAGTTTGGTAAAAACAGTAATTTCAGCATTTTCCGCCATACAAGACGTCCCCTGTTATCTTATCAACAACGTATTCAAGCAAGGTATATTCCCTGGCCAACTAAAAGCTACGATGATCAAAATGATCTACAAAAAGGAGATCCGGAATTATTTGAAAACTGCAGACCAGATAGTTTACTGTGCTCTTTTTCAAAGCTATTAGAATTGGTAATATGCAAAAGGCTTCTCAACTTTATGATTAAGTGCAACCTTATAGAAAGAAATCAACATGCATATGTACCAGGATCGTCTACAAGCACAGCTATATTCCAATTCACAAGAAAAATCCTGTAACTTCACGAATGAGGCCACATAGCAATGGGGATATTCCTTGACTTGAGTAAAGCTTATGACTGCTTCGATCATAACTTATTACTTGAAAAACTAGAACGCTATGGTATCAGAGGAAATGCTCTTGATCTATTCTTATCCTATCTTTCCAAGAGGCAACAAATTGTGAAAGTTGTCAAAGATGGAAAATCCTATGTTTCCCAAGCCAGAACGATAACACAAGGGGTAGCCCAGGAAAGCATCGCTGGGCCACTTTTATTTATAATTTTCCTAAATGATCTAAGCTATGAAGAAGCTGGAAGAGATAAAGAACTGACGTGCTACGCTGATGATACCAATCTATTAACTGGGGAGAGAACAATATCACATCTAATTGAACATGGAAACTCCCTCTTCCAAAACACTGCCAACTGGTTCTCCGGGAATTAACTCATCCTCAACCAGAACAAGACCAATGTGATGTGCTTTAGGACTAAACACTTCAACGCACTGATCCCAGCTAAAATTTTCCTAGACAGCACCACTATTGATGTCAAAGAAGAAACCAAATTCCTGGGAGTTCACCTGGACGAGTTTTTGGACTGGTCAGCACATATTACGAGCTTGATGCAGCGACTCAATTCAGTTTGCTATGGAATAAGGGTCATAGGGAATTACCTGAATAAGAAGAGCATACAAACTATCTATCATGCTAATTTCGAATTCATTCTAAGATACGAGATCATTTTCTGGGGCAGAAGCAGTTGGACAGACCGAATATTTGTTACTCAAAAACGAATATTGAGGCTTATCTACCAAAAGGGATACAGAGAGAGTTGCAGAGGGACCTTCAGATCAAATGGCATCCTAATGGTTCACGGACTATATATTGTTGAATGCTTGGTGTTTTTCCACAAAAACCGAACACTCTTCAATCTCGAGACATACCACAGCTACAACACAAGAAACACAACGGTCAATTATCCACGACATAGGTTGACGCTCACTGGAAAAGGTGCCCACTACATGTGCATGAAAATGTGCAACACATTACCCGCTGACATCAGAGACGCGAAATCCTTCGGACTTTTCAAGTGCCGAGTGAAACAATTATTTATTAATATAGAACCGTATTCACTATCAGATTTTGTCAAAGACTAAACTTTGTAATGTACGTTGCACGCTATTTCTTTTCATGCGGTAGGTTTCTGATTTCTATTTTAGGATCTGGAATGTACTTTCATAATGAGAAATAAAGAACTATTATTATTATGATTATTATTATTGACAGAATCGAACATCTACTAGAGACAAAAACGTAAACAAATAACCTATTTTAATAAAATATAACCAACAAATATTATGTATATTCATAACAATTGCTAAATACATTTTTCAAGATTTTGGGATGTTCTTCATTCTTTCTAGAGGTTCTTGGTGTTGGATTTGCAAAATTTAACGTATAATAGTTTCGCACCCTAGTAAAGGATACAAAATGGCGGTACATTCAATTACTACATTGATACATACACTTTTGAAAAAAACTCGTCAAATTCAATTCGAAATATACTGGATATATTCTTGACATGAAGTTTGGGTTAGGAATAGATGAAAAAAATGACAAAAAAGCATGTTTTGAATTGAACTTGACGAATTTTTTCAAAAAGTGTATGTATCAATGTAGAAATTAAATGTACCGCCATTTTGTAGTACTTGAAGATATCGACTCAATATTCTAGGGTTATAAAGTACTCATCAGGATCTTCAAAATGATGTGTCACGTGACTCCTATTAGTATTAAAAAAAACATTCCAAGATGTCGCCCAGCCGCCATCTTCAATTTTCCATGTGTCAATTTTATGTCAACACATAGTTAACATGCTTGTATTTCATCACCTAGAATTTGAACTCTATAAGTTGAGCCGTTCAAAAAATAAAAGGGGGGGGGGGACATCAAAGAAAAGCACTGTATATGTAATCTCTTTGAAGCTGTAATTGCTTGAAATTTGATTTCAATAAAAATGCCGGAGGCATCATCACAATATCCAGAACTAATAATTCTGATCGGATCACCTGTATCAACAACGAGGCTTTGCTAAATAGATTCACCGGCCGCGTATCCGCACCTTGTATACTACCAAAAAACTAGCTAAAACCGGTGTTGCTCATGATTTACGACACCTCGCAAAAAATGCCGATATTTTCAGACGGATCAAAGGAGTGACCGGAGTTATTGGAATATATAGACTTTGATAATAGTATTCAATGCAAGGAGAAGCGGTGCGGCATGGCAGCATATTCATTATAAATGGACTAGGAATCTGGAAAAACATTTCCGGCAACTTAGATGCTTCAGATGGGGAATTCTTCAATCAATTTATCGAAAAAATCAATCGCGACGAAAGACATATGAAAACACTGATGAAAGATCAAATATCCGTGACAACTCCCGTGATAAGAAGGTTCAACTCTACCATCCCAAATCTTCAAATAGAGGAACAGACATTTAACGAAAACATAAACGCCTCTTGATTATCCAATCATGCATAACCTTTGAAACAACGGATTATTTCAACAAGATCTGAGGGCACGGCCAGTGCCTCCACCAAGTCGAGTCACACTGCCGAACATCCTTTCTACGAAGCCATTTGATGCATTTTTGACCTCTCTGTAATTTCGATGAAGAAAAAGATAGCAGACACACAAATTCCAAATTTCGAATTTAGGAAGTATTTAGCCCACAAAGAAAGGAAAAATTCAAAAATCCTCGAATAAGTCGCATTTTTTTTTCACCTGGGACTAAGATTTCATCTTCTGGGGTTCAGCCCTGCTTGCATAGAAACTAATTTATTGAGAGAACCCATTATGTGAGGTGAGTTCCGAAACGTTACACCCGGTCTGAGTGTGATCCAAGTGTCAAACACTGACCGTCCAGATATGGCAATTCGTTTTAATTTTTATTCATCTGTGCTCATAAAGTGTCATGAAAATAGTTCTTATCATACTTTTCGAACTCGCCCCTGCTGACGAAGCCTATGACAGATACCATCAGATACCCATACTTTTTGACGGGAAAAGCTTTGTCGCTCCTCATTGTTATTTTTTTCTCGTCTATCACTGCCTTGAGAAAACAAAATGTCTATTGCAGTTATTTCACTTTGAAATCGAGGATCACCAATCGATGCTCCCTTCTGCATTTTTCAAATCAGCCACTGTCTTTTCAAACTCCACAATGTAATCATCCAGTGATTCTTTCCTGTTGCTCTCAAATTTCATGTTCCCTAGTTTTCGTTGCAACTGTACTTGCGATGCAAAACCACTTTTGACGTAGTTTTGACTAAGCGTATCCATAATTTGTTTAGCATTAGTCTCACTTTTATTCATTTCAAGTACTTTGTCACTTGGACAGTTACCAATGAGGTTTTTTGCTCGTAGGTCTTTCTCCCTCCATGTCATCAGTAGATTCTCCTCATGTAAGTGTTCCTCGGAAATTACACTCAACACATCATGATGTTCAAGTAGCAGTTTTATTTTGAACTCCCAATTTTCGTATCAACTACCATCGAAAGGCTTTACGGTGGCTGTGAGGTTTCCACTCGACATTCATCATCATCATCAATCAGCCCTCTGCATCCACTGCTGGATATAGGTCTTCCCCATTTCTGCCCACTGTCTTCTATTTTGAGCGCTCTGCATCCAATTTGTGGTTATTCTTTTGATATCGTCTCTCCATCGCGTGGGAGGTCTTCCCTCGTTTCTCTTGCCAGCCCTTGGTCTCCACTCGAGAAGTCTTTTTGTCCATCGTCCATCCTTCATGCGGGCCACATGCCCAGCCCAGTTCCACTTGATCTTTGCCACCTGGTAGATAACATCCGTGACTCCTGTTCTCGCCAATAGGTCCCCATTTCTGACGTGGTCACGAAGGGACACGCCAAGCATCGATCTTTCCATCTTGCGTTGTGTTATTCTAAGCTTCTTAGCAGATGTGACTGTCAAAGTTAAAGTTTCGGCGCCGTATGTCATGACCGGTAAAATGCACTGATTAAAAACCTTTCGCTTCAGACAAATTGGAAGATTACTCTTAAACACGTCCCCCAATTTGCCATATGCAGCCCATGAGAGTGTAATTCTTCTTTTTAATTCGCACGTTTGATTGTCTCTCGAGATCCTTATTTCGTGACCAAGATATGTGTACCTATCCACCAGCTCCACGTCACAGCAACCAACACCAATATTGCCACTAGGGTCCAAATTCGTCATAAATTTCGTTTTTGATATGTTAATTTTCAGCCCGACCTGAGCACATACTTCCTGAAGATCTTCCAGCATTTTTCTGATATCTTGTAGGTTGTCAGAAAACAAAGCAATATCATCCGCGAAGCGCAGATTTGTTAGGTTTGAGCCATCTATGTTCAAACCCTTTTCTCTCCATTTGAGCATTCCGAAGGCGTATTGCAAAACGGTGATAAACAGCTTGGTTGACGTAGTATCACCTTGTCGTACTCCTCTATCGATTCTTATGGGGTTGGTGTTTTCGTGCAGTTTTACCATCATGGTAGCATTTTTATATTAGTTAAGTGTAGCGATGGTCAACACGACATTCTTGTAACGAGTCTAAAACTGCACTCACCTCGACAGTGTCGAAAACCTTGTGAAAGTCCACAAACGCAATTACAAGCGGTTTATTGTATTCGATTGATTTTTCGATGACGGTTTTGATGCTTTGAAGATGGTCATTGGTTCCAAATCCTCTGCGGAACCCGGCCTGTTCTATTGGTTGATAGAAATCTAATTTGTTTTCCAATCGTGTTGTAATAATTCTCGTGAAGAGTTTATAAAGGTGACTGAGTAAGCTTATTGGCCGATAGTTTTCCAGTTCGGCTGTATCTCCTTTCTTGTGAATCAAGATCACGATGGCGTTGTACCACCTAGATTAAAAAGTTTTGCTATTTTCTTGAGTAGACAGTTGCCACCTATCTTAACTGCATCGGCAACTACGCAGTCCTCTCCAGGGGCCTTGTTGTTTTTTGTTTTCCTCAGTGCCAGCTTTATTTCGTCCATAGTGATATCAGGCAGTGATTCTGGCCCTTGATTAACGATGCCTTTTTTTCTTGTCAATATCTCTGGTTCTGTTTCTGAGTCTAGATTTACTTCATTGTGGCTTTTATATAATAGTCGGTAAAAGTCCTCAACTATGTTTAGCATGTCTTCCCGGTTTGTTGTGACATGACCCTGTTTATCCTTTAGCTTCGTCATTTGCTTTTTTCCGCTTTCCAGTTTTCTACGTAAGACCTTCATGCTTTAACTGTTTTTTATTGATTGTTCGATTTGATTTTGGTTGTGTGTTCTAATGTCGCGTCTTAAAGCTTTTGATACTTCCTTGTACTTTCTGTGTTAATTTGTAGTCATTGCTCTAGTCTATTTGTACACAGTTTTTCAGTTGATCGTACCAGCGAACTACCGTCCTTTTATGACAGCTCAAAGCCATTTTCCAACTTAAAATCGTCCGTTTCACTTTCTGTAGAACGACACACGTTCTGGGCCCATAACCTGTAGTAATTTGAGCTTCACAGTGAAACACACAAATGATTTTAGAAGCACTTTAATCGCATAAAAGCATAAAAAGGGGCACACAAACTTGTGGTGGAAAATCGGTTAACAATAACGACTTAACATAGACTCTATAATAACATGACAGTTATTGGACATCTATCAAATGTCAAATCTGAGGGTCTGCCTACACATATTTATGAACTCCATAAAACACGGTACACACTACGAGTGCACTTTCCTATAAGAATTGCTCTTCCAACACTTTTTGTCGATTTTACAAACACATGGTCTCAAACAATCAATATTCCAGATTACGAGGGTAACGCCAAATTCGTCATCTTGCATTGATAACATTTCCACCAACATCGACTATAGTGAGAGTGAAGTTCTTGAAATGGTAATATCAGATCATAAGGCACAAAAAATGACAATACAATATAAAACAACAAAAGAAAGTGTTCCCCTGTTGCGAAGGTGTTTTTCCGATGAAAACAAGTATAATTTCATGAACTTTCTAACGAATCTGGGACGAAGTATATAATATAGTTGAACGTAGTGATATCGATATTCAATGAAATACTTTTATTAATCGCTTTAACAATATATTCAAGCAATGTTTTCCGGAAAAAATCACAGAGAAATCAAGAAAATTGAAATCAACTAGCAGCCCCAGAATTCTGGAATGCAAGAATAGGTTGGACACACTACTCATGTTATCTAGTTAAAGCGATAAGTTTAAAGATAAATACAAAAAGGCCGAGTCTGAATACGATCAGTTAATAAAAGCAAGTAGATTTTGTTATAATGAAAACAGAATTAAAATATCGGATAACAAATCGAAATATATATTCTTGATCTTCAGAGTGCCCGAGTTGTTGGGCAACCTGAGCCAATTCTTCCCTAGGCGCAGGTCTGCCATACCTTTGAAAAAACCAATCAATGTTCTTGATGCCATTAACTGCACAAGAACTTTGCGAATTAGCACAAAAATCAAAGAATAAACTTTCAAGTGGAGTTGACGAAATACCAACGAGTTTAGTGAAATTGGTCGTTCCAGGCATAAAGGATGTTTTGTGCTACATTTTCAACGATGTATTCAAAGAAGGTATTTTTCCTGAATAATTAAAAATTGCCATCGTGAAACCACTGCAGAAAAAAGATGACCCAGATATTATGGACAACTACAGGCCGATTAGTCTATTCCCATCATTTTCAAAATTTTTGGAGTTGGCAATATGTCAAAGACTTTTGGAGTTTATGTCGAAGTGTAAGCTACTGGGTAACCATCAACATGCTTATCTGCCAGAGTCTTGAACAATTAGCGCAATCTTCGAATGCAACAAAAAAATACTAGAGTACCTCGAGAGAAGAGAGCTTTCTATTGGAATGTTCGTGGACCTATCTATAGCGTATGATTGTATCGATCCTGAAATAATTCTTAAAAAACTGGAACGATACGGAGTGAGAGGAGAGGCTTTGCAGCTATTTCGGTCGATTTTAACAGGTAGAAAGCCAATGGTGAAAATATCGAAAGACGGAGAGTCATACACGTCAAAACCAATCCAGAATAGCTTAGGAATAGCCCAAGGCATCGCTGGACCTGTGTTATTTGTCATCTTTATGAACGATCTAGGATCAGATAATGAAATAACGTGCTATGCAGATGATACAACATTGCTGGACATACGGGACATACTTCCTTACCACAACTTATTCACAAAGGAGAGCAGTTTTTTGATAGAACAGCAACCTGGTTCCTGGAAAATCGAGTGGTACTAATTAAAAACAAGACGAATGTTGTACTTTTTAGAACCAAGCAGTCAAAAGTCAAGAAACCAAGCTTCATAGACTTCAGAAAACACCAAATTGAAGTCTCTGAAAGTATCAAATTTCTAGGTGTTATTCTGCACGAGTATTTGGACTGGAGTTATCACATAGGATCGTTGAATCAAAAACTAAACTCAATCTGCTACGGTACACGAATGATTGCCAACTACCTCAATGAGAAGAGCCTGTTTTCCTCATACCATGCAAACTTTGAATCGATAATGAAGTACGGCATAGTCTTCTGGGGAGCCCACAGATTGACAGAAAAATTATTCATATCTCAAAAACGAGTGATTAGGCCGATTACAAAAATGAACCTTAGAGATAGCTGTATGGGTGTTTCCAAATCTAATAATCTTTCAAGCATTTATGGCCTGTATATCTATGAATGTTTGTTATTTATCTTCAAAAACAAGCCCTTATTCAATTTATCCGCGCATAACAAATATAATGTTCGGAGTTTAAAAGTAGATTACCCGCAACAGACTTACACTAACAGAAAAGAGTGGTTACTATATGTGTTGGAAACTTATTAATAATTTACCTGCTGACTTACAAAGAACTAGTTTGCTAAAGATATTCAAACTCAATGTAAAGAGATTGTTTATAGATCTAGAACCATATTCCTTCGTTGATTATGTAACCTTAGTTTAACGATGTCTCTGAATCTTTTGACACTATTTCTGTTATGTTTGCATGTTTTGAGTCTGTTTAGCTGAAATGTTTTTATATGACAAGGAATAAAGATAATTATTATTTTTATCATCATTATAATTTTTATTATTATTTGTTTTCATAGTGTTGTTGTGGTGGTAAAGGGGATCCTCCAAGAGCTGACCTTGCTCCTAAGGTGAATCTCCATGGTGCGCAGCTATAGGACTTTGCGTACGATATGTGCAGTGGTCAGCAAAACAGATTTCTGTAGAATAATGAGGTTGTGGCTTCCTGGGATCAATTTGATGGCTTCCTGTGCTCTTTTCGATATTTTCCTTGTTGGGCCAATCATCACTGGTATTTTTGATGTCCTCATATTCGACATTCTCTGAGTTTCTATTTGAAGGACTTTATATTTGCGATATTTTTCGGCTTCTTTTTTGGCGATGTTGTAGTCTTGTGGAATTGCTACATCAATCAACAAGCATTGCTTCTGCTTTTTGTTTTCAAGAATGATATCAGGCTTGTTGGCTGTGTCCTGATGTCCCAAATGATAGTGACGTCTGGGGTGTCCATCACTGGAGGTGGAACGTGTCCATACCATTTGCCGTTTACCGGAATGTTGTGATGTTTGCATATATTCCAATGCAAATGAGCAGCAACCTGATTGTGGCGATCGACATAAGATTTTTTTGCCAGGATTGGGCAGCCAGAGACAATGTGGTGGATGGTTTCCTGGTGAGTCCGACAAAGTCTACAAGTTGGGTCTTCGTCAGTCTTCAGGACTCTCGTCTTTATATGATCGGTGACTATGGCCTGTTCCTGGCATGCCGTGATCAGTGCTTCGGTTTCTACTTTCAGGTTTGCGTGCGTTCACCATTTTCATGTTTGACTTTCGTCGATCATTTCTTTTTCTACCTCTTTCAGGATCTGACCATGCATTGCCTTTTCTCTGCATTTCTCTTTGCGATCTTTTCTGAGTTTGAGCTCAATTTTTTCTTTGATGACTTTCACTCTTTTCGTTTCAGATTCCTTGATGACTATATCTTCATTCATATCTCCCCTTTTAATGGTCGTTTTGCCGTGCGTCTGATTGAAGAATATTAGTATACAAGAATCGGAAAAGAAGATATATCGTGTTTTTTGGTAAAGTGATATTTTTTTCGAGTTACTTGACCTACTGGAACTACGTATACTGTACTGTACAGGGCGGCCGCTTCGTTTTGTCCTACCTCCCAATATGTATAGATGAGAGCAACTCGACTAAAATATTTTCAAAATGGTAACTTTTCCTGAAAAACCGGAAGTAGGTGTCAACTTTTTACATCGAATACAATCATCAAAAGCTTCCCCTCCCCCTTTTATACCCCACTAGGAAAGATCTATCGTATCTGTTGCGTAGGCATTTTGAACCCCCGGACTGCATATAGGCAGAACCCCATTGAGATAGGGAAGAAGGGAGATGCCATGGTCATACATCCGTACATGAGAAAAACGGTATCACTAGGCGGAGCCTGATATGACAGTTGTAGGTGATCAATATGGCGGCTAGTCAGGGTCGGATAATAATTATATGCAATAAATCGGTTAGATTCATGTAATTTGGGATGTTGAAAATAGAAATAAGTAAGTCAGTACGTGTTGGTTCCAATTAGAAGCTGTTTATTTATGATAAAATTATAAAATAATCATATCATGACTGTATCCTGGAACCACTAAGAACATCGACGAAATTGCCTAGTTCCTCTCTGTTGCTTGATTATAGTAACCTATGAAATGTTATTCCGGCCGTTCTCTTAGAATCTACACCACCTATTCTACTACAACCACGTATTACACAAACGACCATGTTAATACTATACAACAACACAAGAATTCACAAAGTAATGGTCTTGAAACATTAAAAATACTCGCAAAACACTATCATCAAAACAAAAACAACACAAACGACACAGATGTGTTACCAATATGGCGAGGTGGGCACACTTTAGTCACTTGACAGCGTCTCCCTTGTATCCTATCTCAATGCAAAACCCACAACGGATTAGCGATAGGCGCTTGAAGTCGGGCGCCCATTGGCTGTTGTTAATACGATGTGGCTTTTGCCCGCACGGTCAAGGCAAGACGTACAACTGATTAGCAATTGGCGTACAGTTTTCAATCGAATCCATTATGCAAACGCACATTATAATATGTAATTTTGAATTTTGCTTCCTATCGATATAGTTTTATTATTTATTTTGAGCAAAATTAAACACCTCTTGAAAAGCGAGATTTATGTCATTGTTATCAATATAACGTGATAAACGTGTTCTAGCTTTATTATATTTATTAGTTAAGACAATACTTTTAAAAAAAATATGTGTTTATAGGTAGGTCTAGCAACTGATGTGTTAAAGCACAACAGGTTTTTGATCGGTCCAAAACCTCCAAATAAACTAAAATATTCATGCCTAAGAAGTTTAGATTTTAGAAAGAAAAAATTAGACTTTGGTGGGCGTTTAAAGTAGAGCGCTGATGTGTAGGTAGGTTTTGTGCTGATTGTACTAACGTTGTTAATCGCGTGTATTTTGTTACTGGGAGCTACACAGGGGCACAGGGCGTTCTATTGTTTTCTCAACATAATTATAGAAAACATGTTTTTTTTTTCATATGAACATAGGTTCGATAATTTTATTTTCGATTTTTTTCAATATGTTTGCACACAATCTGGTACGGTGAGCGGGGTGTTTTATTGGGGTGGAAAGTTATGATTTGATGCTAACTTTTACGTAACGGTTAGAGGGCACTATGTACACTATTATCATTTCCAATAATTTGCCTTAACTTTTTTGACTGCAAACCTCTTTTATGAATAAATCTTATTTCTTCATCTTTTATGTAGAGAGAACTATACTTTCTCAACAACGCTAGAGGCAACCGTTTCCGAGAAATCTACAAATTTTTGCATCGAGGATGCAGGATGTTTCACGATTGTTCATGGATACTTTGTATAATAATGTTGTACAATTTTTTCTTTTTTTGTTGGCGATGCGTGGTATTTGAAACATGTCTGTGAGTCTGCAAATGACTTATAACTCAATGGAATATATGCCATATGACGTGGGTAGTCTTATAGAAAATATTTCTTTGATTTTTATCTCATTAAGCGACTTATGGCCGATTGCACCAACCTATTCAAGGGCTACTTAACACTAAGGAACCCTTAACTTCAAGTTTTTGTTTGCACCAACGTTAAGGAAAGCTTAAGCTTCCCTTAACGCTCCCTTTATTAAGTCTCCGTTGATGACCACTTAACGCTGACTTATCTCTGTGAACGATATAAATTTGAGGTTGTGATACAGTTGTTATTGTCGTTACTGCTTTTTATATCAATAATTAATTTATGACATTTATGATTTATTTTTAAAAATATATCGACGTCGTGTGTTAAGTTATATAGGAGTTTGGCTACGACATTGTATAATTTTGATGTGATTGCGCCTGTTGTCTGCCATTCAAGACATTCTCCAAGTTCAATTCAGATCTCAGAAGTATATTCAAACCTTAATCACTATAGGCACATCATCCATCTGGTTGTACATACCAATATTAAGTAGAATCCGTCTAAATGAAAACATCATTATTGATTTTTTGGCCTTCTAGCCGTGGCAGAATCGGTAATATAAATTACATTAAAGAATACTTTTTGGAGTCTCTCGAACAGTCCACTGCCATAAGTAGTGAGAATGGATCACTTGAACTATTTGGAGTTTGGATGATACACTAGATTTACCAGAATACCTACCTTGATGTTTGAGCGGCCAAATCACAGGAAATGGATCATAGGGTTTTTTAGGAGACTTTTATTGAGATAAGCAAACTGTTTTAAATATCTTGACTCAGATGGAAGATCAACTCGAATATGATCATGACAGGTGTGAAGTACATAGCTTTCAGGGTTTCTTTGTTTTGCGTCGATGACATATCGCATTGTTCTCGTCAGGTTTAACCTAAATAATGAAAAAGTTACTAGAAATGACTAAATTTGATCAACGTTGCCAAATCTAAGACACACTTAGTTAAGGGCCGTCAAAGAGTGTTGGTGCAAATGAAAACGAATTGAGGGCTGCTTAAAATTTAAGGCCCCCTTAGTTAAGTCTGTGTTAAGTGAAGGTTGGTGCAATCGGCCATAACAGACATGTTTCAGACTCCACACATCGCCAACGTTTGCCTAGTTGGCCACATAGTGTGGAGCCGGTTTAATATACATTTTATAGTCTGCATACGGAGCACACAGCATCAACATCAAGCGCCCCCTTACAGGAAAATATTATGACTTCACAGAGTTTCTATGATAGGTACTTCTGATTACATGCATCAAATAACAAGGAGGAATGTAAACAACTTAACGTAAATCAGTGAGATTAAAATTGGCGCGTAGAGCTGTGGTTGTTATTTTTTGTCAATTGAGTTGTACTGAAATTTGTATAACAGATTACATTATTTTGATTGTATGTTTCTTCAGTATAACTTCTATGTTCATACTTCCCCGCTTGTCAATTTGCACAATGAGAGACCAAAACGGAAAAAAAGGCAAAATCACATTTAATCAAATTTTTATTGTACCTGCAGGTTGCAGTACCTGCTTGAGACTTAAGCATCGCTTTTGCACCGATCAAAGACCTGCTTCGTGCTTCTGAAGCTTATAGTTGCCTGAATACGAATGATGAAGACGTTTTTTTGATTGGTAGTTGTGTACGGTAGCACAAAAAATCTCATATACACCTTGACTTGTAGCATATACTTTTTTGTCCTCGAATTCATGCAAACCACAGCCCCATACTTATTGTCTCAGCTTGGCATCTGCATCGTTGACCAAAAAAGTAACACTCACAATAAGGCTTGGTGCAAGAATAACTATTGTATCTCTAGTGTAGTCGATTTTTTACACCCTTTCTGAAAAAGTAAACATTAAATCTAGCTATAAAAAACACATTTTTTCTATATTCTAAGTAATAAAAATAAATCAAAAACGTTTATTTGGTTGTATTGACAACAAAGACATACAAAACTTGCTTTTCGAAAGGAGTTTGTTTTTTTTGCTCAAGAGGAATGATAAAGCTATATCGAGATGTGAGAAAATTCAAAATAACGTATGTGTTTGATGGATTCGATTAGAAACGTCCGTACAGAATGCCCATTGCTAATCAGATGTACGTTTTGCCTTAATCGTGCGGGCAAAACCTACATCGTATTAGCAACAGCCAATGAGCGCCCGACTTTAAGCGCCTATTGCTAATCCGTTGTGGGTTTTGCCTATATGCCCCCAGACTACCGTTCACGACTTTTTAAGAAAATTTTGGATAGGTCCCAGGACGTTTCTGAAAGTATCGTCAACTACCTCTTCTGTATATAACTAGGTGATGTTCTCCATCATCAACTTAGTTAGGACTGCATTGGTCCTGGGGTTGGCGAAAAGGGTCTTTAAGGCCTACTCGCCGGGCAGTGGTTTGCCCCCCCACCAATACCAATACCAAATACCTTTCCTGTATATATGCCTTCTTTAGAAGTCATGGTCCCAGGATACTCAGTTGGATATTTTGAGCCGGAATCTATGTCCGTTTTATTTTACCCAGTTGCCAGTCGTCACTACTTTGGAACATCTGGAAGAGGAATGTCTGAAGCTTGATACAAAAAAGTACCGTGCTGAGAGTTATGTCGCTCCCGCCAGAAAACGTAATCAGACTTTGCATTCGTTTCTTTTGAAAATATGAATTTGGACAGAGTTGAAGAGACTCGTGGGGATAACCGTGTCACTTTTTGGAATTGTCGGGAACCTGGACATGTTAGCAGGAATTGTGGAATTTTGGCAGACCCAGAAGTAAATACTCTTACACTTGTGGTGCCACCGTTGTGACGAAAGATACTTGTCCTAGGAGTTCGGGAAACCGTGTATGGATGAATTGTTAGGTCATCCTAAAAAATACCGTGACGGCCCATTTTTCTCACTCCATAGATCTCACCAACCAAAATTCTTCTCGACTACATTGTCTCTCATACCCATGGTGACCAACGACGCTTTTTGCAAATCAACGTTTTGGGATATCCCGTGTTGGGCTTACTTGGTTCTAGTGCCAGTCGTACTCTGGTTGGATTACCCGGTTTTGAGATTCTTGTGTGAACAGAAAACTTCCTGCATTGTTGCCAATGGACAGGTCGCCATAGTATTGGTAAAATTTAGACAAAACTTGTATCATCCATGTCAATGTCTTGTCGGAAGTTTCTCATAATGTGATTTTGGATATTGACGTTTGGAAGTCAATGGAAATTACTCCAGATTTGCAGCAGGGTGTATGACATTTTTTTAGTAACCCTGGCCCCGCATCTAGTCTTTGGATGATCTTGTGGAGGAAAACACTTCTTTGTTGGGTTCTGGTCTTGGCTGTTGCGGGACGGCTGAACATGAAATCATCCCTGAGTCTGGAACAACCCCTATCAAGCAACGGTACTACCCTGTTTTTTTTACAAGCAAAAGGTTATCGACGATGAGTATGAGGAAATGTTGAGGTTAGGTGTGATTGAGAGATCTAAAAGCCCCTGATCAAGTTCAGTTTGTCTTGCTCGCAAAAAGGATGGTTGGTGTCAGTTTTGCATTGATTTCAGAAAGCTCAACATTCACACCAAGAAAGATGCTTATCCGCTTCCATATATATTTCGTCAATCCTCGATAATCTCAGGAATGCTAACTTTATAAGCTCGATTGATATCAAGTCTGCGTTCTGGCAAGTCAAATTGAAATTGAATCTTCCAAGGAGTATACTGCGTTCACGCTACCTGGCAGACGACATTTTCAGTTTTTTAGGATGCCTTTCGAAGTATCTAATGCTCCAACCGATTGTGGATTCTATTTTCGGTCCTGAATTTGGAAATCAGGTTATGGTCACTTTGGATGACATAATCATCATCACTTCCAGTTTTTCTGAACATTTACGTGTCTTCAATATTGTTTTTGTTCGTTTGCATGGGGCTGATCTTATTGTATCGTTGGAAAAATGTCAGTTTTGTAGGCCTGAGTTCCGTTATCTTGTTTATGTAGTAGACTTCAAAGGTTTGAGACCTGAATCCAAAAAGGTTGTCGTCAATGTCCCGCCTCCTAAAAATATCAACGAAATTCGTCACTTCATAGGTACTGCTTCTTGGTTTAGGCGATTTGTGCCAAATTTTTCTTACTTAGGGGCGCCTATTTTGAATCTGACTAGAAAGGATGTCAAGTGGAATTGGACCCCTGATTGTCAGAAATCGTTTAGTTCCTGCTCCTGTCATGACTGCACCCGATTTCGAAAAACCATTCTGTCTTCAAACTGATGCTTCGAATTTTATTCACATTAAACGGAGTTAGAATCCCGAACTTCATCAACTTTTACGGCCTAGGTTACACATTGTTTCAAATGCTTGAGGTACGGTCACACAAGAAATTACTGCTAAGGAAAAAAAATGCTTTAATTGCGGAGAATAAGAAAACCTCATCCGGTACGTTCTTCACATGTATAACAAAATGTTTTTATTGTGAACAAGACCACATATCAACCGATAAAACATGCCCCTAATACACTCGACAAAAGCAAAAAAAGGAACTAATGGCCTTCGAAAACTTGTTCTTTTATGACGTCAACGAAATGCGGAAGAAAATGTACATAGTCAAAGGAGGCTTTTTTTACAACCCGAACGACTCGGCAGTAAATACCCAGAAAACAAAATGAGTCTAGTACAAGTGATCCCGCAAATACGACCACTTCCTCAGTCCAAAGGACAGCCAAGTACTCGAACAATTATACCTATAAGAGGTCTTATTCCCAAACACAATGCAATGACAATAACAAGAAAAGAATGGTCCAAAAATGATATGATAAAAACGCGCACGAAAAAAATCTAATTCACCCCAACGCAAGACCCAACAGGCAAGATAAGTCATCGCCCCAGGCGTCTTTTCTCAATCATTCCTCTTAAACCAATCAGATAAAAAATATGGGACCCTCGGGATCCACACCTACGCCTCAAAGTGCATTTCAAGATTTACAGAAAAATGATTTTCAATACTCACTCAACTACATAGACCAAGCTCCAGAAGATACGCATAATAAAATCAAAAGTTACATTTTTGCTCAACAGTACTCAAGGTTTTTAATGGAACAGGAGCCTGATTCTGAATAAAAAACCAAAACATGAACAGTAACAACACAAAGAGAAACAAGGGAATTAAATTATTCCAATGGAACATCAGGAGTATGAATGCCAAACAGAGAGAACCTAATAAAATAACAACTGAAGAAAAACCACACATAATATGTCTCAATGAAACTTGGTTATTGTCAAATCATTCTTTTAAGTTGAATTCGTATAACATAATCAGAAAAGACAGCAACTTTTGTCAGAAAAGACCTACTTGCCAATAAAATTAAAAGTTTTTCGTCCTCAAATATTCAATATGTAATTATGTAATAATAAAAATAGGGGAATTATACATTTTAAATATTTACAGTAACACAAACATAGGTACTGATTTGGAGTTTTTGGAGTCGATTTTAGAAGATATTCCTAGAGACAGAATAATCATAACCGGAGTTCTAAATTCGCATAACCTACTGTGGGACAATGCTTTCATAAATAAGGGTGGTGAAGCTATCGAGGAGTTTATACTGAACAATGAACTGGTGATGATGAATGATGGTGCAAGGACGATATTTCAAAATCAGCGCAGTGGACCTGACTATAATTAAGCGGTCAACTGGCAACAAACTCATCGTGGGGCACGTTACAACACTCTGGAAATAGCGATCACTTCTTTACGTATCTGGAAAATAAATGAAAGCATTTAGAGAACCATATCGTTCTCATAGGTACTTTTAAACAAAGAAACTTTGGCGATGCAGACTGGACAAAATATAGGGACAGAATGGCAGAAGAACTGGAACATCAAAACTTCGACATGGACTTCATCGACTTAACTCAACGTATGGAACTTGCAGCTCAAGTTAGCATCCCGCCTAAAACGACGGGAAAAATTCAGACACCAAAAACCCCTGGGTGGGATGAAGATTGTCAAGAATGGATCCAGGAAAAGAAAAACACTATTCACATTTCCAATACTTTTTCGAGTTTGGAAAATTTTATCCAAAGCCAAAAAGTGCATAGCAAGTACCAGAAAAAAACCTAGAGAGAGAAAAAGAATGACATTTAAAAGCTTTTGCAAATCCCTGAACTTGAGCTTTGACATCAAATACGTATGGACCAGCATCACAAAATTCTCAAACAGTTCTATAATACAAAACAAATTTTCCTTGTCCGATATCATAAAACAAGACCTTTTGAACAGAATGGCCAGAGTACATATTGAACCCTTAATCGAAATAAAACAATACAATTAAACGTACTTACCTCTATTCTCATGACATGAGTTAATCAACGCCTTAGATAGTAAGAAAATATCATCGGCAGCAGGTCAGGACGATGTTGATTATTATATGTATAAACACCTCCCCCTTAGATAAAAACAAATACTTCCAAATCAGCTCAATGGTCACTTGATGGGTGATGATCTGCCCAATTCTTGGAAGAAATACAACATAATCAACTACTCGAACCAGGCAAGGATCCTACTTTGGCTGAGAGCTAAAGTACTGTAAAGTACTGTGTAATGTACTGTCATCATGTAGTTTGAAAGTGTTGGAGACTATTGTTGAAAAACCGTTTAGACTGGCTCCTGGAAAAAAATATGATTTTCGATGTGCTGCAATCAGGATTTCGAAAAAGGAGAGGGATTTATGATTACGTTGCATATTTGACCACATTCATACTTGACGCATTCTACAGCTCAGAATCAGTCATTGCAATCTTTATAGACATAAAATCAGCCTACGACAATGTCAACTTATACAAACTTCACCACAAATTAGATGAGCTGCGTATACCAGTGAAAATTAATAACCTTATCTTTAAATTGAATATGGACAGACAACTATATTCAAGGGTCAATGATGGGACATTATTAGGTCCAGAGATGGCTTCTTAGGGTCTGCCACTCCAAGCACGATATTATTCAACATATACGTTGCGGAAATTTTCAGATTACAATTAGGAAGAGTGAAAATCATTGGATCTGCAGGGCCGAGACTCCCGAGACTGTTACTCACATTTTCTATGAAAGAGAAAGAGAAAGAGAAAAAGAAGTGAAACGAAAAGATCTCTTGTCAATCAAGGTACAGAAGTTATATTAAATTTCACTTCGAAGTGGAAGTGACAGACTTTCGCTTGCCAAACGAGAATCATATGCTAAAATCCACATTGAATTTGGCATACAGTGCTTTTCTTTAATGTCCCCCCCCCCCTTTTATTTTTTGAACGGCTCAACTTAAAGACTTCAAATTCTAGGAGCTAAAATAAAAGCATTTTTACTTTGTTTTGACATAAAATTGACTAATGAAAAATTCAAGATGGCGGCTGAGCGCCATCTTGGAATGTTTTTTTAAATAGGAATAGGGGTCACGTGACACCTAATTTTGAAGGTCCTGCTGAGTACTTGAATATCAAATCGATATCTTCAAGTACTACAAAATGGCGTTACCTTCAATTACTACATTGATACATACACTTTTTAAAAAAATTCGTCAAATCCAATTCAAAAGATGCTGGAGATATTCTTGACATGAAGTTCAGGTTAGGAATAAATGAGAAAAATGTCAACAAAGCATCTTTTGAATTGAACTTGACGAATTTTTTCAAAAAGTGTATGTATCAATGTAGTAATTAAATAAACGGCCATTTTTACAACTTGAAGATATCAAGCCAATATTCTAGGGTCAAAAAGTACTCATCCGGATCTTCAAAATGAAGTGTCACATGACCCCTATTCTTATTCAAAAAAACATTCCAAGATGCGCTCAGCCGCCATCTTGAATTCTTTATATGTCAATTTTATGTCAAAACATAGTTAACATGCTTCTATTTCATCACCTGGAATTTGAAGTCTCTAAGTTGAGCCGTTCAAAAAATAAAAGGGGGGGACATTGAAGAAAAGCACTGTATAACCAATGCCAACATGATAATACCTCCACGGAGATCCAATATGGCCGCCCCCATGATGTTGTACAAAATCTGAAGGTTAGCCATTAGTTTTGGCCAGAGAAATTGGAAGAAAGTAGTACTAGTTTGACAGATGCGCGGACGGTGAGATTTACGAAATCACCATTTTGAAGTATAGCTGTCAAAATCATGGCCGCATTCAGGGACCGATTGGAACACAAGTGTTGATTTGCGTGTTTGTTTGCATCAACACTGCAAACAAACACGTAACACTGTAACGTTTTTCGCTATAGAAAACACTTGTCCAGTTTTAATCTATTTATTCAAAGTCACTGAAGCACAATCACAACACCACAAATATTTATATTCACAATCACAGCTTATCAAAATCTGAACTGAACCAACTAGACTTTTTACTGTTAACAATTTACCCGCTTATATAGCTAATCCGTAGATTCTAGAATATGGAAGAATATAAAAGTATAGACCGGAATAAACAGCATGACTCATCGCACAGGAATGTGGCTCTCCGACTTTCGTAAACATGCAGTAAATTCCAGATCGTTTTCGCTACATTGCCCACTCCTCAAAGCATTTCGTCCCAAAATGGCTCCATGACGGTATCGGCATCTATCTTTAAACCGGCAGCCTGATCCTACGGAAGTAGCAGTCCACCGTCCTCTGGTTCGTCCTCCGGAAAGGATAGCAGCATACCAATGCCGCTTTCTTTGAAGATCACTTCCAGCATGCCCCTTACTACTCTCCAGTCCAGTTGGTCGTTCGTCATCTTCGGAATTGCCAGATGGGTCAGGTCCGGTGACAGCATTAAGTTTCTCAGCTGATGAAGAGCCCTCCAAACATCACTATAGCTAGTCCGATGTTGTGAAAGCTTCTTTGTCACCAGGTAAAACAGGTATCGTGTCCCTGTCGTGGCTTGAAGCGTCTTCCCAACGTCTGGCCTTTGTCGTCGCAGATGGTCCATTTGTCCAAATTTTCCCTTGAATGCAGCAGCAAGTCCAGTCCTCATGCTGAGGTCTTCAGTGACCGAGTGAGCTAACGCGTACTCGGCCGGTGCGTTGAACAAATCCAGCTGCTGTTCTCGAACGACGCCATCAAGGACTTTCTGGCCGTTGGAATATAAGAACATGAAGGTTTCCAGGGACATGTCCACCTTGGGTGACTTGATTTGCCTCACGTCAGCTTCCCGATGGCCTCCAGCATACGGGGCCAAACGGTTGAAATGAACAACCCCCCGGCTTCCCTCGTGGTGGTTTTTTTATCCGGTAGACGACGTCGTTGATTCGCTCCAGAATCTCATACGGGCCCTCCCAAGAACTTTGCAGTTGTGAAGCCAAACCAAATCCCCAACCTGGAACCCTCTTCGGCCTTCACGTCGTATGCCTCCTTCATCATGTCGCTGGCACTTTGGATGTTTAGTCGGACTCGTTGATGGATATCGTCCATCTTTCGAAGAAGATCACTTGCGTAGTCTTCCACAGCCACATCCTCCTGGACAGCCAAACTTCAAGTCGCAGGGCAGCCGGAGCTCACGACCCATGATGATCTTGGCAGGTGTTTCGTCCGTCGATTCATGAACTGCTGACCTGTACGCCATGAGGAACAGGTGGAGATGTTGATCCCAGTCTCTTTGATGGTCAGAGACAACTTTGGCCAAGTGTCGATTGATGGTTCGGTTCATTCGCTCCACCATGCCATCCGATTGTGGGTGCAACGCCGTTGTCCTTGTCCTCTTGATCTTCAAGACATCGCAGACGTTCTGGAATAGCGTCGATTCAAAGTTTCTGCCCTGGTCCAAATGCAGCTCCAACGGGACACCGAAACGGCAAAACCATTCCCTAATCAAGACATCGGCAACGGTAGCCGCCTCCAGTAGAACCGCTCTCGCAGTTTTCCCAGCGTTTTCGTCACTCCTAGATGCCCACCCGTGACGCCATCGTGGACTTCCCTCATCACCTCTGTCTGTCGGCTTCGGAAAACCACTATCTGCATTCTGCATCTGATCTTCTGTGCCATTCAGATTCTTCACCACTCTTTTCAGGACGCCATCGTTGAGAACGATAGAGTTCCACTGAGCCCAGTAGGACTTTACGTTGGAGGAGAATCTCGCGACATCTTGCCAAGTTGGTCGTTGGCCTGCCTGTTTCCATCTGATGATCAGCTTCAGATCTGAATCCTTTTCTGGGAGATTTCTCGGAGTGACCTGGTCTGCCAGGAATCCTCCACCACAGTCGTCCTGCAAGTGCTCGCTTTTTTTTCCTCGGCACTTTGACAGTGCTTACATTGTTCTGGACAAGGTCTTCTGGACAGGGCATCAGCGTTGTTGTGGCTGGATCCAGCTCGATGTTCCGTATCAAAGTTGAACTTTTGAAGTTTCTCAATCCAACGAGCAACTTGACCCTCCGGATTCTTGAACTGTAGGAGCCATTTGAGCGCGGCGTGGTCGGTTCTCAGCAGAAACTTTCTCCCGTAGAGGTACTTGTAGAAGTGTTCTACCTCTTTGACTACTGCCAGTTCCCTTCTCGTGACGCAGTAGTTCCGTTCCGGCTTCGGCAAGGTTTTGCTGAAATAGCCGATCACCCTTTCATGTCCCTGCTGGATCTGGGACAGCACTGCACCAAGTCCTACACTGCTGGCATCTGTATCCAGGATGAAGTTCCCCTCAGGTAGTGGGTAGCCTAGGATGGGCGCGCTGGCAAGTGCCCTTTTAAGCTTGTCAAAGACCTCCTGACAATCATCGTCCCAGTGGAAGCGACTCTGAGCTTCTGTGAGCCTGTGGAGAGGCCGGGCGATGTTCTCAAATCCCTGGACATAACGCCGGTAGTACGTGCACAGACCCAGGAAACTTCTTAGCTTGGTGCTGGCCACTCCTTAACTGCCTCTACCTTTTGCTGGTCAACGGCTACTCCCTCAGCCGACTCGATATGTCCCAGGTATTGTACTTCTTCCCGGAACAGTTGGCATTTCTTTGGACTCAGCTTCAAACCAGAACTTCTGAGTCTCTGGAATACCTTCTCCAAGTTCTTCCGATGGTCTTCAAATGATTTTCCAACCACAATTATGTCATCCAGGTATACCAGACATGTCGACCAGGGTAGTCCTTTGAGCACAGTCTCCATCAGCCGCTCGAACGTAGCAGGTGCGTTGCATAACCCAAATGTCATAACGGTGAACTGCCAACGTAGATAAACAAGGGGAGTTCTGACCCAAATTCTGTGCATAACCTCACTTTTACCGGCAAGTGGGCGTGGTCGAAGTCTCTTGACGCTTCGATCCTGACATGACAGATATATCTTGATCTTGACAGCATTTTGATAGTTGACAGCTTTGACAGATGTCATTTTGACAGTTGACAGGGGATTTTTAAAGCTTGATTCATAGGATCGAGATGGGGGTGGAAGGTGATTTTATTCTCACCAAAGCCTGAAAAAAGATTTTCCGATAGCGAGATTGGAACCCACGTCACTGTGGATTTGTAGGTGACTCTTTTCCTTTAAACACATTTATTAATTACGTATTCACATGACAAGGACACAACAGATTCACTCTTATAAACTATATACAAACAGTGTGAAAACTGAAAAGTACATCACACCATGCACATAGCATGGTGAAGGAGTGCCCCTCCACCAAAAGCAAGTAAAGTCCAGCGCACTACCATCGTGCACTGGGGGCTGGTGGTCACCCTGAACCTGTCCATCCTTTCCTTAAAACAATTACGCAATCATGCCTCTCCTATGCAAGTAGCATTTCAAGGCACATGACTGGGGCTGTGGTCATCCGGAAATGACTTGATGCAATGGTTTTAGCTGGCAAACGCGATGAATGAGATACCTGATGTTGTTGTCTGATTTATGAGGAAAAGCAATTGAAAAACTTCACTAGAATATTGATGACTAGAATACACACTGATAAGAACCGAAACATGGTTCTAAAAGTCAGATATTGAATTAAAATAATGATGAATAGATCATCTATTAATTTCCGTCTCCACCATATCGGCGTGGAATTCGGTTATGAAAATAGGTCGTCGATACGCTAGAGAACGGAAGTAGAGGTTCACGAGTCACCGCAAGAAGTCCCTACCCTACCCCCTCGAGCGCTCGGGCTGGTTTGGGCGACCGGGCGGGGGAAAACTCTCGCGGTAGGTTGATGAAACGAATGGACATTCATGAGAAATACAATTCAGTTAAATATCACTCGTCATTTTGCCTATCTTCGTGGTAAATTGGTAATCTACCATAAATAAGCAAATGGGTGACATTGTTTGAAAATCTGGTGCGTCCTTGTTGTGAAAGTCCTTGATATGGGACTGAACGAAACTTTTTATGCTCGCGTTCAACATTGGTTGATTCCACATCCTCATATATTCATCACAGGTTCCACACTGGTTCATGTACTCCTTGAGCCACTGACATGTGGTCTTGGGTTGTGTGGAGATCGAGTTAGTCGAGGTATCAGAGGCATTGCCATCTGATGCTGCCTTTTGCTTAATTAGATGGGGATGGCTCCGGTGGATTTTGGGCTTGTACTTTTTGTGCTTGTTTGGGTAATGTTCAGTCCTCCCCCGGGTCTGAGGGAGAGGTTAGGTTTTGCGAGCTCATTTGCCCTCTCGCAAACTCCTCAACGTGTGTAAGGAGGCTTGCCAGCTCCCATAACGAGGTTTCGGCCGATGGCTCCCCGTATAGGTTGCCACCCTCTTCGACCTCGTCACTAAAACCGGCAAAACTCTCCACTTCCTTCCCGGCACTGGAAGGAGGTATGGAAACAGGAAAAAAGCGCCAATTGGGATGACCATAAGCGATCACACCCTGGGAAAATAAACGTTTATCGTCTTGGCATGGGCCGAAACCGATAAACGCACTGCGAAATAACTAAATCACGCACGCAAAAACGATATGATCTAGAGGCATCTGCCACCGGGTTAAGGTATCCGGAGTAAATGTGCTCAATCGAGTTTTGCGCCGGACGTAACACGTCGTACTGTGACTGCCTTAATCAATACGCTACCCACGATGCCTTAGAATATAAGGTAGATTTCGTGTACAGTTGCTACCGTTTTTTTTCTATCCAAAGCCTGAAAAGGATTATCTGATAGCGAGAATTGAACCCACGTGGATTTGTACGTGACTGTCTAAACCATTACGCTACCAAAGGGGCCTTGGAAAATTAGGAAGAATTGTGGTACAAATGGTACCTTTTTTGATCTTGTGAGGCAAGAGACAGTTTTGGTGGAGGACGGGGGAATTCGGGCCCCCAGGATTTGGGGTACAATTGGTACCTTGTTGTCTTAAATTGTGGGGTTTCGCGGTGGGGAACGGGGGGCCCTCTGCGCACAGATTTTTTCTCGTGGAGCAAGACAATTTCGATGTTTTGTGGGGGGACGCGGGAATTTGGGCCCCTTGGATGTAGATTTGATTGCTGTTAGAATTAGATGGCGCTGTTTCATTGTGACGTCATAGGGTTGCCTGTTGTGAAGATGATTTCCAATCAAAGTATTGGGGTACAGTTGATACTGTTTTTTGTTGTCTTAAATTGTGGGGTTTTGGTGGGAGACGGGGGGATTCGGGCCCCCTGTGCACAGGTTTTTTCTCGTAGAGCAAGACAGTTTTGGTGTTTTGTGGGGGGACGGGGAAATTGGACCCCTTGGATGTAGATTTGGTTGCTATTCGAAGGTCTTTTGTGGGTGACGGGGGAATCCAGGGGCCCCCTGAGGGGTACAGGTTTCAGTTGTTGAGTTGCGTACGCTTCGAATCTCGTTTTTGTTATTAGAATGATTAGATGACGTAGTAGGTGAGCTGCGATGCAGATTTCTTCATAGTTTGTTGAGTTTGACGCCTTCGATTCTTTGATCGTTTGCTATTAAAATGATTAGATGGCGTTGAAAAAAGCAAAATTTATTAGATGACGTAGTAGGTGAGCTGCAAT
Source organism: Orchestes rusci (assembly GCA_958502075.1). Lineage (NCBI taxonomy): Eukaryota > Metazoa > Arthropoda > Insecta > Coleoptera > Curculionidae > Orchestes > Orchestes rusci. Next base: position 54,675,352 of record OY293303.1, on the reverse strand, counting down.
GCAGATTTCTTCTTAGTTTGTTGAGTTTAACGCCTTTGATTCTTTGATCGTTTGTTATTAGAATTAGATGCCGTTCGAAGCAGGAATTGCCAATCGATGACGATGTTTCATTGTCAAGTCATAGGGTTACCTGTTGAGGAAAATGATTTTCAATCAAAGTAGAGAGGTGTTTGGTGTGTACTTGATTCATTTCTTTGAACGTTTGCTACAAGAATGATTAGATAGTAGGCGAGCTGCGATGGACTCAAGTGTCGATACTTGAAAAAAGCAAAATTTGTTACGAATGAGAAGATTTTAGATTGAAAATTGCAAAACAGACATACTCACCATATTCCCATTGCATATCCAATAGAATCAATTAAACACACACAAAAACACTTCAAAATCATATATTTTCGAGAATACAGATTATATACATACATTATTGCAGGTATATGTACTTGAGGGACATAGGGTACATAAAAAAATTACTTCTACGATGACATAAGAACTAATAATATACATATATTGATCTTTTCATATACAGATTGATGGCTCCTTGACTTTGAACTCCTGTGCCAAATTGAAGCCCTGCATTGCGATAATCTTCATAGTGGATTGGTTCTAGAAAAAATCAAACAAAAATAAAATAATTTTGAAAATGATACCAACTTACAACTATAAACATAGTTAATTTGATTGTTTTCTGTATGAAACATTTTGCTCAATTTATTTGAAGATCATAAAAAAAAAACAAAAAAATTAAATGTTCATTGAAAAATTATCAAAATTCAAAAAACTTGAATTCTGGATAAACCAACCCGATTATGTTCTATAACGACGTTATGCTGTTGAATCAATTGACTAAATTTGTTCAACCACATTTCAAACTTTAGCAAAAAGAATTCTTCAAAAATAAAAGTTTGCAGTTTCTTAGCAAGTATAACACGTTTGCAGTGTTTCAGCAAGTATATCATGATTAAGATGCAGACACTTGAAAAATCATCAAAATTTGAAAAACTTAAAGTTTAGATAAACCAACCCGGTTATGTCTTATCACGACGTTATGCTGTTGAATCAATTGACCTATTTTGTTCGACGACATTTCAAATAGAATTCTTCAAAAATAAAATTATTTTTGCACATAACATTATGCAGACACAAAAATAATATGAAGAAAATATAATTGCCTTAAACTAAGATTGATTGCTGTAGGCTGCTTAACGAGCTCAAACAGGGCCTGCGGATCAGGCTTCCTGACGTCCTTCAACCCCCGAAAGACAAGAGCATACTCCCCTCCAGCAAGATATCCAAGGTTCTTCTCCAAAATTGATGTCACTCGTTTTGGGAGAAAGACAAGGCTCTTCTCCAATTCCAGGAGTATCCACTCCCCGAATCTGCCGTTGGTTTTTTTTCCGGCAACAATCTGTTGAGGGATGTTTAGCGGGAGGTTTTGAAGCTTGATCACAGGCTTGTCGTTTTGGGCCAAGCACACCGCATTAACAATAGAAAGGTCCATGCTATGCAAAAAAAAAATTATATAAATTAATTATTGTTAAAAAAAAAAAGTATTTACCTTTGACGCTATTCTGTTCTATCAACGACAAAGGCTTTAAATAAACTGGCCCTCTAGTAATAAAAACACACACATCCTCGTCCGAACCATATTGCAAACCTTGCAATCATTATAACAATGAATGCTTGTTCACATCGGAATGTGTAAAGTACAATGGGGTCTTGTTCCACTGCAATATGCAACTAAGTACAAATCGAAATAATAGAACATACTCATTTTTGTTAATTTTATTCAAACCGTCAATAATTTTATCGGTTTCATGATACATAATTGCCTTCAAACATTGGGTTTCTATGCATGCAGTTCTGCTAAGACATGATATTACCTCGACAAGATTGCAGACGTACCATATTCTCATGAATTGCATATTCAATCGAATAAATTAAACACACACAAAAACACTTCAAACATTCTTTCAGGAATACAGATTCAAAGTACATACATTATTGCTGGTATATGTACTTGGGGGACATGGGGTACATCAAAAAATAAATTACTTCTTCGATAATACAAGAACTGATAATATAATCTTACAATTATTTTTTAAAATTAACAGACTCAAGTTATTTAACCCAGAGACAATAGAGAATAATAGGGGGTGTCAAATTTATCAGTCTTGAACATAATCATTCATAAACATCATAAAACTGAATTTCATAGATGAAGCTATCCGTATCAGTGTACATAAGTTCACAGCGATCAATACCCAATTTTGGTAGCATAAATGCGTGATGAAAATCAAACATGTATGTTTTTGAAATGTATAGGAGGGACATACTTTAAAAATTACATATTTTCAGGAATCTATACGATAGTACAAAAACCAATAATATAATCCTACAATTATTCATAATATTAACAGATTAAAGTTATTTACCCAGAGACAATACTAAAAGACATCATTGAATATTTATTGGATTGTGAGGTTATATTTAAAAGAAGAGTTCAAAATATTGTACAAAATAATCATGCTGTCAAAGATAACTCGGTATTTTATGGCGAATTCATTGTAAGTAAAGCGAATATAACCTTGACGGTAAATAAATATTTAAATACCCAAAATGCCCTTTTATATCAGGATTCTGATTGGGTTATATGGTTCGATAAAAATATAAAAATCTCCCTGCTTAGTGAATCAGAGGAGTTTCAGGAAAAAGATAGTGGTTGGGCCTTATCTAAAATAGTAAATTTGACCATCAATATAAATAAGTATAATCCAATCAGAGCCGGGTCCTATATTGATCTACCCCCTCAAATCAAAAAAAGGAAAGCTTGTGTCAATATTAAGAATTCTGATGATTTAATTAACGTTTCATTAATTGTAAATATGTCGGGAATAATATAACAAGGATTATTATTATCATAGGAGAAAATTATGGAGTACTTACAGCCATGATTTTGTCGGGAAAATCAGCAGGTAAACGCAACTTAACACAAGTTTCTAAATCGGCCCAAACAAGCAGCTAAAAATACAACTTTTTTGTCTCGTGATATTTTTTTCGTAGCTCTTTTCGTTTTCGAGGAAAACAAAGAAAAAAATAAAAACCGCTTTATTTTAACAAAACTGAATAAACCCTTACCAACTCCAAGCAAACCTAGTACGAGTACTAGAAAAAGTTTTGCAGATAACAATTATATCTGCATAAAACTGAATAAACCCTTACCAACCCCAAGCGAACCTACTACGAGTAAGTTTCACAGATAACACTTATATCTCCAATGAAGTAAACCCATACCTACCCGAAGCATGAGTGGGTGCTTACAAAATATATACAAATATATATATATATATGTTTATATATATATATATATATATATATATAAGCATAAGGGTAGCACGACTGGCTAGTTAAGAGAGAACTAGAGGTTAGTGGGGATGCAGTCTAGTAGATGGCATCCCCACTAACCTTTAGTTCTCTCTATATATATATATACATATATATATATATATAAGCAGAAGGGTTGCACGACTGGCTAGTTAAGAGAGAACTGAGAATGAGGTAAAAGAAAAACCCCTTTCTCATGGCCACTTCGTAAAGAAGAAGAATCTACTAGACTGCATCCCCACTTACCTCTAGTTCTCTATATATATATATACAGTGAAAATTTTTGCACTAGTTCCATAGGAAAACCGAACAATTAAATAAAGTTGAGTCATTGGAAATGTTCCATAGCGATGATTGATGTATTGACAAGTCAAGAAAAAAACTAAGAAATGAAATAAAAGTTATGCGGAAAGTGGCGACTAGACAGGAGGTGATATTTGATTTTTCAGTATCAATGATAGTTCAAAAATAAACATTTTGACAAATTATTTTATTAGGATGTTTTTACCGGTAACAAAATTAAATCAAATGTTCAAACACATGCCCATTATTTGCAAGACAGTATCCTAGACGGTTGTAAAACTCATTAGTGGCGTTCCTAACTTGTTGATGAGACAATTCGTTTGAGGCATCTTGTATTCTTCTTTTCAGTTCTTCCAAGTCGTTTATAGGGACAGAATTGTAAATGGTTGACTTTAATTTTCCCCAATAAAAGAAGTCATTCACGCTTGAGTCAGGCGAGCGTGGTGGCCATCTAATAGGACCACCTCTACCTATCCATCTGTTAGGAAAACGGGTAGTCAGATATTCTCTCACTACTGTCGTACTGTGAGCAGGTGCTCCGTCGTGCTGATACCAAACGTTTGGACCTAGTTGCAGCGCATTTATTGCTGGCATAATTTGGTCATCAAGAAGACGAAGGTACCTCTCAGAATTGAGTGTACCGTCTATAAAAAATGGACCGATGATATGGCAATCCACAATAACAGCCCACACATTGACTTTTAGAGGGTATTGGGTCCTTGTGGCGTTGTACAAGTGCAAATTTTCTCTGGACCAATACCTACAATTTTGCGTATTTGCTTGGCCGTGTTTTAAAAAGGTGGATTCATTAGTAAAAACGATTGTTTTTAGAACATTTTCATCATTATTTATCATTTCAAACATCTTTTCACAAAATGTTATTCGGCTTTCAGGATCCTGATATGAAAGTTCTTGGTGGTTTTGGTATTTATAAGCCTTATATTTTTGCTTTTTAAGAATTCTGCAGACGCTAGACTGGCTAATACCATGGTCACTTGCAAGTCCTCTCGTGGTACTATTAATGTTATTTTCTACAGCAGCAAAAACACTTATTTCCATGTCTTCTATGTTTACACGGGGCTGTCGAACACGTTGATTTCCATGAGTTGGATCAATACAGCCAGATGTGTTAAATTTTTCAATAATTCTTCTGATTGTCGTTTGTGAAGGTATTGGTCTATTTGGGTACTCCACACTAAAAAATGCTGAAACGTCTCGCAAAGAGGCACCACTACTGCAATACCATCTGTAAATTTGAATTTTTTCTTCTTTGGAATACATTTCAACTTAAAATACCTATTTTGCGTTGACTTTGACATTTTCATGAAAAATCAATAGCAACACAAAACATTTATTTTTACGTATGGAACATTTTAAATGACCCAATATTTTTTCATCACAATATTTTTTCTATGGAACAAGAGCCAAGATTTTCACTGTATATTGAGAACTAGAGGTTAGTGGGGATGCAGTCTAGTAGATTCTTCTTTTTTACAAAGTGGCCATGAGGTGAAAGAAAAACTCTTTGAGGTTATGTCAAGCTTTCGAGATTTATTTGGTCTCTTCTTCAGGACTACTACAAAAATTACTTAAATGAGTACCACTAAAAGAAAATTATTTTTGAAGAAACTCACCACACGTGGGTTATATAAATGAAGTGGGTGACAAACTCCACATATCGGAAAAAGTGTGTAAGAATTTGCAAGAGCAAATCTTACTCAGAGATGCTTCATTGCCCGTCACGTCTTCTGAAACAACTATGTCAGTGCTAAAACTTTTATCACTAGGCCCTAAATTCAGTTTATATCCACCATCTAGAGAAATTAATTTAATACATTTAATAGCAAGTTTTGAGGATGTTTTGTCACAGTGCAGAGGCTCACAAAGGGATTGCTACAGGGCTCAATTCACAAACATTGTAACTAATTTTATCCATAAAAATCATGCAGATTCTCTTTTCCTTAACGAATTGTTTATCAAGGCCAAAATTTTTCTAAAACAACACTCTGAAATTTACATAGTTACCAGTGACAAGGGAAACATTACAGTTGCAATGTATAAGGAAGAGTACATTGATAAAAGCCTTTAGCTATTGAATGATCCAAAATACTACACCCCAATAACAAGAAATCCTACTTACACAGTGCAGCTCAAAGCGAATAAACTCATCAAAGAATTGAAGGACAAGGGTTTCATAGACCAAGAAAAGGCTTCTAAACTTTACAGCTATGACACACTAGCCTCCAGATTCTACACACAACCTAAAATACACAATCCCGAATTGGCTATGGGACCCATCGTATCTTCTATTAATTGCCCTAATGGCTCACTCGCTGCCTATATGACACAAATCCTCACTAATGCATATGATACTAATAACGAGTTTTTCATAAAGGAGTCTTTTGCCTTCAGCAATTCCATCAACGACTATCAATCACCTAACAATTATGTAATAGTGAGTTTTGATGTAGTATCCCTGTTCAGTCCTGCCTTGTGATGTAGTCTGCACCATTTTGCGAACAAAATGGAACACCATAGAACAACAATGCACTATGGTCATCGACTCTTTTTTAATATCATAGAATTCATCTTTCAAACAAACTTTCTAATCTTCAATGACCTATATTTCAAACAAATTTTTGGCACACTCATGGGTTCCACTATTTCACCCATTTTAGTTAATTTTGTTCTCGACGTCTTAGTGGAGGCGTGTCTTAATAGAATTAATTTTCACATTCCGTTCGTCAAGAGACATGTAGATGACTTGTTACTGGCGGTACCAGAGGGTGAAGTCGAAACGGCTCTACAGGTTTTCAACAGTTACAATACGCATATATCCAGTTTACTGCAGAAGAGGAAACGGATAATAGTATTCCCTTTCTGGATATGCTAGTAACCAGGACACAAAATAATACCCTACAAATAACCTGGTATAGAAAACCGTATTGTTCCAACCGTTTCATCAGTTATAACTCGTACCACCCTAAAAAAAACAAAATCAACCTACTCGAAGGTATGAAAACAAGGTTGACCAAACTTTCTCACCCCTCATCCAAAAAACAAGCCTTAAACACGCTCACAAACATCTTTCTTGACAACTCGTATCCAGAGAGTCTAATCAACAAAATTCTATTTAGTACCAGTCAACAAAATGTTGACAACGTGGGTGTGCCAGAAGATAATAATAATCTCATAAATTCACAAGTTATCACACAACAAAACCCGGAAACCACTGTCAAAAAGTATTTTTCTCTACCGTTCATTAATGGCCTAACTCAGAATCTTAAAAATGTTTTGAAAGATGAAGACATTGTGTTTGCGAACAAACAAACCAAAACAATATCACTTTTATATTCTAAACCTAAAAGTAAGCTCAACTTTCAAGAAAATACTTGCGTAATACATAAGATTCCATGCAGCAGTTGTACACTGTCATATATAGGTCATACGTCACGTTCAATTAGAGGCAGAATTACATCTCACAAGTTTGATTGTGCCATGGGAGTGTCATCTTGTGCATTGGTGGAACATCATATAACCCTTAATCACCAAATTAACTGGGATGGTGCTGAGATCGTGGACAAAGCAAAGTCCTATTACATGAGGACATTTTTAGAAATGTGTCACATTTACCGTGAACAACCTCTCACTCTTAACAAGAAGAGTGACACACAGGGCCTCAGCACGATCTATAGTTATTTATTAAAGCTCAGCAAAGACAATCTTAACACTCTGATGGACCGTCCTGCACCAGACGAGTAGCGTTTTGTGCTCTAGTTACTATATGAAATTCTACATTTGGTGTCAACACCCTATTCATTTTAAGTAAACAAAACTTTTAAAAGCGTAAAATAAAATAGTTTACTACATCACCCAACCCTAGGTCACCACATTACCAAATCTGTATAAAATTGTTGAATTGTATTCACCTTCCGGTACTAAATAATGTTTTTCAATCTTAGAGCAGTTTATAAATCATTGTACATGCGTAATTGCCCGTTTCCGGTAAGATCAATTCACAACAGGAATAATCACTGTCTATCTCAGTCACCTACATAAGAACAGGTCAGAACCACACATCTAATTAATGAGAACGTATGTCATATATCGACTTGCAAACTAGCGCGTGCGTACTTCTCTAGATGGGTAGCTGGTACTGATCCTTTGTCCTTTTTAAACACAACCACGGGCAATGAAGCATCTTTGAGTGAGATTTGCTCTTGCAAATTCTTACACACTTTTTCCGATATGTGGAGTTTGTCACCCAGTTCATTTGTATAACCCACGTGTGGTGAGTTTCTTTAAAAATAATTTTCTTCTTGAAGAGACCAAATAAATCTCGAAAGCTTGACATAACCTCAAAGAGTTTTTCTTTTACCTCATGGCCACTTCGTAAAGAAGAAGAATCTACTAGACTGCATCCCCACTAACCTCTAGTTCTCTCTTAACTAGCCAGTCGTGCTACCCTTCTGCTTGTATATATATATATATATATTTATATGAAAAAAAAGTTACCTTCATTAATGTAAAAAGAGACGTATTTATAATCAATTAGATAAAGGGGTCTTGGTAAAAATGGCACTAAAAGATTTGGTGTTTCCAAAAGTACAATAATTCTAGACAAAATGTTTAGAAAATCATCTGATGAGCTTCACAAAACTAGTCCATGAGCCATGATTACGGTAGAAGGCGAAAAAAAAGAAGGGGTTTACATTAAAAAAGATGTATGAAGCGATTGACAATGAATTCTTTTGTACGATCTCTTGTTTCACTAAATTCTGTTGAATTCACAAACTCAATTATCAATCTAACGATAACGACGTGTTTTGCTATTTTTTTTTCTTAATCGTATCAGTTTTTGTGAATTATGTCTGCAATTGCGAATGCAATTAAGCATATTGCTGCACTACTTACAATATTTCGGGTCAAGTCTTCCGAAGAACTTCTTCGAGAAGGCTTGATTGAATGTGTTCGAGTAGTTAGAAAGATTAAGTTATAGTTATAAGTTTAATGAAAAAATGGAAATAATTTATTACAAAAAGTAATTTTCTTTAGTACTAACCAAAATGTATCCCAAATTCAATTCAGTAGTAAAATATTATTTTTTTATCAGGTAACTGTTTGTATTGACCTAACCTGTTCTCATATTATTCAAAAAGAAAATGTCTACTTTTGTTTTGTGTGTTTGTTTTATACCTGTCACTCATCTATTTCTCCTCTTCTATCTATTTCCGTCGACAAAATTTAAAAAAATATGTTTTATTTTCATCCATTATTTGGCTTCGATTTTCTTGGAGGACAGACAGTATTTCTCTGAGACCTGAGGGCCTTGGCCGTACGACAAATATGGCTCCTGTCCGACAACCAGTATAAGATGCATTTTTCAAATAAAAGATTTTTGCATATTGGGTATAACAGCAAATTTTACTTTTTTCCATGTTCTATTCAATTTGAAATACCGCAAGGTAAGTCACACTCGGCAACTAAGTTCCACGCTATCGGATAATTTTTAGTCAACTTCAGATTCAGAAAGTATCGTTTGGTGGTCGAAAACAGGTACTTTTACCGTAGTAATAGGGGGATCATTTTGAACGGACGGATGAATGTGGAATACAGCGTATTCCACATTCATCAACTTACCAACTTGAAGGACAAAAGCCAAGTTAAAAATTTTTTGGGACGATTTTTTGAAATATTCATTTTTTTACTAGAAAATTATGGATTGCGCCATCGGAAAGTGTTGCAAATTGACCAGGCAATCTAAAATATTATTAGCAATTAATCTACAGTTTTGCAGCGATGTTAAATTTTTTTGATAACCAAAATTCGATACGCGGCGTCAATTTGAAATTAGAAAGAGTATCAACCGGTTTAATAACTAATTTGATCCATGAAGATTTATGGTTGATGCGTTTATTTTGTTTCAACGTGACCCCATTTGGTGAGTTCTTTGGTTTATTTCCACTATCTACAAGGTTTGGTCGTCTGAACGGTGATTTTAGTTCTTTCTTTGATTTGATCACCAATTACCGTTTTATTTTGTAAGCACCCATTCATGCTTCGGGTTGGTATGAGTTTACTTCATTGGAGATATAAGTGTTATCTGTAAAACTCACTCGTACTAGGTTCGCTTGGGTTTGGTAAGGGTTTATTCAGTTTTATGCAGATATTATTGTTATCTGCAAAACTTTTTCTAGTACTCGTACTAGGCTTGCTTGGAGTTGGTAAGGGTTTATTCAGTTTTGTTAAACTATAGCGGTTTTTATTTTTTTATTTTTTTCCTCGAAAACGAAGAGAGCTACGAAAAAAATATTACGAGACAAAAAAGTTTGTATTTTTAGCTGCTTGTTTGGGTCGATTTAAAAACTTGTGTTAAGTTGCGTTTACCTGCTGATTTGCCGGACAAAATCATAGCTGTAAGTACTCCATAATTTCCTCCTATAATAATAATAATCCTTGTTATATTATTCCAGACATATTTACAATTAATTGAACTCATGCTTCGTGCTGGTCGCGCTGGTATGGGTTTACTTCATTGGAGATACTCGTACTAGGTTCGCTTGGGGTTGTTAAGGGTTTATTTAGTTTTATGCAGATATTATTGTTATCTGGGAAACGTTTTCTAGTACTCGTACTAGGCTTGCTTGGAGTTGGTAAGTGTTTATTTAAATTTGTCAAAATAAAGCGGTGTTTATTTTTTTCTTTTTTTCCTCGAAAACGAACAGAGCTACGAAAAAAATATGACGAGACAAGAAAGTTGTATTTTTAGCTGCTTGTTTGGGTCGATTTAAAAACTTGTGTTAAGTTGCGTTAACCTGCTGATTTTTCCGACAAAATCATGGCTGTAAGTACTCAATAATTTCCTCATATGATAATAATAATCCTTGTTATATTATTCCTGACGTATTTACAATTAATTAAACATGAATTAACCCTTAATAAATCAGAAATCATGATGAATCTAACCTCAAAATTCTAAAAAAACCGCCTTTCTCTCACGTGTTGTGCAATAAATTATGTGTTCTAAGGCTACAGCTGTTGCTAAAATCGCCGAAGTGCGAGAAACCATCCGCGTGGAGAGGATTGGGGTCCATTCTCATATCAGAGAGCTGGGGCTCGATGAAAGTCTTGAAGCTCGAAATGTAAGGAAATTGTTTTGTCAATATTCTTCATGGTAGCCTTATTTATACTCAGAATTCTTTTACATATTGTGTATTTGATATTACATTGAATATCTCGGAGTATGGGTGTTTTTCGATTATTTTTATCACATTATCATTTAAAATAATACAAAATCTCTCAAAAAAAATGCGATATATGACATAAAACCACTTATACACACCTTTTCACTCATTCAAACAGTCATAATGGAAAAAAAAATAAAAAAACGATTTTAAAATATTGAGAAAAGAATTTGCACATCTATAGATTTGACAAAATTCCATTTGTTGACGCGAACATTTTGTTGTTGATAGCTTGGAAAAAATGAACGACACCCGATTACCTTCAATTGATGATCAAATCAAAGAAAGAACTAAGACACAGACCGCAATCATTTCAAATTGTTCTTTCTTGAAAAAGTCGAAAGATTTCATGAATGCCCATCGATGTGCCGACTGTGCAACCTTCAGTTGAATCACCGTTCAGACGACCAAACCTTGTAAATAGTGGGAATAAACTAAAGAACTCACCAAATGGGGTCACGTTGAAACAAAATAAACGCATCATCCATAAATCTATTGACGTCTTCATGAATCAAATTAGTTATTAAACCGGTTGATACTCTTCCTTTGAAGCAATTGACAGATTTTTCCCATTTAACCCTTTTGCGTAATTTTGATTCTTCAACTAACCTCATCCCTACCAAGAGACAAAAAAAGTTGTATTTTTAGCTGCTCTATCTGAACAAAAAAACGATAGAAAGAGTCAGTAGCACACATTTTTTTATCAATCTCATTCGTGAAATTATCCCTTTGGATGACACTAGAACTCGAAATTGCCATCTAGTTAGTTTATTACAGTGTAAACTGTCAAAATCCAACAAAATCGGTAAACGTATTTCCGAGATATTAATAATGCCAGGAATCGACTGACATCCTATGGCTCATTCTTTTTGAGACATCCTGTATTATTTTCAAAGATAATGTGGTAAAAATGATTGGAAAACACCCATACGTACTCCGAGATATTCAATGTAATATAAAATACACAATATGTGAAAGAATTCTGAGTATAAATGAGGTTGCCATGACAAAACAATTTCCTTACATTTCGAGCTTCAAGAATGTCAGAAAAAATTAACGACACCCGAGCCGCTTTCTTTCGCAACTGATTCCCGAATCAAAACGCGTTTGGATCAAATAATCACGTGATAACCTAACATGCTCAAAAGAACGAATCATGTGACAATGAATCATGATCAGAAAATTCGATTCGAAAGAATGCAGCTCCGATTACCTTCAATTGAACATTTTTACAATAAATTGAATGATTCCGATTATGGTATTATGAAACATTCACTAATAATAAGTGATAACAAAATTATGTTTTACTCATACTTAGTAGAGTACTTTTGGATAGTTCCTCAATATTTAAGCTTTGATCATATTGATATGATGATTTAAAATAACATTATTATTTCATGAATTTTGACCTTCATTTCTGACCGCTCGGTATAAGATAGAGAAACAACACTTATCGAGTGAACAGTTCGCGTCATACCTACAAAAATAATAAAATTTTGTTGCAAAATCTTTGCTGTAATTTATACAGGGTGGTAAGAAAAATTGATTTTTTTTTTGCAAAATTAACCTTACTTTTTGAACATCCCGTATAACATTTTATTCCAAAAATATCGTTAAAGGGGTTTTTGGGTCCATTCCATACAATCAACACCACGATAGCTCTTGAAAAATGAAAGAGAATTGTCATAGGATCATTTTAAATAGAACCCGGAACTGTAAACTATATGTTTTTGATATTTTCGCGTATTTATGGAAATGTGTTGATCGACTAGTTGTAGTTGGCTTTCAAACCCAGCATAGATGAAATTTTTGGATTCAGCATGTTTGTAACTTGGAAATGAAACTTTATATTCATTCAATTTTGTGCCCAGTCAATTTTACCTCAGATGTGAAATAGTCGAGACACCGATCACAAAAAAAAATGCGCCTTGGATTTATTTAGTTTTGATGACATATCAAACGTGAAACATTTTCAATCCAACAATAATGATATTTTATATCCTCAAATACAATTATCGTTTAATTTCACTTTAATCACTCAAAATCTTATTCGGGCTATGATTTCTTCCAAACAATAATTCTTTATTCATGTTGATTTATTGTAAAGGGATAAAATTACATCAAAAATATCAATACAATCAACTTTGTCACTTATTGCTTAAGAAAGAATATACAGTACTATGTATGCTGGCCAGCCCGGAATAACACATCTTTTGTTTCACAATAAATGAATAGCTCTTTGTTTATGTCACCATTGTTGAGAATACAATTATTATTTCATCATTCATAGTTGAAGAAAAATTATAGGGTATCCGTCTGCTTAAAGTCTCTTTTAAACAACGTATAGAGAAACGAATCTGGGACATACTGTATTTTCAATAAACCCCTTCTATACATTTCAAAAACATACATGTTTGATTTTTATCACGCATTTATGCTACCAAAATTGGGTATTGCTTCATCTATAAAATTCGGTGTTATGATGTTTGTGAATGATTATGATCAAGACTGATCTAAATAGATTTGACACCCCCGATTATTATTAAGAAGTAATTTTTTGATGTACCCTATGTCCCCCAAGTACATATACCAGCAATAATGTATGTACTTTGAATCTGTATTTCTGAAAAGATTTTTGAAGTGTTTTTGTGTGTGTTTAATTTATTCGATTGAATATGCAATTTATAAGAATATGGTACGTTTGCAATCTTGTCGAGGTAATTTCATCTCTTAGCAGAACTGCATGCATAGAAACCCAATGTTTGAAGGAAATTATGTATCATGAAACCGATAAGATTATTGATGGTTTGAATAAAATTAACGAAAATGAGTATGTTCTATTGCAGTGAAACAGGACACCATTGTTCTCTACACCTTCCGATGTGAGCAAGCATTCATTTTTATAATGATTGCAAGGTTTGCAATATGGTTCGAACGAGGATGTGTGTGTTTATATTACTGGGGGTCCAGTATATTCAAAACCTTCACGTTGTTAGAACAGAATAGCGTCAAAGGTAAATACTTTTTTTAATAATTATTTTATAGATTTTTTTTGCATAGCATGGTCCTTTCTAATATCAAATATGCTATCACAAAGGATAATATTTGCCGAATTAAACGGACAAAATATCAGAACTATGGCTGCCAGAGGCTGTCCCCAGGGTGGAGTCCTATCCCCTCTCCTTTGGAGTCTTGTGATGGACAGCCTGCTGAAGCAGCTGAACGATTCGGGATTGTATACACAGGCCTATGCTGATGATCTGGTGATCCTAACGACGAGTAGCCACATTCAGGAGCTGAGAGCACCCACAATGCGAGCCCTGAGAATTATAGAACAGTGGTGCTCCCTTGAAGGACTTAGGATCAACCCCGAAAAGATCGAAATCCTGTTATTCACCAGGAAATACAAATCAGGACTCAAACCGGAGATATCCATCTCAGGAAGAGTCCTGGAATACAGGAAAACGTTAAAATACCTAGGAGTAACTCTTGACCAGAAACTGTCCTGGAAAGATCACATCGAAGAACGCTCTAGGAAAGCCATATGCTCTCTATGGGCATGCAAAAGAGCTATAGGGACAACATGGGGACTGAAACCCAGAATAGTTTACTGGATCTATTCTATGGTTATCAGACCTCTGATCACCTACGGAGCCATAGTATGGTGGCCCGCAACTGAGAAAGCATACATCCAAAGGCAACTAGATAAGGTTCAAAGGATGGGATGCATCAGTATAACAAGCGCAGTACGGACCACACCAACGAGAGCGTTGGAGGTAATCCTGGAGCTACCCCCACTGCACTTGTTTGTAGAGAGTGTTGCACTCAGAACAGCATACCGTCTTCACTGTCTGGAACATCTGAAGCGGAGGAACAAGGGACACTCCGTCATTATGAGTGAACCCCAGATAAAAGATGGAGTGCTGCTAATGCACTCCGACTACATGACTCCAATCTTCTATGCTGGTAGCTCGCCTGAGCTGATTATTCCTAGACCAGAGGATTGGACGGATCAGAACAGACCAGTTCAAACACGAGAAGGGTCGTGGTGGTTTACTGATGGCTCCAAACATCAGAGAGGCACAGGAGCAGGATTCTGCAAGAGCGGGAGGGACAATAAAATGACCTTCTCGCTCGGGATTCACGCTTCGATCCTACAGGCCGAAATCTTCGCCATAACACAATGTGCATATACCATAGCGGCACAAATCACAGAACTTTCAACATTTGTTCAGATAGCACTTCAGCATTAAAGGCTGTTGTGAGAAAGGCAGTAGACTCTAAAGCAGTCCTAGAATGCAAAGAGGCTCTGCATAAGATAATTCAAAATAACAACAAGGTGAGGCTAATTTGGGTCCCGGGCCATAGCGGTATAAAGGGAAACATTGAAGCTGACAGACTTGCCAAAAGTGGTTCATCGCACAGGCCGATAGGACCCGAACCAATGATTGGCATCTCTAAAGCAATAGGAATGGGCAAGGCGAAGAAACTTCTACTCGAAAAGGCCACTCTATGCTGGAATAATGCCCCTGGTATGCTACATGCCAAGGCAATGATAACAGGACCTGATACGGGCAGAACCAAAGAGCTCCTAAATATGAGCAGAAAAGACCTCCGCACAATGATTGGTCTATTAACTGGTCACATGAACCTGAAGGGTCACCTCCATAGGATCGGGATGGGGGAAGATTCAGACTGAAGGTGGTGCCTTGAAGACGTAGAGACCGTAGCCCACATCCTAACGGAATGTCCGGCTCTTCGTAGCATTAGGATGGAACACTTCGGAGCTGAACTCACAACACTCCAGGAATTGGAAGGGATCTATTTGAGGGACCTGCTGAGCTTCGCGAAAGCGTCGTGCCTTCAAAAATCTCACTTCTATCTATTGTGGGTTGCAACGGGCCCAGGAGGCCTAAGCAGGTTTTGGCGTGAGCCACCCACTGAAACATCTACATCTACATCTACATGGTCCTTTCTATTGTTAATGCAGTGTGCTTGGCCCAAAACGACAAGCCTGTGATCAAGCTTTGAAACCTCCCGCTAAACATCCCTCAACAAATTGTTGCTGGGAAAAAAACCAATGGTGGATTCGGGAAATGCATACTCCTGGAATTGGAAGAGAGCCTTGTCTTTCTCCCAAAACGAGTGACATTAATTTTGGAGAAGAACCTTGGATATCTTGCTGCAGTGGAGTATGCTCTTGTCTTTCGGGGGTTGAAGGACGTCAGGAAGCCTAATCCGCAGACCCTGTTTGGGCTCGTTAAGCAGCCGACAGCAATCAATCCTAGTTTAAGGTAATTATATATATTTTTTTTCATTTTATTTCTGTGTCTGCATCATATGTTATGTGCAAAAATTATTCTATTTTTGAAGAATTCTATTTGCGAAAGTTTGAAATGTGGTCGAACAAAATTAGTCAATTGATTCAACAGCATAACGTCGTGATAAGACAAAATCGGGTTGGTTTATCTAAAATTTAAGTTTTTCAAATTTTGATAATTTTTCAAGTGTCTACATCTTAATCATAATATACTTGCTGAAACACTGCAAACATGTTATACTTTTCAAGAAACTGCAAATTTTTATTTTTGAAGAATTATATTTGCTAAAGTTTGAAATGTGGTCGAACAAATTTAGTGAATCGATTCAACAGCACAACGTCGTAATAGGACATAGTCGGGCTGGTTTATCTAGAATTTGAGTTTTTTGAATCTTGATAATTTTTCAATGAACATTTCGTTTTTTATCTCCAAATAAATTGAGCAAAATGTATCATACAGAAAACAATCAAATAAACTATGTTTATAGTTGTAAGTTAGTATCATTTTCAAAATTATCTTATTTTTGTTTGATTTTTTTTCTAGAACCAATCCACTATGAAGATTATCGCAATGCAGGGCTTCAATTTGGCACAGGAGTTCAGAATCAAGGAGCTATCAATAATATGTATATTATTAGTTTTTAAATTATCGTAGAAGTAATTTTTTTATGTACCCTATGTCCCTCAAGTACATATACCTACAATAATGTATGTACATAATCTGTATTCTGTATTCCTGAAAATATATGATTTTTGAAGTGTTTTTGTGTGTGCTTAATTTATTCGATTGTATATGCAATGGAGATATTGTGAGTATGACTGTTTTTCAATTTTGAATCTAAAATCTTTTCATTCGTGACAAATTTTGCTCTTTTCAAGTATCGACAGTACATCTATATCAACGATTAGCTCGAAAACTATGAAGAAATCTGGCTCTCCATCGCAGCTCACCTACTATCTAATCATTCTTGTGGCAAACGTTCAAAGAAATAAACCAAGTACAAACCAAACACCTGTCTACTTTGATTGGAAATCATTTTCCTCAACAGGCAACCCTATGACGTCACAATGAAACAGCGTGATCGATTGGCAATTCCTGCTTTGAACGACATCTAATTCTAATAACAAACGATCAAAGAATCGAAGGCGCCAAACTCAACAAACTATGAAGAAATCTGCATCGCAGCTCACCTACTACGTCATCTAATAAATTTTGCTTTTTTCAACGCCATCTTATCATTCTAATAGCAAACGATCAAAGAATTGAAGGTTCCAAACTCAACAAACTATGAAGAAATCTGCATCGCAGCTCACCTACTACGTCATCTAATCATTCTTATAGCAAACGATCATCGAAGGCGCCAAACTCCTACCAAGACCACAACAGGCAACCCTATGACTTCACAATGAAACAGCGCCATCTAATTCTAACAGCAACCAAATCTACATCCAAGGGGCCCGAATTTTCCCGTCCCCCCACAAAACATCGAAATTGTCTTGCTCCACGAGAAATTATTCAATTATTAATATACGTTCCTATAGCTAATCTCACGTTTTCAAGTAAAGCGAAGAAAAAGAAAAAAAATAGGTTTCTCATTAACACCAATCGATGGAGATGCCGTCTCCAAACCCTCGTTAGGAACATTATTTCACCTATGGTATTTTGACAACTTCTATTATTATTTCCTTAAAGTTGTCAGTTATTAATTAATATTTTCAATTACTAATCGATATTTTGCGCAATTTGGTTTTGACTTATATGGGGATTCTCATTTCCAGTCAAAGGTTTCCTTTTAATGGGTTTTTCATACTGAACACTTCCAGTTTCTCTAAATTGTGTTAACAGTCTCTCAAATACTGCCTTATTTGGATGGTTTCTGTTTGGAAATCTTTCCGAGTAAACTCTTGATGCTTAGAGGTAGTTTTGATGGCATTCTCCCAGTATAAAAATCATGTCGATACGTTCTTCTTTTGGATAAATTAGCATTTTTTCTACAAAGATCACAAGCTATTGCTAGCACTAATAGAACGATTAGTGATTGAAAATATTAATTAATAACTGACAACTTTAAGGAAATAATAATAGAAGTTGTCAAAATACCATAGATGAAATAATGTTCCTAACGAGGGTTTGGAGACGGCATCTCCATCTATTGGTGTTAATGAGAAACCAATTTTTTTTCTTTTTCTTCGCTTTACTTGAAAACGTAAGAAGTTAGCTATAGGAACGTATAATAATAATTGATAGATCATTAAATTCTACATTTGTTGTTGACATAAAATACAGGGTATCCCATTTAAATTAAACAAGCTATTACCGTTTAAAGATATTGATTATTTAACCATAATTTTTAGACACCCTGTATAAGTTATTAAAAGTTTCATAAGTGTGACATCAAACTTGATCAATTGGTAGACTTGATTATAATTTGGTTAAAAAAAAAGAAAACAACAGCTGAGAAATTAAGCATTAAAATGAATACTACATTTTCGCAAAATTAAAGATATTTCAAAAACCATAAGGTTTAGGTCTATTAAACCTCAATCAAACTTACCTTAATTTTGATCATGCAAACCAAAAATGAAATAATATACAAGGTATTCCATTTAAAAAAATAATACTTTGATACGTTTCGTGTTTTAGGGACACCCTGTATTACATCAAAATATTTTTAAAATGTAGCCCTAAAGGGTCCCTATACATTCAGAAAAAAAAATTCTCTGAAATCAGATACTTTACCCATAATGTTTCGTGTCGAATAACGTGAATAACCCTGTATAATGGGAATTAATTACATACATATATAAATATTTTCTTTTATAAAGGTGATTCTAGAAATATTTTACTATCATTTTAATGTGACGATGTGTGAAGTGGCTTCACGGAGTCATTTTTAATTTCGCAAATTTGAACTGAACAAAGTTTCAACTTTTTTAATTTGAGGGGGCTACTCAATGATAGGCCGTAATTCCAAAGACGCATTCCTGAACCAAGGATTCAAGTAGAAAAGGTCTTATAGGTAAACATATTGTCATTGTGTCTTGAATATAAATATTCTGGTTTTCGAGATACAGGTTTAGAAATAGATCGTAAAATTAGCATAATCCGAAATTTTCCTCCTGCGGTTTTTGTGCAATAGGGGTGGTCCTTTTGAATTGTGCTACAGCATAATAATTATACTCAAATTCTACATGAGAAAACTCTTCATGACTTTACCTCATGATTTTTTTTTGAATTTAATTATTTCCGGATTTAGCGGCCTGCATTTTATCCCCTAGTCCGATAGAGATTTTTTTCCTGATTTCAAATAGTTAGTTCAGTTTTCTATTCATGGAATAGTTGGCTGGTCTCTACCAATCAACACCTTCTGTCCAATTTATTATCATTATTCCTTGTATGGAAAAACGTTAATATCTTTATAACCCTTAGAGATAACACCCCCAACACTTTTACATCTTAAATCCATTTGAAGAAAAAATCCTCTATCTCTATCGAACTAAGGGATGAAATACAGGGTGTCACATTAAAAAAATGAAGAAGCTTGATTTTTTTTCGACTTCTGTTGCTCAATGATTGCTTTTTCTGATAATTTAGAAAAAGTACTACATTTTGCTAATTTGAACCACTCCCTAGGGTTAATATTAACGAAGATTGCTATTGGCCAAAATATACGTGAACAACTTCTACAATCCACGTCTAATTATTATTATTTTGTTCTGGCACATTTCAAAAGACCAACCTTTTTGCTCAAAAACCGCAACGGGAAAATTTTCGATTTGGCTTATTTTACACTCAGTAGGCAGTTGCTGACAAATTCTGAAAAAAAACAGCTTTCCCATTTTTTTTTCACGTTAAAATCTTATTGGATTATTATTGTTCACCGAAATTTACAGCTTTACCACGTTAGTTTTCCGTCACATGAAAATTTTACGAATGAGGATAGAGACCAATTCAAACTATCCCTGTTTGTATGCCGTAAAAATAAATTGTACTGGAAAAGAATATTCGACTGTCGTAGTAGAATATTTTTTGGTAATGGTTAGTATAGGATAGTTTTATTTTTACGCATAATGATAATGTAAGTAGGTATTTTAATTCGACGCTATTAAATTGAATCCGCATGTAATGGTGTGCTTCTAATAAGCCTATACAGGGTTTTATTCAATGATGAGCCAAAGTTACAAAGACGCGTTCCTGAACCAAATTCAAGATAAACATGTGTCCTAAATAGTCTGGTTTTCAAGATACAATGTGTTAGAAGTCTACTTTTTGACCACATGAAAAATCATAGGGTGTCAAGGAGAGTCAAAAACATTATGTTGATAACAACAAATATTACAACGAGCAAAGTTGACTCGATTTACTAATAATAAATCCGATTTTTTTTCTTAACCTGTATCTCGAAAACCAGAATATTTATATTCAAGACACAATGACATAATGACAATATGTGAACCAATGTTGACCTATAAGACCTTTTCTGCTTTTCTACTTGAATTTGGTTCTGCATCTTTGGAATTACGGCCTCTCATTGAGTAAAACCCTTTGAAGACGCAGATTATTGTTGTTGAAACTTTGTTCAGTCAGACGCATACATCGTCTCATGAATAGGATATAGTAGGATTTTTCTAGATTCACCTTCATAATACCTAGATAATTTTTATATGCATATGTATGTAATCAATTTTCTTTATATATCGTACTTAGTGAACGATAATAATTATGAATTAAGGAAAAAAATCCATTCCCACCATATATGTACCTATTTCTTACATGCCGCGCATTTGGTCTGTACCGTAGTAAACAATGGCCAGCCATACTTTACTGCGATACAGCTCATGTATGCTCTGTAGCGTAGTAAGGAATGCCAATACGCTTCCGGAAGACCCGACAAGCTGCCCGTGGTATATTGTATTTATAAGTATAGGCTAAACGTAAACGTTGCGAAAATAAGCACGGTGCATACGGTTCCGTCAAGTTTCCCCCTCCCCTGATATCAAGGAGAGCGGATTTCAAATATACAGGCATAATGCACAATTTTGCACACATATTTTCAAATTTTGCGCACCTTTTCCCGAGAGACCAGAGCACTTGATTTGATGAGGGGGACATCATCCAAAACCACTTTTTTTAAGTAGATCTCTCCTCTGAATTTTGCACAATTTGGCACACATGTTTTGGAATTTTGCACAACCTCCCTTACCGATCTATGCCCTAATGAAATTGTCAAGTTTCTCCCCCGACATTACTCAAAATAATTTTTTTGTATGTAGATCTCTTCTCTGAATTTTGCACACATGTTTTCGAATTTTGCACACCCTCCCTCACTGATCTATGCCCTCATGAAAATGTCGAGTTTCCCACCCGACATCACCCAAAATATTTTTTTTATGTAGATCTCTTTTCTGGGTTTTGCACAATTTTGCACACATGCTCTCGAATTTTGCACACCCTCCCTTACTGATTTATGCCCTTATGAAAATGTCAAAAGTTTGCCCCCCGACATTACTCAAACCCATTTTTTCGTATGTAGATCTCTTCTCTGAATTTTGTACAATTTTGCACATATGTTTTCGACTTTTGCACACCCTCCCTTACCGATCTATGTTCTCATGAAAATATCAAGTTTTCCCCCCGCCGACATTACCCAAAATCATTTTTTTTGTGTAGATCTCTATTCTGTATTTTGCACAATTTTGCACACCCTCCCTTACCGATCTATGCCCTTAAGATTCCCCCCCGACTTTACCTGAAATATTTTTTTTCTATCAAGATCTCTTCTCTGAATTTTGCACAATTTTGCACACATGTTTTCAAAAAAAAGTAATAACTATTTGAATTGGTGAAAAGATGTGAAAGTGGTGCCCCCTACGTGTTAGAGGCATACCAAGCGCAGATATGAATTTTGCATGTCAAACAACCCTCATATACCAATTTTTATCACTATAACATGATTATTTCAAAAGTTATTTAAAAAAAATTTAATTCAACTTTGACACCCCGTATCCCTAAGTGGGGATGATAGCTACCCTCAGAATTTCAAATAGAAAAGGGTTCGAGTGATACTTTATTTTGAAGGCCCTTCGGCAGGATTGCCAGCAGAGGCTTGAAACACGGTAGATAACCAGAGTCTATGGGCCTGCAAAATAAGGTATCACTTGACCCTCCTTTCTATTTAAAATTCTGGGGATAGCTATCACCCATGCTAAGGGGTTGACAGGTGAAGGGTGAAGATACCAAAAAATGTGTCCCCCACAAAACAAAAATTCATATCTCCAAGCGATTTTTGATTTATCACCTAGCACCTGAAAAAACCTGGGTTGGTAGTTTTTCGTGCCCCATCCTGTATAGGAAAATGTGCAAAATTCAGAAATAGAATCTTTAAAAATGTAAATATCAGACGAAAACTCATTTTCAATTTAGTCTTGGTGCAAAGTTAAGAGAATAAAATAGTGTTGTGTTGGATGATGTCGGGGGAAAACTTGAGAAGGAGAAAAGGGAGTGTGGAAAATTTGAAAATGTGGGTGCAAAATTATGCAAAACTCTGAGAAGAGATCCACATAAAAAGAATTTTTTTTTGGATAATGTCGAGGGGGAAACTTAAGGGCATAGATCGGTAAGGGAGGGTGTGCAAAATTCGAACACATGTTTGCATAATTGTGCCAAATTTAGAGAAGATATATACATGAAAAGAAATGATTTTGGGTAATGTCGGGAAAAAACTCGACATTTTCATAAGGGCATAGATCGGTGAGGGAGGATGTGCAAAATTCGAAAACATGTGCGCAAAATTCAGAAGAGAGATCTACATTAAAAAAATGGTTTTGGATGATGTCGGGGTGTTCCCCCCAATCAAACAAAGTGCTCTTGTCTCTCGGAAAAAGGTGATGTGCAAAATTTAAAAATATGTGTGCAAAATGCCTGTATACTTGATACCCGCATTCTTTGATAGCGGGGGGTAAGCTTGACGGAGCCGGTGCATACCAAGAAAAAGTCGGGGAGGTTTAACTATTTGAACGCGTTTAGTTGAATGCGTTCATCTGTAGAATCGGAGAATACGGACCTCAGGCAACTAGACTACAGTAAAATCGCTCGGTTTGGTCAGATTGGTTGTCATAGGTGCTCTATGGTGATCGCCGAAGTAACAAGGTATTAAATATGGAGGACTATATAACCTGTATTAAATATATGTATATGTTACAGTAAATGTTAGGAATTCAGTGAAAGCTAGCTTTTACTAGTTGATGCTAGCAATTACTTGATCCGTTAGGAAATGTTAAATTTTGAAGAATATTGTACACTTTCACTAGTGAATGTTGGAGAAACTTTATCAAATCAACTTTTACTGAAAGCAGTTAGGAAAAGTTCTTTTTAAAACTTATTTCCGCCATTTAACTATCCCAAAGTGTACGGGGCACTAAATGATGTCGCTCACGCGACATCAAAATTTTTGCCAAACCCAAACTAACCCAAACGAACCCAAACTAACCCAGACTAACCCCTACTGAGAATACTTGAGTATTTTCTATAATACGGTATCTGAACAATGTTCACATTGTACACCTGCGATTCATAAGTCTCGTATTTTCCAGAGCGTCTAATCTGTCGGCGAATTCCAACTCGGACCAAAAAGGATATTTATAATTACGATAATAATTTTCAGTGTAGCAGCTTTCACTAGAAAAGTTACGTGAATGCTAACAATTTCTAGTAAAAGTATGATGAAGTCGATCGAATTCAACTTTCACTAGCTAAATGTTTCCAAATCAGGAAAAGCTTACTTTTCCTAGTAACAGTTAGCTTTTACTGATTACCAGGTTTTACTGTGACATATATAAATAGAAGACAAATCGACATACGAATATCCCTGAAATTCTGTCCCCCTTTTTGCCTAGTTCATTTGAGGGCGCTGTTGCTTGTAGCGCTTTTATTTATCCATTGTCATGGTAACGTTTATTGCTTGTCAATAATTTGTCAAGATACTTCTATCATATTCTCATTTATTTTTTCCAAATTTCCACTTCACATTCCACATGCAATGCATTTCTCTATAAGGAAAAATCAAAAAATTGAGGTTGAATAGTCGCAGCATCGTGTTTCTTCTTTCTTCGGTTTGAGCGGCCTTAACTACCAGGGTTATCCAGCCAAAGTCTCTTCTTTAGGTGTTGATCTTTTTTTTTCCCACTAGGTTCGTCTTGAGACGAATCTGGAATGATCCATACCCAGCGGTTGGTAAAAGGTGAAGTTATTGAGAGAGTACCCAGATAGCACACTCTGCTGCAAGGTGCTCAAATTCCTACGGCCGGCAATCAAAAAGGAAGCGATTTATATCATTTACTCACTAAGCGCTTATCAAATACTTATTTTTGGCAAGACTACAGCAAAAGCGAAAGATATGTGCCTATAATATGCATTCACTTTTATGCGAATGATACAAACTTTGCCAGCGCTTCCTAAATAGCTTATAATTTTGTTAAAATCTAAAGCACATCAGGACTGCCGAATAAATGCTTCAAAGAAGGCACGCCGATTGCAGCGTGCCAAATTTTTTGCGTCCGACAAGCAAAAAGATAGTATTTTATTCAATAAGCGGTTATTGAATGCTTCTTTCTTGCAATATTACTTAAAAAGTGAATGATACGCGCATTCAAAATACATATATGCTTTTATGCTGCCCTGTAATCGCTTTTCAAGTACTGCTAGGCTTGTTGTTTCATTTTTCCAAACAATCTCAGACATGTTTGTATTACCCAGTTGCCTGATTGGTTGACAACAGCGTTGGTCTTTGTTATCTGCATTTTGCATTTGCCCAGGGCAGAGTTCAGAGACAAGCCAAACAAGACGCAATCACAGTAGTGCTTTGTATCGAAAAGTAGTTAATTGACAAAGTTATTCGTGATATTTTGGCATTGGTGAACCACTTTGTTTTTTTTGTGATTGTGATCTTCTGGTACGGCTTTGTGCTTTTGTGCTTGTGAACCAACATAGCGGACGAGGACAACGAATAATTAGGCCTAATAAGTAGTGATGTGAATAAGTTCCCGATAATAGTATTTTCGAGAACAGTTATAATAATGGACAATTATGTTGCGGAGAATATTGTTTCGAGTTTTCGAGGGTTTTATACATGTCGTATAAAGAGATTAGTGAGATTATTTCTAGAGATTTATACTATATTATATCATGTAGTTCGTAAAATTTCAAATTGGTCAACTGGTATCCCACACAGCACAGTATAGTTTCGGAAATATTTCAGAAATACTACTTTGTAGGATTACTATATTTCCTATATATTTTGAAACATATTTGTAATATTGCTGAAACATATATATATGTGAAAATGTCGCATTTTGTAATGTTTCACAGACATTTCTGTGTAATGTTTCATGGACATTTCTGTGTAATGTTTCAGTAGGATTTTCTGGCAATATTTCATCCATATTGCTAATAATACCAATTATAGGTCGGATTCTTATGGTTCTGTTATCCTTTGAAAACAGTTTGAATTGATCGAGATTCAAAGTAAATTTCGACCAATGAAGGATTTCCGGATAACGAACGCATAAATCCAGACGAAAAAATAATTATGTTTTCGGGAAAAAAATGAAACTCCGTAATACATATTATGAGTAATTTATTAATAAATAAAAAATATAAACAGCATTGAATAAAAATATACCGGGTGTTTGGTGGAGGGGCAGACTCCCACCAAGTTTGGCGTATTGAAAGGCCCAATTAGGGCACAGGTCCATTAATAAAATATCTATCTATACCGAGATTTATTTATACGGTCATCAAGTTTGGCTTACCCTTCGCCAAACACCCAATACCTTTTATATAGATAAACATTTATAGTCATGAAAAAACTCAGTATTCTGAATAAAATACAGAATAAATCATCACTTATGGAAAACGTGAAAAAACATCTCAACTGAACAATGAATTCATGTATATAATATTATAAAATAATAGAAATTTCCTTCATAAAAACGTTTTGGATACATACTAAAAAATGTCATGTCTCCATCGTTTTCTGGAAATCAAAATATATAACAGCTAAATTGGTTGTCCTGACATTTTAAACAATAACTTACTGTTCTCGTTCTCTTGAGTTCCAAGGGTGCACTGACCCAAACCTTTATAACCTCATTTTTCCATTCAAAAGCGGATAAACTGTTATCACACAAATGATAGATAATAAGGGATTTTAACTCATGCTATAGAAAAGACTCACCTCTTTATTGCTCATCATGGTATCGCTTTCTACAGTATATATTTGATTTTGAGGCACAATCACAGGGCAATGGCGTTTTTTCCCACAAAAGTGTCCTTTTCTTACCAACACTCAAACACAGACAGTGACGGAATGACAAAAGACAAAAACAGCAAGCAAAATATTTTTGTGGTTATAGTTATAGTAGAGGCTTCGATCGATTTACCTGATCCCTTCAGAAAGTATAAAATCACGTGATACGGATCGACGTTGTTTATGTAATATCACGTGATATTTGTTATATTTGCTGAAGTCTGCTTGGAAAGACTCTTTTGACACTTGAGACTTGATGCAAGGGCAGCCATAATGCTTTATTTGGAAACAAAATAGGAAATAGGAATAGGAAATAAGGAAATAGCAAATAGCATTCAACCCCGATATGCCCGATACTCGACACCATAGAGAAATATAAAAAGTTTAATTTCTCTATGCTCGACACCATGGAGTTTTTGAGTTATGTCGATGTTTGAGTATAGTAACCTTTACTCATACAACGGTTATGTGTACTCTTGTAGTTCAAAAAAATTGAAGAACGTATTGATTTGCTTGCCTTTTGTGTAATAATATTCAATGTACATAAAAAAAATCCAACGTTTCAGAAAGAGTTCTGAAATATTACGCATCAACCTTTTTGAAATATAACTTTAGTAATGTTACTGAAATATCGTTTTTAAAATATTGCAGATGATATGTAAAGGAAATGTTTCAGACATCTACCTTTTGTAGTGTAACATATATGAAAGGTTCGACATATTTCATAAATATTTCTGAACGATCGTGTGTTGTGTGGGATGCATGCTGGTTTGTTTCGAATTATTGTCCATCGTTAATTATGTACTGAAAAATAAAGTCTAGGTATCAGTGTTTACATATATTTTAGCCTACATCGACGAGCAGAATTCTTGAGCGTGAAATACGCATTTCTCTGAAGCGAAGACTAAGCACATATCCAAAGTGCGTAGACGGCACTTATTTAAAGTGCTTTTTATGAAATGCTATTTTTGCATCGGCCGGAGGGACGCCGGTCGACTAGCCAAGCGTTTTTTTGCAGTGTACCAAAAGCAAACCTCTGCTTAAGCTTAGTGCTTTTTTAGCAAGTTTCAAGTTAATTTTGTTATCTGGGTACATGCCAAAAAAAAAAAAAAAAACAACAAAAAAAACACTAAGCCACGCAAGCCATGCGAAAGCAGCATTCAAAGCTTAATACCAGCCTCAAGCAAAAAGGACGTGACCAATCTAACATGGTCTACGGAGAGACGTTTCGGAAATAGGATCTCATGAAAAGTGAGAAGGTTTTCTTGCTTGAACTGTTCTTCCGAATTGGCGATGAAAGTTATCAATATTAATATATTATTATATTATTATGATATTGATATAGCTTAGAATACAGAATGTAAAAAGGTGTTCCAGGTCTCCTATTTCTCCACAGTCATAATTAGGGTCACCCCTCACATTAATCCCATGTAGGTGTGCGGGGGTTATACAGTGATTTGCTCTCATTCGTGTGAACGAGTTGATTGTTCCACGGTCCAATGTAGGTAGGCAGGGCCTGAAACCATGGTTTTTGGGGGGAATTTGTACTTTAGATCCGTAAAAACTGCCTTTCTGCTGTGAGATGTGTATGTACTCGTCAGTCCACCTATTCCAGATCTTGTCCAGAATCATAGGTAGTATGCCATTCCCATGCATCCTGCCCTGTTTCATTTCCAGTCTTCTCGCTATATTTGCCAGCACATCAGCCTTCTCATTTTCAGTATGACTATAGTTATCCAAAGAAATTTTATGTCGAAGTCACCTTCCCTTGATCTAGTGAATTCCTCCCTTACTTTGAGTGTTTCCAGATCCTTGTTAACCTTGATTTTCCTTGAGCAAATTTTTTGTGGTGCATCAAGCGAGTCAGTACAAACTATAGTTTTTCTAAGCCCCCTCCTTTCAATCAGATGCAAAGCAATCTTGATAGCGGTTATTTCGGCTGAACATATGTTGATGTTGTCTGCCAATTTGGTTTGTTCACTGATGACTGTTGTCAATGAAGGATATGATACGTAAAATTTCTGACTCTAAATTATTGAAGAAGACTTTGTTTGATTTGTTGAGCTCGTTTTTTTTTGGAAAAAAAACATTTTTTTCCCAGTTTTATACCATAAGATGGATATAGATATGGTTTATGCTCAGTATAAACCTTTCCATTTTTGGTCAGCTTTTCTTCCTTATTTATTAATTTCAAAATCATCACATAACCGTCAACTGCGTCAACCAAAAATCAAAAACAACAGGTCCCAAGAGGTGAGTTCGAGTATTCGCTCTGAACGCTCCGAGCGCGAAATTGTCCATTTAAGCGCGTACAATTTTTGGCGCTCAGAGTGTTCAGAGCGAATACTCGAACTCACCTAAGTAAGGTTAATACGAAAGAAAATTGGTAAGGAGTATGACAGAAAACAGCTGAGTCATGACGTCACAAATTTAGAATAAAAGTCATAACCAATCTCGCTTGAACGTTGTGGTAAATACCAAACTGAAATGGTTAATACCAATTCATTTTGGTCATTCGCTTGAAATCAGCTTTGTATTAAATTTGTGTCTAATGTTGAGCTTGAGCATGGTAGAAAGAAACCAGAGCACGTATTCGCTAACGCCATCCAGAAGAAATTTCTTTCTATAAACTCTTTCAATAGGGCCCCACACATGGAGCGACGAGGTCGGTCGAGCTTGGCCGACCGGGTCGCATTTTCATATCCATCACAAGGTATCGCGAATCGGACGAGCCCGAACTTTACTCGATCGCAGTTCTTATCTATCATATGATTTCGCGCCGCCTTCTTAACTAGCACATGCAAACACGAAAATGATTCGATAACTTCTTATCAAACTATTTTTAGTTATTTTCTGCAAGCGTATGTATGCAGCGATCGTGGCTCTGTAATGTTTGATTGTTGTATTGTTATTTTGCCAAAAATGTTATCTTCTCTTTTAGATAAGTTATGATAGCTATTGTCCAATCTAAGTACTTGGTACTTGGTTATTTCTTTTGATTTTATTAATTTTGTCAGGAACAGAAAAAGCGGGGTCAGCTATTTTCTCATTTTCTAGAAAATAGAAAATAAGCAACAGTTTTTTATTCCAGTATAAACATAAACCTTTCCTTATACCTTAAGCTACAGTCATCATCATAAAAAATTCAAGTCAAGTTAACGTATAGGTTTAGATTGTTGCTTTACCATGGTAAAATGGATATGTTAAGTTATCGTATCCGTTCAATCATAGCCCCCGTTCACATACCGGCGTGTTGTTAGCAGTGTTGCAATGGAAGCAAATGGCTTTAATTTTAATTTTTTTTCCAACCGATTAAATAAAATTTAGTTCAATATTTTGAAGAAAAATGAAAAAATATTCAAATAAAAGTTACTTCTTCATTATGAAGAATGAGATTCTGCACTGAAAAATATAACTTTCCATGTAAAACATGATTTGACCTTGATATCATGGTCAAGGTTCGAAAAAATGTGTTCGTTGTGTTTCCCCCTTGATACTGAACAGCTTTTATTGAAATTTTGTTTTTCTTCAGTACATAGTCTTTGAGATAATTCACTGTCTCAAGTTGAATACCTCACCCTGTATGTTAAGCACTGCACCCATAATTTACTCAGTGACATTAGAAGTGTCACGCCGACTAATTTCCCATAAGACTCAATGTGAACATGACCTAATACAAAGCTTCATATCTCCTTTGAAAAAAAAAAACAACAAATTTACCAAAAAAGCAAAATGTTTGGAATGAATGAAACTTTAATATTTAAGCATAGAAGAAATTCCATTTCTACCAGGAAACTCTGTAAGATGTAGTTCTGAAATTCAGTTCGAAAACTCACTGTGCGTGGATAAAGCGAATTCAATCAAGGTGAACAATAAATAAAGGGACATACTTATCAAAATGGCTATGATAATGACAGGTAGATAAAAACAAATTAAAATTGAGAACAACTTTTACTAGATTTGTATTGTGAGTGGACGTGTATCACCGTAAAATATGAACTAAAAGAAAATTTTGCGATTACATCCCAGATAGCACACTCTGCTGCAAGGTGCTCAATTTCCAACGGCCGGCAATCAAAAAGGGAACACTTTATATCATTCACTTACTAAGCGCTTATCAAATACTTATTTTTGGCAAGACTACATCAAAAGCGAAGGATAATTGAAGACCTTGATGCAAGAAGAGGATAAGTCACATTTTTCAAATTGTTCAGGAAAAGCGAAAAACTTTTAAAATTTGAAAAATATTTTTATGTGTTTTTTTTCGCAGAGAGCACTTTGTTTTTACCTAAAAATCCGACCTGGGTTAATTCAAACAAAAAAAACGCAAATATCATCAAAATTTTTTATTTGGTGCAAAAAGGGGATGAGTCGTAACACTTATATAATATATTATTATATATACATATACATCGTGAACAACACGTAAATGCTCAATAAAGTCAAACGATATGCACTCCTCCGCTGTTTAATATGGTCTAATGACGCGGCGACAGCGCAGCGCAAGCGTACCGTTTATTTGGTGCAAAAAAGGGATTAGTCATTGAGACATCCCTTTCTTGCAACAAATTTATGAAGGGGATAAGTTAAAACCGCTTATAAGTTTGTTGTTTGTGGAGAGACTTGTCCCTTTCTTGCACCAAACGATGTGGTATGCTATGTACAAGGTCATGACACTAATAACTCCATTTTGAAAAAATAGTGACTTACACCCTTTTTGCACCATGGTCTTCAATTGCCTGCAATTATGCATTCACTTGTATACGAAAAATACATACTTTGCCAGCGCTTCTTGAAGAACTTCTAATTTTGATAAAATGTGAAGCACATCAGGAGTGCCGAATAAATCCTCCATAGATAGCAAGCCGATTGCAGCGTGCTAAATTTTTTGCGTCCGACAAGCAAAAAGATAGCATATTTTATATCATCATTTAATAAGCGCTTATTATATGCTTCTTTTTCACAACATTACTTAAAAAGTGGGTGATACGCGCATTCAAAATGCATAAGCTTTTATGCGATTCTCAGATGCCCTGCAATCGCTTTTTAAGTAGTTATTATTAAATGTTTCCGAACAATCTCGGACATGTTCGTATTACCTAGTTGCCTGATTGGTTGACCACCGCGTTGGTCTTTGTTATCTGCATTTTGCATTTGCCCTGAGCAGAGTCAGAGACAAGCCAAACAATACAAGCACATCAGCTTTTCAACTTATTCGGCTTATTCGGCTATTTGTAGATGTAGCCAATTGACAAAGTTATTCGTGATATTTTGGCTTTGGTGAACCACATTAGTTTTCTTGTGTTTGTGAATTGTGATCCTTTGGAACGGCTTTGTATTTTTGTGTTTGTGGACCCACGACATGGCTTACGAGGACAACGAATAATAAGGCCGAAGGCTGCTGATAAGTAGTGATGTGTTCTCGATAATAAAATTTTAGAGAATGATTGTTATTATACTGGACAATTATTATGCTGAGAATATTGTTTCAAGGGTTTTATACATGTAGTGTTAAATCATTTATGAGATTATTTCTAGTTATTTACACTATATATTATCATCAGCTTGTAGGTACTTGGTAAAATTTCAAATTGGTTAATATAGGTAGGCATGGTTTGTTTCGAATAATTGTCCATTGTTGATTTTGTACTGGAAAATAGAGTCTTCTGTATCAGTGTTTACTAGTTTACATATATTTTAGCCTACATCGAGCAGTATATTTGAACGCACGACGAGCAGAATTCTTGAGCATGAAACACGCATTTCTCTGGAGCGAAGACTAAGCACATATTCGAAGTGCGTAGCCCCAAATTTGCTGCTTCGCATTGATTGGTTCGGCTCATTAGTTTCCGTGCTATCCGTAGACACAAGTTGTCGTGTCCACACCAGAGAAATGGAAGGGGAGTAGAACTCGTTTGACAGATGCGCGGACGGTGAGATTTACGCATAGAAATAACACTACAGTGTGGCAAATGGATCTGTGACTGTGGGGCATCGGTAAGGGGAACGAAACAGTATTAAAACATGGCCGGTTTCATTCATGGAAAACCCAGTGGCGTGGTGTGTTGACTGATGTTCGAAAATATTTTTGTCTGAAGAATAATGAGGGAGAATTTTTGTTTATTTGTCATCGTCACAATATTTGCCAAAAAATCTTTTTTGGTCACTTGATTCACCCAATTTTTTTTTTTTTTTAAATCAGGTTCAGTTGAAATATTCAAAACATAATAAATACCGGTTTGATATATGACGAACCAGCGTTAGGTTCCTACTGTTTTTCAAGTTCATCATCATCATCATGATCGTCATCACATGATCGCTATCACTATCTTGGCCCAAAGGAATAATAAGGGGCTCAACTCAAGTCATTGTCCACCCAGGTTTCATCCAAATAAACAATTTTTCTGCCTTCTTGACGATACCTTCTTATTGCGTGGATATATTTGTACCTCCAATGCAATATGTTGGGCCGCTCCATGAGAAATTTTCGTTTATTTTGGCATTTACGCCAAGAAAATCCATTTGATTTTAGTAAACCCCTGAGCGTTTCCCTTGCAAATGGAAAATCTGACTCTTTCTGCAATTTTTGTAGTAATTTCCTGGTGGTCGGGACAACTTTAAATTCAAGATAAAATCTGTTAATCATATTTCGTATCATTTGGAAATCAAAATCATCATTGTTTTCGACCAGTGATTGACGCGGTCTTTTCTTTCCAGGACTGCATAACATTTTATCCGGGTTATTTCTTATCCTTTCTTCATCCTCCTTCCGAATTTTTTTCACAGTCGATACGCCAACACCAGTATAAAGAGACACTCGATCTCGCTTACGTTTGAGAGGCAATTTAAGCGAATTAACGGAGGCGTCCTCATCACAAACCCTATATAGACACAAGGAAAAATTCTCCAAAATTTAATTTATATCAATTTACCTATAAACGTTCGCTATCACTTCTCTTGCTTGGCTATGAAGTGTTTTGCCGTGAGTATATTTGTTCATTATTCCAAACAAATAATAACAGCGATAACAATAATCAACAACAACAACGACAACAAGAACAACAACAAGAACACCAACAACAATAACGAGGTAACAATAATGTCAATAATCAACAACAATAACTTTTTCACAACTATCCTCAAAGCTCAGAATTCATAGATGAAAGCACCGCCACTGAATGTCTAAATATTTGCCATTGTCCGGGGTTTGTTATGATGCGCTGAAAATAGTCACGTTACTCACTATGGCCAATTGCGAGTCCAATCCATTCATCAAAAAAGTGCCATCACATTTGACAACCAATAAGACTCCTTCAAGATACGCCTTTCGACTATTTTCGAGTCCTGTTGCCGCTTCTCCTATGCCCATAATAATATTTGGAGAAAATTCTACTCATTCTAAGATTAGGTCTTGAGAAAACTAGATATTGATTGAAAATAGGTTAAAAACTGTACGTTAATATACTTT
This sequence comes from Orchestes rusci, assembly GCA_958502075.1. Taxonomy (NCBI): domain Eukaryota; kingdom Metazoa; phylum Arthropoda; class Insecta; order Coleoptera; family Curculionidae; genus Orchestes; species Orchestes rusci. Next base: position 54,641,329 of record OY293303.1, on the reverse strand, counting down.
GAACTTTCCTTGTCAATATTTGTAATTATGGAAATCGATTTTAAATGAGCTTTGTTTCACGAAGCAACAGGTTTTGCATTCTGGAAGTTAAATATGGCAATATCGATTTTTTTTATACGAATTCTTTCCGTGGTTACAGATCCGTTTGCCACACACACGCATTGAACTCGATACTACCGTACCTGGAAGGGACCCATCCGTGCTGTTTACATCGAGTTGACTGAAGACAAATTTTCGACTAGAAAGAGATAGAGACAGAAAGGGGTGTCTATCTTTGTCATAATTGCGATACATTGTTGATTAAGGAACATAAGAGGCCCTCAAAATCCGTCATAAAAAATCCAGGACCGTATTTAAAAAAACAAAGTTGATGATGGCTGCTCATAGACGAAACGTCAGTTCTTCAATTTAATAAGGGTATCTTGTAAAGGGCAAAAAGTGGCAATGAAGAAGTTCCATTCATTTCAAAATATCTCTTCAAATGTGGTAAAAAAAAAAATGAAAACAATTTTGAAAAATTTAGGTTTTTTTCGGATAATTTCGGACTTAGTCGGAATTTCTTGGCTTTTAAAACGGCATTTTGTTAAGCATCAAAATACGCAACTTTGCCTCCATTTAACCGACCTTGTATCTCTCACGGTTTTCAAGATCCCCATGATAGACATCCTTATCTTGGACACACTGTGTATCTCAAAACTGTGTAGAATAAATGAGTTCGACTGAATAACAAAAAAGTTTATAAATAACATGTACTTTAGCATGCGCGTAATTTCAAAGTCCCTGCAATCGATTAATATTTTCGATGCGTCGCGACGCTTTACTCTTGGTAGGCGTCGAATTTTCTTAACTGTGAAAAATAACTACTCGACCCCATACATTGACTACTTTTTACAGAAATGAAATATTCCTATTCGTTTCCGAGATATTGACGTGGGGAGTTTTAAGTGAAAAGCCCTGTATAGATCCATCATATCATGATAATTAAGACTACTAAGTATGCACAGAATTGTAGTCATTTTTTCCAAGCAAATCAACAGCTTTTTCAATTTATCTTCAAACTATTTGAAAACCTCCGACTTCGCATAAGGACAATGAGTGTGACAAAGATAGCATCCCCTTTTTAGTCCAATCAAAATATACCTATGCGCCAAAAAAATACGACTTAAATTGCCTCAGTTGTCGACCATTGAACTCGATACTACGTAACTAGAAGGGCCCTTGACGTGTCGACAACTGAGGCAATTTTAGTCGTATTTTTTTGGCGCATAGGTATATTTTGGTTGGACTCAAAAGGTGTTGCTATCTTTGTCACACTCATTGCCCTTATGCGAAGTCGGAGGTTTTCAAATAGTTTGAAGATAAATTGAAAAAGCGGTTGATTTGCTTGGAAAAAACGGCTCGAATTCTGTGCATACTTAGTAGTCTTAATTATCATGATATGATGGATCAAAAAACTATCTGGAAAAATGCAAAATAAGAAACAAATTAGTAAATAATGAAGTATACTTAGATGATCCGTAATTCGATTAAATAGTTGAGAAAATAAAGGGTAGGTGGTAGGTGCAGGGTGATTTATATGTTTAACCTGTGTATTGAGTAAAGTAAAGGTATTAAGGTATAAACTTGGAAAACTATAATAGCTTAAAATAAAAATGAAAATACTTTTATTTTTGAGGTCACATTAAAACTAATAAATATGGTGTTTTTTGATAGGGGGCTTGAGGAATGTCCGAATAGAACTTTTGCATTTCTTGGAGTGTTTACCATCGTCAATTCCTAAAGGGCCCTACTCACACGCCTGCATGCAGCAGGGGAAATCTAGGAGGCAGGGCGATTGGGGCGATTTCCTAGATCGCCTTCTAAGCAGGGCGGTAAGGGCCCCTTCATACCTTCCTAGCATTATTTCAAGCAAGATATGAGAAAACAAACTTTGGGAATGATGTTAGTAGTACCAACGAACTCGAACCGGATGTGAAATTGTCACATTTTCAAAACAAAACGTACTTTACAAGAAAGTTTCTCCTACGGCAGGCCTAGATTGCCCCTGCTGTAGGAGTGTGAGTAGGGCCCTTTTAACTACAACAATTTCCTGTAGGTATACTCAAGGTGAATGTCCTTGTCCTTAATAATTGGAGTTATATCACTTAGCCAAAAAATAAAATCTGTTTTTCTGGAGTGTATTTATTACCACACCCAAATGCACTGCATAAATTAACAATTTTGTTTGGCACCCTAACTATAGAAAGCTACATACTACATATTGATTGAACATAATATTAGCTGCAACACTCAATGTGGCTTTCTTTGTGAAATGTTTGTCTGGTTTTTAGGATAGAATATCTTTACTAAACGTACTAAGATTCTATCCTAAAAAACAGACAAACATTTCACAAACAAAGGCACACTGAGTGTTGCAGTGTGAAAAAGTGTGCACTAGTGGTACATAACAAACACAGCTAATATATTATGTCAACAGATATGACAAAGATAGACACCCCTTTCTGTCTCTATCTCTTTCTAGTCGAAAATTTGTCTTCAGTCAACTCGATGTAAACAGCACGGATGGGTCCCTTCCAGGTACGGTAGTATCGAGTTCAATGTTGTCGACACGACAGGGGCCCTTCCAGTTACGTAGTATCGAGTTCAATGGATTTACGAACCCATCATTTTGAAGTATAGCTGTCAAAATCATGGCCGCATTCAGGGACGGAGCGGATCACAAGTGCTGATTCGCGTGTTAGTTTGCAGTGTTGATACCATCATAGGTATAAATAATAATGTTAGGTATATGGTTAGTTTGGGTTAGTTTGGATGTCTGCGCCCTTGCCGTTCCACAAAAATTGGATGCGCAGTGGTCGAACAGCGTTCTACTCCCCTCCCATTTCTCTGTCTACTCCCCTTCCATTTCTCTGTTTGATCCTCGACAATCGACATTAATGACATTTAAAGGACGTAAAATAGACACTCTTGACAGATATACTTACAAGATGTCTGCGCCCTTGCCGTTCCACAAAAATTGGATGCGCAGTGGTCGTAAAGCGTTCTACTCCCCTCCCATTTCTCTGGTCCACACACGGACATACCTTGTCCGCGATTTATCGAACGATCTGTTCTTGCACGGACACAACCCCTTAATAGAGCCCCACATGAACAAAATTTGAATCTCGATCAGACAACGAGCGTAACGGCTTGGTCTTTACGTTAGTTGTTAATGAAAATTTGACTGTAGGAGTGTTGTGACAAGGTCTTTCACCGACGACGTATTTCACCGACCGGGTTCGTCGTTCCGCACTAACGGGCGGTCGAGTATGCAAAATTAGACAGACACTGTCCGCTGCATACCAAGTCGCTCAAAATGTCGCTCCATGTCTGGGGCCCTAATGACACTACCTGATTCCTGATTCTGTAGGAACGTCGGCAACGGCCGTGTCGTCCGATCGCATCGTTCGGTAGAGAAGAATAGAAAGTCCATTTTGTGTCTTGCTATGATGTTTCTATTAGCCCTGTCTCTTTTTAGTGCACATTATTGAATATATTATTATCTTTGTTGGGGTTTGTTAATGTTTTCCAAAACATAAGGCTATTTATATTTATTTATGTATTTGAAATTTGAATGTTAAGTTTTAGTGGGAGTACTGGGAGTTGGTGTAGTTTTTGTGAACGATTAGCCGTGTTAAATTATGTTTATTAGAAATATATGCGGACCCATTGTTTTTACATTTCATACAAGAGGTAGAAGATGAAGAACGACAAAACTAATTACGGTTGTGAGTTAGTACAAGGTCTCATTCGTCATCTTACACCCCATATGGATAACGGGGCTAGAACAAGGGTTCTCATTAGGGCTGTCAGATTTAAAAAAATAAAAAGCGGGAGGCGAGAGGTTTGATTGTTGAAAAGAAGTTCGTAAAAAACAAATCTTAGCATTATTGTAATAATAAGATAGATCTAGAAATATCATAAACTTTTGTGGTTACTTAATCAAGAACTTTACAAAAAAATAAGAATAAAATACAAAATCACTATATTCTTGAACAAATCAAGCCGTTACTACATGGTACAGACAGGGTGTCTGTAAAAGGTTTTTACAAAATCTCACAACATATTTCTGAGATCAAAATAAGACGATTTTAGGGAAAAATCGGGATTATCCGGGAGTTCTTAATCAAAAATCGGGAGTTGTGTGACTGTTCAAGAAGCGGGGAGGGACAGTAAGAAATCGGAAGACTCCCGCCTAAATCGGAAGGTCTGGCAGCCCTAGTTCTCATCCATGTAAGAATATTGGGGGCACTTGGGTTTCTTGCACAACGCTTGAATCAGAACGCAGGCGGAAACGAGACCTATATAACCTATATGAATCAAAACGCAAACTTTCATGACAAACACCATTCACACCATAATATACCATGATACTACGACAAACAAGATATGCTCACTAGCCGAACGAGTTTCGAACTGAACTGCGCATCAAGCTATCCGGTGACCCAATTGGATAAAATAGCATTGGAAAGCATGGCTTATATTGCGATTTAGTTGAATTCTGATGATTATAGTTGGTTATTTACCCCAAAATGAATAATATGTATTTAGTTGGTTATCTATCTATCCAAAATTGATAATATAATCTACGCAAATCCCACCAGATTGGTTAAATAGTATTTAAAAAAAGATCATATTTTCAATTTTGCCGTTACATTGAAAAAACATTTTTCTAAGTTGGTTTTCGACGTTAGAAAGGATGTTTGAGGTGAAACTTTTTTATGTGCGGTGGGAGTGGAATTTCAAGGTCGCGACACACTTGGTTCTTTGTGGTTTTGTGTGGTTTTTCGTGATTCTATGTTTTTTTCTTCCTTCTTTTGTGGTTTTATGTGTTTCTTTGAGAATCTATGTGGTTCTTTGTGATTATATGCGACTCCATGCATGTGGTTATTTTTTGGTTCAATGTGGTTTTTGTTGTACTATGTGGCTTCTTGTGGTTCTATGTGGTTCCATGTGGTTTTGTGGTTCTAAGAGACTTTTTGCTATTCTATGTGGTTCTAAGAGGTTTTGTCATGTGGTTTCTATGGTTTTTTTTGTTTCTACATGGTTCCATGTGGTTTCTATGGTTTTTTTTTGTTTCTACATGGTTCCATATGGTTTTTGTGTTTCCATGTGGTTCCATGTGGTTCTATGTGATTTTTTGTGTTTCTATGTATTTCTTGTGGTTCTATTTGTTTTTGAGTAGTTCCATGTGGTTTCTATGGTTTTTTGTGTTTCTACATGGTTCCATGTGGTTTTTGTGGTTCTATGTGGCTCTATGTGTTTTTTTTGTGGTTCCATGTGGTTTTTAGTGGTTTTATATGTGTTTTTTTGTGTTTCTATATGTGGTTCTTGTGGTTCTGCGAAAGATTTCTTTTTATTCTATGTGTTTTTTTGTGGTTCCATGTGGTTCTTGTGGTTCTATGTGTTTTTTTGTGGTTCGATGTGGTTTTTCCGGTTCGTTGAGTTTTTTGTGTGTTTTTATGTGGTTTTATGTGTTTTTTTGTTGTTCCATGTGGTTTTTGTGGTTCCATTGCGGTTTTTCTGGTTCTATGTGGTTCCTTGTGGTTTTTTGTTTTTCTACATGATTCGATGTGGTTTTTGTGGTTTTGGGCAATTGCTAATGTCTCTCTTTGTCACAAAAGTCGTCTTCAGAAAAATTGTTTGAACAAATTTTAGCATATTCAACATTAAAACTTTCTTTTTGATAACACTTCTGTATCCATATCTTGCGAATATACTTGGATGTTGAAAACCGAAAGAAACGGTATTTACACGGACGGTTTTCTTTATTTTTCTTATTGCTGCTTCTGCAGAACATCACGGCACAGTACACCATCATCAAATTATGCGAAATTCACGAAATAAGATATTATATCACACAAATATCAGAACAACAATATTTAAATTGCAAACTGACAGAAGCTTGACAACATAACCTCACAAAGGTCACCCGACAAGATGCGCGTGAGCTTATCTGTTTGTCGTAGTATCATGATGATAATATACCATTCACAAATATTCTTCTTCTTCTTTCTTCAGTTTGGCTGGCCTTAACTACCAGGGTTATCCAGCCAAAGTCTCTTCTTCAGGTGTTGATCTATGTTTTTCCGAGATACCATCATTTGTCAGAAATCGCGTTTGTCCGAAATCCCATTTATTTATCACCGCTTCGAGTGAGATCGGGATGCTCGTGAATCTTCGGTTATCTTCTTTGTCCGATATCCCGTTTTGGTGCATCAGAGTGAAATCGACTGAGAGATAGCTGTATGACCAGTATGATGAAATAATTTTCTCTTATTTTTCCATTCATAAAACGATTCCCAAGCAAGGTTGTCAATGTATATATAAGGTACAATGATAAACATGATTATAGAATCAAGCTCATCGACATGATCTTGTTATGAATCACTCATCTTTGTGTGTTTTGTCATCTAATCACTCTCCGGAAGCGCTTTATGAACATAAAAAATAAAAAAGTGTAGGTATTGGTTGCTTCGATTTTTTACAAACATCCAAGCAGTCGTTGGAGCGAGAGTTGGACCCATTAAATTGACACACAAATGATTGCAAAAAAACTAAGTCTAGTGATTGTTAGAATAAATTAAAATCAAAAATAATAAACCAAACTGCTGGACACTGGAACTTATACATTCTCAGGTAAAATTCAATCCAATGTGTTCAACGAGAAATAAGAGATATTTTAATGCGGTTTCAAGATTTTTGAAGCTAATTTCGTCCGGATATGAAGCAGCATGAATGTAGGTAATGGACCATTCCTAAATACAATAAATAACTATGATTGTGATTCATACATGCAAAAAATTTGTATGTGTCTTATTTCAGTTAACATTGAATTCAGACGATACAATACGCCGATTTGGTACTGTATAGTATAACCAAAGGTATAACAATGTTGATCAATAAGGGCGTACACAGGATTTGAACCAGATAGGTTTAAACATTTTTCATAAGTATCTTACTTCTATTATAGCAGCATTCTAGATGTTTTTGTTACATCGCTTGATGATGAAGGTGAAGGAGTCTCCATAGATCAAGAATATTGAAAAATAAGGATGAACATTTGTAGAATAAGAATGAGATCATTTATACAAAAGAAAGTTGTCCTGTTCAACTTGAAATTATCGAATACATTATTAGATTTGTTTTCACAAGATTCACAAGAAAATATTTATTAGAGAAAGAGACGAAGCCTGCGCCTTGATGACGTTTGTGTATATTTCTTGGCTGATTCTTACTCTAGTATACATGCATACACTTTCAAAAATAATCATCATGTTTCGGGGAATGCATCAAACTGGAATGCATTGAAGGTGATAGAGATCTATTAACTAACATTTTTTTTAAGTCACCTGATTAAATTTAGATGCGCAAGTCATTTAATTGTACTCGGTCCTATATAAACACCAAAAAGTGTAGGTATACATAAGTTCAGATGAGTGTCCTTGAATTATGACCAACAAATGAACGAAGCATTCTTGACCAAAAATAAATGCCACCTTTTTCCATAACATTTATTCGAAACTTGATTAGATTTTATCTGCAGTTTTTTGGCAATGCCTTTTGCCACGCTCATAATATTTTCATGAAATCCCGTAATTGGGGCTTTATTGAGACGAGGAATTCAATTTAGAGGGCGCCACATACGATTCATACGAACGCGAACCTATACTTTGATTTAGACGGTCTCAACTTCTTTGTGCTACACTGTATGCGACTTTGGAGATGATATTTTTATTCTCCTAATCTTTTGACATAGAAAGGTAGGTAAACGTCCCAGAGACCACAAATAAGTCCAAAGGACGTTCGAAGGACATTGGGTCAAAATATTCGGACGTCCTGGATAGGTCTTGATTGGGTCCTGAGACATCGCCAGCACGTTCCAGAGAGACCAGATGTTACCAAATTGGTAGTCTTGAGGACATCTTGAAATAGTCGTCCTCAGTACCGCCCTTAACATCATCCTAGGTACGTTCTCAAAAATCATTCTTAGTATCGATAATTTTTTGACACAATAAACTCGCGGCTTTCACATTAAAGTAGCATGCGACGAGTGAACATTGCTACTAGGTTGTCACACTCACAACGTCGCATGCTACATTGCTGTGAAAGCCGTCCTAGTTTAAATTATTGGTTGGTGATAAAAAAATAAACAAGCTATCAAAAAATATTTATTTGAACAATAAAAATTAATCTTTTGACTGGTACAAAAATAATTAGCACAACACTTCTGAAGAAACATGTGAAAACATATAAAATAAATAAAATTCTTGAAAATTGAAGCATGATTCTCACTATTTCTTCTTTTCTCTTGTATCACAGCTTAGAGTGTATCCGGAGATCGTCCCGACTTCTCTCTTCTCTCTTGCCTTAATTCTTTCAGAACTCCTTTTAATACAGTTCTGGATACTCATTTCCACCTGCCTTTTGTTATTGACTCCAGGCATGCCCCCTTTCCGCCGCTTCTGCAATAAAAACCATTGTGTGAAATATTTAGTTGCTATAATACAAAATAATGCATGCTCCAATATAAATTGACACAATACATACTGAACCAGAAAGTCATTATGTTACAATCAAAACGTGCATGCGGGTAGGCAAGACTGGCAAAAACAAGAAAATTTAGAAAAACCACTAGCCAGCTGCAGTTATTTGTTGTCTATGCAATTTTCCTGTAATAATCATTTCTTCCCGGTTCATCTTCACTCAAAAGTTAAAACTCTTCCGATTGAAGACTTTTCTAAGGATTTTTTCCCCTTTCTCCCCAACCAGCTATACCTACTGCGAAAGAATTTCATCTTTAATGATGGATTGGATGATTCGTTTGATGAGGTTGTTGAGGTTTGAACCTCAAAATTTTGCAAGTTCATTTGCCTGAAAAACGTTCATAATTATGTAAGGTATTCCTAAGCAAAATAAAAACGTATAAGGTTTCGGAGATCAGAAAGATAAAAGTAATTTTTCGATGAAATGAACACTGTTCAATTATCATAACAAAAAAAGTTCATGAGAGATAGATTTGTTTTCATATGTTTCGTTATAAAATAGCTCATTCTTACCACATCGTCAAAATTCTGTTCCAAACACACGTATTCTTCGAACAATCCTATTTCTTCCTCTGTTCCAATCGGGAAAGATATTTCTGGAAACTTTACAAATATAGAAGTGGATCTAGTGTAAGTTCCAGGTGGCTGTCTCTGCATTAGCGATTTGTTAACCGGCCTCACCCGTAAATAAAGGGTGTTTCAGAATAACATTCTAATAATAAAGGGGGTGATTCTTGGGCTCATTTTAAGAAAAAAAATTCATATGAACGAATGTCCTAAACGCCTTAACTTTTGAGATACAGGGTGTCAAAGTTTAAAAAAAAAGATACTTTTTTTACAATAACTTTGTCATTACTGTAGATATCTTTATGAAATTTGAGTCATGTATTTTAGGCATTAATACTCATTCTTTGATGCACCAACAATTTGATTATTCTGACCAGTGCCGTCCATGCGGGTTTTGGTTTGCATATTTTTTGGGAAAAAAGTTAAGGCGTTTAGGACATACGTTCATATGAATTTTTTTTCTTAAAATAAGCCCAAGAATCACCCCCTTTATTATTAGCACGTTATTCTGAAACACCCTGTATTATGGATCTAGAAGGATATAGGTTCATATTTCAGTAGTCTCAATCTCAATACGACAGATTATTCACAACTTACCTTTATTTATCACAAACCAAAAACACAGTACACAAATCAACCACCAATCGACGGTGAAACTGAGCCCTGGCCGTAGTCTGTAACAAGGGAAATTGAATTTAACAATCAACAAATAGACGTTTCCCTTTACTGGTTTAGTGAAGATATTCTATCCTGAAAAACAGACAAACATTCCACAAACAAAGCCAGTGTTGTAGTGTAGAAAAGTGTGCACTATCGGAGCATAACAGACACACCTATTAGGTGTGTTTGTTATTTTGGTGTAGGGTAGGGTAGTGCAGACTGCTGGTGTAAGTCATGGCTGTATCAGTGTAAAGGAGATTCAACAAACGCGTTTGTGCAGAATCTGCAGATATTCTAACCTAAAAAATAAACAAACAAAACAACTGTGTGAACGATGGATGATTTGTATAGTAAAACAAAGTATTATGGATTTGGGACTATATTATTGTCTGAAGTTTGCGACGATGATGATGAATCTCATCTAGAAGTTCATATGATTTTGAAGACAGCTTAACCGTAATAATATTCTAAATACACTTTACCGCAGAAGAAGCAAAACTGTATAGAGAGAGTTTTTTGAGACGTAGTGCTTCTGGTTCCGGCCTATGCGGATATTTGATTCAAAAAGCATTTTCGCATTGGCAGAGCTTCATTCAACGAATTATCTTGATATCTTCAATTTAGTTAATACTCAATCAACAGTTTTGGGTTGGGTTGGATTCAGGCTAGCATCGCTCTACCAGATAAGCCACTGATGCAGCTTGGCTTGGAATCATGATCGAGATCACTGTGTGCGAATTCCAAATCTATATAAGCATCAGAAAAAGAAATTGAATAAGAATAAAAAAATATAAATGGATACAAAGCTTACCAGTTTTGCATCTTTGTAATTGTATCTCTTGAGTGGATGAAACGATTTCATATGTTTGATCGGAGTCTTTATCGTATGACTGTTTAAATTCACTTTCACTATTTTCATCACCCATTTCAATTCATTTGATAAGATATACACTGATTCTTCGCTACAAATTTTCCTTTTTGTTCATTTATCTTTATTATAAGTCAGGTTTAAGACATGGATTGTTTACCAAATACACGAAATAATCTCCCCACCCTATTCTAGACTACGCTGCACTTGTTACACCTCCTCTTGATCTGGGGTAGCGAGTGCAGTAATAGCGGCAAACTACCCAAATATAACAAACACTCTACACTACTTGCACAAACAGCATAACAAACGCCGCATGGTAGAAAAGTGCAGTTTCTTGTGCACTTGTGGAGGATAAGAGACACACCTATTGTATTCACTATTCACCTGTCAAAACAAAGCAGGAAAACCTGAGTTTTGGAGAGAGACAGACCTCTATACCAAAAAGATCACCCCACTTAGTTATGCAATCCGCGCTGTTATTCATCAATCTAATTTGCCTCACTTTTGTATCATGTCAGGGCCATATATCTAAAGCCGTATTTGTTTCGTCAGAAGGATTAGTTCAGTACGAACTGAACTGATCCAATCAGTTCTCTTGAGATCATAAATACGAAAGACTCCAATAAAACACTTGACAGATGAAAGAGAAGTTAGGAGTTAGGTTATGCGTGCATTGTTTATGTTTACAACTTGAACCTTCTACTCAACAACTACTGTAGAATTTTACAAAGTCTCACGTTGTTGCACTCGCTTCGCTTGAGCTTTTGTTTTTTGTTGTTAATTTATTTTTTATTGAAGTTCTATCTTCAAAACAATTCCCGTGAGTTTTGAAACGTTCTTTTAAACAAATACACCAATGATGTGGAGAAAGAAAACAGATCTATGATTGGTCTGTTATTGCATCTTTTATGAAGTATTCCAGGTCCTTCATAATTTTATTTACTTATATTGATTTTATAAGTCACAGTCACAAACCAGTGGATTTAAAAAAAAAAACAAAAATATTAGGTTAGGATTCTATATATCTAATAGCGTTTTCGATTGGTAAAATCGGGCAGCACTGGTGCAACACTCGGGCAATATTTATGTTCGATTGGTAGAAATCGAGTGGATTTTTATGTTCGATTGGGGAACCGGGTCAATGAGTTTTGCACTCGGTGCAGATTTTTCGGCACGAGGTCTTTGAGCTCGTGCTGATGGTATAGTGCAGTTTTAGTGCATTAGCAAAATTGAAAAAAATCATGAAAAATGGTGGATATAAACGTCGCGTGAGGTGATTCTGTGAGTGGACAACAGATTTCGATGTAGAGTTATTATTGTTGGAATCTAGTAGTGCCGAAAAAAGAAAATACTGGCGTTGACGAGTTATGGAAAACGAGTACTCACTCAAAACTGAATTAATTTCATTTAAGATCTGGTGCATATACCTGATTTCTCAAAAAAGTTGTTCCTAGTACCTATCTATGATCTATATAATACAAAACTATTGATTGGTCTCAAGATTTTTTCATTTGGCAATGAGAATAATGGACTTCTTATTAGTTTAGTTCAGAGTCACTTCAGCCGCTACGCAGAGACAACATAATATTAGATTTTCAAGAAGTTCAATGATTCCAATTTTAATTAAATCGGAATTTTACCGTGCAATATTATAGCACTCGATGAAAAATGTATGTTCGATTGGGATTGCCCTAGAGCAAATTTTCATCAAAACTGGTTTTGCCCGAGGCCAAACCCAGTGCAACCCTTGTTCTCCCAATCGAAAACACCATAGTGATCTGATCCAACTCATCTCAACTGAATTTGCAAAATCGTTGGGTTACTTCGATCACTTTAGACTGAATCTCAGTTCACTTCGGTTTAGGGTCATTTCCCAAACAAACACGGTTCACATCACTTCGATCGATTCGGATCAGTTATATTATGCGAAACAGATACGGCTCTATATTAATAACATCATATCGTATTCATTTTAATGGAGCTTGCAGATCTCTTCATTCTCTTGTCATGTTCAAACCTTAGTAGTTTATAGACAAATTTCCTAGAGGGCGGGACTGCAAGAATGTTTGACGTTTCAAATATTTTCGCATAACCAAATATGGTTTTTCTTACAGGTTGAAGTGAATATCGTGAACTAGATATGAAGTGCTAGTGAATATAGCAGTGTAATTAAATATAATTCTTAGTTTAGATGTAAACAGATATTGAAATCAGGACCACGTTTTTGGATATTCAATAATATCAAGGTATGTAGTTCGAATAAGTTTTCAAACAAACAGGGTTTAGGTTATGTTTTGGTTATCCAGTTTAAACTTATAAAGAAATATCGGGGAAGTTATACTTGGTGATTTTCGTATTACTCCCAATATATTCATATACGTCCATTATCATAGGCTTATCATGAATTTTTCTTAGAGAAGACTTTTCCTAAACAACCCAGTGCTAACTTGAAGTGTCTTGAACATATTGAATTTCCTCAAAAATATATTTCACTAAAAATAGTCTGCAGCTTATCTCACATTTTAATGAAAGACATCACTATCTAACATTTTTTGCTTAATGAACCTAATTACAGCATGTGAATTCAAGTGATGCTAATCTTCAATTCACATTCATAAGGGTATTAATTCTCAAGTTTTTAAACATGGGACCTCACTCCTTCATCGCGCATTTACCAATATCAGCCAAAATAAAATAATCATGCAAGCAATTTTTCATTTTGTATAAATATCGAGGTAAATATTAGCTATCTTCGTTTCTGCATATCACTTAGGTATCAATAGCAATAATCATTAGACATAAAAAATATCAGAAAAATGATTTTTCAAATAAGTACCTACCCACGTTTTCAATTTAAATTTCAATCTTTAGATTAAGGAAAATACACTAAATATAGTATTGTATTTTCAACAAGAAATTACGTCTATTAAGTACAAGAAAAATCCCGAGAAAAATCTAGTAGCAAAACACTTATTTTATGAGGAGCATGAATTGTATACTTATTGACAATAACAACAAATACGCTTTCAAAAGGATGTGTAATATTTATTCTTCGTGCTAAAAGGTCGAACAAAAAAAAAAGATTGTAGTGTTTTTTGTAACATTTTATAAACATTCAAATGATCATTGATATATTACTGTTTTTTAATGGCACACTCTATATCTCCCGGAATATATCCCTAAATATTTAAAAATACTTAGTTCTTTTTCTCTGATTAAGAAAATAAAGTACACATGCCCTTTCTTTTCGATAGTCTAGCGTACATTGGTATAAATATGATTATAATAGTTTCGAGCCTCAATATACTCGCGTTTATCAATTTTTTTCCAATAATGGTCATGGTTCCACTCGAATTGTCAAATGTATTGTGTGTGAATATTATTCCTTCAAAGTAAGTTGGTAAAAATAAATGAATCTGTTCTTGTTGATTCCAGTAATTTATTAAAATAGCAGTTTTGATTGAGCCAAAAATATTCAGCTTCTTCTTGAGTAAAACCACATACTTAAGTAACTGCCAGCTCATTAACTCATCATTTTCCTCGCTTTTGATGATAGGAGGAAAGTAATGTGATCATGAAACCGTTACTTTTTCGAAAAATCATCTTCTTGACTGACGATAACTTCCTTGGAAACCATACAAAAACAAATACTTACAAAAAACAAAAAATGCAAAATTTTAATACAATTTTTTTGCAATAAACTTAAACCATTTGAATTTGTCTGCATTTTTTTTAACCATTGCTTTTATCCGAAAATGTAGTTTCGTATTTCACTTGATATACCTTATACCCGACTGTAGGTATTTTCAGGGGTATTTTGGATAAATTTGATCAACCAGATTTTGAGAGATTCGTTTCCTTATTTCCGATTTATTTCATTAAGTACGTGTAAGTAAGTACCCACTTTGTATTGTTCTTTTTTTAATGAATTCGCAAATGGCGAGGTAGATTTCAAAACTAAAATATTTTTTTTCCAAAATATACTGCGAGTACTCACCAACCGAGCCACCAACATTCTTCAACATTCAAATACCTACAGAAAAAAAGATATTGATTTTGAAATTATCAGCAAATTAGCAATTATTTTTTATGTACAGTATGTAGGTATAGTCCGAGGCCCCGTGATTCGAACGCCTCAAAACGCCCAGCGTAAAATGATCGAAAAACCTGAATTCTGTTATCCGAACTAGGATGTGCACGCTTCTGCCGAAAAGATGATGCAACGTTGCTTTCATTTTGAAGTATGTAATATGAATATGTATATGTCGAGGTATATGTATAGAATACCTATGTACAATAAAAATAAAGCCATAATATAGCCCGAGATATAGCCATTGAATATGTATATTATCATTATCTGTGATGGGAATGTAACAAGTACCAAGGAATGTATATGACGTGAGGTTGAGAATTATATCTATAATTAGGTTTGTAGATACCTATATGTTTTAACCTTATTTCAGAAATACATATTGTACATTCCTTGGTACTTGTTTCATTTCCACCACATACAATATAAATACTTTGTGGTTATATTATGGCTTCATTTTATTTATATTGTACACAGCTATTCCATACAGCGTGTGACAAATTCGAGTACATACATATACAGGGTGTTACTTAATGGTATGTCATAATTTTAAAGGGAGTTCCTGGATAAATTTTAAGTCGAAAAGGTCATATAAACTTGGGTCTTCAAATGCTTGGTTTTTAAGATACAGGGTGTTAAAGATCTATTTTATTTTCAGTTTTTAATACATTTTCCAAAGATGGTTTGAGATATTGAACTGAATTTAGCCACAGGATATTATGGTATAGCAACACACTTTTTTAATTTTTCTATTTTTATTTTATTTTTTAATTTTTTTTTAATTTTTCAAGACCCAAGTTTATATGACCTTTTCGACTCAAAATTTATCCAGGAACTCCCCCTTAAAATTATGACATATCATTAAGTAACACCCTGTATAGCATTGGCAACTCGTGTTCGGATTATACCTAAACATCTTTTATTATGAATCCCCTGATGAATCCTATAATCCGAACGTTTTGGTGAACAGGAATACACTAGTTCTGGAAACTTTCATTTATCAACCCATTTAGTATGTACTCACTGTATTTCAAAATCCAATAACAAAAAGAAAACGGCATTTGTAAAATATATTTTTTATCAGAAAATTGACCCAGGGTAACCATGGAGTTCAAAAAACAGTTTTCTTCTTTTTATTTGGAAACCATTGTTTTTATCGGAGTTTTTATAATAATTATACTAAATAGAGTTATATACTGTATACAATTTGTATCCACACACTTACATTGAACAATTTTGAAATCTTTCTGTTTTAAATATTTTCTGAGAAACTTGAGTTTCTTTGACGTTGAAACAGACTGTACGGAAAGTATAAGATTTTAATGAGAACATTTTCCTCGACATTTTCGTTTTTCTTTTCTCTAAGAGTTTGAAGAATCTTTTTTTTTTCTTGCTCGATTCAATTTCATTGTTTACCCGCTCGACATCCCACAACTATTGCAAACCAAATTGAAATCATCCGTTATTAATGACGTGACATTTTGACCTATGAAAATATTATTTAGCCAACCGGAAAGCTTTAAACAAGAAACTGACTTATTTTATTTTATAGATGTCTTTCCGGGTTGTCAGAAGTTCCAAATTCAGACATGTCTATGGTCAAGCTTTGAAGAGAGAACAATGCTATGACAATATCAGGGTCTCCAAGAGTTCTTGGGATTCTACATTTTGTGCTGTGAACCCTAAATTTATAGCCATTATCGTCGAGAGTGCTGGAGGTGGAGCTTTCATTGTTCTCCCTCAAGGAAACAAGGTAAGATTGAAGTTGAGAAAATGATGTTTATTCAAGATAGCAAACTGATTCAGTTCCATTCATTATTCAATTGAGAAAGAAGTCGTTTCTCTGCCACCCCACATTGCCGGGCTAATGTTTCTTATTTGAACAGATCACATAAGCACTGAAATGAAAAAGAAATATAATTTTCTGCAAATAAATAATATCTGTGGGTCCGATAACGTAAGGAACCGATTTTTTGCACGGATTAGAACTTGGTGAAAATGACCCAATCTTCATGATTTCTTCAAAAATTGGTAATTTTTGCCAAGTTCAAAATTTTATGGCCAAACTATCCTTTGTTCAATTGTTGTGAAATTCTCAAGACGTTCAGTGCTTTCAATTTAATTTGTCACACTTTCAAAAGGCTGAAAAATATGTATTTTTTGAGCTGAAAGGTCGAACAAAAAAATGGAAATGTAGGGTTTCTCATAATGTTTTGTGCTATTGACTACAATCTTTTATAAACTATCAAATGTCAAAATTATTGACATAACACAGTTTTTTTAAATGGCACACCTTATATATTAATACATATTTATTTAGAAAGACAAATATAGAATATAGCACAAATGCCCTTTCTATTTACTAGTTAAGCACAAATTAGTATAAATATGATTGAAATTTTAATTCTTCAGCATGAAGATACACGAGTTTATCTATTTGTTTCCGATGTTGCACTCGAATCGTTAAATGCGAGGTTTAATGTTATACGTGAATACTGTTCCTTAACAGTAAGTTGATAAAAATAACTAAATTTGTTCATTCCTAACTTGAGTAATTCATTAAAATGCTGTATTAACAAACCTGAAAATTTTCTATATCTTACTAAATATTCTGAACAAGACCTAAAACATGTTCCATTTAAAAAAATAAAGTTTCGTCTGATAACTTTTTGACCTGACCCTGTATACTAATTCCGAAGGCAAAATCGAGTTCTACGGGAAAAGTTATACAAGAAACAGTTTTCACATTTTCCATAACTTATCTGATAGTTTAGATACGAGGGGTATCTTGAAATGCAACATTTTCAGTTTAGCCCTGTATCTTAAAAACTGAAAGGGCTATGAAAATTTTGCAAACGGCATCTTCAGTTTCACGAAAAACTAGCACACTGTCGCGAAAACCGCAACTTTCTATCTATAAGAATAACGGAGATACAAAAGTACCCAAAATGGGACACCCTGTACAGGGTTATGGATTATAAATGCCGCCCCTCTCTAACTTTTTAATTTGACGGTTTAGAAAAAGGTGTTCCAAATAAAAGTTTCATGGTTGAAATTGAACTTTTTAATAACCTGTTTTCACATATACAGGGTGCTCCAAAAAGTCTAGGCGAGATCCAACTTTCTTATTTCAAATTGATACCCTATTTTTTTTTTTGATATTTGGATTCTCCTTTTAACTCTTAACATTTTCTATGTAGCATATCCTATACCTAAGTTTAATGTATAAAAAGATATTTGATATT
The DNA here is from genome assembly GCA_958502075.1 of Orchestes rusci. NCBI lineage: Eukaryota > Metazoa > Arthropoda > Insecta > Coleoptera > Curculionidae > Orchestes > Orchestes rusci. Next base: position 54,623,311 of record OY293303.1, on the reverse strand, counting down.
TATAAATTGAATAATAATAATTTATTGTTGTGAAAATGTCAAATATATCTATGATTTCGAATTATTGACGCTCGTATTGACGAAAATGCCACGTCATTAAGTACTTTTAAAGTGTAAAAGTATCAAAGTATAAATAATTCTTCATTTGATTCAAAAGATTTTTTTTTATACAGGGTGTTACAAATTCGATGGGATAGCATTGCTAATTCCTAAACCATAAGAGATACAGCGTCGGTTAAATGGAGGCAAAGTTGCGCATTTTGGCACTCAATAATATGCCGCTGAGAAACTTTGAAAATTCCGAAGACTTCCGGAGATATCCGGAAAAAATCAATTTTTTCAAAATTCTTTTTTATTTCCTCCTGAGTTAGTTTGAAGGAATTATTGAAAACGAGTGGTACATTTTCATGGCCACTTTTTCTCCTCTTGAAGGTAGGGTGGTCGGAATTTATATCCGACGTTTCGATTTTCCGCAACCATCATCAACTTAATGTTTTCAAATACAAACCCAACTTTTTTTATGCATTTTTGGATAGCTCCTGACTTCCTGAACATCATGATGTGTCACACTTGTCATTCCAAAATATGCAGAATTATAATTCGAGATTTTTCAAAATCAAACCTCTTGATCTCTTTGTAATGCAATGCGCGTATCGTAGTCATGGTAACAATAACAACTTGTCACGCCTATGAATAGTTTTGATGATCAAAAACTAGTCGAGAAACTGTTTTTAAGCTGGAGTTTTATTATTCAAGCTCCAAAACTATCCACAGGCGTGACAAGTTGATATTGTTACCATGACTACGATACGCGCATTGCATTACAAAGAGATCAAGAGGTTTGATTTTGAAAAATCTCGGATTATAATTCTGCATATTTTGGAATGACAAGTGTGACACATCATGATGTTCAGGAAGTCAGGAGCTATGTTTTAAAAATAACGCCATAGTACAGGGTGTCCCAAAATATTTGTGGCAGACTAAACTTGTATTTTTTTAAATGGAACACCCTGTATATAAGAACTCTGATTATTTTTCTCGTACGATCATTTTGATATAAGGTTTAATGGGTCTAAAACTTGAAATGAAGAAATGGGTGGCGATCAAATTTGGAAAAGGACTCATAGTTGGGATATTTGTGAGGCGAAATGTAAAAAAGTATCAAAAAACCAACTGACTCATAAAACATTACTTATCCTTGAACACAATAATCACATACATTTTGAATAAAATTATTTGTTGGGGGGTCAAGTTTTGCAAACACGACTTGGACACAATTTTTTCAAATGGAACACTCTGTATATTATATTTCCATCTTGAAGATAACATCATTAGCTTTCCAAAATCACCATACATCAAACATTTCTGATCAATAGTTTTTTCAGAAATCACCCGCGAATACAAAGTTTCATCATTATTTACTCAGTTTATAAAATTATGTGGCTATGAAGCCATGACAATATCACGAAGGAAACAAAATATTGATAACTAGTCAAAGCTACTACGTATAATCACCGAACAAACAACAATAAGAAGGATCACTCTGTCAAGCGCGCGAAACCGACCCAAAGATTGCCGAAGTTCCCAACACCATACCCCGTCCATCAGGTCCGAGAATGCCAGTCTGTACAACGACCGACGTTATCAGTTTATTATGGAAAGCGCTGTCAACACGTGATTTTCAAATATCGGGAACGTTATGTTCTGTGCTACGAAAACGATGTGCTCCCGAATGGCTCGACGGGCTGTCTCTTGATGCTGCTACACAATAGAGTGAGCCTCTTGTTATTTTTAAGTTAAGTGTCAGTGCCACAATACGAATTAAAAAGAACATTTTTTGATACCTACTTGCTAATTAATTGATTAATTAATTCATTCATTAATTGCTAATTGATTAATCAACTTATTCCTGATGTTGTCATGACTTCATGCATGGCCACCTATAGCTTTATAAACTGGGTAATAATTTTTGTAGTACTATGAGGAACCTTTGTATTAACGGGTGGTTTCCGAAAAAACTATTGATCAGAAAGTTGTGATGTACGGTGTTTTTGGAAAGCTAATGATGTTATCTTCAAGATGGAAATATAATATACAGGGTGTTCCATTTGGAAAAATTGTGTATAGGTCGTGTTTGCAAAACTTGACCACCCTGTATAATAACAAATGATTGTATTCAAAGTGTATGTGATCATTGTGTTCACGGATGAGTTATGTTTAATGGATCAGTTGGTTTTTCGATTCTTCTTTCTATTTCGCTTGAAAAATGGCCCAACTATGAGTCCTTTTTCATCTTTGATCGCCTCCCATTCCTTTATTATAAGTTTTAGACCCAACAAAACTTATATCAAAATGATCGTAAGAGATGGGAAAAGTGATTAGAATCCTTACATACAGGGTGTTTCATTTAAAGAAATACAAGTTTGGTTTTGGTTTGTCACAAACTTTTTGGGATTCCCTGTACTATAGCTATATTTTCGAAACATAGCCTTTTTATAACTCCAAATCATAGCCATTTTGACTAACTATAATGTACGAAAAAAATTTATCCAAATTCCTCACCATTTTCCAAGCCATTTTCCCACAATCCTCCACCCCATCTTGGTTGCGCCACCCTGTATAAAAGTATATTGATTAAAATCAATTCAATGTCATATAAAAAAAAGGGAGAAATAGGAGACTCCTATTGTCCTGATATCCAAGAACCGTCAACCATTTAAATTTGTATTTTCTTCGGTATTTTCTAAAAAACTAATCTCCTGCAAATAATTTGAAACGTTGATTTTATCAAAAGATTGTGCCTATGGTGCATAAAAGCTTTCTCTTCATATGATACACGGGGTGTCCCACAAGTATGTCCCGAGGTATGTTCCAAACTCTCAGAATCGTAAAGAAGAGGTTGCAATACATAGCATGAAAGTGCCTTATAACCGAGATTTCTAAACCCATGCAAACGGGTACATAGAAATTTACAGTGCGTCCCAAGAAGTTGTATAGGTACATATAGTAAATTCCAGGGTAAACTTTTTTATTATTAATCTTACGAAAAAAAGTTCTTCTCCATAAAAAGCTCATCAGATCACAAATTTTATTAGTCATATATGAGGTATGCCAAAAAATGTGATTTTTGCTCAAGAGTTAAGTACCTTTATTTGTAACTAAATCAAAATTTGTTATTGAGAAAAGTTGTAGAATAGAATACTACGTTCAAATGTCCGATTACACCTATCTACGATGAACATCAGGTTATGTCATGTCTTACAAGTTTCTCAAGTTTGATTCGTAGGGAACACTTTTTTATCATTAACTTAACGAGAAAAAGTTATCCTGATTACTGTTTGAATTATCTTTTGACTGATTTTCATCGTAGATAGGTGTTATTCGAGGGGTATTTCGCAGGGGAATTTTCGTGTACAGTCTCTAGGAATTACATAAGAAATTAGAGGAATAAGTGTAGAATCAGAGGAATTAGTGAAAAATTAGAGGAATTAGTTGGGAAATTGTAAGGGAATTGCAGAATTTATGGAGAATTACATGAGAAATAGGAGAATTTGTAGGCATCCATGGCCGGCCAAAACTACATCGGCACTCTTGCTCGTCAACTTAACCTCACTCTTTGTTTGTATTTCGTAATTTTATTTTGTTCCAGAATCAAAAAATAGGTATATTGGAAATAATCAGATTTTGTTCTTCCGATGATAACACAAGCCGATTCAATATTGCTTATTTTGTTTTGATAATGGAAGCATGAAGTGTACAGAGTTACTGGGATATAAAGTGCTTATGAGAGGCAGAGTTCAAAAACTAGTTTTATTCAAACGATAATACGCGAAAAACGCACATTTGTCAAAATTACCGTGAAAAAGGCGTTTTCGATGCCCCCTATATGTTAATTTTCAATATTTTCCATTTTTAATTAAAAAAAAATCTTCGGATGCGTACAAAAAAGTTAAAACTATTTAAATGAGTGGAAAGATGTCTAAGTGACTGATATGGATTTTGCATGTCAAACAACCTCTTTATACGAAATTTCCTCAAAATAACTTGATTATTTCAAAAGTTATTTGAAAAAATCAAGAATTAAATTTCAACTTTGGCACCCTGTATCTCTCTCAATACCAACTAGCGAAATTATCCGAAAAAAAACGAAATTTTTCAAAATCGTTTTCATTTTTTTCTGACCACATTTGAAGAGATATTTTAAAATGAATGGAATTTTTTCAGTGCCACTTTTTGCCCTTCACAAGATAGCATTGTAACACCCTGTATATTAACACTAGTTTGATTGTTTTCTGACAGGGTGAGGCGAAATACCCAAAAAAATCTGGTAAATCATGAATGCGCTACAAAACTACAGAGCATATTTGCTTGATTCATGTTTGACCATTTTGCAAGCCATTCTGTGACCTCCAACCTAGTTTACGTAATAAATTTGGTGAACTAGAAGTGAATTAGTCAGGAATTGGCAAAATTAGGGGAATTACTCTGAATCACTAGACATTCTTTGAAGTTATTATAGAATTATAATATTATGTTAGGGAAATTAGAGGAATTGGTAACAGTTTTGGAAATAAGTGTACACATTTTTTTCTGCGGTCCACCCCTCGGGCCGACGCATTCATTTAGCCCCGGAAAGAAGACATTGATATTGTAGATAAAGATTTCATTTCCTACTTACTTAGTAATATTAAGAGCAAATATGATGAGTTTGAAAGACAATAATTTTTGTTTCTTTGTAATAGAAACATTTTTTTTGTTGTATGTGAGAATAAATTGTTTATTTTTTCCACCGTTTCACGAGCTTTTTTAATTTAGTACATTACTTGATTCATATATTTGACCATTTTGCGAGCCATTTTGTGACCGCCAAGGAAGCCTAGTTTACGTGGTAAATTAGTAGGGAATTAGTCGGGAATTAGCAAAATTAGGGAAATTACTCGGAATTACTACACACTCGTTAAGGTTGATGGAATTATAATATGTTAGGGGAATTAGAGGAATTAGTATGGAATTATAATATGTAAGGGGAATTAGAGGAATTAGTAGTAATTTTGGGAATTAGGCCTTGCGGTTCAGTTAAAGGAATCATGTGATATTTTGCTCGAAAATTAAAAAATATACTTGCAGCACGAATTAGTGTACACATTTCTTCTGCGGTTTGCCCCTCGGTGTAATTGGATATTTGAAGGTAGTTTTCAATTCTAATCAACATTTTCAAATAACAATTTTTGATTTTGTCATTAATAAAGATACTTTACTCGATAATCATATTTTTTGGGAAACCTTGTATATGACTGATAAAACTTGTCACCTGATGGTTGCATTTCAGGTCTTAGGCTATGCAGAGCTTTTTAGAAAGAATACCCTTTTTTAGTTGAATCCTATATGTTATATATAAATGTGAAAGTCTGTATGTTTCTTTCCCCAAGGCTTTTGAACCGTAGCACAGAATTATTTGAAAATTTGCACAGTTATTAGCCTCTACCCAAAGATGGTCTAGGAAAAAAAATAAAATAATGAAAAAAAAATAAAAAAAATAAGTAAAAAAGTCTATGTTGGTTATGTGTAGGTTCTATGGGGTATACGATCCGCGGGAGGAAAAGAAAATAAAAAATAAAAAAATAGAAAAAAATTAAAAAAAAAATGTTTTGTGATTAGTTAGATACGGCCAGCGGGAGCAAAAAAATAAAAAAAATGAATTGAAAAAACTGTGTTATTATTATCTTATATACAGTGTGTCCAAGATAAGGATGTCTATTATGGGGATCATGAGGGAAGAGTATACAGGGTGCGCCAAGGTAAGTGGCCTATTAGAAAATCTCGGGAAATAAAGAGATTGGGATTCTGAAAATTTGTATGCTGAGATTTTCAATGTAAGTGTCAACTCGCTTGTTTCAAATGCAAAGCCCTATATATTATTACATTTTTGGATTCTACGTAAATTTCTAAACAGATTTAATACGTTCCAAAAATTGAAAAAATAAGAATATTTGGAATGGAGAATCTTATACAAGGTAAGGTCAGGTTAGGTTGCGAAGGGTATGCCCTGCCCCACAGTTTCCTGCTTCGCATTGCTTTAACTCGGAGGCCAAATGGCTCATTTTGATCCCTTGTTTGAAGAGGTGTCCCCTCGGTCTCAACCTGCAGCTTTTCTCTTAATCGTTCTAAACCATCTCATGGTTTTTACGAAGTTCAGAACAAAACAACTTATTAGCACGATGTCTACATTTGCCGCTTCCTCCAAGTCTTCAAGGTATTATTGTCCCATATTCCTGAGGCGTCCTTCCTTCAGAGTTGGGCAGTGGCACAGTAGATGTTCTATCGTCTCATCCTCCTCGATGCAGTCCTTGCAGAGCTCATCAGTCCCTAGGCCCAATTTTCGGAGCATGGTTCCGATTTCACAGTGTCCTGTGTCTACTCCCACAAGGGTGCTGACGGAGGATTTGCTCTGCTTTAGTAATTTCCCTGTTTTTTCCATATCCAAGTTTGGCCACAGAGCTCTTGATGTGTTGCAGTCGTTTCGATTGCTCCACCTGTCGCTGTGTAGCTTTACCATGTTTTTATCTACTGTTTCTTTCAATAGTTTGATCGTTGGTAGCGATGTAGTTTCCATTTCGGCTTCGTCCTTTCTTAGTCCCAATTTCGCCATTTCATCTGCGATCGTGTTCTCTACCTGAAAATCAACGATAGAGTTTCCCTATTTGCGGACGATACCAGCATTACATGGAGTGATTCTGATACCTTGTCCCTGCATTATAATATTTCCAAAGATCTTGTCACAATCAAAGCTTGGTCTGATTCCAAGTTCTTGTGTTTCAACGTTGATAAAACGGTAGCCTTATCTTACAAAGAAGCTCTACAACCATTACTGCTTTATGACTGAAACATCAAATACGTCGAGTCAGTAAAATTTAAAATAAATGCCAATTTTAAGTGGTCCGCTCATATCGACTTCTTGTTAAAAAGGCTCTCTTCGGCTTGCTTCGCAATTCGTTCAGTTTCTAAAGATCTGAATATTTCCTCTGCCAGACTCACATACTTCTCTTCAGTTGAATCTAACCTCCGCTACGGCCTTCCTTTTTGGGGCTGCTGTACCATCGAACAATTCCACAGCATTTCCAAGTTGCAAAAGAGAGCAATTCGCTATATATTTGGTTTAAAGAGCAAGGCTCACTGCAAACATTACTTTGAAAAATACAGCATCCTCACGCTTCCTGCTCTATTTGTTTTAGAGACAGCCTGTTTGAACACCAAATCACCTCTCCTGAAAAGCCACAGCATAAGTGTCCCACCAGGAATTCGTGTCTCGATATCTTCCTACCGTTTCCCACCTCCGATCTAACAACAAATTGTCAAATTCTATCATTAACAACGCCAAGAAGCTATACAATCATCTCCCGCTACACCTCATTTCTATTCCCACATTTGCTAGCTTCCGTAAAGAAACGGAAACCCTCCTCCTGGAAAAAGCTTTTTATTTTCACGGAATAGTTCCACTTCTCTGTTTGGGCGCCATAAGCGGCGGTTTCACAATATCAGTATCCATATTTTTCAGGGGTCAACAATCGCCTAGTTTGGTAATTCATACAACACTTGGGTACTTCCTTTGTAAATAATACCAACTAAACATTGCTTTATTGCAAGCGAAGCGGAAACTAGTAAGGTCAAGTTCAAAATGCACCGAGGTCGCGCAACTCGACTGTTGTTTATTTCCTGAACAGAAAATGGATATCAACACGTTTTGGTTGCAATAATATGAACAACCCCAAGTTCCTTGTTTGATATTTAAATCAAAAATAATTACATGTTGCAGGCAGGGCGGAAACAAGATGACTTCAGATTTATAAATAAAATCTCGAGTTCACCGATTTTGCACACCCCACCTGATGTTTATTTTTTGAATGGGAAGCGAAAAAACGTGAGCAATCGTTGGTTCCTTGTTCGATATTTAACACCGCAGTATCATTGTTCTCCCCATAATTGTTGATTTTGCTATGTTATTGTTTTACTGACTTGTCATCATAACATAACTGGAGGTGTGCCAATGTTTATTGTTGTCCATGAGCAATTTCCATTTAAATTTAAATTTCATAAAATATTGGGAAAATACAGTGTCTCCCAGATTCGTTTCTCTATACAGGGATCTTGGCTCCTATTATACCTACGTCAAAGGTTAAATGGAGAAAATTTTAGACTTTCCTCTAAAAATACTGCATTCGATATCCGAAAAAACCGAAAATGGCGGATTTTGTTTTTTGCCAGTAAATCCGAAACGGCTAATTTGACAGCTATGAAAATGTGACATTATCTGGACACCTTTTCAAGACGGATTAAATGGCGTTCATGATATGTCTCGATCTTCTTTTGTTTTCCCGCAACATGCCTCAACTTCCATTTTTCTTTTTCGATTTTTGGAAAGAGCGTAACATTTTCAGTCTAGTGATGTCTCACAAGTGCATAAAAGATTTGAGTATCTTCGAAATATCACAATACGTAGTTGGGACTCAGTCTTATCCAAGGAGGCCATGATTTATTTGTCGCAAAATATGAATGAGTACTGTATCAGCTCAAGGTCTACGCATTTAGTGTGCAGCAAATGTGTTCAACGCATTGAATTTTCAATAGAACATGGACATGCATCGTGACATTTTTGACAATTAGCGACTGTTTTTCGTACTACTCTTACAAGTTTATTTCTGTTAAAAGTTGACCAAATTAATCATTATTATTCGATTTTTCTAAATTGTGTTTTATGAGGCTGCCGTCGTTCGGGATACGAGGGATACATCTCCAAATACATTGACCTTGCCGAAGGAAACCCGACATTTCTATTGGACCGCAAGTACAGCGCTAACATGACTAGCTTTTCTTCATTTGAATAGAGAAATAGAGAATACCGGGCATTTTTGACAGGTTTCGACAATTTTTTAATCAGATTTTTTATTTTAATTTGAAAAGCGTAAGTACTTATTATCAAAACACAACCATCATACTGAATTAATGCCCGACAGGTCAGAGCCTCCTTGGATGAAAAAAAAAAGATTTTGCTTATAAACCAATTTTTGGACAAATGAATCATGGCCTTCTTAGAAAAAAAGGCCATGACATAACTACGAAATGTGATATTTTGATGACACTTGAATCTTTTACGCACTTGTGCGACATCACTAGACTGGAAATTTTACACTCTTTCCAAAAATGGAAAAATCCAATATGGCTGCCTTAAGAAAAATGAAAGTTGAGGCGGGTTGCGGGAAAACAAAAGACGATTGATACATGTCATACACGCCATTTTATTCGTCTTCAAAAAGTGTCCAGATGATGTCACATTTTGACAGCTGTCAAGTTACCCGTTTCGGATTTACTGGCAAAAAGTGAAATCCGCCATTTTCGGTTTTTCGACGATAATTCCAAAACTAATTGACCGATAGTAAACCTGAAGCCGGATATCGAATGCACTAAGATTCCTCTAAAACTTTCTCCATTTAACGTTTGCTGTAGGTATAATAGGAGCCAAGATCCCTGTATAGAGAAGCGAATCTGGGACACACTGTATATTTGTACTAGTATTGTTCTATTGTTTCACGTAATGTGTACTATCATCATGTTTTGTATTGTTTTCACTTTAGCATTTTGCATTTGTATCTGCTTTGTCCATAAAATTTATTTAAATTTTTCTGTGGCAATAAAGCATATTTGATTTGATTTGATTCAATATTGCTATGTCCAGGAACCCAGCATAGAGCGAACTTCTTGATCCTGATCTAGGACAATACCTCACGGCAACTCATCACTACCTTTGACCTTACTGTATCTAATTCTAGTAGTCTCAACGCTGCTTTGCTGTCTGCATCTTATACAAACTCACCTTTGTTTTCAATGCTCCATAGGATAAAATGATAACAATTGGGGGTTTCCATGTAAAAAAATAGGATTTTTGGCAGTTTTCTCAATTTAAATTTTGACCCTATTTGGCCCTGGGCCACTTTGTAATAATAGTTTTTAAAATGTTGTGAAAAATCTTTTAAAGAAGGTCCATTTTAACAATAAATCCAATACAAATTAAATAATGAAGGCTTTCTTATACGAAAAATTTACTTTTAAATAAGAGCCTACAAACGTAATTTTTGATATAAAAACTAAAATATTTCAAAAACGCTTATACTTAGGTATGGGACATGATGCATAAAATTTGTCTAGATTTTAACGTAGAAACCAAAAATGTAATAATATATATAGGGTGTCCCATAATTAGTGGACAAAACTTCAGCTCTCTATTTATCGGTCGAAAATAACCTAACTTTATCATATAAACATATACCGATTTTTTAGGGAGCTACGCCACCTCAAAGAGGGACTCCTGAGGATGAATTTTTCGAATCATTTTTGAAATGGTTCGAGATAAAGTTCTGCAATTTTTGAATCCTACCAATTTGATTATGCTGAATTCAAATATGAATTCAGAAATTTGATTACTTGGTCAGAGTCTGAGGTGTATCATTTGGAAGGGTAGGTATGAAAAATTAACTGAAACATTTTTATCAATCATCATTTCGTCTTTTTTTCTACAAATTACAAAAACTTGAGGTTTTTACGCAAAAAAAGTTGTCTTAGTTTGTATCGCTAGGACGCAACATTCTCGAGAAATTCGTGGGGTGATTTCTGAGGTATTTTTATGAAAAAAAGTTCTCATAAACATTTGTCGAAAAATGCTTAAATAGGGCACCCTGAAGATTTCCTCAATATTTCCGAAAGTGTGGCATTTTTCGACAAATGTTTATAGGAACCATTTTTTCATGAAAATACCTTATAAATCACTCCACTGGTTTTTTACCAATTTTTAGGAAACACCCCGTTTTATGATTATTGTGGCTACTATACAGCTTAATTTTAAATTACTTTTTCTCGAAAATGGACCATCCTAGCGATACAAACCAGGACGACCTTTTATGCGTGAAAAACTTCAAGTTTTCCTAATTTGTGAAAAAAAAGACGGAATAATGATTGATAAAAATGTTTCAGTACATTTTTCAAACTCACCTCCCCAAATGATACGCCTCTGACCAAGTAATCAAATTTCTGAATTCATATTTGAATTCAGCATATTCAAATTATTATGATTCCAAAGTTTTAAAACTTTATTCTGAACCGTTTCGGAAATAATTGGAAGACTCCATCCTCAGGTGTCACCGTTTAAGGAGGTATAGCTATCTAAGGAGAGGATTGCCGATATACAGGGTGTTTCAGAATAACATGCTAATAATAAAGGGGGTGATTCTTGGGCTCATTTTAAGAAAAAAAATTCATATGAACGTATGTCCTAAACGCCTTAACTTTTTTCCCAAAAAATATGCAAACCAAAACCCGCATGGACGGCACTGGTCAGAATAATTAAATTGTTGGTGCATCAAAGAATGAGTATTAATGCCTAAAATACATGACTCAAATTTCATAAAGATATCTACAGTAATGACAAAGTTATTGTAAAAAAAGTATCTATTTTTTAAAACTTTGACACCCTGTATCTCAAAAGTTAAGGTGTTTAGGACATACGTTCATATGAATTTTTTTTCTTAAAATGAGCCCAAGAATCACCCCCTTTATTATTAGCATGTTATTCTGAAACACCCTGTATGTTAATAAGATAAAGTTGGGTTATTTTTGAACGATAAATGCAGGGCTGAAGTTTCGTCCACTAATTATGGGACACCCTGTATAGGGTGTTCTATTTGAAACAAGTGAGTTGACACCTATTTCCGGTATAACCGGAAGTAATAATCTTTTCATTGGCATAAATAGCTATATAAAAAACTGGCTGTAAAATAGATAGAATAAAATAAACATACAGGATACAAAAATACAAAAAAAATAATATTAACAAAAGTATAAAATACATCCTGAAATGCTCATGAGAATTGTCTCAAAACTGATAAGCAAATTATTTTCTCCTCAATGAAGGCGTCATAGTTTCAGCCCAAAAATCTTTTTACTCTTATTAATTATTAATGTTATGTAAATTACTCCTTACTCGTCTAATAATTTGTTACAGTTCTTTAAAAAAAATTATGCATTCTCACAAATTGAGCAGTTTTTGTTTTATTTGACCTTTTTCGTGAATGCGTTGTTTTACATTTTAATGTTTACGTGTGCTTTCTAATCATATACACTCCCCGACAATAAGTTCCAGACAAGAATAATTTGACACAATTTGATATCCCTGTAACTTTTTCAATTTTTGTCCGATTTTGACAAAATGTTTAACAAAGTGTAGTCCTATGTCTCGAGATAATACACTTGATTTAGGTTTTGGAAAAATATTGATGGCTTGGTCATTATAAAGGGAGGAACAGAAGCTACTTTTTAACCCTTGACTTTTCAACACCCTGTGGAAAAATTTAGCGGCAACATTTTGCTTCATTATACTTTGTTGTGAAGTACAATCTTTTTTCAACAAAATGGTTTTTTGATCATGTCAATATCTGCTTTTTTAGAGAAGATACAGATGTTTAAATAAAAAGCTGCAGTTGTTCGATATTTTATCAACAATGGATGAAAACATTCTTTTAGACTTGCTTGATCAATTTTTCTAAAATTCCATATTGTCCCAATTTACCCAATGTTCCATATTGGGCAAATTGTTCTCATCGAGTGGTCTAAGGCGCCATTCGACAAAAGTCACCGGAGAGGTAGTACGCGGTGATCGGGTTCAAATCCCGAGGTGAACAGAAATTATTTCTGTTCGACATTTAATGGTATTCTTATTTGCTAACGTTACTGAGTAGACTGCAGTATTAATAATTACTGACAGTCAAAAAATTTAAATAATTAGCCTAAATTAATTGGTCCTGCTAGTTCAAATATATAACTAGGTGATGTTCTCCATCATCAACTTAGTTAGAACTACAGTGGTCCTGGGGTTGGCGAAAACGGCCTTTAAGGCCTACTCGCCGGGCAGTAGTTTGCCCCCCCACCCATACCAATACCAATACCATTCATGATGTGGACTGGGGTATCACTACATGGCAGTACAGATCATGTATTAATTGTAAATGGGAAATCGAACACATGGGATAGGTATGCTAGGATTGCTAGGTTGACATGTTCGCAATAGACATCTGGAAACCTTGTCTGATTTGCGAGAAGCCCTTCCTGAAAAACAGCAAATATTTCTCAAGAGCCATCAAAAGCATGTCATTCACATGGCAGAAGTCATAGGGATACGAGGTGACAATACGCGCTATTGATTTTAGAACAGTTGTTCATGCAAGTCTATTAAAATGTTTTCATTCATTGTTGCTAAAATATCGAAAAACTGCAGCATTTTTTTAAACATCTGTATTTTCTCTAAGAAAGCAGATATTGACATGATCAAAAAAACATTTTGTTGAGAAAAGAGCGCACTTCATAACAGAATATAATGGAATTTTGCCGCTCAATTTTTCCACAGGGTGTTGAAAACACAAGGGTAAAAAAGTAGCTTCTGTTTCTCCCTGTATAATGACCAAGCCATCAGTATTTTTCCGAAATCAAAATCAAGGGTAACATCTCAACACATAGGGCTACACTTTGGTACAAATTTGACCAAAATCGGACAACAAATAAAAAAGATAGGGATATCAATTTGACTCAAATTATTCTTGGCCGGAATTTATTGTCGGGGAGTGTATATCAAAATAATCAAAATCCAGTTTTGTCAAAATTTTATTAAATTGAATGAAATTATTGAGCAAAAAACTTTGTCCCAATTGTTGAAAATCTCGGCCATCAACTTTCTGGCATAATCTGCTACATTTTCTCATTTTCTTATTGTTTGATAAACTAAAGCATTACTTTTAATTATTTCGAAAGCAGCTTGTATTTGGGCTTACAAGACATCTTCAGTCTTGATAACTGTTCCGTCGTATACCAAGTTTTTCATATGCCCCCATAAAAAAGTCTATTGGATTCAAATCCGGCGATCGAGAGGGCCATAGGTATGGTTCTCCTCGACCGATCTACTTTTATTCGAGCTTTTATCCAAATTTTTCTGTCAAGTAATCTCTAGAACCTCTATGAAAAAATAATAATACGAACCCTGCCGAAAACTGCTGAATATGTGTGAATGCATAATTTTGTTTGAAGAACTGCCAAGAAGTAATTAGAGGTATAAGGAGTAATTGACAAACAGGAGAAAGTAATTTGCCTATCACTCTTATCAGTTTTGAAACAATTTTTCTGAGCATTTTAGAATTATGTAATTTTAAACTTTCATGCCTAATATTTTGAAAATTGGGTATGTTGAAGATCTATCTTTTGGTCCTGACTTTAGTTCTGACGGGATTAGGTACCGATTATTCTTTCATTCAATTAATTCCGATCCATTGGAGATTTCAATGGAGGCTATCTCGAAAACGGTTACCTCTAGAGACTTTAACAAGGTACACTTTTTTTGCGAAAAAAAGGTTGGTAAATCGATTTTTTCAATATTCACATCGATGCACCAAACTGAAAAAAAGTTTTGATAATTTAGATTTACTAGTGATGAGGAATAATTGACAAAAGTCGAAATGAAAAATCAATGTTTTAGATCCTGTATCTTGAAAACCAAGTACTTTGAGGCTATATGTCCCCATCTCAAGTTTCATAAGAAGGCGAGATCTTCATCGTAATCGGTTGAATATGATTTTATCTGAAAAGATTTGAATAAGAATAGACGTGGGGATGGAGGATGCTAAAAAGGGGTACAAAACTGTGGGAGATACTTCCTTATAAGAAATGACGTGTACATGGCAGTGCGATGTCGACAGATAACTAATAAAAAAGCGACATGCGATATGAAAGAAGACGGAAGATGGGAAGATTTTTTTTAATCAACTATTGCCTAATGATATCAAAGAAAAGTAAATTATTATTTTCTCATAGAATTTCACTTGCCCATCAAAATTCAATGAAATAATAGATGTAACATCTCATGAGAAATTTAGATTAGTTGGAGAGAAGTTTCCGGTGAAGCGGCTTCATACTAACTACAAAGCATATCTTGATAATTTTATTATTGTTTCACAGTACTTCTTCGTCGTCTACAGTGGATATACTGTAGGGATAAATCAACTACGTTCTTCTCCTACACATGAACTATTTTTTATTTGTGATTCTGGCAGATTTTTTGTTAACTTTATATCTATGTATGTGTTTATTAGCGAATAAACCTACGGAATAGTCTAAAAATAACAGTCCAAAATATTGAAATGTAGGCACTTGGCGTACGTGAGGATTGGACCCAGTCCAGATTATAAAATTAGATGGTTTTGCCCCAAAAATAAACGTGGCATCTTTCTACCTACCTGTTTGGTTTTTGTTTAATGACGTGATTGATAAGATTGGCTGCTTCAATTGAGAGATAATTATCTTCCGGAAACGTCCTGCTAATTTCAATTTCTTTTTTTTAGCCATTATTTTAATATGATAATAATAATCAAAGTAATTTTCAACATATTGACAGACTTTACTTTTTTCAACACTTGGCAACATCGCTTATCCGTTCAACCGGCTCAACCATTGTAAGCGTTGATCCGTGCTATTGTCTATTTTGAGTTATTGCGGCTTTGAATTCTTTGATTTTTTTTCCAATTAAAACGTTATTTTTCCGTCCTTATCTTGATTTCTGGACTTTTCACATATCAGTAATTTATGCGAATGTCTTGACTATTTATCTTACTGTTTTCTTCAATAACGATAGGGTATCGTGAAAGTAATCTTTCTTCCATTTGACACCTGGCCTTTTTCATATTCCCAGTGATATTTGAATGAATAGGTCCAAAAACTATACATGCACTTGTAGATAACTATATCGGATAAACAATTTCATAAATTGTTTATGTCTGTATTGTCTGTGAGTGTTCTTGCGATAACTCGAGGATGATCAAGTCCTAACATATCAATTTTCGGACTTCCATCGTCTTAATTTTATTTTGGTGGTTTGTGAAATGATTATTTTATTTTGTACTTTAACTTTTGACATTTTCGAGTGTTATATTTTTATGAAAATCTCTTATTTTGGAGGTAGCTATTTTTATATGCTTTTGGAATAGTTTAACCGCAATGTGGAAGTAAAGAGGACTGCCTAGTGCTATTTTGAATAATACTTTTGGCTTATCGTATTGCATACTAGAAATAACTCGATTAAAAATAATATCTGTATACCTGCTCATGTTTACGGAAAACTCGTAAAATTAAATATTCAGGCCTATAATACATTGATCAATATATCCGCTGGAATGAACATGCCATGGACATTGAAACCTCCAAAATCACCAGTCGAATCAATTTTAAGATACTGAAATTTTGAAAATCTTTCAATACGAACATAATCAGTGTCTTATCGTCGACCTTTTTTCTGAATTTGTTTTTGAAGTTTTGAATTTTAAAGGATTATTTTTAAGTGCAAGCCTTCTTTTTCATGAAAAAAAACAACAAATCGTTGGAGAGCTAGACCATTAGACTACGATTCAACTCTTAGAACTATACACAGACGATATCTTCGTCTCTCTCAGGCTATATGAAGCCCCCACGCAGCCCGAGAGAGAGGGTGACTTCGTCGGTGTATAGTTCTAGTTGAATCGTACTCTACTATATCACTAGCTCCAGAAAAAATAAAGTTCTACAATCACACTTACATGAAAACATATCATTGTAACTTCCAAAGATTCTTGAATTGCTACCCTTAAACCTAAGAATGGAAGTTGAACAACATAGGTCCACCAAATGCTTAAATTTCGAAAAAAAAGAATTTCATCATCCACAACTATGACCGATTTGAAGTTTTAGCCTTGAAAATGAAACTCATTATGCCGTACACATTAAAACTATTAAACCTGCTTCCGCTTCGTCCGGACGGCGTATTTACGTTTTATACCATTCTTCAGATGACTACCATATTATAAAGTAGTATGATTTGTATTTGTAAAACGTGGATGTGTTTACCTCAAATCATACCGCGGTCCGCAGTACAGATGAACGTCATTCTACGTCATAGTAGGATATGAAGTTACAATAATCGCCTATTTCTACTAGAAACTATTCCGAGTTTTCGAGGCTATGTATACATTTTAGACAACTGGTGATGAGGATGATTCAAGTTTCTCTCATACAATAAAAAATAAGAAGGGTAGCAGTCTACAAAATGGTCGTTCCATTTTATACCTTTATAAACAATGCCACCTTTATAACCACGTTTGATCGTTCAAATAGAGTACAAAATTACTTGCGCATATAAAAGATACGGCCATTCAAAACAGAATACCTGAACTTGGATTCATTTTTACCAAATGAAAACCAACTTAATCTTACCCAAACTGACCTGATCTAACCCTAACGCTAAACTAACTTGAAAAAAAAAATTTTCTTCCAACTCTCGTAAATTCCTCTTTTTTAGTAATAAGAAAAGCATTTTTTTGGTATTTAGACTCCCTACATGTGTACGCCGCGGGGGTGACGGGTACCCTTAGAGTTTCAAATGGAAAAGGGGGTCGAGTGACACGTGATATTTTTATGAAGATTATATTCCCAAAGTTTCAAGTAGCTACTATTTATTATAATTTATGATTAATCATCATTCTTTGTTATATTGGAGGGGAACCTAAAGAGACACACCCCGCACCTGTCACCCCTTCTCGAGGGGGAGATCACTTGAAAAATCTGTACAATAAAATTCCTTTTTCCTGAAAAATTCCCTGAAATTCCTCAGAAGTTGCCGAAATTCCCTGAAACTGCCGAAATTCCTTCGAAATTCTCTGATAAATGTGATTTATTCTGTGACGTCTTAAATAAAAACACGTAATTTTCTGAAACGTTTCATTGCTAAAACAAAATAAACAAATACTTCTACTTTTTTGTCCTGGAAAAAACCTTTGCTTACTGGTGTACCTAAATACGTTGAATAGTTTTCTTCATTGATGAATTTTTAAATTTGTTCATTAATTGTTGCTATTATCAGTAGAAATAATAAATAATAATATGCTATTATATCTTATGAAGTTTTTCGGAATTACTTTTTGTTTTTGCCAAAATTTTGTAGATACAAAAAAACATAACAAATTATCAAAGAAGGAGATCAAACTCCCTACAAAGTGACGCAAAATCGAACAATCCATGTAGAATAACCAAAAGCCCAAAGGCTAGGGGTTGCGAAAGACATGCATTTCTCTCCCACAGATCCAGACACCAATAGATGGAGATGCTGTCCCGAAACCTTCGTATCCATGTAGAAGTTGAAGCGTTTTGAAGAACTTGCGGAAATTTGGAGAAAACGATTTTTTTGACAAAAATTGTTAAGAATGTTTTTGTGGCATATATGGACAGAAGGGAAAGTGAGAAAAGTTGGCACCAGGTGGGACTCGAACCCACGGCCTTGCCGAATTTTCTGAAATAAGGGTACTCGACTCTTGTACAAATTTCATATTTTTTGGCCTACCCTGTATGCTGTTTGAGTTGCAACCATTCTTAGTGCACCTAATATGATTATCGAACATGCACCAACTTTCGGCAATATTTGTATTTTGGTTGTGCAGTTAATAAAAAAAAAATCCCATATGTTGCACACTCAACTGACCACACTGTATATAGATATGTAAGAGCACGTCATAGACGGCAGACGAGATCGTAGGGTAGGGAGGAGGGACAGGTTTTTACATTCCTTGCAATGGGACCTACATTTTAACATGGACTCCGAATCACGGTCCTCGACCCCCGGCTGGCGAGTGTGTATCTTTCTCGTTCCCTACGAAAATATCCGATTCTCTCCGACCTGGTTACCGGCGTGAATAGGGAGAACAACTATACCTTTTGCACTCTGCCTCGTGGGTTCCGCTAAAATACCAGGCATTCGACTTTTTACGGTCTACTGCCATTGCTGGGGATCGAACCCAGCACCGGGCCGGTAACCACTTACTGATTCAACGCTTTACGTGATTGGTCAGCGAAAAAAATGTGGAAAAATAACGTTTTAATTGGAAAAAAAATCAAAGAATTCAAAGCCGCAATAACTCAAAATAGACAATAGCACGGATCAACGCTTACAATGGTTGAGCCGGTTGAACGGATTAGCGATGTTGCCAAGTGTTGAAAAAAGTAAAGTCTGTCAATATGTTGAAAATTACTTTGATTATTATTATCATATTAAAATAATGGCTAAAAAAAAAGAAATTGAAATTAGCAATTTTCAACTATTTGTTTCAAAGAATTACCTGAAGATTAAAAGTGGTTGCGTTCTATGATATGATGAATCATATTTCGGAAGAAGAATCCAAACAGACCAAAACTTACCCAAATTAACCAAAACTAACAAGCTAGACAGTTTTGTCGTTCATGATTCTCAATGCTGAGATGTCGCATACGAAACATCCATACAGAGCCTATTCAGAATCAACCTAACGTAAAATGTACCTAATTAAACTTAAATTTTTGTCAAACTAACCCAAACTTACCAAAACTAACCCAAACTAACCAAAACAAACTCAAACTAACCAAACCAACCAAAACATGATGCAATTTGTTTGCAAACACAAACTAATCAAAACTAACCAGCTAAAAAGTTTTGCTCAGATGTCGCTGACGCAACATCTGTTTTCGCTAAAAAGAGCCTATCCAAAACCAACTCAATCTAACCCCCATTAACCAAAAGCTACAACAACCTCATTGGCCTAATGAATGTATTGAATAATAATATGTAAAATGACACCATTACAGCATGAAATTTTGATAGCTATATAGATTTCTATTCAACTAAGAACTTCACACCGACGATGTGTTCGTCCCTCTCAGGCTATATGAGGCTCCCACGCAGCCTGAGAGAGAGAGAGGGACATCGGCGGTGTATGGTTCTTAGTTGAATCGTTGTCTACTGGAAAACACCGAAATAAAATTGAACATAGAATTGGCAACGTCGTTCACAAAGAAATCACACAACGTCAACTGTCAATTGATTTCAGCTTTCAGCTGTTATGTTCATACTACATACTAAAAAGTGTATCCATAAAAAACAAATAATGTTGTATTTATGCAAAACTATTTTCACATTTTTTCCTAAAATAGAATGTATTTAGCGTCAAGAGTGACTTATATAAATGCAGAACTTCGGCAGATTTTGTGATAAGAAACAAAAAGGTTAGGAAATAAGGAGAGTTTAGCTCATTTCTCTGAAAAAACTGAAAATACTGCAATTTTTTTTTTGTTAAAATATGTTTTAGAAGGTCTACCATCACTCTGTAAAAAGAATTTCATGAAATGCGTGGGTCGCTATAGAACACAAGAACCACGAGTTTGTCAAAAAGTATGGATTTTTCTAAAGACAAAAGTAGTCAATATCTAAAATTGTTATTAAAAAAAGTTGATTGGTACTAAGAACCATGTTTGAATATGTAATTTCACCCATTCACAATGAAAAATAGGTTATTAGTGTTATTTTGTATCATTTTTTGCACATTATGAATGAACATTCCGTGGGAATACTGCCAAAAGTGACCAAGTCAAAAAAACATACTTTCTGAATAATTGATGTTTAAAATAATAATTTTTTTCAATTTTTCTCTAGAGTTTCATCAAAAATACTACTTTTCTATGTACAGGGTGTTCACAGATAAATGGACCCCACATTAACTTCTTAATTTGATGTTTGGGAAAAAAATGTTTCGAATGAAAGTTAAATGGTTCAAAATGAATTTTGTGAAAACAATGTTTTCACACATACAGGGTGTTTCAGAACCTCTGGGCGTGGCCCAACTTTCTTATTTCAAATTGCAACCCTATTTTTTCATTTGATTTTTGCATTCTCCGGAAAATTCCAAATATTTTTCATACAGCATACCCAAATCCAACCAATAAGAAGATATCAACATCTAAAATTTGCGAGCATGTTTTTAAATGTATGGTATTATTTGGTAACCTTGGAAACGGGGTAATTGTTCATAGATGTCAACTTCTCAAAAAATATTTGAACAACGTACAGGTTGACCCAATTTTATTCGACAATATTTAAAATTTAGATTCTACTGATTAAAATGAACAACCTTTATTTTATGGACATTTATTTTGAAAGACGACGAAATAGCCCCTCGAACCATGACAAAATCCACTCAAACAATAGGAGTTATATCCATGTTTAAAAAAGCTTCTGAAAAGAAACTATATATTTCAAAGATTTTCATAGAATAAAAATTCTATGTAGTAGAATCCGAGGTAGATTCTTAATTTGAAATATTGTAGGATAAAACTGAGTCACCCTTTATGTATAAAGAGAATATTTCAACTTTTTCCCCTTCGCAATAAAGCATGTTCCAATCTTTCTTGACAAGTTGACATCTATTAACAACTACTTCGTTTCCAAGGTTTCGAAATAATACCATACATTTTAAAACATGATCGAAAAAATAGCAAATTTCTGACGTTCATATCTTCTTATTGGTTGAATCTGTTTAAAATTTTGCGAAGATCAAATAAAAAAATAGAGTTGCAATTTGAAATAAGAAAGTCGGACGAAGCCCAGAAGTTCTGGAACACCCTGTATATGTGAAAACCTTGTTTTCACAAAATCCATTTTGAACCATCAAACTTTCATTTGAAAATTTTTTTTCCCAAACATCAAATTAAAAAGTTAATGGGGGGGTCCATTTATCTGTGAACACCCTGTACAGAGCGTATGAAATATGCAGTCAGTCATTCACAGTTACTATTGAGTTTGAGTTTTATCAACATGATCACTATTGTCTGTGTGGATTACATGATTTTTTTTACTTAACCATAATAATCTCATGCATTTTGCGGTTGTTTCATATTTTGCATATACCTATAAAAAAAATATACAGGGTGTTTCCTAACCTCTGTGAAAAATGAAAGGGGTGATTCTTCGCTTAATTTTAAGACGAAAATGTGGTATAACTTTTTTTCGAATTTCGCTTTGTTTCCAAAATGCAGGGTGTTTAATTTTTTTTTTATTAGTTTTTTATTTTTAACATTAGGAAACACCCTGTATACCGCGTGCGTCTCATAAGGCAATGGGAGGAATTCTCCGCGAGGAAGTGAGAGGGAAAATATAATCCGCACAGAAGAATCTCATAAGTCTATCCTTGGTTAGGATCTAGATGTTATAGCCATGTGCGAAATACTATTTTTGTACAACCTACACGTAAAGTTCACTTTTTAATGCATGCAAAGCAGGCGGAAAGTAGCTAATTTTGGCAGCCGGGCCTAAAAGTACTTTCGCGCCCGCGGGCGCAAAAGTAGGTCGCTTAGCAACGGTTCCTTGGATCCCAACGCCTCTGAAAATAATAACCACGTGACAGTCTAGCATACTAGAGGGAACTAATCACGTGACAATCTCGGTGACAATGAATCCACACCACAAAAGAATACGGGAACACACCTATTGTAACCATGATTTGACAGTTGTCACTCGTCAGTTGTCTGATTTGTCAGCAGTGTAGTGCAGTGTATCGATTATTTATTTTTGATTTTCATAATTATTCTTTTTTAAATGATAACAAACTGGTTGTACAAAAAGAACTGTTTGCACCACGGACGAAAGTTGATTTTGACTCGGCTAATATCTGCCCTCGCTTCGCTCGTGCTGCTACTTACACCCTCGTCAAAATCATCTACTTTCCGCCCTTAATACAAAATGTACTATTTCCTATTGGCTTGGTTAGACGGAAAAGGATAAGGACGATCGCCAGCTGAACTGGGACCTGATTCTTGAAATATATCGAACGAAATTGGCGATTTGTATTCAATTATTATTAAAATCCGTATGCGACTTTTTTTGTGCGAATTGACTTCGAATGGGTCAAGGTAAGCTGATTTAATTTTAATTATTTTTAATGTTTTCACAGTCTCTGTTGCAGTTTTTGATTTCTTTGGGTTTGGGTGTGTTTATTTATTTAATTTGATTTGCAGTTTAGTTTTCAAATGAGTCTATTTAAAATGGCTAATTGGGAAGAAATATCCCTCTTGAGAGCAATAAGGGCAACAGAAAATGCCGATATTGATCGCAATAATCGTCAAATTGTTTTTCAACATTGACATGCTTTTCAAAAACCCAGTAATAATCAGTTCAACAAAATTAGTCGTCTATCCAAACCTTAGATAGGTGAAAAAAGAGGATACCTCGCAATGTAATCGATTGTGTGACATTTTGGCTCCTAAAAATGACGAAAGTGTCAAAGTAGAAAACAATTTTTATAGGACGAGTGGTGAACATAATATTTTTTAACAAATATTTTTGAATTTCACTTTGGTTTATTGATTACGTATTGCAGATTCAAGATCCACAAAATCAGTAAAATTCACATAGTTCAAATCTACGGACGCCATTTTTTGTAGCCAAACAAGCTAAAAACGGTAACACTTTCGATGTATGAGATTTATGTTTGAGTTACGAGTCCTCTTTCTTCTTCCGTCAATGATCCAAACCTTAAGCAGTGATCTGTTAAAACCACTCATGACACATCCAACAAGATTGACTGCCTCAAATATTGAAACAAAGGTAATTGCAAAGATATCTAATATCTAGTAGCAACTCATAACAAATTCAATCACATTTTCTTGGCTTTTTCAAAAGTGAATCTATTCGTGAATTTGCCAGAATTTGATTAGGGGTGGTAGCGTAAGTGAAAACCAAAGAAATTTAAATAAATAACGACATGATTTGAATAATAAATGTTCAGTCAGTTTTAGGTGTATTGTGAGTCAGTTCATAGAAAAGTAATTCAAATATTATTTACAGTTGTCTCTTACCTTCTTTTCTATTATTAGGTGTGTTTGTTATCTTCCACCAGTGCACACGAATTTACACTTTTTTACACTGCTACAATCAAAGCCACGATTGTGAAGTGTTTGTTTGTTTTCAAGTTAGAATATCTTCACTAAATGTACTTACGCAATTGGTGAATTTCCTTTACACTGGTAGCCATAAGTTACACTAAATAACCCAAACATACCTATTATTTTCGGCTCAAGAGTAGAATCGCAATGTTGCCAAATTGTATGATCGAATCCATTTCGAATAAGAAATCGAAAACGAAAAATTGTCAGAAAGCGTTCAAGAATTAAGAGTTTTGATAGTATTCAGATCTTTTTTTCGAAAATGCCGGTGTCCCATATATCCGATTTCTGACGGTACCTACGATAGCAAGCATGTTAGATTTCAGTCGACATCGGGCAAAAGTTGAAATAAATTCTACTGACGTCGAATATCTTATAGATTGTTAAAATTATGCGGATAAAAATTGACGCAAAAGATTCTGACCAATAGCACTTTCGTCGGATCATCGTACCGTCGGAAATCGGATGCATGGGATTCTGGCTCAAAACATTCGAATATGACTAAAATCCGTATGACGTCAAGAATCGGGTCCCTGCTGAACGGAAACATCGCGCGTCGATTCAACTGCTGATATCAGCAATGAAGCACAGTTTCAGCCGTCGATTCAAAATTCTCGCGATCGATTATTCGCATTATTTCGATCTTCTAACCAAGGACAGACTTATGTGTACAGGGTTATTGCTTATAAATGCCCCCCCAATCTAACTTTTTAATTTGACGTTTTAGAAAAAAGTGTTCCAAATGAAAGTTTCATGGTTGAAAATGAAATCTTTAAAAAACCTGTTTTCACATATACAGGGTGTTCCAAAAAGTCTGGGCGAGGTCTAACTTTCTTTTTTCAAATTGATACCCTATTTTTTTATTTGATGTTTGGATTCTCCTTCAAATTTTAATCATTTTTTATGTAGCATATCCTATACCTAAGTTTGATGTATAAAAAGATATTTGATATTTTATAAATTGAATAATACTAATTCATTGTTATGAAAAAATGAAATATATCTATGGTTTCGAAGTTTTGACGTAATTGTGTTTGTAGGATATACCAAAACTTCTCTGATTTTAAATTGATACCCAAAAAATGAACAAAAAATAAAATAACGTCTTATATAAAAAAAAATCTTTTGAATCTAATGCAGAATTATTTATACTTTGATACTTTGATACAATACGAGCGTCAATAATTCGAAATCATAGATATATTTGACATTTTCACAACAATAAATTATTATTATTCAATTTATAAATATCAAATATCTTTTTATACATCAAACTTAGGTATAGGATATGCTACATAGAAAATGTTTAGAGTTAAAAGGAGAATCCAAATATCAAATAAAAAAATAGGGTATCAATTTGAAATAAGAAAGTTGGACCTCGCCCAGACTTTTTGGAGCACCCTGTATATGTGAAAACAGGTTATTTAAAAAGTTCATTTTCAACCATGAAATTTTTATTTGGAACACCTTTTTCTAAACCGTCAAATTAAAAAGTACAGTGTATATGTCTGTTTCAACATCTTTCCGGGAGAATCGACAAGCTGGCCGCGGTATATTTTATTCATAGGTATATGATATTTTGACTTGGTCACTTGTTCCAGATATCCGGGTGGTACACTTGGGCATATTAACTCGAAATCATGAAAATTCTACTTGGTCCCTTTTGGCAGTATATCCACTTTTTCTTGTGATTATTAAAAACATCAAAACATATCCGTTTCTCAATTTTGTCCAACAATTTTGCAATTTGAACCTTGTAACTGTTAACAAAAGTACGTTGTAAAAAGAAAACAAAATTCTCCAGGCATATTCAAACGTGGTTTTTGGTTTTAATCAACTTTTTCAACAACAGTTTTTCTTATTGTCAATAGAAAGCTAGGTACTTTACTCATGGGCAAAATTCGTATTTTATGATCAACTTCGTAAACGAATAAAAAAGTTCATATCCAATCATTGCATTCTAGATTTTAGTAGATACAGAACTCTTTATGAGGAGTGATCTTTTTCCTAAAATGAATAATGAAAAATTTCTCCATATGCTTCTTTTTTACAAAGAGATTTTGTTTGTCGACTCGGCACGGAACGCCGGTGGATTATACAATGCATCTAATCAAATCAGAAAGCGCCCACTGCTTACGATCGACTCGGATCCGATCCGCTCAGCTCGGTTCAGCATCGGAAAAGATTCTCGTAGAGACAAAAACCGCCGACTGTGCCGAATGCCTTCGACTATATTCATATCGATGAACAAACAGAAGAATTCATAATATTATAATTACTGAAAAAATTCATACTGCAGCTACAATCACAAGTTCTTCCTCAGAATCTGACAAACTGCAAATTTTCGTTACAATATGGAGTTTTTCACTTCTCAAAAAATATTAATACCAATAGTCGAAGTTCTTATCAACGCTGGCCGGTCCACTTTTAGCGAATCGCATCCGGAATCCGGAAGTGCCGGCGCGGCGGTGCCGCAAACGCCGCCGAGCCGAGTCGATCTAATTGGCGCGCTTTACATTTATTTCACAAGAGATATTCTCAATAAAAAAACTTTACATGACTTGGAAATCTTAAATCAAGTATGTATTAGATTTTTAAAACGTTGGATTAATTCAGGAAAAATAAATGTTTATTAGCTTAGTACTAGGCATACGTTGCAATTTTATAAAAAAAATACAGATGGCAAAGCCTGCCAGCTTCGGTCAACGACGTCTCATTCATTTCATACTTGTATGTGGAAACTTTCAACACCTATTTCACCTCCCCAGAGTTGAAATTTTTAAAAACGCTGGAAAACGGTTTAATTCAATTGTAATCCAAAACCTAAACACAAAGTTTCTTGCTGTCTCTGTTGAAAATTCAAAGTCCGTGGAAAGTTCAATAAATATATTGTTCACCATTCAAGTACAGAAGGAAGACTAACTGACTAAAACTAAAATGAATTTGCCGAACTTGCATCCGCACTCGAAAATAAATCTATTCTTAGCCTGGAAACCGAACCAACCGAAAACAAGAACTGGTCTCAGAAAATCAACATACGGTTTTGATACAGGGGTACAGCGTATTTACACTAATGCATAGTATAAATTCAAATATTGATAAAACATAAGCCTTCTATTTTAACAGTCTCCAAAAATTACCAACTTTCTGACAAACTTTCATCCCCTATTCCACTCCCTTAGCGGTAGAATTTTGAAAAATTCTTTCTCAGTGGGTGTCCCCATTATAAAGGTACCCTAGCAAAATTTCATGTTTCTAGCTTCAATATTCTAGGCTCGACGTTGATGAGTCAGGCTGTCACAATAGATCTTAATAAAACAAAATATCTACCATTCGCTATAAAGAAAACTAACTTGCCAAAAAACGCTATATCTCTCTTTATTTGAAAGGAGGAAGTTTGGAAAATGGAATCGAAAAATCAAGCAAAATATATCGGGATTATAATCGACAATCAACCAAAGTGGAACCTCCAAATTGATCTAAATACAAAACGCCTGAGATCTCTAACGTATATGTTAAGACAAATAAAAAGAGTGATGGACATAAAAAGTATGAGATGTATTTTCTTCTCCTTGGTCCAATCCATCTTATCATAGGGTATTATTGGATGGGGAGCGGCTTATGAAGCTACTATTAAACCATTAAAAATTGTACGAAAAAGAATTATTCAAATAATGTACGGATTAAGTTTCCTCTTTTCATCAGATGAATTATTCAAGCATACTCAGCTCTTAAATATAAAAAACATAGACTACAAAGCATATCTAATACGGGCAGTTGAACTGTGTCCTTCAGATACATATGAACAACGATAATTTGTCATTGCCATTTTTCCGTAAAACTTCAACGCAAAAAAAACATATTTATATTGGACTCAAACTATTCAACTTACTTACGTTACAATCGAAAAATAAAAAGCATTAACCAAACTTCAAAAAAAAAATCACTTTTTGACTTATATGGGAAGACCCTTAACAGTAAAGTCTTTGATATTTCAAATGCTTCGCAGCTACTAGGGCTTAATTATAAATATTATATTTTTAAGGACAGTTTACTCAATAAGGTCTTGGACTTCCATCGAGATCCGTGTAGTGTCGATCCCCCCTTATATGTTCATAAATTAACATGAGACAGTTAACTATGCTAAGCAAGGAATATTATTAGTATCACTGTTGTACTGTTTTGCCCTTTCTTCAAATTATTATTAGTTGTTATAGAATAATATTCACATCATTATTATATAGAGAATATATTAGAGATTAACCAATATAACTTATTGTGCAGAAAGAGAAAAAGAAAGAAATATACTTTTGACTCGACTTGAGTCAGTTAATCAGTCAATTAGGAGTAGGACATGTTTTTCAAAATCTTGTATGTACATATTTGCTTGAATATACTTAGTTTGCCTGGGATTTTCCCCCTCGAGGTTTTTTTCTTTTTTTGTATTTTTTCCCGGCTGCGTTGTCTCCAGGGTTTTTTTGCATTTTTTTATTGCGACTTTTATTTCTCTTTTCGCATATTTTGTAATAGCATCGTAAATTTGTTTGGTAGAACTTGTTATGAGTGGTGCTTTCAGGAAAACAATCTTTGTATCCCTTTCTTTTTTCTTTTTAATCAAGCCCCATGTTTGTTTTCTCAATTTCGAGAAAATACATCATGAGCCCAGATTTTCTTCTGATTTTATCTCCATCTCCTGGAGATCTCTTTTCATCACAATCAACTCTCATTAACCTGATTTCAACCTTTCAGCCTTCGAAATCCATCTGCAGATAGTTACGGTTCGAGATGATTGAGTGATTGAGGTTCGCCATTTATTGCAGTAATTTGATATGAAAATGTTGATCAGATACAGAAGCAATATTTTGTAAATAATATATTATTATTTTGATTCTAGAATTTTAAGGATACTGTCAAAACTCCAAAGTTACTGCTTGTTGTTGAGAGAAAATTTAATTGAACAAAAAAAATATGCGTGAGTTGGAAAATTGTATGCATGTATGAATAAAAAATTGTTGTAGGATGCTTTTTTTTCAAGAAAAATAAATTAGTCGTATTCCCATTACATAATATAACTAATATGATTTACACCTGAATCGTGAATAGGTGAAAACGAAACAAAAGTTCTTGAACTAGGATGATGATTGTTTCTGAGGCTGAGCCCTGCTTGAATAGAAACTTAGTTTTATCAAAAATCAATTATTACTTGGAAATTCGCAAAAAAATGATCTACTTCCTCCTGTCTAGGAGATAGGAAAAAAAATCACAAGAAAAAGTTTCTTAAGTAGAAGTAAGATTACAAAATTTCATAAACTTCCGCCTACTTTGATATTTTGTATTTTTCCACTCCTTCTTGAAAAAGATTATTAGATAGAAAAATTCATCATCATAAGTAGGCAAAAATAAAGTTTTTTATTTTTTTTGTGAATTTCCAAGACATTCATAATGTCGGTAGGTATGTACTTGACAAGAAGAAGAAGAAGATTTGTTTATGTCTTTTTCACCTATTTATGCCTCGATCCAAGATATACTGTGAGTATAAATATTGTGTAGTCTATGTAATGATGAACCACTTGATAATTCATTGTTCAAAATGAATCATTCGCCAGAGTTTCCAAAAGTTCAATAGATCAAATAAGTTAAATTAAAATCATCTCCGAAGTCCACATTTTCGTTATTTCATTTCGCTAAATTTGTTTTTTCTTGTCCAAAAACTGAATGGGTTTTTAAAATAATAGAAATGATATAATATTTTATTTCAATTTGTGCTAATGAGATTTCTCAGACTATAAAATATTTGTATTTAATCGATAATTCCACTTCAATTTTTTGACAGTGTAAAAGAACAGCTCACAATTCAACCTGTTATTTAGGCAGTCCAACGTTCAAATATGTCAGTAGAGAAAGTAAGAAAATTTGACCTCTCCAACATCAAAGGTCGACGGTTTGTGTCGCTACTCGTTGGTGGTTATACTCGGCTCTAACATCTGCTACCTTGCTATTTCCATTGAAATGAACAAAACATTTCTAATATCTGTTAAACCCATATACCTATAAAACTATATACACGGATCACATGCGACACTGCCATAAGCCGACTGTAAGAACGAGAATATCATTTCCTCTCACATTTGAATTGGGACGAGTTCTTCAGCGCAGTCTCACCAAAGCAGTTACCGGTACAAACTTCACCCATCTAGCGCGACGGCGGGCGGCAAAAGCTTTGTTTAGAATTTCGGAGAAACCACTTTCGTCCTACGATGTTCCACTTTAGTGGCCAACTATTGGCGCGTCACGGCAAACTACCAATCAAGAAATCAAGATTCTGTTCATGCGTAGAAACTGCAGTCCCGATTCAATTTGGCAGGCTTATGTAGTGTGGTCCGTATATAGTTTTATAGGTATATGGTTGAACCCATCAATATCTACTAACTTCTTCCTCTACACGAATGCCGGCTTTTGGTTTCGAGAGCTTGGGATATACATATGAACTAGAACGTTGAGACATGGTACTATGATGTTTTTGCATCAAAGCATTTTCTCAAAAGTTCATGTATTTTTTTCTAATTCACAGATTTCTGGTAGAATTCCAGCGGATCATCCACTGGTGGGAGGACATAAGGGTCCTGTATTGGATATTGCTTGGTGTCCGCATAATGACAATGTGATAGCCAGTGGATCTGAAGATTGTGTTGTCAAGGTAAGCGGGAAGTATTATACAAGTCTCGAAAATGTTGTTTCACCCTTCATAGTACTAATCATGGAGTGTCTGAAATATAACACATACCTAGTAAGAACGGGTAACGTGATGTGTCCTTTTGAAATACAGTACAACTTCTAAAACCCGGACACACTAAAATCTGGATGCTCCAGAAATCCGTACCTATGATGTTTGAGGATTAATCACTTCCAAAGCTCGGACATTACTTTTAAAACACGGCTAAAGAGGTTCACTCTTGATCTCTGAAGCGAGCGACCATTTTTGATTATTTGATGCATGCATAATTTGGTTCATTGATCAATACATACACAATTTACATATTACATGTTATGCGTATACGTATATGAAAATACAGGGTGATTCACGTAGGTCGTCTGCTACAAGTATTTCGAGAACGGCTTTTCCAAATCTTTTGAAATTTGGTATGAGTCTATATGAAAGCGTGATGCATCTTTAAAATTATTTTGATGATTGCGGCGTTGCCGGATCTACACGTTTTTCCTAGTAGCTTTCTTATTTCAAATAGGACACCCTGTATTTTATTTGATTTTTGAATTCTTTATGAAATTCTAAATAACTTTTATGGAACATGTTATATGTCTAATGATAAAAGTTTCGTGAATATTTGTCATTTTATTTAAAAAATGACAAATGCCATTGATTTTTCAAACTAAGATTTCTCAGTAACAGTAACGAACTGAGGCGTGAAAATTTGACTGCAGTTTCTTCAGAAATCAAAATACACATAGACTTCCAAATATTTAGAGAATTTTACAGTGTGTGCAAAAAAAAATCGAACACATTTTCGCTAATGGAAATGAATGAAACTCGATTCTTCCAAATGGAACACCCTGTATTTTATGTTTGCAATGAAATAAGCCTTCAATTCTAAATAAAAAATGTTTATACTATCCTATGCTTATCGTCTGCCATGTTTGAAATATTTACAATGTCATAACAAACATTGCTTTCATGAATGAGAATTCTAGTAGTCACTGGTCAGACGCAGACGTGAATGTTGGATATTATGTTTTTTACGATGATACCTTAACGTTGCGAATCAGATGTAACCGGAAATAAAATAATCGAAGAAATTTGAGATATTATTTATTAAGATGATGGTTAGATTCACATAAACAACTGTGTACCTACAGTATATCAACTTGAAAAAACTTTCAGTGATGATTGACTTAAGCTTAATTGATCAACTATCCAATATAAGTACCATTTCTTCTTAAACATTTGAGAATGTTTTTGTAAACATGAGATGTCGTAGCTCTTCTAATTTGCCTTGGTTGAAGTTCATCAAAGGCCGCGTTGACTCGATCAAAGAATCGTCACGATTATTTATAGGTGCACCATTATAAACAATATTTTTTATATGGCCCAATAAAAAAAAAAGTCCAAGGGGTTAAGATCAGGGGATCTAGGTGGCCACTTCCATGGACCTCTTAGTCCAATCCATCGATCTTCAAACTTCCACTCCATTCATCCGCAACCCGATTGGTACTATGTGCTGGGGCGCCATCCAATTGATACCAAACCCTAGCAGCCAAGCCCAACGGCAAATTATCTATAAAGTCTGACACTACTGTTCGTAAAATCTCCAAGTATTTTGGTTCATTCAAGTTTTCCTCATAAATGTAATGAACACATCGGTTGTCCATAAGTAAAGATAAAACATTGATGATTTCTTTCAATTATAAAATTTGGATTTTCGGTGGACCAATAATGATTATTTCTTCTGTTGAATATTCCATCTCTTGTGAATTTTGATTCATCTGTCCATATATTTTTTTTCAGAAAATTCGGATTTTCCTGGATTTGGATCAACAACATCTCGCACAGGTCTATTCTCTGTTAGAAATCAGCAGGCATCAATTCGTGTAGGGTTTTTGCTTTGTAATTGTGCATGGAGTGCCTCGATAGAATTCTCTGTATTGATGAAAAACTAACTCCTAGGTCGTTCACTACGTCACGTATCGATGATCGTGGAAAGGCATGAAAATAGCCAAGGATCATTATTTCAGTATGTTCATTTCCAGTGATGGGCTTTGCATGATGTATTGGAATAACTGGTTTTCAGTGCAGGACATAATTCGACTGTATTCTTTTCAACTTTGTTACAGTCATGGGTGGAAGGCAGTGGCGGCTCCTCTTTAGGTTTGCAGGTTTGCGTAACCCCCAAATACTGTAGGTAGAATGTTATTAATTATATATTTGTTGTTCAATTCTCAGTCATGCCAAAAGTCCGTATCAACACATCAACATCAAAACGGGAGAGACAGTTGATTATTATTGAAACAATTTACCAACTTTCTCTAATTATCTTCAAAATTCTCGCGTCTTCCGCCTGCATTTTCATATCCATCACACGTTATCGCGAATCGGACGAGCCCGAACTTAACCCGATAGCAGTTCTTATCTATCATATGATTTCGCGCCGCTTTCTTAACTAGCACATGCAAACGCGAAAATGATTCGATAACTTCTAATGAAACTATTTTTAGTTTTCACATTACAACCTGTCTGCAAGCGTATGTATGCAGCTCGTGGCTCTGTGATTGTTGATTGTTGTATTGTTATTTTGCCAAAAAATCTCAAGTTATATTTTCTTTCAGATAAGTTATGATAGGTATTGTCTAATCTAAGTACTTAGTACTTGGTAATTTGTTTTGTTTGTTTTGATTTTATTAATTTTGTCAAGAACAGAAAAAGCGGGGTAAGCTATTTTCTCATTTTTCAGGAAATAGAAAATTGGCAACAGTTTTTTATTCCAGTATAAATGGGACATACGGTAACAGCAGATTCCTCACATAAAAATATTGCGATCGACCCGAACTTGTCTATTCCGAAAGTTGATATCAAGAGAGATCCTGTATGTCCAAGTTGAATTTCAATTTTTGATTTATTTGAATAACTTTCGAAACAATCAAGTAATATTGATGAAATTTGGTATATGGGGTTTTCTGGCATGAGAAATTTGAGATTAGCTTGAATGCTCAATGTTTCTTGATTTAAAAAAAAAATCAATCTCCTTTTATATATTTTTTGAGAAAAAAAAATCAATTTTTTGATCTTTTTTCAATTTTGTTTTTTTTATAAGAACCATTGAACATCGAGATACTTGTCAACATAACCATTAAAACATCTACAGAAAGTGACAAAAAAATATATCCAATAGATATTATTACTGCCATTTTAATACTAGACAAACACAGCTTGTCCAACCGAATCAAAGGAAACGGAAACACGCATCTCGGAATATCGACTGTCCAGCAAAACTAGTAGTTGTGATAAATCGAATTCCCACAAAATATTCTCGAACATGAAAGTTCAAACAACCAACCGAGGAACTAGTACAAACAAACATCACAACCACACGATTGACAGCGCTGCAGCTTTGAGGCAACGCCCCATAAGCGATCAAACTGTGAAAGAAGTACAGAAATATTTCAACAGAGGACATTCGGTTGCATCAGCGTATCATAGCTTCTGTTTTTCAAAAATGAAAGAGCATGGCGAAACATATGAAGAAATAATGGCTGACAAACGAAACTTTCCAACAAAGACCGTCTTTTCAAATATATAGCATGAATATTTTCAAGAAACTTTTGGTTCTAGATCTGGAAAAGAAGCTTTGGAAACTCTGGAAAAAAATCTTGGCAGTTCCGACACTTTATTCAAAATTGGAGCAATCTCGGAACATTATGCCATTTCCTTATGTACTCCAATTATGCAGAGAGCGGCCTATTTATTGATTCAATCATCAGAAATATTGTTTGTTGATGCAACTGGAAATTGTGACGTTGAAAACCACAAACTGATTTTTTTTTGTTACCCAGTCATGTATCGGGGGAATTCCAGTGGGATGTGTGATAACAACATCCGAAAAAAGCGATGTGTTCAGAGTTGCGCTGGGAAATTTAATAGTCATAATGCCTAAGAAAATATATCTTGCAGTGATAGTTACCGACGACGACCTCAAAGAAAGGAAGGTACTCAGAGAATATTGGCCCAATTCTAAGTTACTGCTTTGCACGTTCCATGTCTTGAAAGCAGTTTGGAAGTGGATCTGTTCATCAAGCAACAATGTACACATTCAGGACAGACAAAAGCTGTACAGATACTTCAAAAACATACTTAAAAGTACTACTAGTAAGAAAAAAGTAGCAGAAAACATTTCTATATTAAAAAAAAGTTGCTCTCATTATCCTAAATTTATTAGCTATGTTGAAAGACTTTTGGAAAGAAAAGAGGACTGGTGTTTGTGGTACCGAAAAATATCTATTACCAGAGGATCAAATACCAACAACATAGTTGAAGTAGTCTTTGGATTATTCAAATACATACCGCTAGAGAGGACTAAGGCATATAATCTTGTACAACTTGTTGACTTTATTGTGATTAATTTCAATTATTGCTACTACAAACAGAGGCTACTGGATTTAATAATGAACAGGGTCATCTAAAGATACACTGCCGATGCAAAAGATGTCGATACCAATAAAATTGAAGAGATAGGCAGTCTACAATATACTGTTTTGAGTTCCTCGATGGATCAAACCGACTTTGTGGTTATGGAAATGTGTTCTTGTCCCCAGGGAAGTACAGGAAAAATTTGTAAACACCAAGCAGCGGTCATTAAAAAATATATTATCAACGCTTGCAATATTTGTCGGAAGATCAAAAGCGCATAATATATAAAATAGCGACTGGCACCCATCCTCCTGCTCATTTACTTGAACCGCTTCTACTAACCACAAATCTAACTAACTTAGAACACACCAGCACCAGAACTCCATCGATAGTAGAAACCCATAATGTCATATCTAGTAACAATTTTTATAATACGGACGCAGGAGAACAAGGTGATGAGGTAAATGAGGTCACAGGCGTTTTAGATGAGTGGAAAACGTTTCTACACGAATTTGATGTCATCGTCCAACAAAATATATCAGGTCCTGAGAATTTTGTAGGTGGTGTAACGTCATTCATGCAAAATTATAAAAAAAAATGTTAAGAGCTCGTCTTCACTTCTGAGTTCAATGCACAAAGCATTCAAACCTTGTGCTTCAAATTTGAATAGAAAAATGGTACGCACAACTAGAAAAGGTACTAAGATTTCTGTCCAACCTACAAGTGTAGCAAGAAGAAAAACAAAATTCACAGGAAGAAGACGTTTCCAGTCTGGAAGAAAACCGAAAAACTCAAAAAGAAAGAATGTCTAGCTCCTCATAGCCTCGAAACTTGTGTTAGCCAAAATCGAGCTTTGGGTGCTAAAAAGCAAAATAGCAGTATCTATATTTCAAGAGAATAAAATTGTTCTGTTTTTTTATCATGGTATTAATTTTGTTTATGATATATACATATTATTTTCTATTCATAATGAATAAAAGAGAACTTTGTCTTTATTGATCAGTACGGCTACACTAAACGATTAAAGATATCCCGTTTTTATTGAAAATGACGAGATATACATAAAAGTAAGTACAAACAGTCTTTATATAGTGGGGATGCAGTCAGAAATTGGCCAGAGGAAGTAAAAACAACCATTTAATGCTAAATCAAGCTTTCGAGATCTTTATTTTCTCTTCATCAGGATTTTCTATAAAGTAAAAATGACAACGTGTTATAAATACAATTGACATTTTTTGTACAAAAACTCACTATTGCGGGTTTGAACTAAAGTAGGTTAACATGTATGAGAAAATACCGAAAGCCATCATCAATCACAGCTTACAATTTCACACATCATGATGCAGGATTTATTTTAATCTACTACATTACGACCAAACTCTGGAAACGTGAAGGAGGAAATGAACAATGAACAATGAACGTTAATTTACAGGGCCGTACAAACAATTTCTTTAACTAGCAGCATAACAAACAGAGCATGTACCATATGCATATAATATAAAGAGATCATATTTATGATAGTAGAAATAGTAGATATTGGGACAGTCTTACCATCTATCATAACAATTTCTGACAAATATTTTGAATGGTTCGCTCAAATCACAGGAGTTGGCTATTCTATTATAAGTAGAGCAAACTTTGTAGGTTGGAGACATATAGGTAACATCATATGCCCTATCATTGAACATTGAGATTGTTTACTAATGCAAATGTTCCATTTGCTAACGCATTAGCGTTACCATGGTGAAATGGATACGTTAAGTTAACGTATCCGTTCATTCATAGCCCCCATCTACATACCGACGTGTTGTTAGTGTTGCCATGGAAGCAAATGGCTTCAATTTTAATTTTTTTTCCAACTGATTAAATAAAATTCAGTTCAATATTTTGAAAAAGGATGAAAAGAAGTTTGAAAAAAGAGTTACTTCTTTTTAATGAAGAATAAGATTCTGCACTGAAAAATATAACTTTCCATTTAAAAGATGATTTGACCTTGAAATCATGGTCAAGGTTCAAAAAAAATATGTTCGTTGTGTTTCCTCCTTAATACTGAACAACTTTTGTTTGAAACATTTTTTTTCTTCTATAGTACATAGTTTTTGAGATAATTCACTGTCTCAAGTTGAATGCCTCAACCTGTATATTAAGCACTGCACCCATAATATACTCTGTGATATTAGAAGTGTCACACCGACTAATTTCCCATAAGACTCAATGTGAACATGACCTAATAAAAAGCTTTATATCTCCTTTGAAAAAAAAAACATCAAATTTACCAAAAAACAAAATGTTTGGAATAAATGAAACTTTAATATTTCAGCATAGAAGAAATTTCATTTCTACCAGGAAACTCTGAAAAGTGTTTCAAAATTTTGTAGTCAAACCAGCGATGCAATTGAAGAGCCAGGGGGAAAAACGATGAGAGTCCGTTAATTATAATATTGAGAAATTTCTAATTTTAAGTCTGAAACCACTGTACATTTAATCAAAAAGTTATCCACGAAATAATTGACACTGATGATTTTCTCATGGTGTTTCCTACTAAAAGTAAAATTTGCGATACTGAGAAATGTTGTTTTCTTTATTATCTTCGAGTAAACTCTGGCTGAGAACACAAAAAACTGCGAAAGAATGATGGGAGTCCAGTGACTCTCATCGATTTTTCCTCTGATCCAGGTAATCTCATCGATTTTTCCCCTTATTTCTAAAAAATTTGATTGAAGCTGTTTGGATAAAAGCCTTGCATTGTTGAGAAGAAAAATTTATTGTATGAAAAAAGTAATAAAAAGAGTCCTCGTTGGTTGGTAGGTTCCGGAAATAATCTTGTGCAGTTTCTCCACAAAATGTTGCAAGGTAGTTCATATCTAGATGAAGTACTAGATGTCATATCCATATAATCACACGCACCGAAACTTAAACATCAACTGCGAACAATAAAAAAAAAAGTCATGGCGCTTCATGCTGATCAAGGCACATGGTACTCTCATCGTTTCTTCGACTGACGCATGGACCTTCATCGTTTTCTCCTAGCATGCCTAATATTTTATCCGTTAAAACTTTTGACCGTTAGCTTTATTTGTCTCTTAAATCATGGCACTGTAAATTATTGGTTGAAAACCATATTTTGAACTGATTACTTTTTTTCGAGCCTCGTATGGACTTTCATCGTTTTTCCCCCTGGCTCTTCAATTGGCATTGCGTGGGATGTGCTAGAAATTCAAAACACTCTATAGAGTTTTCTGGTAGAAATGTAATTTCTTTTATGCTAAAATATTGAAGTTTTATTCATCCTGAACATTTTGCTTTTTTGGTTAATTTGATATCCCTTTTTTCAAAGGAGATATTATGAAGCTTTGTATTAGGTCATGTTTACATTGAGTCTTATGGCAAATGAGTCGGTGTAACACTTCTAATGTCACTGAGTATATATGTTAGATGTAGTTCTGAAATTGAGTTCCAAAAGTCACTGTACGTGTATATAGCGAATTCAATGGAGGTGAACAATAAATAAAGTGACTTACTTATGCGTATTTAATTTTTTTCATTTTTCAAAATGGCTATGATAATGACGGGTAGATACAAAAACAAATTAAAATTGAGAACAGACAACTTTTACTAGATTTGTATTGTGAGTGGACATGTATCACCGTATAATATGAACCAAAAGAAAATTTTGCGATCACGTGCTGGATAACGATGTGTGTTGGACATAACATGTGTTATATATAAGCTGTGTTCGGGCTCAATCGATTAGCGATACCGTGTGATAGTTATAAAAATGCCTCCCGCCTCCGATGCTTTCGACGATTCCATGCAGCTTGCATCGCGAATGCAAACCAGCCCGGATTGAGGGGATCGATTTTCTACGCGTGGATTTGAGTTCCGTCTTCGTAAGCTCAATGAGGTTGCAGGCTGACGGCAAATTGGTTTTTTATTTGGCCCCCTCTGATTTTAGATTGACATGTGTTGTATGTTTGCATTTTTATCAGTTTTGTGTTGTAAAATATGAATTCTCTTGAAAGTTTAGTTTCAAAGCCATTCTGTAGTCGATCATTATTCGATAAGGCTTAAATTAAAAGTCTTGGGAGGCCTATTCTGAATTTAAAAATATTATCAATCTGTGTCAAGCAAAAAAAAAGGACTTTTACCAGAACATTTAATCCAGAGCTTTATATTAAAAAGAATCTTATTGAAAGCATACCTGACTTATCGATAAGTTTGTTGCTGCTAAATTTAGTCGTATGGATTTTGTTTTCAATTAAATCTTAATTAGATGTTCATTTTGTAAAATTGATATGTATTGTTTTTAACGTTTGTAACCTAACTTTATATGTTGAATCATTTCAAATCCATTGCTTATAATTTTTTTTGAACATGGACTCAAAAACCACACTTTTATTGTACGATCCGCCACTGGTGGATATTTCTGATTGAAGACTCGACAGGTCCTCGAAAAAACTTTCTGGCAATCGCCGAAAATTACAAATAGATCATAAATCTGCTGAAAACTGTAGTTATTATCAACTAATTCAGCCATTGCTATTAATAATTTTATAATAATTAACGGAAATAGTTATTTTCAATTCTTGATCAATATTAAGCTCATTTTTCTCGTATCGGTTGATTTCAACCTTTTGTGACATCTATTGGAGACATTTTGAAAAATATCTCCTGAATTGTTTTTTGAGCTTGTTTTATGAGTCACCAGTTGATTCCTATCAAATGCGAGATTTAGCGATCGATCTAAAAAGAAGTAGTACTGCTAGATTGCTGTTATGTTAAGGGCATTTATCAACAGCTAATTTATTATGAAATACTCAATATTTCAAAAATGGCTTAAGATGGCTATAGGACAATGGTAACATTTTTTATCCAAAATTGGATGCTTAGTTCATTGCAAACATAAAATACAGGGTGTTCAATCTAAAAAAATCGAGTTCAGTCATTTCCATTAGTGAAAATGTGATCATTTTTTTTTGCACACTTTGTAAAATTCTCTAGATATTTGGAAGAGTCCATGTGTACTTCGAGATTTGAAGAAAATGCATTCAAATATTCACGCCTCCGTTCCTAACTGTTTCTGAGAAATCTTAGTTTGAAAAATCAATGGCATTTGTCATTTTTTGAATAAAATGACAAATATTCACGAAACTATTATCATTAGACATATAACATGTTCCATAAAAGTTATTCAGAATTTCATACAGAATTCAAAAATCAAATAATATACAGGGTGTCCTATTTGAAATAAGAAAGTTACTAGGCTACGCCGCAATCAACAAAATATTTTCAAAAGATGCACTACACTTTCATATAGACTCATACCAAATTTCAAATGATTTGAAAAATCCATTCTCGAAATACTTGTAGCAGACGACCTACGTGAATCACCCTGTATATGTACAGGGTGGCCACCTAAGAATGCGAGGTACCGTTTCTCGGAAACTATTTATCGTAGAGGCTTGCGGCAAAAAATTTTATGACTAAAACGGCCAAGAAAAAAACCTGGAAAATATTCTCAAGTTTCTGAAATGGTCGCTAGGGGGCGTAACAACCAACACCAAGTAGAAAAATATGATTTTTATGGAATTTTGTCCAATGAAAATATATCGATGAGCTCATTTTCGGATTAACTGACTATTTACCTACACTTTTTGTCGAAAACGTTTTTTTCTATCTATCATAATAAAGTGGTGGGCGAAGTTCAATTGTTTTTTTAAACAAACGGAGATTTCTCCCGTTTCGCTTGACCGATTTAAACGAGCTTGGGCTCATATGAAAGAGCATGATCTGCACTTCAAAAAACTTTTTTGGTTTTGAATTTTTGACCTTCGCCGTCGCGGCTAGATGGCGTTAAATGAAATTGTAGCATGTTTTTGAGTTTTTTCCAGAAGAATCAAATGTAATGGTATATTCATTTTTATATATTTTAAAAAGGGATACATTTTCCTATTAAAAAAATTTAAAAAAAAACAAAAAAAAATCATTAATTTTGTTGCTTTTTTTTATAGGAAAATGTATCCCTCTTTAAAATATATAAAAATGAATATACCATTACATTTGATTTTTTTGGAAAAAACTCAGAAACATGTGACCATTTCAGTTAACGCCATCTAGCGGCGACGGCGAAGGTCAAAAATTCAAAACCAAAAAAGTTTTTTGAAGTGCAGATCATGCTCTTTCATATGAGTATGAGCCCAAGCTCGTTTAAATCGGTTAAGCGAAATGGCAGAAATCTCCGTTTGTTTAATAAAACCATTGAACTTCTCCCACCACTTTATTATGATAGATAGAAAAAAACGTTTTGGACAAAAAGTGTAGATCGATATATTTTCATTGGACAAAATTCCATAAAAATCATATTTTTCTACTTGGTGTTGGTTGTTACGCCCCCTAGCGACCATTTCAGAAACTTGAAAATATTTTTCAGGTTTTTCTCTGGGCCGTTTTAGTGCTAAAATTTTCTGCCGCAAGCCTCTACGATAAATAGTTTTCGAGAACTGGCACCCTGACTCTGAAAATGAATCACCCTATACATTGCTTTCAATTTAATTTGTCACACTTTCAAAAGGCTGTAGAATATTTATTTTTTGAGCTAAGAGGTCGGACAAAAAAAGTAAGTCTTGGGTTTTTCGTAAAGTTTTATGCTATTGACTCCAATATTTTATAAACTGTCAAATGTCAAAATTATTGACATAACCTAGTCTTTTTCAATGGCACACCCTATATATTATTACAAATTTAGAAAGGTGTCTTTTTTCTGATCACGAAAATATAGCACACATGCCCTCTCTATTCAATACTTTGGACGAAATTGTTATAAATCTAAACGATTCGAGTACAATCATGACAATTATTGGAAAAAAATGAATACACAATAGTGTATCTTCATGCTGGAAAATTAAAATTCCAATCATATTTATACTAATTTGTGCTAAACTATTGAATAGAAAGGGCATGTGTGCTATATATTTTCGTGATCAGAAAAAACACGCCTTTCTAAATATGTAATAATATATAGGGTGTGCCATTAAAAAAAAGTAAGTTATGTCCATAATTTTGCCATTTGACAGTTTATAAAATCTTGGACTCAATAGCATAAAACTTTTCGAAAAACCCTACAATTCCTTTTTTGTTCGACCCTTTAGCTCAAAAAATAAATATTTTACAGCCTTTTGAAAGTGTGACAAATTAAATTGAAAGCTCTGTACATATAATTTTAATAAATGATTCAGAAATCCGGACAACCCTCCAAGTCGGACATTGATTGATCCCATATGTGTCCGGATTTTTGAAGCTGTACTGTAATATATTTGTGATGACTTAGAGAAAGGTCAATCCATGTGAAAATGTTTTTACACGGAGAATCTGTATCATCCTATTAAAAGTTATGATCTATCTACACTTGGCTCAAAACCAAGAGCAATCGAAGTGAAAAAACTACACGCGATTAGACATAGCGGAACGATTGAATAGGTCCCATGTATTGGTTCATTTGACGTGACCCTATTCGTTATACGTTGTAGTGCTTATTAACAATGGGTGATGTGGATAAAGAATAAGTAAAAGCTTCTATCTGAATTTCTTGAGTCAAACTTTTTCACTTTATAAACAACTGACAAAAATAGTATTATAGTGAAAGCTTTTACTGTTCTTTATTCACACCACCCATTTAAATGTTTCTTCAATTTTATTTCACCACTAGATGTTTTTCTTGTTATCATAAATATTCACTTTAACGCATTATTCTGGACTACATACAGTGTGACTCATTTGTTTTCGAGTCACTCTGAAAAAAAGTGTATTTATTGAAGATTTGGCTCGATTTTTTTCAATTTGTAGAGCTTGACGGGCTGTGTCTTCTCGCCAAAAATGACCTCGCTCATATAAAATCCAAAACGTTCTTTGTCAGTTCTCAAGAGCAAGTATTTGACAAACCACATTAGCGATTCTTTAGAAAAATCAATGCATTTTTTTTCAAAACTTCTCAGTGGATCATGAAAAAACCACTAGACTCTGATAATGTTCACCAAGCCACCATTTTTTTCAATGGACCTATCATTTCTTTTGCGAATATTCAAAACTACATCAGGTATTTTTCAAGTAAATTGATTTCATCATAAGCGCAAATTTGGAAAAAAAAATAAAAGATATTTTTTTTTTTCGGTAAAATTTGGTATAGGTTTTTCTAAAAAAATCGCTTATGTGTCAAAATTTTGCTCCTGAGAACTGACAAAGAAGGCCTTCGATTTTGTATAAGCGAGGTCATTTTTGGTGAGCAGATACAGTTTATCAAGCTCTACAATTTAAAAAAATCTCGAGTCAAATCAGTCGATTAAAAATCTTTTCTTCAGGGTGACCCGAAAACAAATTGGTCCACTGTATTTCTTCAACAAAAATCTTCGAGCAAACTTATTGTCGTTTGATAAATTTGGATGGATTCACTGAGCGGCGTGATTTAACCTCCTTCATATTCAGATTGACTAAATATGAAAAAAAATTGACTAGACGAACCTCCAGGATGTTTTTTTACTTCAAATTTGTGCATTAATTTTTTCTGGTTTAGGGTAATTCAATGGGTCATTTTTAAATTGAATGCGTATTCACAGAAGCGTCTCTTATTGACTTATTTCATTCACTTTCTGTTCTAGGTATGGCATATTCCTGATGGAGGTTTGACCAAAACACTTACTGAGCCAATAGTGGATCTAGTTTATCATCAAAGAAGAGTTGGTCTAGTACTTTGGCATCCTACTGCTCAGAATGTTCTGCTTACCGCTGGAAGTGACAACCAAGCTGTAATCTGGAATGTTGGTACGTATATTATCATTCAGAAATGAGAATATTGATATATTTTCAGTATTTTTCGATAATAGAATCTTTTTCATTCAAATATTTCATTTTTTTTTTGTTGCACTTTTCAAGGATTTCGTTTGCCGTGTAGTCTGTCACTTTTTCTGATCTCGAACTCTTTTATCAACCAAATTGAATATCTAAAGTAATAATTGGCAAGTAGTTGAATTTATAAAT
This sequence comes from Orchestes rusci, assembly GCA_958502075.1. Taxonomy (NCBI): domain Eukaryota; kingdom Metazoa; phylum Arthropoda; class Insecta; order Coleoptera; family Curculionidae; genus Orchestes; species Orchestes rusci. The sequence continues at coordinate 54,579,291 of OY293303.1, read as the reverse complement.
TTGAAGGCCAATATGTATTTGTTTTTTTTTGAAAATATCCCAAATTATACTAAATAATTGATTGTTTTGATCGCTCGAAATTAACTATTTCGCTGAATGACTGAAAACGGAATGTGGTTTAAGTAACCCGGTGTGGCGTCATTATCCTTGCCGTAAATTCGTCCTCAGAGCCGCGAACCTGGCGACGTATTTTGAAAGGCTTCAACACTACAGCTCATCTGCATAAGTTAAAGGATCAGTCTTTGGCCACTTAAGTTCAGGAGATAATATTTTTGCATTTAGTAGCTATTTTATTTCGCAAATTCTGTATTATTGAGATAATATGAAAATTCGATTGGATGTATTGTTACCTTTCAAGTAAAATGATATTTTTTCAAAGTATACCCTGGAAGGTTGATTAAAAAGATAAAATTATCATTAAAAAAAAAGCACCAATCTTTGACAAAAAAAAAATATAGCAAAAATCACTCTGACCGCCAACAACACGAATCATTGACCGTTGACAGACCAGTGATTAATACTGTCCAAAATCACTCAATATAATAGGTGTGAGGATTAAAAAACATGAAGTCCAAGAAAATTGTCATTTGAAAGTAAAAAAAATACGGACAAGCTGATTTTTTCAGGGTTTGTCAGCGACTGTCTTCTGAGTGTAAAATTAGCAATATCGGAAATTTTTATGCGGGGGAATTTGAGCAATAGGGTTGTTTTTTTGAATTGTTCCACAACAAAATAATCAAATGAAAATTGTACATAAAAACATTCTCGGGTGGGTAGTCTTGACTGACTAGTTGAACATCAAGCTTAGTTCTTGGGGATGCAGTCAAAATTGGCCTTAGGTTGTTATAGTGATAAAGCAAAGCCATTTTTTGTTTGTCGAGCTTTAGGAAATGTTTATTTCCTTCATGAAGGAATTTTTATTTCCTTCATGAAGGAAATAAACATTTCCGAAAGCTTATCGATTTCTCAAAAACCTTTTAGCTAATTTTGACAATATTTGGCACGCTAATTTGTCGACATAAGGACCTTTCTTTTGTGTAATTATTTATTCCAGAAGCGTCCCAGAGGGTAATACAATTGATATTTTTAGGTAAACCTATGGTGCGCTTCTGCTTTTTTGTAGATTTTATAAATTTTTTAGATGAAGCAGTCAAAAATGTTGCCTTTTTTTCTCTTTGCTTTTTTATGTATCTAGCTCCGTTTTTAAGATAAAAATAATAAATAGATAAATAAAATGAATAATCGTTTATTTAGCTAAAAATACTATAGCAGTACAGTATAAAATAGTAATCATGTATATAAAAAAATAAATAAAAAAAGTATAAAAATGGATAAATAATAATTTTTAACTGTTTCGATACTTTCGATATAAATTATATATTATGAGCAAAACAAGAGTGAACATCAGGCTAGAGGTCGATATTGAAAATATATCGCCTTAGACTAGTTTAAATGTATGTACAGGGTCGTTCCGTATATATTGACCCATATGCTAGCGGCGTTATCTATGGAGATATGAAAATTTTGTAAATATGAAAGTTTTAGATATTCATCTGAAATTTTCAAAAATCTTATCAAAAAAAACAAAAGACTATCGAAATGTCAATATTTTTCCACAAGTAGCATTTTTTTAAATGGAACCCCCTGTATATTATCATATACTATGAAAAAACTTATTTTCCTGATTTCAAAAATATATAGTTTGATACCTTTCTGATGAGTCGTTCAGGAGATATTCAAGTTTAAATATGTTTGAAAATTAAAATTCACATGTCTGTTGCTATGGAAAAAATGATAGAATCGTGATTATAAAGATTGAATCAACAAAAAGGAGGTCGAATAACTTTTTTCTTTACATGTGTAGTATAACAACCCCGGGTCCGTTCAACAAAGTTGAATGAGGTAAGTTTGATCAAAAGAAGAGGTACTACGTTGTGATTTGCATAAAGCTACTTACCTCGAATGCGCCCGACAAAACAATAATTTGGAAAGGTTGAGTTAGAATGATAAGATTTTTGAATTAAACACGCATCTGTAAAAAACCCTACTTTATTGAAAATATGGTGAAAAAGTGCCGTACTCATCCTGGAATTCATGCGGGGAAAGAGCACGGCAGAGAAACCCACAATCTCAATTCCAAAAACCGAACCATGCTGTACAACTGTTTTGTATTTTGACTGCAATCAATATTTTATTGATTGCAGTCTTGTTTTCCGTATCGAAACTTGAAGTTCCACGCTCAAGCAAATATACAGGGTGTCCCAGCAAGGGTGGCCACCGGCCATATCTCAGAAACTACTGGACCTAAAAGTTCAGGAAAAAAAAAATTATCACTGAAGTGGCCACGAGAAAATGCTGGGAAATATTTATAACTTCGAAATTTTTCCGCTAGGGGGCGCAATCAAAGCTTAAATATTAAAATTCGAAATTTCTCCGGAAATTCTCAGATTGAGGTATATCTTTATCAACATGGTTAGAAAACCTAGACAATTTCACGTCTTTTTGGTACAGGGCTCATTGGCGTACCGATCTTCATGTGAGTAGGGGAAGGTAGTGAAAGTGTAATTGTTCAAGTAGCTTTAACCTATTAACGACTTGTCCGATTTTGTTGCGTATAGGCTTGTTTAGAAGATAAATGTGAGTACTTTCGAACATCGTATCCAGTAGTGCGTGATTGTCTCCAGCAAAATTGCTAGAAGGGGTAACTTGAATTAAAAACAGTGTTTTTCATTTTACCGCAAAAATTTAAATGGTATGGTATAATTCTGATAAGAGCATCGAAAAGTACATTAAATTTACAAGAAGTTATTGCCGAGAAAAGAGTTTTTGACACTCGAAAAGTTGTTTGTTGTGTAGTTCTATTGCAAGCTGCTTTTTTTTGGCTTCAATAATAATAACTAGTCCAAATTATGTAAAATTTAATGTTTTCATTTGTTATTTCAATAGAACAAAACTCATAATAAATGAAAAATATTTTGATGAGCATAAATCCCAATCTAATTATGTATTAAATATTGCAATGATGGGTTGAAAAAAAATCTAGGTAGCTGTGGAAAAACATCGGCGGGTTTTCATGGAGATAATTGAAACAGATATTGCAATCATAACAATCTCTTAGTTATCATTTTAACATTCTCTGTTAAAATGACTTACCCCAATGCCGAGGCTTTTGATATGCTCGCCGTATATTTTCAATGTTTTGGAAATGCTCCGATTGCGGCACGTGAATACGCTGCAAGGTATCCTGAACGAAGGCACTACAGCAGAAAGGTATTTCGGCGAATGGCAATACGTTTAAGAACAACGGGAAGTGTACAGCTCAATCCAGTTCCAATCAGAAGACGTCCGGTAAGAAACCATGAAGACAATATTATAAACGTTCTCGCTTACGTGGAAGCTTCACCGCATTTGAGCACAAGAGAAATTTCCCACCATCTAGGATTAAGTCATTTTTCAGTGCTCCGAATTTTAAGAGACTTCAAACTTCGTCCATACCATCTTTCCTTACACCAAGCTCTATCAGAAGATGATTTCAACAGGCGACTAGACCATTGCTTTTGGCTTCGAGAAATGTGCAACGAACATCCTTAATTCCTCTCCCAAATTTTATGGACCGATGAAGCCCGTTTCTCTAGTTCTGGAAATGTTAATTTGCATAACATGCACTTTTGGTCGCGGGAAAACCCACACTGGATGAGGGAAGTGGATCATCAAAACAGGTGGAGTGTAAACGTCTGGTGCGGAGTGTTAGGAAACAAAATTATTGGGCCGTATATTATTGATGGCCATTTAAATGGTGAATCATATTTAAACTTTTTATAAAATGACTTGCAAATACTTTTAGAAGATGTTCCCATTGGTCTTAGGATGTCCATGTGGTACCAACATGACGGTTGCCCAGCTCAGTATGCACGGAGAGTTCGTGATTTTTTAAACAACTGTTATCCAGATCGCTGGATTGGAAGGGGCAGTTTGTTCCCATGGTCAACGAGATCCCCCGATTTAACTGTGTTGGACTATTACTTGTGGGGACATCGTTTACAAAACTCGTCCCACCACAAGAGAAAATATGATTGAGCGGATTGAGAATGCTATACATTCCATTGCACCAATTGAAATAGAAACAGCTGTTTCTATTTGTAGGCACAGAATAAAGAAATGTATTTTACAAGATGGAGGACAATTCGAACATTTATAAAGTTAAATAAAACTACACAACAAACAACTTTTCGAGTGTCAAAAATTATTTTCTCGGCCATAACTCGAAAACGAGAAAAGATATCAACCTGCGGTTTGGAGGTTTTTTCTTGTAAATTTAATCTTCATTTCGATTCTGTTATCAGAATTATACCGTACCATTTAAATTTTTGCGGTAAAACGAAAATAACAGTTTTTAATTCAAATTACGCCTTCTAGCAACTTTTCTGGAGACAATCACGCATCACTGGATACGATATACGAAAGTACTCACATTTATCTTCCAAACAAGCCTATACGCAACAAAATCGGGCAAGTCGTTTATAAGTTACAGCCACTTGAACAACTACACTTTCACTACCTTCCCCTACTCACACGAAGATCGGTACGCCAATGAGCCCTGTACCAAAAAGACGTGAAATTGTCTAGGTTTTCTAACCATGTTGATAAAGATATACCTCAATCTGAGAATTTCCGGAGAAATTTCGAATTTTAATATTTAAGCTTTGATTGCGCCCCCTAGCGGAAAAATTTCGAAGTTATAAATATTTCCCAGCATTTTCTCGTGGCCACTTTAGTGATAATTTTTGTTTTCCTGAACTTTTAGGTCCAGTAGTTTCTGAGATATGGCCGGTGGCCACCCTTGCTGGGACACCCCACAGTTCATGGGGTAGAAATCAGGGAATACTGAGGTCCCGTACGGGAGGCAACTCAGCTAAATTGAGTCAATATCTCTAGATTGTTCGTTGAGGATACTGAGGTCCCATACGGGAAGCTACTCAGTTATAGTGTTTATATTGAATCAATATTTCTAGATGGTGGCTAAATGATTTGTTGTTTTACTAGGATATTCACTCGTCAGGGTGGTAAAATGTTAATCAGTCAAATCTAGAGCCTATACATGAGGTCCCATAATACGGGAGGCAACTCAACTCTATTCAATCATTTCAGTCAATATAAAGCAAGCATAAGCATCAATATTGTAGTACCAAAATCCCAGTACGGAAAGAGAGCAATTTGTTTTCCTAAATTTTAATTTGAATCAAAGTTGTTCACAGCATAAAACCGTTTGATTAAATACAGTATAAATACAAATACAATTCACAATCAACATTATTATATAAATTTCATTTTACTGACCTGCAAATAGCTGATTTACCACTACAATTCACAATTATTCACCTTCAATTCATCGAAAATTCAGCAATTCTCTAATTGTTATCTATCGTTACGTAGCAACCATCCATAATCATTTTTTTTCCCCGGTCACTATTCTATTTAAACTAAATTACGGAACACTTCTAATGTCACAGAAAATCAATGTCATAATAAATGGAATGATTTTTTTTTTCATACAAGTTGTATGGGACATTCAGAAACAAAATTAACATGAACCAAAAACTATATTTTGAATAGGTGGTTCTTCTCAGATGTTACTCCAAATATTCACGAATTATTAAATTTGTGCAACTTCATCCATGGCAACCGAGATTTATATACTAATTTTTACACATATTCAAACTTAAATATCTACTGAAAGACTCATCAGAAAGGTATCAAACTATATATTTTTGAAATCAGGAAAATAAACTCTTTCATAATGTATTATATTGTAGGTATATTAAAAAAAATGCTACTTTTGGAAAGATATTGACATTCCGATAGACTTGTTTTTTTTTATAAGTTTTTGGAAAAGTTTAGAGGAATATCTGAAACTTTCATTTCCACAAACATTTCATATCTTCATTGATAACGCCGCTAGCATATGGGTCAATATATCGATGGCTAAGGCGCAATATGTCGTATCCCCTGAACAGTAAATTCTACAGTAGACACAACAAATTTCATTATTCATGCTTTATTTTCACCTTCACTGGGCTTACGACCTTTTTAAATAATAGAGTAGAGATCTCTTCAGAAGGCAGAAACGCATTTTTTGTGGCTTACGACCTATTGCTTCGGATAAAACCCGAAGTTCTGTCGCTGTCCATGAATATCACACACATATTCCAATTCCCTCGTTAGGTAATTGGGAACTAGTTCAAGTTTCATTTTAAGTAGGAAAATGTACGCACGGAAAAAGTCTGTTTGACATCCATGATATTAAGTGTATCAAGCATCAATTTTGTTGGCGTATATCTGCTACAGCACAGTATAGTTCTTATTGCAAAATTCTGGATCACTTATAAGATGCTGGAGCAATATTTAAGATGTGGTGCTATAATGGATTTGTACAGTAATAATTTGATGAACAATGACAGATGCTTTCCAATTCTTCGGAGGAAATAAACTTGTTGAGACATTTTGGCCGAAATATAATCGACGTGATTGGCAAAATTCAGATGCTCATCCAACATGACTCCCAGTGCTTCATCACTCGGGTCCTTCCGATATTTTGTCCATTTAGTGTTATACTGACATTTTTCGCTTCCAACTTATTGATCATGCTAGTTGTGCCAAATATAACAAATTTGCACTTTTTGATGTTTAATGCCAACAGTTTCCTTGCAAATACCTTGACACGTTGCCTGTGGACCTCATTAAAGCAGAAAAACGCTTATTGATTTTTACCTTGAAAACAAAGCTAGATACAGAAAAAACTGAAAAGACAGAAAGGCAGCATTTTCAAATGCTTGTCTTAAAAAAATTATTGATTTTTCAAAAAAGCAGTGGCCTACCATAATTTTACTTATAAATATCAATTAGATTACCCCTTAAGACGCCACTGGAATGGATGATTCTATTTCAATCGCAAAAAAAAATACCCTTATGACGACAAATAATCGTGCCCAATGTTGTCAGAATCAGCTGAAAGGATTTTGAGTAATTATTGATAGAAACCCGATTTTCTTTAAACAGCGCATCATGTCCGGGTACTTGTAGAGAAGCGGTTTTGAATTTTTATCTTGAAAACGAAGCTAGATATAGAAAAAACTTAAAAGATAAAAATGCAACATCTTCAATTGCTTGATCTGAAAATTTTTTTTAAATCTTCAAAAAAGCAGTGGCGTACCATAATTCTACCAATGAATATCAATATATTATATATTTGGAATCAGGAGAAAAAGTTCTATCATTTTGGCCATTGATATTCAGGGTGTTCCATTGAAAAAAAAATAACTTTATCATTTTTTTCAATGTTGTAAAGTCGATTTTTTATTTCCGCTATTACCAGAAGATGAAAATACTACGTAAAAAAACCTAGAACGTTTTTATTTAAAAAAAATTTCTATCCCTCATAATAAGAGCTGTAGGTAGGGATCAAGATATAATAGATAACACTGTACTTCTGGACAATTTCACCATAATTGACCAAGGATAGTCTAGATATAAAATCATGAACTTGGCAAAAACTACCCATTTTTCATGATTTCTTCAAAAATGAGTTATTTTTGCCAAGTTCACGATTTTGTATCTAGACTATCCTTTGTTCAATCACTGTGAAATTTTCCAGAAGTACATAATTTTTCCCCTCCTTCGAATGGTGCTAGCCTTTTTATCAAAAAGTGCGCAGAAAAAAGTTTTGTAAAGTGTCCTTTTTTTGAACGTTCAAATGCACCATCAGTTCTTTGATAACTGCTGGAGGATCAAAATTATGATGACATTTTAGGCTGTTTCCAAACTTTTGTTCGCGACTGTATATCTTTATTAATTTGTTGATTGTATAGCTTTTTTGCAAATAAAGATCATTATTGTAATTTTCATAAAACACGTGATCGTGAATTCCATGTTTAGTTCTGGGGAAATAAATACATAGGATCATATCGCAGGTTGCATGTAATTTTATTATAGAAACCTTTAATTTGGTGGATTTAGAGAACTTACTAAAAATAACGGAGCTAGCCTAGCTTGTCCATAGTTGCCGTACTCTAAAAATGGTACAGCTGGTTCGAAAAAGACTAGTATTACTCATAGAAATGTTCAAAAAATTGAGCAGTGTAATATTTGTTTTGACAAAAAGATACGACAGTGACATGTCATTCAAGTGAAAAGTTTGGGTATATTTTGATGTATGTATGTGAATAATTTATTTGAATCAGGTACATTTCAAAATTTTGATCGACATAATCGATCAATTCAATATTTTCGCTTTAGTTCCTGTACTCATGTGAGGAGTCATTTGAAAAAAAATATTCAAAAGTATCAACCTGGTAAAAATATGACGTCATATTCTTCTGATTCGTCAAAACAAATATTACACTGCTCAATTCTTTGAACATTTCTCTGAGCAATACCATTTTTTTTTCGAACCAGCAGTACATTTGTTCCTAAACTGTTTGCTTATCATCAGCATTTAATACCAAAATTGGTCAGGGAATGGTTCTTTGTCAAAGACTGGTCCTTTACCTTATGATGCCGTGAGTAAAAGTGTGAGCCAGTGTAAGGAAGATGCATGCATGTGCTGTACCTCTTCTGGGTTTTTCAACGCACTCAGCGTCAAGTGGCGGTTTCAGAGTCATTCGGTGTTGTGTCGTTTAAACTTGATAGAGGAGATCTTCAACCGTGCTTAGATCAAATTGGAATATTTGTGAATTATTGAAGACATCATGTGCTCGTTTTGATATCAATGTAGATGATGTACGACTGCATTTACTAGCACATTATGGAAATGTTATTTAAGTTCGGAACATCCCAGTTTTATTTCATTTTTTGTCAGACTTCCAGATATAACATTTTTCTGATATCATAATACAAGTGCATTCCACTGTTTTCGTGATAATGCACCTATTCAAGAAGTTTGTAGAAAATATTATTTGAAATGAAAATGAAAATGAAAATGAAAAACACTCAGATTAATAAACAAGAACAGATGGAACTTCAAACGTTTTGTTGTGATGCCATCATCGGTTATAAACAACACGCCCCCAGGACAGGCTATTCGATACATTGTCCTAAATCCTGAATCATATATCTATCCTTGCTATGTACATCCGATTAAACAGAGAACGCTGTAGAATGCAACATTTCATCAATAAAATGCACGACGCCCGTATTCGAACTGATAAGACTATGGTGGGGAGCGCTCATTGGAGAAACGGCTGAGAAGAGTATAGTTGCCATATTAAGTAGATTTTCAAAAATGTCTCGAATTGATCAATCCAGCAAAAAATGAAATAATATATCGAAGATCTCTGTAGAAACATCACGGTATTCTCAAGTTACGTATAAAATTTGTTGAACTTATCATGAATATTTGCGCACTGCCCTTCAAAATGATTTCGTTATCCACAATCGCCGTCTGAAAATATCACACTAATATAGCTGGCATCGTCGCATTCCTCGCTCATATTCTCAGCTGTAAGCGGACAGTGAAAAAGAAAAATATAAATATGTCTTTCTATGGTGGGACTGCGGACATGAAAAATTGACAGAGAATACGAAAATAACAAAATAGGCCTGCTTTCGCAGCTACATTTTTATGTTCATTCGCCGCAAGTGTGACAGATAACCATTTTTTGGATTCTTGTTCAAGTAATGTCCTTATACTTTAAGCTTCACGATTAATTCGGTTAATGTTTTGAAAATAGATGGGTATATCATTTAAAGAAATGAAAATTGAATATCCAATTTCTCAAGAATATTTTAAGGTGAATCCAGCAATATCCATGTCACCATTTTGTGCTACTCTGTAAAGTGTGCTTTGTTTTTTGAGAACAGAAAAGTCATGTTTTTTCTGCATCCTTGGGATTTATTTTGAGGGTTTAACGTCTTTTCCCTTTTTATAAGTAACTTGAACCACATTAACCCAATCAATCTTGTTAATTTTATGGACAGCCGATGAAAACATGATGTAACTTAGCGTTTGGCAAGTTTGCTACTATATTTTGATTCAAAAATCTCACCCGCTTAACACTAGTTTTCATTTTGTTGAGACACCACCAAAATGGCTCATATTATACAAATTTTACCTGACTTTTGTATAACACGGCTCTTCGCCCGCTAGCTTCACTTGGCTGTAGTAATCGTCATACGTTGCAATTTCATCAAAAATAGCCCGCCCCCTTCGGTCAATATCTCATCCATTTTTTCATACTTGTGTGTGTAAACTTTCATCCCTTATTTCGCTCTTCAAGGATGGAATTTCAAAAAACGCTGGAACATGTATCAATTTATTTCCAATCAAAAGCTAAAAACAAACTTTCATGCTTCTGTCTTGACAAATTACAAAGTTCCTTATAAACTTTCATCCCCTTTTTAACCCCCTTGAGGATGGAATTTTTAAAAACACTGGAACATGAGTTAATTCACTTTTGATCAAAAGCCCAAAAACAAAGTTTAGACGCATGAAACTTTGTTTTTGACTTCAAAAATGGAGAACCTCCATAAAAGCTTCCTTTTTATAGTGGCTTTTATAGTGAGTGTCAACATTATGATGGTACCCTACTGGCAAAATCTCATGTATATAGCTTCAATAGTTTTTTTTATCAAAAGTTACACAGAAAAAAGTTAAACTTTCAACCCCTTTTTTTAACGTGAGAAAAGGGCCTTGAACAAATTTTTGTAGAAATCGCCTGAACACGTTAAATGACAAATGGAATGAAGTTCTTAAATGGATCATTGCTTCCTTGATCACTGATGCAGGATCAAAGTTTAATTTTTAGGCATGTGTTATTTATCTAACCATGAGTTCAAGGTTTTCATAGTGGCTGAGTTTACCAATCAAGAAATAAAAGCCGCAACAACTTCAGAATGTCCGAGTGATATCATATGGAAAAACGTCCACATTCGCATCGATAGTGAAGTGCAGATATATTAATCCTCTGTCAGACCGGTTCTTATCCATGGTATCGAGACGAGAGCTGACACGAATAAGACAAAAAGCATCCTCAGAAAACCAGAGATGAAAACATCAAGAACCATCGCAATGAAGACACTTAGAGATAGGGTGAGAAACAATTACATAAGAGCGGCATGTCTCCCCCGGACATAGTGGGGGAGGAAAAAGAGAAGATATTGGCGTGACCACATAGACAAAATGAATCAAGACAGACCAGCATACATCGCTAAAGATGGAAAACCTGTAGGCCGACGACCGCTAGGGAAACCACCAATAGTTGGAGCTCCGTCTCACTGAATCTTATTTTCGGAATCACCTTAAAAAAATTGTTTATACTACTATTGAAACTGGAGCAGACCTTCAGCTGCGTATTATCAATAAGGCAATCTAGTACATTTTTTAAAATGATTATTAATGCTGTGCCGGTCAGAAAATTTGTGTACCATTATGAATTGAAGTACTTTTCACTCGAAAATGTACAGGGTGTCAATTTGAGAATGGCAGGGTGCTAGATCTCAGAAACTAGGCATCCCAGAGACTTGCGGAAAAAAAAATTACTGGGTATTATGGAATAGAGAAAATGCTGGAAATATATCAGAAGTTTACAAGATAGCCACAAGATGGCGTAACGGCAGGGTTGGCTGCCCAGTGGGTGACCCAAAATTACCCACTGGGTTTTTTTGGGTTAAACCCACCTAAAAAAACCCGACCCAAAATGGGTTTTTTTAATTATACTCTCAATTGCCATTCTTGCTCTCATTTGTATACAAGGCGAAGTAGGCACAATTTTTTGCAGACTTCATTATTACAGTATATTTTTTAGAATCGAGTAGTTATTAGTAGTAAATTATTCTGGTGAAACTTTCCAGAACTATATTAATTTATCACCTTAAGATTTAAGCACTGAATAACATTTTGAACAAGTGTCAATAATATCAAAGAAAAACAGCAAACAACACGACTGCACGACACTAGAAACATGTTAGAACTAAACCTTAAACCCGAAATTACAACCTGAAACTATGTCAAGATCGACAAGTCTCCACACGAAAAAATTTGGAAGTGCGCTGACACGAGTTAAAAAACCCAATAAAACCCGTTTAAAAAACCCAAAAAAAAACAGTGGGTTGGGTTTTATATATTAAACCCGGGTTTTTTCCAACCCTGCGTAACGGTGCTATCAAAACACAAAATTGCTGTTTTTTTGTGATTTTTAAATAAAAATAAATATAAATCAGTACCGCTATGGATTCATTGACAAATTTCTTTCAAATTTTTTTTTTTAATTATTTTTTCTAGCATGTGAAATGAGACAGGTCAAGCCGTCAAACCTTACAACGCAAGAATGCTCATAACTTTGAAACAACCCAATCGATTGACGCGACCTTGGTCTCATTTTGAAGAGGGGGTTCTCCTCCTCCACAACTTCGAGATTTCAAATGATTCCGATCGAAACAGACGATTGTATAATATGAGGACGACGGACATTTTTTGAATTTACTTGAAATTTTCAAATGCAAAGGTATACTTACTGAAAATTGTTCGTCTGAATTCTCGACAAAATTCCGCACAACTTTCTTGTTTCTAGATATCAAAATAAAAAAGCTACCTATGCGCTTTTCTGTAATTCAATGTAAAATAGTGATATTTACTATTCAAGATGCCCTCGTAAAGAAGATATTAACACATTTTTGCGTTACCTAGTAACCACCCAGTCACTATTTTATTTCAAACAAATTATATCTTAAAAAGTAGGACTTTTTTGCATTAAATAATTACAAAAAAGCGTTTAGCTTATTTATTTCGAGAGCTAGACAAAAATTTAATGCATGGAAGATGTACGAGATTTAGTCGACATTCCAGACGAACTATTTTTACTGTGCCTTTGTATTTGAACATTTCTAGTAAATTTGAAAAATGTTCGGCGTCCGCATATTATATTGAATACAATCGTCTCTCCTGATCAGAATCCTTTGAAATCCCAAGAGGAGAATCTCCTGATCAAAATGAGACCAAGATCGCGTCAATCGGTTGAGTTTTTTCAAAGTTATGAGCATTCTTGCGTTGTAAGGTTTGACAGCTGATATCTGCCTTGATTGACATGCTCGAAAAAAAAAATCAAAAAACAAAATTGATAGAAATCTTTCGAGGAATCCATAGCGGTACTCATTAATATTTGTTTCTATTAAAAAATCTCGAAAAAACAGTAATTTTGTGTTTTGATAGCACCGTTACGCCATCTTGTGGCTATTTTAGAAACTTCTGATATATTTCCAGCATTTTTTCTATTCCATATTACCCAGTAATTTTTTTTCGGCAAGTCTCTGGGATGCCTAGTTTCTGATATCTTGCACCTTGCCATTCTTAAATAGAAACCCAGTACATAATGTTCTGAAAATTGATTTTTACATCAATTTCGATCATTTAACAGGCCCGGACTAGTTATTTTTGCAAAGTTAGGGTATGTTTTACCCATATCTCCGCCAATGAAGTAATTGTCAAGTTTGAAATAATCTCAAAGTGCAGTATTCTAATCCCCTTTTTAAGATTTATAGATATCATCAGAATATCGTTTGCGATACAAAATATTTCATAACTTCTAGCTGGTTATCTTCGCCATAATTTCAAAATCACATGTATTCATTACATATGTCGAATCCAAATATCTCGAGAATGGTTGGTTTTTTTGTTTTTTTCCAATTTGATGATGATGGATTTTCCGGAGAGAAACATAGGAAACCATACTCCAGTAATAAATGGTTGTGAAGCGGAGAAGACCAAAGTGTAAAAATAATTTAATTTTTGTCAGGACGTCAGGTTCCAGAACGTAAAAAATTACAAACACTTTCATTTTAAACTATGTTCTCATATCGAGAAATATCATGTGTATTATCAGGTGTTCAGTTGATAGAGCTGTTGAAACGAAACTTTATGTTTTGGCTCATGACTGTGAAAACAAAAAAAAAAGAACAATAAAACGTTGTAAGTATTATTTGTGTAGTACACCGTTTAAAAGGGTATGAAGAAAGGTTTTAAAAATGATGATAAAAACTCCAGGTCCGTACTTGAGAAAAATGAAGTTGTTGGTGGTTACTCGACTCGAATACGAAACGTCTTACAAATATTTATACAGGGTGTCCCAGCAAGGGTGGCCACCGGCCATATCTCGGAAACTACTGGACCTAAAAGTTCAGGAAAAAAAATATGATCACTAAAGTGGCCACGAGAAAATGCTGGAAAATATTTTTAACTTCGAAATTTTGCCGCTAGGGGGCGCAATCAAAGCTTAAATATTAAAATTCGAAATTTCTCCGGAAATTCTCAGATTTAGGTATATCTTTATCAACATGGTTAGAAAACCTAGACAATTTCACGTCTTTTTGGTACAGGGCTCATTGGCGTACCGATTTTCGTGTGAGTAGGGGAAGGTAGTGAAAGTGTAATTGTTCAAGTGGCTGTAACTTATAAACGACTTGTCCGATTTTGTTGCGTATAGGCTTGTTTGGAAGATAAATGTGAGTACTTTCGTATATCGTATCCAGTGATGCGTGATTGTCTCCAGAAAAGTTGCTAGAAGGGGTAACTTGAATTAAAAACAGTGTTTTTCATTTTACCGCAAAAATTTAAATGGTATGGTATAATTCTGATCTTAAAAATATTTCCCAGCATTTTCTCGTGGCCACTTTAGTGATAATTTTTTTTTTTCCTGAACTTTTAGGTCCAGTAGTTTCTGAGATATGGCCGGTGGCCACCCTTGCTGGGACACCCTGTATATTTATATATTTGATGACATTGTAGAATGGAGGAGGAATTCATGAAAATTTCATATTTAAACTGTATCTCGACAATGAATAGTTTCTAAAATATCTAACGAAATTAATTTGAGTCATTTTCACAATTTACCTTGTATCTCGCATCAAAACCGGCAACTTTTTATCCATTTAACCGACCTCTTAGCACTTACTGTTACGTTTGTCTTTGAATAGAGATATATTTTGAAATTGGCAAATACCGCTTAACTTTTAAGTGACAAATAATCCTCACAAGATTGATCAAGGAGTCTCCTCATAGGACCGGTCGATAGCGCTTAGTCTAATCAATCTGAATTATTGAGTTTTCTTTTTCAGTTAATTTTGAAAAAGTTTTATCATCATCAAGGACACGTAATATAGGTATAAAAAAAACTCCTGAACTAGTCTAACGACTTCAGGAACATTCATTTTTATTACCTTTATTTTCTTAGTACTTCATATATTATATCATTGTTTATATTATTGTGGAAATAGATAATTATTATTATTCGACTTAGCCTGACGGCTTTCACACTCCCTCTGAGGGAAAAATTCACTTATCCCAGATATTAAATATCAAAGGGATTAAGAAAGGAAGCCCTTTCCATGTTATCCTACCCATGGCGATGGTCTCCTGTATGGCCTACAAACTTTCTGACGGTCCGAGCTGTAGGTAGTAGTACCGCTTTTTGCATTTCCCTGTAGAGATGTCTTTTGAGTCCCAGTTCTTTGATGGACTTCAGCAGGCTTGTTGGTATCACTCCAGTGGATCCGATGATGATTGGCAATGTTGCGACGGTGTTCATATGCCACTGCCTCTGCACTCGTACCTCCAGTTCCCGGTACTTGGCAATATCTTCGGCGCGTTTGAATCAGGTTGATGGTATTAGGGACGGCTACCTCAATGAACGTAGTTTTCTTGGCTCTCTTATCCACTAAAACAAGATCGGGTCTATTATTTGCTACAGTTTGGTCAGTTAAGATGGTGCGATCCCAGTAGAGCTTAAAGTTGTTATTTTCCATTATTTTATTATTATTAGTTTTATTATTATTATTATTATTATCATTCGTTTCTATATCACACAGTGTTCCTGCGGTGGTGAAGGTAGTCCTCCGAGAGCTGACTTTGTTTCTATAGTGAATCTCCTTGGTGCGCAGCTAAAGAAGTTTGCGGACGATGTGTGCTGTACTCAGCAAAACCGATTTCATTATTATTGTTAAAAATTTTATTATTATTATTGTTATTATATATTTTTTTTCTTTCCTGTGCAGGGACTGGAGAAGCTTTAGTAGAAATTGATTGCCATCCGGACATAATCTACAGCGCTTGTTTCAACTGGGATGGTTCAGAACTGCTGACCACCTGTAAAGATAAAAAAATTAGGATTATCAACCCCAGAACTGGTGAAGTGACATCTGAAGCAATTGCCCATGAAGGTAAATTCTCAATATTCTACTCTCTAAATGAGACGAAGGTATTATGATCATGCTAGTCCCAATTAAAAGAGACAATGGAGTTGTTGGTAGTAGCTACCAATGATCTATTAACTGTAGATGAAACATTTCATTCATAAACTGTGAAAAATTGTGTGGCCAACATAGAACATAGAAGAAATGTGAGGAAGAGTTGAGCGGGGCACTGAGTGGGGATACGTTTGCACCTAATAGTAATGTGCTCCGGCTACTACAAGCTAAGCTGCCAGTGGCGTAACTATTTTAAGGCAAAACACATTTCTATGATTATTTTGATCTTATTTCAAGCTTGAAATATCAAAATAAAAAGTACTTCTTTATAGTTATGTGATATCTTCCGTATAACAAATAAAGTGATTCAAATTTGATAAAATGATCAGAATTTTGCCATATATCTACAATTTTTCAAAATAGAGATGAACATTTTTTATGTAAAATGCGAAAACTTGCTTCTTTATTTCTGGATTGCTGCAAATGGAGACAGACCAGAGTATCATTGCTAAAAAAAAACTAAATATCGTTGACAGTATAGGCAAATAAAAAGGGAGTTTCAAAATACAAATCTGAAAGTTCATGGGATGCTTATTCATGTAATAGCAAACCCAGAAAAAAAAGGGATCAACTTTTATGTCTAGATTTCAGGAGCTGTTTGGGGATTGTCCCAGGTAAAGCGATAAACATTCTTGGAGTGGCTAAAAAGATATAAAATGTAATGTATAATAGATGAAAAGTCTAATTTCCATTTTTTTTTAATAATAAACTAGAAATCCAATTCGAAGATTGTAAAGATAATATGTCTTGACAGTCACCTATTTTATATAAAGTTGATGAAACGTCTTGTATCTACATATTTGCTCAAAATGTTTGGTAATTTATTTCATTTTTGCCTTAAAAACTATAAATTTTGTTCAAAATCCCAAGAGTCACAATCTTTTTGCCACTCATTGCCACTTTAAATCTTATCACTGATCAATGATTATTATTTGAACGTAATTCAATCTTCAAGATCCTATGAAGGTTCACTTCAGAATTCTTAAATTCAGATTCACTGCAAGCTTGACACTTGCAAGTTATTTCAATAGTTAACGTTCATATAAGTAGAAAATAAAGCACTACAAACTAAACAAGAATAATAACACAATACAAATTCACAAGATCAACACCAAACCCCACTTAAAAAACAAGAGACGCCAATGAGACGAAATATGAATGAAACGTTTAGGCAAAAACCGATCGATAGGGGCGGACCCAATTTTGGTGCGCTGCCGTACTTCGGCTTTTTTAATTTTCATAAGGAAAAACTGGTTTTTCTAAATCCTAAATACCTAAACAAATCTTAAAGAGATGATTTTATTTAAACAAAAAGCTAACCATCAACTCATTGGATTAAATTAATACATTAAATGGTTTGTGAAATCCTGAGGAACCAAGCAGTCATGGCACTACTGTATAATATGTCGGTCGACAATATTTCTCACGACAATAATCAATACAATATTTGTCGAGTCAAACTATAGCTGAACGGGGAAAAATGTAGTAGTAATAAAATGTACCGCCATTTTGTAGTACTTAAAGATATCGACTCAATATTCAAGGGTTATAAAGTACTCATCAGGATCTTCAAAATGAGGCGACCCACACGACCCCTCTTTCCATTTAAAAAAATGTTTCAAAATGGCGTCCAGCCTCCATCTTGAATACTAAAAGTACGTCAGTAACATCAAAAAGTAATATTTCGACAACAATTAAAGTATGCCAAGCTTCAAAATTTTTGGTGCACACATTCAAGAAAAAAAGGGAGGGGACCTTTTAGAGCAGCACTGTATAATCACTAAACTTCACTTCTAGATATTATTCATGACATCGAAAAGCTTAGAAGTTCAAGAAAATTCTTATTCATTGTATTCGATATACTGACTAATTCATTTTAATCATTAATGGCCAGCTCCTACGCTCAAATATCCGTATGTGCGCCGCCAGCAAGCAGAAAGTATGCAAACTGCGCTTTACCACGTCATTTAGTAATTTCGATTATATAAAGCTAAAAATATCCAACCTACGCATGCCCGAAATCAAATATGATAGATCTCGAACTAATCACTGTATCTGGTTATGTTTCTGTTTTTGTTTGTTAAAATTAGAAGGATTTCTGTCAAAGAAGGCTCGCCCAGGTCTTTGAAAATTATCCCTTAAACATCAAAGTATTAGCTCTTTGAAATATAATATACTTGAAGAAGTCCTTTGGATCCTTGTGTTGAAATGATGAAGGTTTTTAATATATTGTTGATTCATAATGGATGTACCAAAAGGCGGTCGTGTACGTGTTGTAAAAAATGCTTGAACAAAACACTTAAAACGTAAGTATTTGTGAATATTCTGGATTCGGCCCTGATATCTACACCAGAATGACGTTAAAAGTTATTGAAAATCGCACATCTAAAATAAAGGAAGGGGGGCCCATTGTGTGAGTTTATTTTCAAGTTGATGAAAAAAAAGGAAGAAAGATCTTACAAGAAAAGACATGAATTTGTGAGCGTCAAAAAATACACAAATGACAAAAAACTACGTATTCCTCACAAGAAAACTGATTCAGAAAGATAAACAAAAAGGACAACATTCAAATCACATCAATTTCACAATACAATAATTATCACTAGAAGCACCTACACACTGTGACGCTCCCCGAGATTTTCCGGGATCGATTTTCGATGGGAATGAAGAAAATCGTCGATTTTCACAATACTCGTTGATTTTCAAAAAACTCGAGGCGTCACCTTCTGTATTATACGTGATAGGGGGCCCACACTGCCTATCGTGTAGCTTTGAAACAGTGGAGAATGTTCAAGCGTCCGCGGTTTCCAAAACTCCGCTAATTTCCGCTCCAAAATAGACTACTGAACTTTTGAATGAAATCACGGATGTTGATAGAAAATAAATCAAACAGTCTATTTGTCCCAAATACTTAAAATCAGCCGACTGGTTTTGAACCAGTAAATAAAATAAAAATAACGTAAAGAAAAACCGTAGAAGAATCAGTCAAACTCTCCCGGTAGAGATTCAAAATAGCAGCTAATAAAACTGCAATTTAACAGCAGTGAAATATCAGAAAATAAAACGTGAAGGAGCGGCTTGTGAACAAAGTTGTAGCGACGGATTTTACAGCGGACTTTTAACAGAAAAACAGCGGGAATGTAAAAGAAGAATTTTTCGACGGCGTACAGAAAAAATTACAGAAAAACCGACGCGACGGGGTCAGTTTGCGTCCCTGACAATCATTTTTCATTTTCGGTGGGGCTGTAAATGGGCCTACTTATGTATGTGTTGAGTGTTAAGGTAAACGAGCCGCAACTGCTATCATGTACAGGGTGATTCATTTTCAGCGACAGGGTGCCAGTTCTCGTGAAGTATTAATCATAGAGAGTCAGGAACAAAAATCTTTATAGTAATGTGCCCAACAGAAAATGCTGGAAAAATATTTTAAGCTTCTAGGATCGCCGCAAGTAACGGTACTGTGAAAACCTAAAATCAACAAATTTTGTTTCCTTTGAACTACCAAAAAAGAATATGAAAACAGATTTTAGACGATATTCTCTACAAAATAGCCTTCCGACAGTTTTCTCTAAGTTTCAATTAAGACAGCTACAAGCTACTTGATGTCATTAAATTGCCTATAACTTCGAAATCCCTTGACCTATTCGACTGTTCTTTAGCTCGTTTCAAAGAAGAAAATCTGCTTTTTCTGGTGCATGTACTCGAGGTCGATTTTATCTGCTTTAGCCGACCACACACATGGATTGAAAAAGTCAAAACTGTGTTCGCGGTTTTCTCGAAATTTCCAAATGCAAACCAAATAGATGCCTCCATCGTGTTATTTGGATAATTTCCTATCACTTTCATACAGATATTTTTTCTATATCTTTTGAAATAGAGTTACGGAAACTTCATCAGGAATCACGCGAGGAATACTTTTGAAACAGCCCCTATAAATTTGAATGAGTCAAAAATATACACATCAGATTTGTTTTGATTCGCGTTTAACATTTTCTTCAGTTGATGTTGAAAACAAAAGCCTATAAGTGAGAATGCCAACTATTTTTCGTTTTTTTTTCTACGAGCAGCAAAGAAGTAGAATACAGTGCACCACTTGCCAAAAATGATACGGTTGACTAATAAACACCTCATTCCAAAAATATTAAAAAAAAATGAAATTAACTTAAAAAAAAACAGAAAAACTAGTGCCAATGCTCAAAATCCCGACCGTTGGCACAAGGGCTGTTTCAAAAGTATTCCTTGGCGGATTCCTGATGCAGTCTCCGTAACTCTTCTTTTTCAAAAGATATAGAAAAATTATCTTCATGAAAGTGGTAGGAAATTATTCAAATAACACGATGGAGGCATCTATTTAGTGGGTTTGTATTTGAAAATTTAGAAAAAAACTCAAATTCATGTGTGACTTTCACAATTCATGTTGCGTGGTCGACTAAAGCGGATAAAATCGACCACGACTAAATGCACCAGAAAAAGCAGATTTTCCTCTTCAAAATGAGCTTAAGAACAGTCAAATCGGTTAAGGAATTTCGAAGTTATAGCCAAATTAGTGACATCAAATTTGACAGCTTGTAGCTGTCTTATTTGACAGCTTAAAGAGAAGTGTCGGGGGGCAATTCTGTAGAGAATATCTTCCAAAATCTGTTTCCATATTTTTATTTGGTAGTTCACCGGGAAAAATTTCGAAAATGTATCGATTTTCTGTTTCCACAAAACCGTTACGCCCCCTTTCGGCGATCCTAGAAGCTTGAAATATATGTCCAGCATTTTCTCTTGGACACATTACTGTATAGTTTTTTTTTCCTGCGTCTCTATGATGAATGGTTCACGAGAACTGGCACCCTGTCGCTGAAAATGAATCACCCTGTACAGTACCTGTAGTCCAGGGAAGTTATTTCCAATTATATGGTGCTCGTGGAACAAAATCAGTTGAAGCTGAGTTTTGTAAGATCATTAGGTCTTGTCTTCCAGATTGATATACTAAAAGTCCCCTCCTCCGAGGGTGCAAACAACCCCAAAACTACCCCAATAGGTACATTTTTTTACTTTTTTTCCATTTATCTCGTAAATGGCTGAGTTTTCAAACAAAATGCAAGAGACCTAAATGAAAGGTCATAGAATTACCTACAAATTGATGTATATATGTTTGTAATTTGTTTCTGCGGAGTGCAAACGGCATTGTATCACTGTTTTTAGTCAACGTGAATTACAATAAAGGTAATGAGCACAAAATCACAACACAAATTGATGGTTTTTATTTCGAAATGTACACGGTAGGGAACAAAGGGCACTACCCTATACCCTATACCTATAATAGGCGCCTTCCCTCATAATTGCCGTGGGCGTGCAGTGAGTAGCATTGTGAATTAAGCAATCGTAATGAAGCTTATGTGGAAACATTGTCCATCATATTGTTTATTGCACAACTAATTCGAAAACTTGAGGAAGCTGGATGTCAAGTATTTCAAGCGGAAGGTGATGCAGATACACTGATTGTAGATAAAGTGCTTGAATTAAGGAAAACCGAAAATTCGGTCACATTGGTTTGCGAAGATACCGATTTAATGGTATTATTATCATTCAAAGCAAACATGGACAATATTCATATACTAATACCAGGCAGTGCTGCAAAAGCCAACAAAACAACAACTATAAGTGAGCTTCAAAATAGGATAGGTACTTTGACATCCTCCATTTTATTTTGCCATGCCATTTCTGGATGTGATACTACTTCCGCAATTTATAAAAAAGGAAAATTGTCCACATTCAAACTTCTAGCGTAGCGTGAAGACTCACGAGCCAAGGTAGCCATCTTTTTAAATCCAACAACAAAGATGAAATAATCACTGCAGGAGAAGAGTTTCTACTAGCTTTATATGCCGCGGGAAAAGTAGTAAGATCTCTAGATCAACTTCGTTTTTCAAAATTTCATAACATTACATCACGGCAGAGCCTGGATGCAAACTTTTCGTTGGCTTCTCTTCCACCAACATCGGATGCTGCATCACACTACAGTTTACGGGTATATCTCCCAATTCAGGAGTGGTTGGGGAATGGATTGGAACCTACCTCTTGGGGGTGGAGGAAGCATGGAGAATTTATATTACCAACTACCACTAATAAACCAATCGCACCGGAATTCATTCTGAAATTGATTTTCTGCAACTGTAAATCATATTGTGGAAAACTCTGTAGTTGCACGAAGATAAACTGCTCAAATCTGTGTAGTCAGTGTCAAGGACAATCTTGCAGCAAAGTATTTCAAACTACTGAAAACGAAGGTGGCGATGATTGTCCTGGAGAAGTTTTTTTGTTGATCTATTAAGTAGGTATTTACTTTTTTCTGTCACAATACTTCTGAGCTTGAGATTTTTTTCAGATACCTATACAGATGTTATATCGACAAGCATAGCACGCCACTGTCTAGAAGTCTTCTAGTTGGTACTAACGTCTATCATTTATTTTATCATCATTATATCATCATTTTATATAATACTTATGATACTAGACTAACACTAGAATACTGGTTCTCACATTTTTCTTATACTCTGATGTTGAATGCTCTAAAAACCAATAAGAATTATTTTAAAATGCGATATTTGAGGTTCCAAATGATATTTACCAGGTTTGCTTGCTTGTTGAACGCCACTGGCTTTATCAAAATGTATCAATTTGTAAGTAATTGTATGACCTTTCATCTAGGTATCTAGCACTTTTTTCGAAAACTCAGCCATTTTCGAGATAAATGGCAAGAAGTAAAAAAATGTACCTATTGGGGTAGTTTTGGGGTTGTTTGCACCCTCGGAGGGGCGGAGACTTTTAGTATGTTAATCTGCACGACAAGACCTAATGATCCTCCAAAAATCAGCTTTAAATGATTGTGTTCTACGAGCGACCCTAAATGCACTGGAGTACTGACAAAAGTGGAGAAACGGCCTAAAATTTGATAAAAGTCTGATCATGCATCAGTTATTAAAGAAGTGATGGCGCATTTAAAAACTTCAATACATTTGTAAGTTTACGTGCCCTGGCGATTTTTTTCAGAAAATTGTCTAGTGCCTTTTTTTGACGTTCAAAAAAGGCTACTAATCTTCAGAAAATACATATGTTTTGGTCCTCGTTCGAATGGTGCTAACAATTTTTATCAAAAGTTACACAGAAAAAAGTTAAAAAAGTAGCCAAGACACGTGAACTGATAAATGGATTAAACTTTTTAAATGCACCATTACTTCTTTATTACTTAACTGATGCAGGATCAGAGTTTTATCAAATTTTAGGCCGTTCCTTCACTTTTGTTCGGTACTGTATACTTACAGTTGTGGAAGAAATAATAACAGTCCCCTGTTTTTTCTTCATAAAATTTTCACAATACTTGAAAAAAGGATAGTCTAGCTATAAAATTTTTGCTGAGTAGGAAATTTCATGGTCTAGCCAAAATTTGTTCAATTATAAAGACATTTTCAGGAAGCACATGAATCATTCCCCTCTTCCGAATGGTGCTTTTATCAAAATCACACAGAAAAAAGTTTTTCTTAAACGTAACAATCGTAATGGCTGTAATCAATGATTTTCAGGTTCTAAAGCTACCAGAGCAATCTTTTTAAGGCATGGGCTGGTTTTCACCACAGGATTTTCAAAAATGTCTGAGCGACAGTACAGTTTGAGAACTCCTGATTGTCTTGATGAACCAATCGTGATGGTTGAGTTGGATACCTCGAACGGCGTTATGTTTCCGTTGTATGATCCTGATACCAACTTGATTTATTTATGTGGCAAAGGTGACTCTGTCATCAGGTAAATTGGTTGTAGTTATCGTTGTTTGTTCCAATGAAAGCATTTATAGATATTTCGAGATAACGGCCGAACCACCATTTGTTCATTATATAAATACTTTCCAAACTCCCGACCCTCAAAGAGGCATTGGTATGATGCCTAAAAGAGGCTGTGATGTCACAATATGCGAAATCGCCAGATTTTATAGATTAAACAATTCTGGCTTGTGCCAAGTGAGTCCCGTTGTTTTATTCAATTTCACAATTTGTCTAATGTTTTTCTTTTTTTTTAGGTTGTTACCATGACCGTGCCTCGCAAATCGGAACTATTCCAAGAGGATCTCTATCCAGATACCGTAGGGGACACTTCAGCCCTTTCTGCAGAGGAGTGGATTGAAGGCAAAGACGCTGAGCCCATTATGATTTCTTTAAAAGATGGTTATAAGCCTCCCGATTCTAAATCCGTATCTGTGTCAAAGAAGAGCAACATCCTCAATAAAATCCCTGCTAAAACTGCGAAAGGCGTGGATAATGCTGAGAGTGCTGCACCTGGGGTATGTATCATCTGGGCTTTTATTTTGATGCAGTTGCTTGATAAATTTGAGTGACAAGAGTGGTTTATTGAATAATAGTGTTTTTCTATGACTATTCAATAATAGATGTATTAAACATCCACTATTGGTTAATGTAACTCGTTACTCATACCACTGTTTTTTTCCACTACTCAATTGTTTTTAACCAATGAAATGATCTGATGTCATTACTCCACTGTTTTAGAGCCAATCAGACAAAATGTCAACCTTCAAATCCATCATTTTGAAACAGCTCATTTGACCGTCCATACTTGTTATATAGTCATTGTCACATTATGTTAACAACTTAACCTCACTTTAAGTCGGTGTCAAAAAGTTTCGTCCAAATGAAATTAAATATTGCAAAGTTCGCTTCAATTTTTGAATGATCATAGAAAAAGTATAGTATTCCACTCGCGGGAAATGGCTATTACTCACTTACCATTCCCCCCAAATACTATTTGAACACTTAGCTTTGGGACTTTTTAGTGGAAATAGGATTTTTTCAGGAGCACAAATAAAGTACTTTTACACTTCGCATCTCAGTAATTGGTCAAATCACCTAAGCCTGGTTTAGACGCGGCCAGTGATTTAGTCGAGTAGTCAAGTAAAGATATTCGTTTTTGTCGAGTCCACTGGCATAGTCGAAGTAAATAGAACTCTATTCTATTTTTGTGGTCGAGTAGCGGAGCCACTTTACTCTACGAAACTACGGGCTTTACATCTAGTTTTCGTTAATTGTTCGTTAAAATTATCAGTCAGTTCAGCTGCATGTATCACTGAATCTTATTTCTATTCTATTGAATGTTCTGGTGTCCAGAAATCGCTTAATGGCATTCAGTGTTTACAAACCAAGCGTGTGCACCAAATATACAATAACAAATATTTTTGTTATAAGAAAATCGGAATTTTATGGGTATAGATTGGGTAAAACAAGGATTTCATTTGAATGCTAGTTGATAAAACATGTTTGGTGGGTTATCAATCTGGCTTTACCTAGTTTCAAAATATCCAAAATTAAAAAATAACACTATCGATAAAACTAAGGTGAAAAATTGTAAAAACTCGAAAAAAATTGTGCGGAAGATAGCGCACAAAAATATTGAAATGTAATTTGTCCGTTATCATATTCAAGATATTTGCATTTATGTGAATGTGCTATGTGAAAACTTTTCTTCTTCTTCTTATCTGTTGCTTTGGACTCTTTGTGAAAAACTATTTTATTCAGGATGTCCCGAAATTAGACTTGAATATTTTAACTACTTATTCTATGCCGCAAAATAGAAATAAAACTTTATAAAAACTAGTATCCACAAACTCTAGATACTAGATACTTTGAGAAAATGGACGACTTCCTAGTACTAGGTGTTAAAGGTGAAGACCTGATGACGGTTTTTTGTAGATATTTTCGAAACCTGTCAAGATAATTGAATAAAATCTGGTACAGTTACTAAACTTTTTACACTCTATCTAACGAACAAAAACTTAGTATTGTATACCCTTTGATTGTTGATTTTTAGTAACTTGCTCTACACAAATGAGGCACTCTTGTTGTAACTCGCTGAGACGCACCATTTTTGAGAAGAACGCTTTTGAAAATCTTTCTACACATTGATTATAGTGAAGAATGTCGTGTGCATCTGTATAGGCTATCACAGGTAAACCCGCGTTTTTGCTGAGAGTTTCGGCTTATGCAATTTTGTTTGTGATAAGATTCTCAAATGCATGTTTCTCGAAAATGGTGGGTCCCAGCGAGGTAGGAGGAGAGTACCTTATCTATGTAAAAAACTCTAGATTTTGAAATTGTGCAGGCAAAAGTACTAAATATCAACAACCAAAAAAATTAGGGCACTTTTTTCCCATGTCCGTCCCTGTATTCCCTAGCAATGCAGGTAATACGAGACCAAGTTTCCGTTCACCCAATTATCTTTACAGGTTTCGAAAATATTCACGAAGAACCGTCATCAGGTCATCCCATTTAACACCCTGTATCTTGAAAACGAAAAGTCTGTGGATACTAGTTTATATGAAGTTTTATTTCTATTTTAGGGTGTAAAATACGTTGTTGAAATAATGACGTCTACTTTCGGGACACCCTGTATATTTGTTTGAAGCACTCACATATTCTGATAAAGACCAAAAACATCTAAAACGTGATTCATAATCACAGAATTCAACATGTCAAAAATAATTAAAATCGATCGCCCCGCCTACACTTTTATTGCTAAAAGGGTTTTGAAGAAAAACTTTCACGCCTTTTACCCCCTCTACCATACAGGCAACCAATTCCTGACTAAGTTCGTTGATCTTGCCATATGCTCATATCATTTATCAATCCTGGTACATATTACTGAATTCAACCCAGCTGATTCAAAGCATCAAAGCGTGGTATACATCCAGTGATTTTTCTCTTTTTGTCTGATAGATTAATTGTTTTCTGATTTTCTGCTTTGATATTGTTGTAGCTTGAGACACTTCAAGTTTTTGCTGACGAGATTCGCAAGTTGAAGGCCATAATTGTGAAACATGAGAATCGGATTCGAGCTCTTGAGGCCGAAGTTACTCTGTCTAGAGAAAAATCTGGAAAAACCACCACACGGGATAATGCTGATGGAAATTCTGACGGAGTTGATGCTCCTGCGCTCGCTGCTGATCTAGTATGAGACAGGTTTGGTAGACAGCAGATTGCTGTGATTTTCGTGCTCAAATTAAATAAACGTTCAGGTAAGTTTGAAAGTGAATCATCCACTTGGATTTTTGCTGATAAGCCGATTATGCTACCTTGTTTGCTCGAAGCGTGTCTAAAGAAATTTTAATTATTGTCAAGACTTTGTTTGCATAACATTTATGCATTTTGGAAGAATCCACTCAACTTTACTGTGACCAGCTCAAATAAGGAACAAATTCAATTTAAATTCATGGTTTTGATTTTTTGGAAAACGGTCGGACTCGAAGATTTTTATTTTTGGATTTTTGTATGAATTTTTTTATACAGGCTGCACCCCAAAAATCGATGTCACCACAGGTGGTATTGTAAAGGCTCATTGCGTTATACAAGCGGGTCTTTACAAGAAAATTTGTTGTATGGTTTGGTAAATGGAAAGTTCGTGGGTTCCCGGTGGTTCTAGAGGGGATGTTGATTTGTATTTGCATCAGTAATTCAGCGCAGTCAACTTGGGATTGAAAGATTTTTATAAGAAAACTGACGGTCAAATATTGTCTTCTCAAACAAAGAGAAGGAAGATGAAATTTCTAGAAAAGTACTGATTGGTCCGTACCTGTCTCCGGATAAATTCCGTCTGTTTTGAAGGCTAAGAATTTCACAAACTTTCTCTGAACATTTTCGAGCTGATCGTTGTATTTAGCAAAAATAGGATTCCATATTGAGGCGCAGTATTCAAGTTTTGATCTCACGTAGCTGAAGTAGAGTATTTTGAGTGCTTGGATGTTGCTGAATTCTTTAGCATTGCGAAAAATAAATCCTCAAGTTTTTGTTGCCTCTGAACAGACCCTCTCAATATGAATGTCAAAAGAAAGATATATATCAAATGTGACGCCAAGATCCTTATATATATAGTACACCTATTTATCATTGTGTTACCTAGCTTATAGTTGAAGTGTATTGAGTTTTTTTTGTTTGAGAAAGACATGACGAAACACTTGCTAATATTCAAAGGAAGTTTGTTAGTTCCACACCAGTTTTTAATTGACGTCAGGTCCTGCTGCAGAGCTCGACAGTCAGCTTCATCGTTTATTATTCTAAATAGCTTCATATCATCAGCAAATAACAAATCTTTGCCCCTGGGGTGCTCCACTTGTGGCCAAAAATCTCGAAGAATTGTAGCCACGAATTTCAACATATTGATGTCGTTTCAGATAGGAGTCGAAGAATGATACTAGTTTATTTCTCAGTCCCATGGCGTCAAGTTTTTCCAATAATATGCTGTGGTCCACTCTGTCGAAAGCTTTCGAGAAGTCGGTAAATAGCACGTCGATTTGACTACGGTTTTCCAGGGCTGTTCCAGCATATTGAGTGAAACAAGGTAGTGGTGCTTCGTTTTGAAAAGAATCCATGTTGATTTTGCTGAATAACATGCTTGACTTGTTCAAGGATACACTCATATATTGCTGTCTCAAATATTTTTGCGAAGACGTATAGGATGGATATGGGCCTATAGTTCGATGTATCATTTACGCTGCCCTTCTTGAAAACTGGAGTTATTCTTGCTTCTTTCCAGACTTGAGAGAAAGTGTTTGTTTTTAGGGACAGATCAAATATATAAGAAAGAGGTCTGAGAAGTGCAGAAGCACAGTCTTTGGCAACGAAGGAGGGGACTTTGTCTGGGCCTTGTGTGGCTTTGTTTTTCAATTTTTTTGCTGCTTTCAGAATCTCTTCGTCAGCAAGATGATCTAGACTGATGTGTGGGCTGAATGTAGCTGTTCAAAGCAGGTAAAATACATGTAGGGCGCGCCCTCTACAAGTAAGAGCCATACTAAGGTCAAATACGAATCTCGCATGTTAATAAACCCCCAATCACCAATTTGTATCAAAAGATCGACACTGCTTCAAATATTATTTAGAAAAAACAAAAATGAAAATTAACACCCTGTAGCTCTGTAACGAAGCATTTCCGGATACATATTTATAGGAAGTTATGTTCTTATTTTGAAGCGGGGAAACTCATCCCGAATTTTTTCGCAGTATTAATAAAACACCCTGTATAGGGCGAAATTGAAAATTGCCAATTTTCAGGTACTCCTCGTGTCTCAGCTGTCATATAATTTAGACAAAAAGTAAAAAAAAAACGTTTCCATACAGTTTTTTACGTACAATTAAGTGGTGTAATCAGATTTTTTCTAGGAGTAACCGATTCGGAGATATAACGCAAACATGTTTTTTTTTTAATAGAACACCCTGTATATTTTTGGTTATTTCAAAAGGGCTTGCTCTGAGCTTTCCAAAAATATAATATACTTGATACTTTTTCCCAATAGTGAGTAGGAAATCTAGAATTTTGAAAAAATCAAACAAGTTCTGGATATTAGTAGGCTAATGGAAACATTGAAATAAATCGAACGACATAATAGTTAAATAATTACTCTTGCTGTGAGCTTTCCAAAAATCTATAAAACTCAAAATTGATTTCTACCGGTAAGGTAATTTCTAAAAATTGTCAACTTCAGCTAATCCAATTATTATCATGAGTCTCAACAGATGGTTGCAATTGGAGAATCAGAAAAATGTGTGAAATATATGTGAGACACAACGTAAAACAGTTTGAACAATCTGTTATTATTATTCTAGTGGATACGTTCATTCTATAGTGTTGTAAATGTGGAAAATATACTCAATTATCAAAAATACATCAACATGAATAACTTCCTATTCATATTTCGTTCAATTTGTTTCAGTGCTTCTATCAACTTCCATGGCCTACTTTATCAGAGTATTACCTGTCATCTACAACTTGCTTGATATTTTGAAATTTATAGATTTCTACCCCGCGAACCCGAGCCACTTTTCCGTGAAACTCACAATGCCGCAAACAGAAATAACCTATATAGTTTCTTAGATATAGGGTGAAATCAAAAGTTTGCACTTTTTGGGGTGCTGTCATATCTCGCACTCTATTTGACATAGAGAAACAGTAGAAACTGGTCCTGATAGATTTTTTTGCGTAGAATACAGTGGCGAACTGGGAAAAATAATTTGGTGCACCGTTTATGAAATACAGCACAAAGTTGGTATTTTTTCAATGGGACACCCTGTATTTTTTAACGTCACATTCTTTATTATTTTTCTCTGATTATACTGACGTGTCACACTTTTTATTTTTTAGGTCCTGGATATCAAGATTAGACAATATATTTTTTTAATGGTCTTCAATCTATGTACAGTAATGGACATATGTATGAAAGGGGCCTTGAATTTGATAAAACTCTGATCCTGCATCACTTATCAAAGAGTGCATCCATTTTTCGGTATAGATTTTTTTCAAAAAATTGTTCAGTGCCCTTTTTTAACGTTCAAGAAAAGGCCACTTTTCTAACTTTTTTCTGTGTAACTTTTGATCAAAATGGCTGGCACCATTCAAAAGAGGGGCAAAAGTACTTCCTGAAAATTTCATAATAATTGAACAAAGGATAGTTTAGCTATAAAATTTTGGACTTGGCAGAAATGACCCATTTTTGAAGAAATCATGCAAAATGGGTAATTTTTGCCAAGAAAAATGTTGAAAAAGTAGCCTTTTTTTGATCGTGAAAAAAGCACTACCACTAATACAGGATCAAAGTTTTATCAAATTCAAGGCCCTTTCCGTTTTAATGTCCGCCACTGGATGTACAGGTTGATTGTTTATATTTCACTCAATAGATATCTCAGTTAATTTTGGTTCTACAAAGAAGTTTAAATGAGCAAATTTGCAGTATTGTTCATGGACATTCAGAATCCGATACTAAGAAATGCCAAAATGCATCGAAAACCCAAAAATTTTTCACAACATGATATTTTTCAAATGGAAAACCCTGTATATTTTTGGCTAGAATAATAGATCTTTTTCCTCTGATTCCAAATATACAATTCATGTTGGTATTTGGTTTTCCCGTTTTTGCGCTATTCAAGTTCAAAGTCTCCAGAAATTTCATTAAGGGGACATTATCTTGATCTTTTCAATCACGATAAAACAGATCAATTGCTGGACCTAACGCGATCCGCGAGGCGACAAAAACTCAGCTATTGTATAGGGTTCACACTCAACAACTTATTCGAGATGAGTCCTCTTGAAGCATTTCAAGTTTGAAATGTGTTTAATGGTATTAGGCAGCCCATTGTAGTATGTAATACAAGAGTACAAAGGGCTACGCTCAGACTGTGTAAGTCTATGCACAGGAATGTTCAAATCCAGAGACCTAGATGATCGTGATTAGGCAGCCAAAGTAAGCAAGCCATGCTGCCGGAAGACTCCCCTACAAGATTCTCTCCAACCCATACCCAGAACCAAACGCAGTGATCTCTTCTGAATCAAGAATACCCTATCGACAGTCATCGCATTGCCCCAAGACATTATCCCAAATCTTCGTTGCTAAGATACGGTAGAATCCAGATCAACGTAATGTAATTCTTATGAGACTTTGAACTTGAATAGCGCAAAAACGACTGAATCAAATACCAACATATATGGTATGTTTGAAATTAGAAAAAAAAGATCTTTGAATCTAGTCAAAAATATACAGGGTTTCCCATTAAAAAAATACCATGTTCTGAAACATATTTAGGTTTTCGACCCCTTTCGGAATATTTTAATATCGGATTCTGAATGTACATGAAAAATACTGCAAATTAGCTCATTTAAAACCAAAAATTACTGAGATATCACTGAGTAAAATATAAATAATCACCCTCTATGTCTATGAAACATGCCTTATCAGAAATTTAAACATATTTTATCAACACCAACCAAGGGAGCGTTCGGAGATTGAAATAGACAAAACCTTATAATTCGAATTTAAATTTAGATTTTGAAAAAGCTGTAACGGTAAGTGAGTTGTGGATAACAGTTAGAACAATTGATATAGAGTTACTAGTCATGAATTGAGAGATATTCCATAGGCATTATGTTTATGAATTAAAAGCCTGTAAAAAATGCTATTTTCTGATTTTGACATGTCAGACCTCGAAAAAATATAGAGTGTGACACATCAGTATAATCAGTAGAAAATATGGATGAATTTGACGTTGAAAAATACAGGGTGTCCCATTTAAAAAATAACAACCTTATGCTGTAACTCATTGAAGGTGACCCAAACATTTTTTTTCTGTACCCCACTGGATTGTACGCAAGAATATCTATAAGAGCCAATTTATACTTTTTTTCTATGTCAAGTAGTGTGCGAGATATGACAGGACCCCAAAAATTGCAAACTTTCGTTTTCACCCTGTATCTAAGAAACAAAACGATATAGGTTATTTCTTTTTGCAGCACTTTAAGTTTTACCAAAAAGTGGCACGGGTTCGCTAAAACCGCAATGCTCTATCTCTGTTAATATCTGAGATACCCTACAGTCTCGTTAAAAATGGGACAATGTGTACATTTCAGTCATAGACAACCTAATAAAAAGTTACCCTTATTTTTAATAATGTGCCATATGGGCACCATAACCTGGTCCTATCAATATGATTTTTACGCAGTAGTCTTGGCGTTCAACCGTTTATATACGGTTTGCTTTGCATTTAGTTTTGAATATCCTTGGATTGTTCGTGAAAACTACTTCAGGCGCGCTGAGCACTTTATTTTAAGGATATTCTATAAGACTGAACCGTAACGCTCGGTTATGTAACGCTCCTTCTGGTAAAATCGCCTCGAGTTGAGTAAGTCATGGCCGCATTCAGAACATTTTTGAAGGAGCGGAACACAAGTGTTCGTTTGCATGTTAGTTTGCAGTGTTGACACCATCTTACAGTGCGACTCTAAAAGGTCCCCCCCCCTTTTTGTTAATATGTGCACCAAACATTTTGAAACTTGGCATGCTTTAATTGCTGTCGAAATACTACTTTTTGATGTTACTGACGTACTTTAAGTATTTAAGATGGCGGCTGGGCGCCATTTTGAAACATTTTTTTAAATGGAAAGGGGGGTCGTATGACAGCCTGCCAAACTTTTAGTTTTTAAAAATGTCGTATACATTAAGTTTCAATTTAGCAATATTAGCATTATAATACTAAAATCTAAATTGAGATGGAGATACAGTTTCCACACTACCTCGCCACAGCACTAAAGTTTAACCAAATGTGAAAATCTTGAAACGATATGAGCCAGTTGTTTGATTATTGTGTTAATTAGGAAGTGTTACAAAAATGCCTAATTCGCGTCCCCTCGCAGAAAAAATGGAAGCAATTTTTATCGATGGCGGAAATCGTAATTTCCATTAGACGGAAAGAATCTTCAATGAGAGCTTCCCGGACCGTCCGATATGCAGGAAATATCTTCGCGAATTAGTGCGGAAATTTATCGAGACTGGTAGTGTTCATAGCTTGAAGAATCAAGGGCGACCATCTATTTCGGAAGATAAACAAATTGCAATCATTGGTGAGATGGTGGTAAATCCTGAACAGTCGACTTCTCAGGTTGCAGACATCTGTGATACTTTGTCTGCTTCTGTAAAACGATTGCTGACAAAACAGAAATTTTATCCTTATAAATTTCAAATGGTGCACCAGTTGACTGAAGATGATCCTGACAGACGTGTGGAATTTTGCGAAATTATGACCGATAGAATAGGCCGAGAACCGAGATACGTTCAAAATATTTGTTTTAGTGACGAGTGTACTTTTTGTTGAATGGCCGTGTACACAGCCAAAATGTTCGTTATTGGAGTGACGTAAATCCGCATGTTTTTAGGGAAACCCACACGCAATATCCCGAAAAGGTTAACGTATGGGTTGGCATATTGGGGAACCATATTGTTGGTCCTGTTTTCATTCATGAAAATTTGACAGGGGACCTGTATTTGAACTTGTTAGAAACCACAATAGAGCCTTTGATTGTACAAATACGTCAGAATAATCCCAACGAATTTGGCATGGCACCAATTTTTCAACAGGATGGTGCGCCTCCTCATTTCAGCAGAAATGTAAGGCAGTATTTGGACATAACTTACCCCAATCGTTGGATTGGTCGTCGGGGTCCTACCGAAAGGCCTGCCAGGTCGCCCGATTTAACACCATTGGACTTTTTTTCATGGGGATATTCAAAACAGAAAGTATATGCAACACAGCCAGACTCTCTTTTAGATTTACAGCAAAGAATTACTGCTTCTTGTCAAAATAATAATGTCGATACTTTCGAAAAAGTCCGTCAGGAGTTCTCAGACAGATTATTTCATTGTTTGGGGATCAACGGAGAACATTTTCAACATTTTTTACAATAAAAATTGAAGTATGCTTTCTTTGTTCTTATTTCACGAATTTCTTTATCTTGTTAGTTTGACAGTCTGTCATATCCGCACGGATGCGTTCAATCCCATGAAATTTTCACACAATAATCTACTCGATAAGACCTTTCGAATGATGTGTCGCACGACCCCCCTTTCCATTTAAAAAAATGTTTCAAAATGGCGCCCAGTCGCTATATTGAATACTTAAAGTACGTCAGTAACATCAAAATAGTTATTTACCTAACAAGTGTGGAAAGTGATACTTTACCGCACGCGACGGAAGTTGAACGACCGACGCGAAGCGGAGTTCGGTCACAACGTCAAGGGCGGTAAAGACACTTTCCACATGTGTTAGGTACAAAATTTTACCTATGAGCATCTTTTTAAAAGGCTTATCAATTTATTGAACAGTTTAATTGCTGAGAAGTTAGACATATTGACCAAAGTCACTTTACCGCACTGAGTGCGGCAAAGTACTTTACCGCACGAAGTGGCGTGAATTAAAATCAGACAATTCTTAGGTATAGTTGCACTTTTACGGAATACAATCTATTCATTTTTAAAATACTCCAATAATTATTCATCTACACCCGCCTATAGCAATACACACATGATTTGATCCAATTCGTTTTGAAATTTCTCAACCTCCAATCGACATTTTCACCAACATGGAAATCAGCCTCTTCATAATTTTGTCATGGCAACTACCACAGAAATGTGATTGTTAATCATGACATGATGGTTACCAAGGGTATCTAGAAGCATTGGTGGTTGCTACAGAAAAACAGTACGTATAATAAATTATTTGTCTATAGTGACCACCGTCTCATAATTTTGTTACAAAATCGTGTGTTTAGAGAATATAAAATATTAAAAATGGATTCGTGCGACGAACATATTCCTCAGGTTATATTGGATGCAGCGAACGAGGCAAGCGGTCAACTGATTCTTCCTAAATCAAAAATACGCTATGAAAAAGAATATTCTATTTTCCAAAAATGGTATGAACAGAATCATGTGTCTACAAGAAAACGTATTTATGGCTTATTTCAATCATTTGTCAAAAACCTTTCCACCGTCGACATTATGGTCAAAATATTCAATGATAAAATCCATTATAAAAGTAAAGAAGAACATTGATTTGGGAAGCTATTTCAAGTTAACATTCTACTTGAAGAGATTGAATGACGGATATACGCCAAAAAAATCTAAAGTACTAGAAAAATCCGACGTTGAAAGATTTTTGTTGGAAGCACCGGACCATATCTTTTTATTAATAAAAGTGGCCACAGTTTTCGGAATTGCTGGTGCTTGCCGTCGCGAAGAATTGACCAACCTGACCATAGATGATATTCAAGAAAAGGAGGATATTCTTATCATCACTATACCTGAAACCAAAACAAATGTACCAAGAACATTTATTGTCGTCGATCCCAATGGAGAAATGGGATATATCAGTCTTTATATGAAGTATAAAGCTCTGCGTCCTGTCGACACCCCCCACCAGCGTTTCTTTGTGCAGTACAATAAAGGGAAGTGTACCAAGCAATGTGTAGGGATCAACACTATCGGAAAGATGCCGGCGAATATTGCAGGATACTTAAGACTCCCAAACCCCGAGCTATATACAGGACATTGTTTCAGGAGATCTTCGGCCACAATGCTTGCCGACTCTGGTAGCAATATTTCCAATACAAACGGCACGGCGGGTGGAAGTCGACGGCAGTGGCAGAGTCATACATAGAAAATTCGATTGAGAACAAAAAAAAAACTTGCAATATCTTGGAAATGCCTTCTACTTCAACGATGACCGCATCAACGATCTTGGTTCCGCAAATAGCAAATGGTTTTTTCAACAATGACCCTTCAGATACACCTGGAAGCAGTGATAGCAGCAACCAACCACCAACAAGGACACAAACAATATCCAAGGCTACTACTATGGCCACGGAAATAGGACCGATACAGAAAGCCACCAGCTCTGCAATGAATTTGCAGTGTGCCTCAAACAGTACATTTAATTTTACCTTTAATTATTAACTACCCACATATTATCATGTTCCATTATTAAAAATAAATATTACCTAATGAAAGAATTAAAACTGAATTACTTTTGAGTATGTGTGAGAAGTGACAAGAGTGACTCCCCTAGTTCCTGATAAATTTACATTTTTGTCAAGATATTTTCATAATAAATCACTTAAAATTCTAAACACCACTTTACCGCACTGAGTGCTGAAAAGTGCAACTTGCCATACGCAAATCATTGCTGTAAAGTGCACTTTCACGCACGTGAGTAGGTAAAGTAGTATTTCGACAGCAATTAAAGTATGCCAAGTTTCAAAATTTTTGGTGCACACATTAAAAAAAAGGGGGGAGGACCTTTTAGAGCCGCACTGTATATTCCACATATAACACTGTGTCTTCAGAGTCTTGAGCACAAACAGTTTCACAAAAACATGTTTGAAGACACAAGAAAATATTGCTATTACGTGGAACAATCACATACTCTAATTTGTTTTTTATATTGTTATACCACAAAAACATAATCGGAACGGCTTCAGAAAATTAATGCGAGAGGATAAGCGAAAAGATTCCGAATCTCTCATGTATTTCAAGTATCGTGTCCACATCGTGATAGTGATGTTTAATTCATTTTCTATGGCCAGAATGCTATAAGTATACAGAATATACAGGGTGTCCCTGAAGTGACTGTACAACGCTTAACCACAAATTCCTTAATAAAAAATAAGGCGAACTAGGCAAACCTACCTGTATCCAAAGTTGCTTCGTTCAGTCTACAGAGGACGCCAAAGATCCAAAAAAAAATGTTTTTTCCTACATTTTTCAAAAACGTGCAAATCGATTTTGATAATTTTTGGTACCTGGGGGTCAATTCTTGAGCATTCGCAATCTAAAACGTATACGCAATTGTGCGATCAGCATTTGAAATAACATGGTGATCGCATTTTTGCGTATGCGTTTCAAATTTGCGAAGGGTCAAGAATTGACCCCCTGGTCTTTGACCATGAAATTAACGTTATTTGTTTCTATAGCGACCGGTTGAAATTAACCGGAAGTGTTGTAAAGGTTACGTCACATGTACACTCCCCGACAATGAATTCCGGACAAGAATAATTTGAGTCAAATTGATATCCCTATAACTTTTTTATTTGTTGTCCGATTTTAGTGAAATTTGTACTAAAGTGTAGCCATATGTCTTGAGATATCACCCTTGGTTTTGGTTTTGGAAAAATACCGATGGTTTGGTCATTGCTACTTTTTTACCCTTATGTTTTCAACCCCCTGTGGAAAAACTGAGCGGCAAAATCTAGCTCAATTATATTTTGTTGTGAAGTGCGATCTTTTCTCAACAGAATGTTTTTTTATTCATGTCAATATATGCTTTTTCAAAGAAGATACAGATGTTTAAAGAAAATGCTGAAGTTTTTCGATATTTTATCAATAATGAATGAAAACATTTTCATAGACTTGCATGAACAAAATGTTCTCAAATTAATAGCGCGTATTGTCACATCGTATCCCCATGACAATGCGAATGCCATGCTTTCGATGCCTCTTGAGAAATATTTGTTATTTTTCAAGAAGGGCTTCTAGCAAATCAGGGAAGGTTACCAGATGTCTATTGCGAACATTTCTACCTAGCAATCCTATCCCATATGTTTGATTTCCCATTTTCAATGATTACAAGATCTGTAGGGCCATGTAGTGATACCCCAGTCCACACCATGATACTACCGCTTCCAAAGAGTGTTCGAGGTGAACAATTTGCCCAATATGGAATATTGGGTGAATTGGGACAATATGAAATTTTAGAACATTTGTTCATGCAAGTCTATAAGAATGTTTCCATTCATTGTTGATAAAATATAGGAAAACTGCAGCATTTTTTTTAAACATCTGTATTTTCTTTAAAAAAAGCAGATATTGACAAGACCAAAAAAACATTTCGTTGAGAAAAGATCGCACTCCACGATAGAATATAATGGAGCTAAATTTTGCCGCTCAATTTTTCCACAGGGTGTTAAAAACCAGGGTGAAGTAGCTTTCGTTCCTCCGTGTATAATGACCAAGTTATCAGTATTTTTCGAAAACCAAAATCAAGGGTAATATCTCAAGACATAGGACTAAACTTCATGCAAGTCTATAAGAATGTTTCCGTTCATTGTTGATAAAATATCGAAAAACTGCAGCATTTTATTTAAACATCTGCATCTTCTCTAAAAAAGCAGATATTGACATGACCAAAGAAACATTTTGTTGAGAAAAGATTGCACTTCACAACAGAACTTGATAAAGATGAATTTCGCCGCTCAATATTTCCCCAGAGTGTCAAAAACTTGAGGGGAAAAAGTAGCTTCTGTTCCTTCCTGTATAATGACCAAGCCATCTGTATTTTTCCAAAACCAAAATCAAAGGTAATATCTCGAGACTACACTTTGGTAACAATTTTGCCAAAATCGAACAAAAATTTAAAAAGTTACAGGGATATCAAATTGACTAAAATTAATTTTGTCCGGAATTTATTGTCGGGGAGTGTAGTTATTTCTTTTGATTTTGGAATTGACTTTTTGGTAATTCAGATGCTTTTATCTGATAGTTCAATGCATTGGGGAGTTTTTTTCTCTCTTGAGAAATTTCGCTGGGATAAGTGGTTGAGCCATAAAAAAAAATCAATTAGATACTCCAACAAAATCAGTAACAAATACAGGTATTTGTTACTGATTTTGGATGGAATTGACTTTCCAATAATTCAGATGTTTTTATCTAATAACGTAAGAAAGTTTCCTCTCTTTAAAAAAATTGCTAGGATAAAAAATAGTTATGCTAGAAAAAAATAAATCAATAGTAAAATATCTGTGCAGCAAATTGAAAAGATTTTTTTTCTGGCTCAACCACTTATCCTAGCAAAATTTTTCAAGAAAGAAAAAATCGCCAATACATTAAACTTTCAGATAAAAACATCTGAATTATCAAAAAGTCAATTAAAAAAAATCAAAAGAAGTAACTACATATGTATGTAGTCACCTTTATAACACTTCCGGGCTATTACAACCGGTCGCTATGGAAATAAAAACATAATTTCATGGTCCAAGACTAGCACCAAAAATTATCAAAATCGATTTGCAAGTTTTTGAAAAATGTAGGAAAAACCAACATTTTGTTGTATCTTTGACGCCCTCTTTAGACTCAACTAAGCCATTTTGGTTATAGGTAAGTTTGCCTAGATCGCCTCATTTTTGCCCAAGGAATTATTTGTGGTTGAGCGTTGTACAGTCATTTTCATTCAAAAAAAATTGCTTGCAAAAAAATACAATCCACGAAAAAAAAAATTTGATTTTCTATACAGAATCCGCAAAAACTTCAAAAACCTGATTTTTTCCAAGAGTAAACTACCTTTATTTTGAATTTTTGAGAAGAATGTCATTCAGAAAAGTTATTCAGAAACCGTGAAATCCGAGATTTGAAATAAGTTCTGAATCCATTTGGTTTTTCTAATCTTCAGTAAATTTCCACCTTTTCAAAACCAATATTTTTGATAACACAAAAATAATTCTTTGAAACTTTTTGACACCCCAAATCTCAAAATAGTGCCTATATCTGAGCTTTCTCTGTAAGAGTGTGCTCGCGCTAATAAAAGTTCAAATTCAGAATTAAACAACAAAATTGAGACTCTTAAGCGTTTTCGGTACAAAATTAGTACACCTTTCATCTCATTAGGCTTTCTTTCTCCTCAAACATTTTTTTTATACCGAGGAATATTCACGTTCCAAGATGTACTCCCTCTTGGAAAGATCAAATTCTTTTGAATGTTCATGATGGTTTCCTAAAAAGCATTTCTGAAAACATTACTAACTATAAATTTGACGAGAAAGCTTGGTCATAAAATCACCTATAAAATTCGGTGGTTTAGGTATACGTGATGTTTCTACCTTGGGTTTTTCCGCTTTTATTTCTTCCAATAAAAATGTCGAGAGTCTTTTAAACGCGATTCTTCCAAATTTAATTATAACTCTCCCTGATAGCTCTCTTATAGAGGCAATGAATTGTTGGTCAAATTTATATGACGAAAAATATCCTCCCAATGCTCTTTCGAAACAAAAACTTATGGATGAAACATTATGCAGTTTTTTCATTGAAAAAATATTATCAGAAACAATTGATAAATCAGAAAAAGCACGTCTTCTAGCTTCAGAAGAAAAAGAAAGTGGAGCATGGCTTAGAGCTTTACCTTTAAATTCTTTAGGTACTCATCTGGATAATTCAACTTTCCGAATATTTATAGCCCTTCGTACCGGGCAACCATTTTGCGTGACCCATACCTGCTGCTGCGGCGAATCTGTTTTACCTAATGGGCGTCATGGCCTTTCTTGCCGCAAAAGTGGCGGTAGATGGTCACGTCACCGTTCTCTCAATGACATAATTAAAAGAGCTCTGGTGTCTGCTGAGATCCCTGCAATCTTACAACCATCAGGAATTGGTAGAACAGATGGAAAACGAGCAGATGGGTTATCCTTGGTTCCTTGGAAGAGAGGCAAACCTTTGATTTGGGATGCAACTTGTAGTGATACCTTGGCTGCCTCTTACATTAATCTTAATTCAAAGAAAGCAGGACAAGCTGCCAAGATTTCAGAAACTAATGAATATTCGGATTTATTGAATAGTCATATTTCTGTTCCTTTTTGTGTAGAAACAGCTAAATCTTTTTTTTGAGAAATCAGTACTGAAATTCAGAAAATTAGTCATGAGCAACGAGCTGCGGCGTTCTTGATGCAAAGAATCAGCATAAACATACAGAGGGGCAATGCAGCTTCAGTGTTGGGCACACTACCAGAAATGCAGCAGTGAGACGAAATCTTCAATCTTTGGTTTTTTTTTCAATATTCATTTATTTATTAATTTTTTTCATATATTTATATCGTTATATTGTTTTACTAATAAAATAAATTCAAATATATTTTTTGTGGATGACAATAATGGTATGGCAGTTTCCAACAATGAAATATAATACGGGAGTTTCTTCGGTAAAACCATAAAACCATTTTTCTTTAAAAAATATAAAATCCCTGGCAAATATTAGTTCAACATTTTTTTCTCATGTTGTCAAAGTTGCTTACCCCCTAATCACCCTCTATAACTAACTTGACGCAACTTATTTCTGCATACACAGCAATGAAGACACCAAAAATATTTTTTTAAGTTGGTTGAGCCATTCAAACTAGATTTTTTTTTTCCGAGACACCATATACTCGAAGCACTGTGCACCGAAGGAGTGTATGAGCGGTTGGTCGATGACTGTCTTCTGCTATACAGGATGTCCACGAATAACGTCAAGAAACTGGGGGGGTGATTGTATGTGATAAAATAATGGTGACTCAGCACCACACGTTGTAAGTGTACCAAGAGCATTAATTGATAGTAATTGGAGTTCAATTGAGACGTTCTGAAGGGACGATAACCCGTTGGCGGAAATAAAAATTTGTTGTTTTGTTTTATGGGGAATTAAGTTCTAAAACTTCTCTTGCTCTTGTTATTTTTCAAAAAACTTTTTCGTTATCAGCATAAACCCAAATAACTGAAGGCACGTATTGTAGCTGTCATATTAAAAGTCGTCGAAAATTCCAACGTCGCGTCGGCTATGAAATTAAACGTCAGACTCTACAATGACGTAAAAAGTTGATATAAAAATTATGTAATAGAGAAACTGACAGTCTAAACAATAGAAATAACATTCTATCAACTCTGAGAAGTTACAAAACTTTTTCATAATGATCACCAAAAGGTGGGTTGTTTCTAATAGTCTAAGATCCGGTATTAGAAATATCTACCCTCATCAGTTATTTAATTATGATAAAGATTACATGTTAGATAATTTGTTCATCGATAAATCGCGCATGGGTTGCCTAGCAAAATCACGGGCCTTCACTGTTGAATAATATTTACTTGGATTGATTTTTTTTGATCAACTTCCCTCATTTGTTATTTATGAAAATCGATCATTGGTCAAAAGAAAATTGCACAAGGAATTGGAAAAATATAGGTTGCCTACTCTCCTTTGGGTACAACTATAAGGTTGCCAGGTACAAACAGG
The DNA here is from genome assembly GCA_958502075.1 of Orchestes rusci. Classification (NCBI taxonomy): domain Eukaryota; kingdom Metazoa; phylum Arthropoda; class Insecta; order Coleoptera; family Curculionidae; genus Orchestes; species Orchestes rusci. Next base: position 54,536,614 of record OY293303.1, on the reverse strand, counting down.
TGGACAGGCGTTGAAAATATACCCTCATCTGTTATTCGATTGATTTTTTTTTTGTAGAAAGCTTATTTAATTCTCTATCGAACAGTATAAGGTTGCCTGATCAAAAGTGTGTCCCATCCCTGGTTGCCTAATGTCAAAGTTTAATTTTTGATTACTTCAAATAACTTTTGAAATATTATTATGATTGTTATTTGGTTGAGATTTGGTATGTAAGGGTGGTTGGACACGCAAAATTCAAATCTTGCCTTGGTATGGTTCTTACTAGTAGAGAGCGCCACTTATACACCTTTTCACTCTTTCAAATAGTCATAACTTTTTGTTACACACCCGTATATTCTTTTTAATTTGAAAAAGTTTTTTCTCCGTCGTTTTTACACAAAAAAGGTACACTTTGTAGAAGTGGTTGGGAGTAACCTTTTTCAAGATATTTACATTTAAAGTAAAGCATGCAATGTGGTCTTCAATGGCAAATTTTGAAAATAAACATGAGGGGCTTTGAAAACGGCGCGGCGTTATCATAATAATGTTGACAGTTTGATTCAATGTTCAATGTTTCTTGATAAAAAAAAATATAATTTTATATTTGTTTTAACTTCTTTTATCATTTTTGTGTTATTTTTTTCATGTTTTCTTGTTTTTTTTTTAAATAAGAAACATTGAATATTGAGTCACTTCTCAAAATTACCATGACAACGGCGTTTTCAAAGCCACCTATTAGTACGTATGGGGATCTCGAAAACCGTAATAGATACAATAAATTCATTCAAATGAGGACAAAGTTGCGTATTTTGATGCTCAACAAAATGCCGTTTTTGAAAGCCAAGAAATTCCGACTACGTCTGAAATAATCCGAAAAACAAACAACATTTTTCAAAATCCTTTTCATTTTTTTTACCATTCTCTTCTTCTCATGCAGATCATGGAGTAACTGCAAAACCACTATTCCTTTTAATTTTAACTAATTGCCTTTGAGGTGTCAAAAATCAAATCCAAAAAATCCAGGACCGTATTTAAAAAAACAATGTTGATGATAAAGAGTGTTCAATAAAAAATACGATCAACTCACCTATGGACAGCGTTGCCACATACCCGTGTTTTTTCGAGCTAGCCACCTTGTCAAAAACGAGCGAGATTTTGTTTTGAAGAGCGAGTTTTGTTTTAAATGATTTGTTATGTGGATTAATGATTGTTGGAAATATGATATTAATTTCTCTTTTGAATCATAGCAAAAAACTCTTGTCAGTTGACTTTAAACTCCGTCATTACATTTATGCAACCAAGTATTCATGATGTTATGTAGATATAGGATAGGGCATGTCCATGTGACGTCAAAGCCAGTGCGACATAACATGAAAATAATGGTTTTAATGGAGGTCCACTATCATAAAAAAAAAATCAAGATCCTCTCTCAGTATAAATTTATTTTATTTTTTATTCGACAGTCTGCAAATGGTGAAAATTAGTTATGACCTCACTATGAACATACCCTGACAATCATAACAGAACTTCTGTCATTGTGCTGTCATACTTCCGTCTGTCATCTGTCACTTTCCATGAACACGTTCGGAGCCGTTCTCCATTTGACTGAATAAAGTGAATATTTTCACCGAGGAATCAACAAGTATAAATATGAATGAATAGGAATAGGAAAGATTTCCGATTGCCTGATAATTTACAAAACGAGCGAGAATTGACAAAGAGGAGCGATAGTGTGATATAAAGAGAAAAAGAGCGAGATATCGCTCGATCGTGCGAGCTGTGGCAACGCTGCCTATGGATTGTAATTGTTTCAAAAACCGTATGTCTTGGCTAACATCGCAATTATGACATGACATCACGGACTTAGTAAATAAAAATGGACTGCTAATGCAATGAGAAGGAAATCACTGAAGCATGGGTGCTGCCATGATGGGACAATTTAAGTTGGTGCTTCTGATTTTCAGTGGTGCCATCGTTGAAAAATGCAGAAATCTGTAATGCCTGATTTACATTAAATTTCATTTCGAAGTGGATGTGTCAAATTTCCGCTTTGCAAACGGGAATCATATGTCACTATTCACATTGAATTTGGCGTAAGCGTGAGACAAATTCAATGTAGATGGTATCATATGATTCCCGTTTGCCAAGCGGAAATTTGACAGTTCCGATTCGAAAAACAAATTGAATGTAAACCATACATAAAGGTACTGTCTGATTTCGATTATATTAATTAATATAAATATAATATAAGTGAATAATCAATAAGATGAAGGACGAAGGATATTAGTAGATATTTCTATTTTTTCTTGAAGTGTCTGTGACTTTTCGTTCCCGTGGTTTTTGTGCATATTGGAGAGAATATTATTATATCAATTCTAAAAGCGCAGAATGCATAAATCTTGAAACATCGACTATCTCAAGTCCTACTCAGAAAAATGGGCACATTTCTCTGGTCCTACTTATACCTATTTTCCAGGGTCCAAGTTAAAGTCGTTACGAAATAGTAGGTAGGTACGATCGTTGTTTGTAAAACAACGGTACAATATATGGATCAAGTGCCATTCGCTACTTATAATGCTGTTAAGAGGACATTATAGGTAATGATATTTTTGAAAAATTGGGTTGAATGAAGGCTCATTTGTATGTTAATAATAATCACATACAAAACGTTTCATAGTTTCATGAGTATCTAGAATAATGTCGAAAACCCTGCACAAAATCACAATGTGAATCTTGAATTTCAAGTATAGGTATCTTCAGTATCTTCCTAAAATCCAATAATCCAAAATCCAAATCAAAATAATAGGTGACATAAGACATAACCTCAAAAACAAAACAATCAGCTGTCTTTCTGCATTTTTCAATGGCCGCATAAGAGGAATTGCAGCGCTGCATTGCTTTTCTCGAGCGATCTCACTGAAATCACATGAATGATAACTTCCACCATTGCAACACAGTTCCTGCGATAAAGCGAAAGAAATATGTTTTTTCGCTAGACTACTGTGCTGCAGCGCAGCGAATCACGTCATTCCAGTAGGACCCCTTAAATATAGCGCTAGTTTTCGGAACGCAGCCATTAGTGGCACGTCAAAAAATTCAGAGATACCAACCCAAATTGTCCCATCATGGCGGCGCCCATGCTCCAGTGATTTTTGGCAAGGTCGGCCATATGCATTAGCAGTCCAGTTTTCATATAGGTCCGTGCATGACATCCACTTTCTAACCGTCACAGATGCCATGATGCCAAACCATACAAACTAGCCACGACCTACGTTCATGACAGAAAAAAAATCCAGAGGTGACTTGATCGTATTTTTTATTTAGCTGCTCATAGACTAAACGTTGGTTCAATTTAATAACGCTATCTTGTAAAGAGCAAAAATTGGCAATGAAAGAGTTCAATTTATTTAAAAAATCTTTTCAAATGAGGTCAGAAAAAAATGAAAACGATTTTGAAAAATTTCGGATAATTTCGGACGTAGTCGGAATTTCCTGACTTTCAAAACGGCATTTTCTTGAGCATCAAAATACGCAATGTTGTCCTCATTTGAATGAATTTGTATCTATTACGGTTTTCGAGATCCCCATACTTAGCCTCGAATTTGTAACACCCTGTATATTTCTAATACCGTATCTCGAACTGATAGGTGGCTTTGAAAACGCCGTTGTTATGGTAATTTTGAGAAGTGACTCAATTATCAATGTTTCTTATTACAAAAAAATCAAGAAAAAATGGAAAAAATAAAAGAATAATAGATTGATAAAAAAAGTTTAAAAAAATATAAAATTAGATTGATTTTTTTTATCAAGAAACATTGAATGATAAATCAAACTGTCAAAATTACCATGATAACGCCGTTTTCAATGCCAATCATTTTTATTTTCAAAATTTGCCATTGAAAACCACATTGCATGCTTTACTTTGAGTGTAAATATCTTGAAAAAAGGTTACTCCCAGCCACTTTTACAAAGTATACCTTTTTTGTGTAAAAAGGATGGAGAAAACACTTTTTCATTTTAAAAAGAATGTACGGGTGTGTACCAAAAAGTTATGACTATTTGAATGAATGAAAAGGTGTACAGGTGGCGTCCCCTACTAGTAAGAACCATACCAAGGCAAGATTTGAATTTTGCGTGTCCAACCACCCTTATATACCAAATCTCAACCAAAAAACTTCATTATTTCAAAAGTTATTTGAAGAAATCAAAAATTTAAATTCAACTTTGACATTAGGCAACCACGGATGGGACACACTTTTGATCAGGCAACCTTATACTGTTCGATAGGAAATTAAATAAGCTTTCTTCAAAAAAAAAATTAATCGAATAACAGATGAGGGTATATTTTCAACGCCTGTCCACCTGTTTGTACCTGGCAACCTTAAAGTTGTACCCAAAGGAAAGTAGGCAACCTATATTTTTCCAATTCTTTGTGCAATTTTTTTTCGACCAATGATCGATTTTTATCAATAACAAATGAGGGCAGTTGATCAAAAAAAAACAATCCAAGTGAATATTATTTAACAGTGAAGGCCCGTGATTTCGCTAGGCAACCCATGCGCGATTTATCGATGAACAAATTATCTAACATATAATCTCTATCATAATTAAATAACAGATGAGGTTAGATATTTCTTATACCGGATCTCGTACTATAATGAGTGTGCATTTATCTGTAATTCGATTCCACAATTCGGCTCGAGACGCAACTGACGAGGAACACCTAAATTCTTTTAATGGTCTCCAAAGAAAGAAGTTTCATTAAGGGTAGTTGTAGTATTTTGAAGAAACTCCAAATAAATCTAGCAATTAAATACTGTTCAATCAAAAAGATTCATTAATATGGACTGGCGTTGGAAATGTCGAACAGGAAAATATTCTGGACAAATGGACAATACAAAGCAAAACGACGAAACGGCAAAGAAAATGGACTATGAATTTAGCTACGTGGAATGTACAGGATATTAGACTGAAAACGGATATTATTGCATCGGAAACTCAGAAATTTGAACAACAATGTGGTAGGTAGCACTGAGCGAAACTAAGAAAAAAGGAAGTGGTCTGAAAATGTCGGAGAATACATTCACCTTTTTACTGGGGTGCCAAAAGAAATGAGAGCAGCTAGAGGGGTATCCATACTAATAAAGAAAAACTGGAAAAGCAAAATTAACTACTGGGAAGCAGAATTTAGGAAAATGAACAAGAACAGAGATGAACCAAAGAACAATGCAATACTCATGGACACAGCAGATACAACCAAATACAATTTTGACAGTTTCAACGATGAAAGCACAGTATTTCCATATCAGAGACGACTCGACAGTTAACTTAAATCCTGAAGAATATACTTTTATTAAACTCTATGAGAGCATTATAAGGAGTCTAATAGAAGCTACCAAAGAAGCAATAGGAACAAAGAAATACAATACCAACAAGAAATATTGGTGGAACGAGGGAATAGAGTTATTAGTTCAAGAGAAGAAGCAAAAATATTTAAAATGGCTGACAACAAAAAAGGAACAAGACCTGGAAACTTATAAAAACACAAAGAGACAACTAAAAACGTGCATCAACAACTACATAGGGAAAAGAAAATGCTCAAAGGTATGGAGATTTATAACAAATGTCAAAAACCCAGAAAAGGACAGAGCCAATATCCAGATAATCAAACAGGAGCTGTGGCTAGAACAAAATATCTATGTATAGGCACCCAGGACGGAAATTTGGAAATTGTCAATCAGGAAATTCTGCCTGATGTCAGGAATATGAGTATCTAGGTATCAAATTCGACATCGGAACTGATGTAAAAAAAATAGAAAAACGAATAGTTGGTGCTAAAAAACTAATTGGATGCCTAAATGGAATTTTATGGAGCAAGGAAATAACAAAAAAAGAAAATTCAATATATACGAGACAATGGTAAAAAGCAGTCTTCTGTTAGTAGAAACTTGGAGAATAACAGACAGACAAATTAAGAAAGTAGAGGCAGTTGAAATGGATGCCATTAGAAGATCCATGCGAATATCACGAAGAGACAGAATAAGGAACGACTATATAAAACAACAAATGGGAATAGATGATACGATAGCTCAGGACATTGGAAAACAACAATAAACCTGGTACGGACAGGTAGAACGAATGCCAAATAATAGATTGTCAAGAAACATACTGCATTGGCAACCAACAGGTAGAAGGAAACGAGGAAGACCAAGACTGAAATGGCAGAAAACCACACAAAACTCCATGAGTGAGAGGAACCTCTCACCAGAAGATTGCGACGATAGAAGAGGATGAAAATTAGGTGTCGGCCAACGTTCTAAACCGGTATATATATATATATATATATATCAAGCTTATAGTCTTGGGGATGCAGTCAAAATTGGCCTTAGGTTTAGGTAAAAAAACAAAACCCTTTTTTGTTTGTCGAGCTTTCGGAAATGTTTATTTCCTTCATCAGGACGTCTATAAATTAAGGATCATGTAACAAAAACCGTGAAATACAATTTTATAAATAATCTACTCACCAAGACGAATTTATAACAAAAGATAGTATCTTATGAAGAACATACTCTCTTCTATTTGAATTACAACAAATTTATCTACATCTTATTACTGTCGTGAAAGTGAGCTAAATGATGGTTAAAATACGAGAATTCACATGCATCGGTTCATAGTTGTGCTTCTAAAAAACCTCACAAAAACCCTTTTACTGTTTAACAATTCGATAAGAGAGACTAAATGCTAGAAATAATATGATAGAAAGAGACAAAGACACTTCTGTGACAAGTTTGCCTATTGGATGTACACTGCTCACCGCTGTTCGAACAAAATATACACTGCTCTAATTACAATAAAAGTTGAAAAACAAATCATTACGTTTAAATATAACATGTTACTGCCTGGTTTGAGGTTGTTTATGATCATTATACAGTTGGATGATGAAACTATAAATTGAGCTCAAGTTCTGAGTGTCACTTTTTCGGTTCATGGAGTTTTTACATGTGATTATGTGAACCATTTCCATGAAAAGTCTTTTGTTGTAGGCGCTGACTTTGTCTAACACAATCGTACTGTCCCAGTCCACACTGTGATTAGTCTGGTTGGTGTGGATACTAAGAGCACAAGAGTCTTTTTTGGTACGGCAGTCACTTTTATGAGAGGTTAGTCGGCCTTTCAGACTTCTTGATGTTTGGCCTATGTATTGAAGAGGGCAGTCCTTGCAGTTGATTCTATAGACGACATCCCATGTTGCCAATTTGTTTATAGGCATTTTAGTTTTAGTATATAACAGGGAAATAGTTTTGATTTGTTTTTTCGCTATCTTAATATTATTATTTTTAAATACATTAATTAGGAACAAGTAGTTATTTTTCACAGTTAAAAAAATTCGACGCCTACCAAGAGTAAAGCGTCGCGACGCATCGAAAATATCAATCGATTGCAGGGACTTTGAAATTACGCGCATGCAAAAGTACGAGTTATTTATAAACTTTTTTGTAATTCAGTCGAACTCATTTATTCTACTCAGTTTTGAGATATACAGTGTGTCCAAGATAAGGATGTCTATCACGGGGATCTTGGTAACCGTGAGAGATACAAGGTCGGTTAAATGGAGGCAAAGTTGCGTATTTTGATGCTTAACAAAATGCCGTTTCAAAAGCCAAGAAATTCCGACTAAGTCCGAAATTGTCCGAAAAAAACCGAAATTTTTCAACATTGTTTTCATTTTTTTCTGACCACATTTGAAGAGATATTTTGAAATGAATGGAACTTCTTCATTGCCACTTTTTGCCCTTTACAAGATAGCGTTATTGAATTGAAGAACCGACGTTTCGTCAATGAACAGCCATCATCAACTTTGTTTTTTTAAATACGGTCCTGGATTTTTTATGACGGATTTTGAGGGCCTCTTATGTTCCTAAACCAACAATGTATCGCAATTATTCAAAAAAATTATGTTGATGGATTTTTCCATAAGAACTCATGTGTTAGAGAGAGACAAAAAATACATTTTTAATAGGATTAAAAACAACCACCTCTAACTTGTAGAGGGAGCTATCTACAATTATTTTTCCTATTATTATCAGACTTAACTTTTTTGGACGGAATCCAGATAAGTGCAAATACTATTTAGAAAAAACAAAAATAAAAATAAAACTTCAACAATCTATAGCTCGGTAATGAAGCATTTCCGGACACATGTTTATAGGAAGTTTTCTTTTTATTTTCAAGCGGGAAAACTCCTCCTAAATTTTTCGCAATATTAATGAAACACCTTGTATATCTGTACTACGAAACCCAGTGCTAAAAATGGTTGCTCCATGTGGGCCGTCATATTGGACTCGACGTTGACCAAGAAGTGTGTCTTACTTGATTCGGCTCTTTTCACTTCGAAGTGAAAGTGACATATTTCCGCTTGCCAAACGAGAATCATATGCAACCATCCAAAATGAATTTGGCGTAAGCGTGATTTTGAACACAAATTCAATGAATATGGTAGCTCAAGTATAGCCAGCCGTTCGTTCGTTCGTTCTGTCATTTGAACGTGAGAATTAGCACTCAATCCAAATCTATTAAATGTATTTATACGTACTACCATACTGCTAGATAGACTTAAACCATAAGAATATAGATAGGAAGGTATTAGATATTTTGTCTTGAATAAAATAAGAATGGAAATCCCATGCCACATTGTTTTGTATAGTTTTCGAGGTAATTTGAACTCATTCATGAATACTCTTCAACATGACAAAAAAATACATTTATGATTACAAACATTCACATTCGAGACTTGATGCAAATGGATGGTAAAAGACAAGGGTTCGTTTTTACCTACACTTACAAAGATTTTGGATACACATCTTTGAGTTTACATCAATAATGTCACAGTTTATTCTCTTTAGAGGTGTTTTTTGTCACTCAGCCACTCAGCCCACCGTACCTACCTATTCCTAGCAACTCTCTAGTCTGCCTTATTACTACATTATATATTTCAGTTGATAATTATTTTACATATACAAGCTTAAAATCACTTGTGCAGATTAAAATAAATAATCGAAAAGTTGGGTTAAGTGTGGTCATGTCTTTATGAGACGACAGTAAAAAGCAGCAGGGTACGTGTCATGTCTGTCTATTTTCAAATCCATTCATTTACCAGAGCCAAACTAACCCAAATTAACCCAAACTCATGTCTGATTCAACATTGAACACAAATTTAATAATATTGTTACTTCGGCGATCACCATGGCAACATCTATGTCAACCAATCTGACCAATCACGGGCGACGTCCCTGCTGCTTTTCACTGTAGTCTGTCATTATGTCAAACTGAAAGCCGAATCAAGCAAAGACATACTTTTTGGCCAACGTCCAGCCAACATGACGGCCTCCTTATTGCAATCATTTTTAGAAGCCGAAATAATACACTTTAGCAGTACAGATATATTTAAGACGTACGTGTCTATGAACCACAGTTCAGCTTGTTTTTGAACAAGATTTCTTTACAATAGTTTGCCTCACTTCGACTGAGGTAAGAGACGGAGGGGGAAAAATATGACGTTATCGGTGTCTAACGTCTGCAGTAGACTGAATCCTGTCATCCGATTGCATTGGTCTGCATCGTATCGTGTCATGTGTCATTCGCAAGAACGCCAGAAGTACTGTTTTAACAGGAGATGTACTGATTACGCCCATGCATAGAACTAATACTACTACTACTAGAAGGCTAGTAGAGAGAGAAGTCTCTCACGGAGAAAGGGAGAAAGGTGTTGAGTTTGGATGACACTGCGCTTGCCCCAGTATCTATATAAGTGTCGTCAGGCAATGTGTTGTATGCTAGTGAATAGGTAACATTGTTGGCAATACAAACAAAAGAGAGAAATATGAACCAAAAAAGATGTTTTTTGTTAATGCGATCAATATTAAAAATCATTCTTGAATATTTTTCAAGTATTTTGTAGAAAGATTCATTATTCAAATCTTTTGTGATAGAAGTCATGCTTTTATAAAACTTCTTATATCTTTTACTTGGCAACACTGCGAGTTCTCGGAGCATCAAGCAAGAAACAGTATCGACGTTTTTTGCATTGACTTGCTTGGTACGCCATTATTGATTATGGTTTTGTTCCCGTTTTGTGGCTATAACATCAATCAAGGATCAAGGGGGTAATCTAACACATTTTATCGGTAAAGCAAAAAGACATAGCATTAGACATTAGCATTATAAAAATAATAATGGTCAAGGATTAAAACTACTAAAACAAAGTAGGTACACAAATAAATAGATTGGAGATATGGAGCTGCCTATCGCCTCATCTCCATGAACCTGTACTAATTTTGTATTTTTTTCATTGTCCTTTTGAATGTACAGTAGCGGTCAGAATTATAGCAACCGCCTAGAATTTGATGAAACTTTGATTCTGCATCAAATATCAAAGAAGTCAAGCTAAAAAAATTTGAACTTGCATGGCAAAAATGACCCATTCTTCATGATTTCTTCAATAATGGGTCATCAATTAAAAAAAAAAAAAGCCAGGTCCCGTTAACTGACAAATAAATTGAAGTTTTCAAATGCGCCATCGATCACTTCTTCGATAACTGATGCAGGATCAAACTTTCATCAAATTTTAGGCGGTTGCTATAATTCTAACCGCTACTGTACATTCAAAAAGACAATGAAAGAAATACAAAATTGGTACAGGTTCATGGAGGTGAGGCGATAGGCAGCGATACCATTTTCATGGTGATCTTTTTTTTATTATTACCATATAATTTTGTTTTTAATTTGTAACAAAAATCGTAAGAAACGGGGCAAAAATTAATAAAAAAAATTAGTTTGGAGATAATTGAATATTAATTAAATAATGTATATCGATCCAAGTTTTGGAACACCAAAGAGGTTATTATTTCATAAAATTTACTCATTTTAGATCATGGCATCTACTCCAATTTCACGTGAAGTATCACATTTTACACATTTTCATTGTTTCGTCAAAAATGCTAACAGCATCTTAAAATGACAGTGTTTTGTCGCCTCTTTTCATTATTATCCATAACCTTTTAAGATAAATGATTAGTTAAAGAGGGTGTGCCTACAAAATGTTTTCTAAACTTATAACTTCTAATTCATTCACTTTTTTACGTCTTGTTCATTAAGCATTGATTGTTTCGAACATTCTGCTTTAGTACCTAGCAGTTTTGCAAAATGTAGATGCATGACCAATATTTTGAAAGGAGATCTGTACGTTGTAGGATTTAGATTCGTCTTTTGAACTTGGCAAATTGATAGAATAAGTAAAATAATATCCGAAAATGCAAGAATCTGAATTTCGATACAAATAAAATCTCCGTTTAGTTTTCAAATTGTATAAAAAATACGTTGAGAGCAATTTTTGATCGGCTTTCTATCTATGATACTCGAAATAATTTGAAAACTTTATATCTACGCCTTATATCGTAACTCAAATTGAAAATTCAAACATGTCCACTGTTTAAAAAAATAGCAAACATCGTTCAAGTGAAGCCCACAACTTTTCAACTGACCCTTATAGGTTTTCGTCATAAGCTCTATGTTATCATCAGACATACCCTCGTATACCCCGAGCGCAAGCGCAATAGCTGCCAAACCCTAGGGTTTCTGTCTTACACATGGATCTTCCATCTCTCTTTCGCCGTGAGCAAATCCGCTTATGTACTCTTATATACTAGCCTTCTAGTAGTATTATTTTTATGCGCCCATGGGATTCTGCTCTACTGTTTTTGATAGGGATCATCTGGCAACACTGGAAACAGATGACGTCATGACCGTAAAAGTTAGACAACCTGTTATATACTGATCTTTGTTTTTGAATACGGTTCAAAATCTGACGTTTGGTACGGTACCGTTTAGCAAGAAAAGTATTTGAACCGGGTTAACCGAAAAATTGATTTTCCGTCATTTTCACGTTAAAAAGGTATACCTGGTAAAAGTGGATAAGAGTAACCTTTTTCAAGATATATAACGCTTGCACTCTGTTTCAACAAAATTAATTAAATTCTCACAACCTCGAGATGATAGATCTGTTAGTAGCTCAAAGTGGTGCAAAGCTGTGCCCTAGCTCAGAGTTGAGAACTGGGGTAGGTTTATTTTAAAAGGGCGCCAGTAGCCTTAGCAGACAGACTACAATCTTCAAGTTATTGTTGATAACAAACAGATGCTACTCCAGAAGGAAAAAGAGACAAATTGTTTAAATAAAAACTCGAAGTTTGGGAATTGAACAATCAGTTTATTTACTGATTTGAGCAAAAACTACAGTTCACGAAATTACGTGGATATGTGAACTATTATGTGAACCAGTTCTATATGATTCTACACTATGGTATCAATAATGCATACGTATTAAAAAAAAATACAATTTTAGGGTCCCCAATCACGTGATTGTTTTACAGAAAAATATTCAACAAATTTCAGCAAGTACGAAATATCAAAAATAAACGCTCAAATGAAGTAAATGATAAATTGAAATTAATCAACTAGTCATAGTGACGAAAATATTGGCTTGTGCAAGTTATATCCAAATAAATAAATTGTTATGAAATAAAGTCTTTGTACGGCTCACGCAACTCCTAGTACGTCTGGCTGGTTGTTGTGGAGGTGAGGGTTGGTTCTTCACGGGTAGGTACAGATGGGGTTGAGTAGGAATCTACCTTGCCAATTAACAGGTGTCAGCATTCGCAGGAAAACAGGCTTGATGTTGATTCAAGCTCCAAGCTAACAGTGAAAAACTCGGCAAGGGCAGAGAACCCTAATGCGAAGAAGAGAAAAAAAAACTGAGCACGCAGTTTATGAAACGACAAACTACTTTATCTCTTTCGGAGGGCTAACTGAGAAAAGTTCTCCTTGATGATTCCGATTGTGCGTCTGTACGGTGTTTGTTGCACAAGGTTATGGCAAGGGACTTACAATTTTGATCCTGCATACGAAAATTCTAACTCAAATGCGAACACGTGAATAGAAGTATGGCGGACTTACCCAATTCAATCAGATCCCACTAAGTGGCAAAATTCCAGCACTAACGGCACCAAAATGCACAAAATACCAATTAAATCAGCAAAAACAATGCACTGGAATTAATGGGGTCGTTGCACGTACTTTTTTTATTGCATATTCTGAAAATATAATCAAAAATATTAGACCCGTATTTTTTTTTTTTTTTTTTTATCGATTTTTAAGGGCATAAACTAGCGTCGAAGTTTGTCAACAGTCCTTTTAAGCCTTTTAAATGATGACGCGTGTACGACAAAATATGGCGTCGCTTCTTGGATCCGGCACAGCTCTTCCCGTGGGTCGATAACTGTAGAGAACGCATTGTTGCCGAGATGCTTTTTGCTTGGGGTCGAGTGTAAAGCGTGTTTTATTCTAGGGATTTCTCAATTTCGAATTCACGTTCGTGGTTTGGATCAACTTTGCTCATATACGATTCAATATCGTCAAAAAAGAATGGGCCAATAAATAATATTGCCTACCAGCTTTAATTTGCAGGTACCAATATTTGCAGTTTTTGTTTAGTATGCAACGCTCCTGGTAGTTATTTATCAGACGTAGGGATAAATTCAAAGAATTGTGTCTTTGAGTTTATCCCTACGTCTGATAAATAACTATTCTATGCGTCTGCATTAATTTGGGTCTGAGAAAAATAAATATCTTGAGGGTTTTATGATACGGTCAAAGGTATCATAAAAACCCAGTCTGGGTGGTGTCGTATAATTTCCTGGTTAATTTTTGTATTAAATCACATTATTTACCATCCATTTTAAAGTTAACCTAAATGTATCGATTATCTTTCGTTCATTATATTGAGCTAGTAATTCTTGTTAAAATACCATCAATAGTACATCTCGCAACGCCGCATTTGTATCAAGCAGCGCGCGTGCATTTCAGTGTCAAGCGGATAAAGGATATTGATCTGTGACGTCAATGCGACAATGGGCCCAGGTTGATGGACTTATTCATTTCAAAGAGGCCTAGTTTAAATGTTGTGCATTATTTTGGCCAATTCATGTAACCCATTTTATTAAGAAACCCACAGTTATATATTCTACACAAAATCAGCTTTGATTTTGATATAGTGCAACGACCCCATTGATGAGGTCTTATAGAAAGAAATCCCCGAAGGATGTCTACAATAAAAGTAGAACAAAACTCTAAAAGCCTCTTATGAAATGGGATTCAAAAATGCAAGTAACCGAAAAAAATGACGGTTGAAATTAATTCTCAGAATAATACACGGGCTTGCGATCAAAAGTGTAAAAAAATACCCTGTTGCCATAATAAGCGGGAGATTCAAACGAAATTTCATTACAAGGAAGATTTAAAGAAAATAAGAGTTATGAAGATCGCCAAAGAAAATGAATGTAAATAAACCAACCAGTTGCGAAGGGGTGGGTTCTACCCACTAAACCTCTCCCCCGCATTAGGACGTCACGGATAATCCCTTTAGTGTCCCAGTCTTCTAACTTAATTTGACCTCTTTGGTACCGGGTTACACGCCGGAAGCGTATTGGCATTCCTTACTACGCCACAGAGCATACATGAGCTGTATCGCAGTAAAGTATTGCTGGACTGGGCGCACAATTTGTTGGGCCATTGTTTACTACGATACAGACCAAATGCGCTGCATGTAAGAAATAGGTACATATATGGTGGGAATGGATTTGTTCACTCAATTCATAATTATTATCGTTCACTAAGTTAGTACGATATATAAAGAAAATTGATTACATACATATGTATTTAAAAATTATCTAGGTATTATAAAGGTGAATCTAGAAAAATCCTACTATATCCTATTCATGAGACGATGTGTGCGTCTGACTGAACACAGTTTCAACAAGAATAATCTGCGTCTTCACAGGTTGTTACTCAATGAGAGGCCGTAATTCCAAAGACGCAGAACCAAATTGAAGTAGAAAAGCAGAAAAGGTCTTATAGGTCAACATTCGTTGACATATTGTCATTATGTCATTGTGTCTTGAATATAAATATTCTGGTTTTCGAGTTACAGGTTAAGAAAAGAATCGGATTTATGATTAGTAGATCGAGTCAACTTTGCTCGTTGTTATATTTGTTGTTATTAACATAATGTTTTTGACTCTCCTTGACACCCTATGATTTTTCATGTGGTCAAAAAGTAGACTTCTAACACATTGTATCTTGAAAACCAGACTATTTAGGACACATGTTTATCTTGAATTTGGTTCAGGAACGCGTCTTTGTAACTTTGGCTCATCATTGAATAAAACCCTGTATAGGCTTATTAGAAGCACACCATAACATGCGGATTCAATTTAATAGCGTCGAATTAAAATACCTACTTACATTATCATTATGCGTAAAAATAAAACTATCCTATACTAACCATTACCAAAGAATATTCTACTACGACAATCGAATATTCTTTGCCAGTACAATTGATTTTTACGGCATACAGGGATAGTTTGAATTGGTCTTATAAAGTTGACTCTATCCTTATTCGTAAAATTTTCATGTGACGGAAAAGTAACGTGGTAAAGCTGTAAACTTCGGTAAACAATAATAATCCAATAAGATGGTGCCAGAACAAAATAATAATAATTAGACGTGGATTGTAGAAGTTGTTCACGGATATTTTTGCCAATAGGTTAACCCTAGGGAGTGGTTCAAATTAGCAAAATGTAGTACTTTTTCTAAATTATCAGAAAAAGCAATAATTGAGCAACAGAAGTCGAAAAAAAATCAAGCTTCTTCATTTTTTTAATGTGACACCCTGTATTTCATCCCTTAGTTCGATAGAGATAGAGGATTTTTTCTTGATTTCAAAAAATGTAAAAGTGTTGGGGGTGTTATCTCTAAGGGTTATAAAGATATTAACGTTTTTCCATACAAGGAATGATGATAATAAATTGGACAGAAGGTGTTGATTGGTAGAGACCAGCCAACTATTCCATGTATAGAAAACTGAACTAAAACTATCTGAAATCAGTAAAGAATTCTCTATCGGACTAGGGGATAAAATACAGGCCGCTAAATCCGGAAATAATTAAATTCAAAAAAAAATCATGAGGTAAAGTCATGAAGAGTTTTCTCATGTACAATTTGAGTATAATTATTATGCTGTAGCACAATTCAAAAGGACCACCCCTATTGCACAAAAACCGCAGGAGGGAGATTTCCGATTTTGCTAATTTTACGATTTATTTCTAAACCTGTATCTCGAAAACCAGAATATTTATATTCAAGACACAATGACAATATGTTTACCTATAAGACCTTTTCTACTTGAATCCTTGGTTCAGGAATGCGTCTTTGGATTTACGGCCTATCATTGAGTAGCACCCTGTGTACTCAAATTAAAAAAGTTGAAACTTTGTTTAGTTCAAATTTGCGAAATTAAAAATGGCTCCGTGAAGCCATTTCACACATCGTCACATATAATAATAGTAGGATATTTCTAGATTCACCTTTATAAAAAAAATATTTATATATGTATGTAATTAATTTCCATTATATATCGTAGTGAACGATGATAATTAATGGATTGAGTGAACAAATCCATCCCTACCAAACTTTTCTTCCATACAGCGCATTTGGTCTGTATCGTAGTAAACAATGGCTGATCAAATTGTGCGCCCAGCCCAGCCATACTTTACTGCGATACAGCTCATCTATGCTCTGTAGCGTAGTAAGGAATGCCAATACGCCTCCCGGAAGCATATTTACAGATGCTAGCGTGTGTTGGCACCGGGGTGTTGAAATCAGCTAGGCATTGAAAAAAACATTCATCTACAAATACTAGCTGATTTGGACACTCCGACTAGAGTGCTGGAACCAGTGCGCTTTCGTAGTGGCATGTTGTGGGTAGTGGGTATAATACAGAGTTCTCATAATACCCATACACAACACATAAATTATGATTTACAATAATAATTTAAATGTTAACCTGTTACTAACCAACGAACTGGTTCGCTGGGCAAGAGCGTACCTTTTTACTCGGGCAGGATCATCCATATGGGCAGGAGCGTCACTTTTTGAACGATATTTAAGA
Source organism: Orchestes rusci (assembly GCA_958502075.1). Taxonomy (NCBI): domain Eukaryota; kingdom Metazoa; phylum Arthropoda; class Insecta; order Coleoptera; family Curculionidae; genus Orchestes; species Orchestes rusci. The sequence continues at coordinate 54,519,576 of OY293303.1, read as the reverse complement.
GAACATCCACCGGCTACGCTGGGCAGGAGCGTACCTTTTTACTCGGACAGGAGCAGCAATATGGGCAGGAGCGTGACTTTTCAAACGACATTTAAGAGAACATCCACTGGCTACGCTGGGCAGGAGCGTCACTTTTTAAACGGACTAATTATGTATATCCTCCCAATCTCTTGACAAACCAGCTATACCGCATTTAACTTGAGTGTAAACAACCATAGCATCTGTAAATATACACTCCCCGACAATTTGAGTCAATTTGATATCCCTGTAACTTTGATATCCCTGTAACTTTGGCAAAATTTTTACCAAAGTGTAGCCCTATGTCTCGAGACATCACCCTTCATTTTGGTTTTGGACAAATACTGATGGCTTGGTCATTATACAGGGAGGAAGAGAAGCTACTTTTTTACTCTCAAGTTTTTAACACCCTGTGGAAAAATTGAGCGGCAAAATTCATCTTTATCATGTTCTGTTGTAAAGTGCAATCTTTGCTCAACAAAATGTTTTTTTGGTCATGTCAATATCTGCTTTTTTAGAGAAGATACAGACGTTTAAATAAAGTGCTGCAGTTTTTCGATATTTTATCAACAATGAATAAAAACATTCTTATAGAATTGCATGAAGTTTAGCCCTATGTCTTGAGATATTATCCTTGATTTTGGTTTTCGAAAATACCGATGGCTTGGTCATTATAGAGGGAGGAACAGAAGCTACTTTTTTACCCTCAAGTTTTCAACACCCTGTGGAAAAATTGAGCAGCAAAACTAAGCTCCATGATGTTGTGTCGTGAAGTGCGATCTTTTTTCAACAAAATGTCTTCTTAGTCATGTCAATATCTTCTTTTTTAGAGAAGATACAGATCTTTAAATAAATTACTGCTGTTTTCCGATATTTTATCAACAATAAATGAAAACATTCTTCTAGAGTTGCATGAACAAATGTTCTAAAATTCCATGTTGTCTCAATCTACCCAATGTTCCATATTGGGCAAATTGTTCATCTCGATCACAGTTTGGAGGCGGTATAGGATCATGGTGTGGACTGGGGTATCACTACATTATGGCCGTACAGATCTTGTTTAAATGGAAAATGGGATAGGTATGCTAGGATTGCTAGGTAGACATGTTCGCAATAGACTTCTTTAAACCTTGCCTGCTTTGCGAGAAGCACTTTTTTTTAAATAACAAATAATTTTCAAGATGCACCAAAAGTATGCCATTCGCATGGCAGAAGTCATAGGGATACGATGTGACCATACGCGCTATTAATTTAAACACATTTTGTTCATGCAAGTTTATAAAAATGTTTTCATTAATTGTTTATGAAATATCGAAAAACTGCAGCATTTTTTTTGAACATCTGTATCTTCTCTGAAAAAGCAGATATTGACATGACCAAAACAGCATTTTGTTGAGAAAAGATCGCACTTCACTACAGATTTTAAAGGAGCCAAATTTTGCCGCTCATCTTTTCCACAGGGTGTTAAAACTTGAGGGTGAAAAGGTAGCTTCTGTTCCTCCCTGTATAATGACCAAGTCATCGGTATTTTCCCAAAACCAAAATCAAGGGTAATATGTCAAGACATAGGGCTACACTTTCGTATAAATTTCACTAAAATCGGACAATAAATAAAAAAGTTATAGGGATATCAATTTGACTCAAATTATTCTTGTCCGGAATTTATTGTCGGGGAGTGAATATCCACTACGAAAGCTCACTGGTTTCAGCACTCTAGTCGGAGTGTCCAAATCGGCTAGTATTTGTAGATGGATGTTTTTTTCAAAGCCTAGCTGATTTCAACACCCCGGTGCCAACACACGCTAGCATCTGTAAATATGCCTCCCGGAAGTCATCTAGAAATGCAGGTAGGAATGCCAAAAACCCGATTCCTACCTGCGCAGTCTGATCTCTAAAGGCTACGAAAATAAAAGAAAAAGAAATAAAAATACGAACAAACTGGAGCCTCTTTCAGTAGTGAATCGCGTGCGCGACGGATTTTGTCCTAACTTACATACTAGCGTTTGGTGCGTTTTGTCGCTTAGCTATTCCCAGAATCTTGCACTGCAACGCTATAAATACACTCCGACGCATGTCCCCACTTAAATCGCGTACTCGAACTGGAGAAGTGCGCGCGGCCTGTTTGCGTTTGGTACTGCTTTGGGTTCTTTAACGTTGCGAATAATATACTTTTGTACCCGTTATTAATTAATAAAATGTTGATAATACATGGCGCGAAGATTCAAATTGCAGAATAAAATTTCCGGGAATTTTATGTAGAAATTGAAAAAGAATGGGTTTGATTGACTGATTAATAATAAAGTTACCGGAAAATTATAGTAACTACGTTACAATTGGTGAAAATAATCAGAAACAGTTTGCAAACTGCAAATGCTGAATGCCGATTGGCTCTGACTGGTTTGTGATAGTTCTACGAACCAATGATCTAATAACTGATGATGAAACATAGCGAGATAAACATGAGGACAACATCGAACTGTGCAGAGTTTCTCCCACCACGTTGTTTGCCAAACTTACTCTATTAAAAGTATTACCACGCAGCAAAAAGATTTAAACATTGTTTGAAATCATTTTTGAAACCATTTTATGTATGAATTCAATCAAATATGAGTCGATGGTAACCTTTTTGTTAAAATTGAAACATCTCTTCAAGGCTTGTTTAGGTATTTAGGATTTAGAAAATAGAGTATTCTCTTCTGAAAATTAGAAAAACCGAAGTACGGCAACACACCAAAATTGGGTACGCCCCTATCGATCGGATTTTGTCTACACGTTCCATTCACATTTCGTCTCATTGGCGTCTCTTGTTTTTTGAGTGGGGTTTGGTGTTGATTTTGTGAATGTTTATTTTGTTTATTCGGGTTTAGTTTGTAATGATTCATTATTTACTTATATGCTATATTGAAATTACTGGCAAGTGTCAAGCTTGCAGTTAATAAGAATTAAAGAATTCTGTAAAATAGTTACGCTACTGGCAGCCTTGCGTGTAGTAACTGAAGCACATTCTAATGAGGTGCAAACGTATCCCCACTCAGTGCCCCGCTCAACTTCTCCTCACGTCTCGTCTATGTTCGATGTTGGCCACACAATTTTTCACAGTTTATGAATGGAATGTTTCATCTATAGTTATTAGATCATTGCTACGAACAGACCTAATTATCTGTCCAACAAAAAATACATACATACAATGTTTGTGTTTCTATATTTAAGATTGGAAATAAGCTATTGCCCAAATATGTGATGAAGTTCAGTTCTTTAAGGAAATTCATAATTATAGCACTAGGAATTGTGATGATTTTGCACTAGTGAGGAAGGCTGAAACTAACCAGTTATTTCAATCAATTTTGTTTAGAGGATTGCTTGAATTCAATCGACTCCCAAAAGACATCAAGTACTGTGTGAATATAAATCAATTTAAGAGTATGTTAAAACTTCATGTTGCCAATATTTAATAGGAGAATGAAAACATCATTATTCATTGTCATTTTTAAATTAATCTCTATATTTTATAATTTTCTTATTTTGTATTTCTTGTTATATACTTTAGTCGTTTACCCAATTTGTCAATTCAATGTTGTGAAGGCTTTTTGCTTAATAAACGACTATTATTCTTATATTTGCACTTAAAGTAATACAACGTGGTTTCGAATGGAAATTTTTTAAAATAAACATAGGGGGCATCGAAAACGCCGTTGTCACGGTAATTTTGACAAGTGTCTGGATGGTCAATGTTTCTTATAAAAAAATTCTTGAAAGAAAAAATTTAGATTAAAAAAAAAAATTTTTTGTAAAAAAATATAAAATTAGATCTAATTTTTTTGAATCAAGAAACATTGAGCATGCAAGCTAATGTCAAAATTACCATGATAACGCTGTTTTCAAAGCCCCCTCAGTTTATTCTCAAAATTTTCCATTTAAAACCACATTGCATGGATTACTTCAAGTTCAAATATTTTGAAAAAGGTTACTACTAGCCACTTCTACAAAGTATACCTTTTTCATGTAAATATGAAGCAGCGTGCGAAAATATTATGACTATTTGATTGAGTGAGAAGGTGTGTAAGTGGCGCCCTCTACTGATTAAAGCAATTCCGTGATCAGATTTGAATTTTACATGTCGAACAACCCACATATACCAAATTTCATCAATATAACTTGGTATACACCCTGTATAGTTGATAACTATGAGTACAAACGATATGTTATCAAATAGAGATTACAGTTTTTAAAATCTAGATGCCACTTGACCTTCTACCTTCTAAATAATATTTATGTAGCTCCCTAACCATCATCACAGTATTTTATAACACCCTCAACTTTTTAACAAGTTTTTCATACTCTATCGTAATCTATACGTGATTTCCTTCAATTTGATACCCAGGTGGTACTTTGTAGAGGAATACATTTCATTTCAACCCTGTTTCAATCCCAATCTTCAACTCCAATATTAAAAAAAAAAAAAACGAAAATTCTCGTGACTTGCGATTGATTTCGTTTAATTTGATAGCCCACACGTGGTACTTTTTGAAAAAATACATTTAAACCCTGTTTTCACCACATTTCAACCCGTTTCCATTGAAGTTACTTACTAAAAATTTACTGTCGCTTGAGTTCATGGCCCTCAATAAGTATGGCAAAAATAGAGTTGATATGTCAGAGAAGTAATAGAATGATTATCTTCATGATTCCTGAAATTTTTTTTTTCAGCGAGTCAAAAAAACTTGATATTTTCAAAAGCTAGAGATATTGTATCATTGATTTTATCTATTACTGGAAAAACTTGACGTCATGGGACTGAGTAATAAACTAGTATCATTCTTCGACTCCTATCTGAAACATAGACATCAATATGTTTAAATTCGTGGCTACAATTCTTCGAGATTCTTGGCCACAAGTGGAGCACCCCAGGGAAGAAATTTAGCGCCACTAATATTCTCCTTATTTATAAATGACATATGTGATAAGGTATCAAGCAAAGCTTCGTTATATGCTGATGATATGAAGCTATTTAGAATAATAAACGATGAAGCTGACTGTCGAGCTCTGCAGGAGGAACTGACGTCAATTAAAAACTGGTGTGAAACTAACAAACTTCCTTTGAATATTAGCAAGTGTTTCGTCATGTCTTTCTCAAACAAAAAAAACTCAATACACTTCAACTATAAGCTAGGTAACACAACGATAAATAGGTGTACTACATATAAGGATCTTGGCGTCACATTTGATATTAAACTTTCTTTTGAGATTCATATTGAGAGGGTCTGTTCAGAGGCAACAAAAACTCTGGATTTATTTTTCGCAATGCTAAAGAATTCAGCAACATCCAAGCACTCAAAATACTCTACTTCAGCTACGTGAGATCAAAACTTGAATACTGCGCCTCAATATGGAATCCTATTTTTGCTAAAAACACCGATCAGCTCGAAAATGTTCAGAGAAAGTTTGTGAAATTCTTAGCCTTCAAAACAGACGGAATTTATCCGGAGAGAGGTACGAACCAATCACTACTTTTGTAGAAATTTCATCTTCCTTCTGTTTGTTTGAGAAGACAATATTTGACCGTCAGTTTTCTCATAAAAATATTTCAATCCCAAGTCGACTGCGCTGAATTACTGATGCAAATACAAATCAACGTCCCCTCTAGAACCATCAGGAACCCACGAACCTTCCATTTACCAAACCATACAACAAATTTTTTTGTAAAGACCCCCTTGTATAACGCAATGATCCTTTACAATACCTGTGGCGACATCGATTTTTATCAAGTAACCAGTTGGCACTCATTAATTCAAATGTTAAAGCGAAATGTCCATTGTAACTTGTAATAATTATAAATATAAGATTTTTTTTTCTGTCCCTGTTCATACCCAATATTTTTTAGGAACTGTAAAAACACAGTACCTATATTAGTAATAATTTTCAATGCTATCTTATTTAGGTAGCATTAATGGAAAACTGTTAGACAATAAAGATTATTTTTATTATTATTATTATTATTATCATTATTACTCTCTGGTTACAGAGGTTACTTCCGTCCTACGTCCTACCTCATCGAATGTAGCTATTTTTGTAAAAAAATGTGAAAGTTTGGCATGTATTCAAAAAGGCCCAAGGATATTTATCATAAAAAGATGCACATAATAATAAAGGGCATACCTTTGGCAATCCGCAACATGATTTAGTTTTTGACTGGAATGTATTACTACTCGAAATTTCAAATTCGTTGAGCACACTGTAGGTATGAATTCTGAAATCCCAGTTGAGGTTAAGGTTCGTTGAATTAAATCCAAACTTTCATTAGAGATTGGAGTTACAATAAAGTTTTGCTTAAGTCTAGAGTTTGGCAGCGACATTTGGATATAAAATGAAATCAACAGAAAGGCAACAGCCAATGAACAATAGGCAAAGATGACACATTCCTCTTAAATTAGGTTAGGTTATATTTGATGTGTTAGATCGTATGACTTTCAAGAATTGGGGTCCTGAAGGTTTATCCTGCCGCTACTATCTGTAAACGTATTTTGGTTCGAAGATGCAACAAATGGTAAAAACACTTGAGCGACATCAAAAGGTTATCGCCTTTCTACCCCCTAACGACAATAATCAAGAATTTAATGGTCTTTGGTGTTGCCAGGCTCAGATTTTAACGTTTATATGTACAGGGTGATTCGATTTCAGCGACAGGGTGCCAGTTCTCGTGAACTATTCATCATAGAGACCCAGAAAAAAAAACTGTATAGTAATGTGCCCAAGAGGAAATGCTGAAAATATATTTCAAGTCTCTAGGATCGCCGCAAGGGGGCGTAACGGTACTGTGAAAACAAAAAATCGACATATTTTTGATATTTTCCACGCTAAACTACCAAAAAAAAATACAGATTTGATTTCTCCAAATTATCAAATAAGACAGGTTACAGGCCGTCAAACTTGATGTTGCTAAATTGCTTATAATTTCGGAATCCCTTGACCGATTTGACTGTTATTTAGCTCGTTTTAAAGAGAAAAATCTGCTCTTTTTTTTGCATGTGCTCGGGATCAATTCAATTCGCTTTAGTCGACCACACATCAAGTCAAAACTGTTGTTGAATTTTTTTCGGAATTTTCAAATGCAAACCCACTAAAAGATACCTCTATCGTGTCATTTGGAAAATTTCCTAACAGTTTCATACTGATAATTTTTTTTAATCTTTCGAAATAGAAGAGTTATGGAGACTTCAGGAATCCCTTGAAACAGTCCCTGTAAACTTGAAAGTGTCACAAAGATTGCCTTGCTAACGACTCGACCATGCGGTGGGCATTTTGAGCATTTGCCCTTTTTTTTTGTGTTAATTTCATTTTTTGTGTGTGACTTGTGACGCACTTTATTCTACTTGACAGCTGCTCGTAGAAAAGAAAACGAAAAATAGTTGGCATTCTCACTTATAGGTTTTTCTTCTTAACATTAACTGAAGAACACCTTATCTTACGCGAATCAGGACTAATCTGAAGTCTATCTTTTTGACATTTTCAAATTAACAGTTACAGTTTCAAAAGTATTTCTCGAGGGATTTCTGATGAAGTTTTCTTAACTTTTCTATTTCAAGAGATGGAAGGTGGTAGGAAATGTTCCAAATAACACGATAAATGCATCTAATTTTTACATTTGAAAATGTTGAAAAAACCTCAAAAACAGTTTTGACTTTGACAATTTATGTTGTGTGGTCAGCTCAAGCGGATAAAATTGATCCCAAGCACATGCACCAGAAAGACCAGATTTTGCTCTGTAAAACGAATAAAAGAACAGTCAAATCGGTCAAGCGATCCCGAAGTTATAGGCAATTTAGTTACGTCAAGTTTGACGGCTAACTTATTTAACAACTTAGGGAAAAGTGTCGAGGAGCAATATTATAGAGAATATCGTCCCAAATCTGTTCCCAATTTCTTTTTTAGTATTTGAATGGGAAAAATATGTCGATTTTCTGTTTTCACAGTATCGTTACGCCCCTTTCGGCGATCCAAGAAACTTGAAATATATTTCCAGCATTTTCTTTTGGGCACATTACTATACATTTTTTTTTCTGGCTCTCTATGATGAATAGTTTACTAGAACTGGCACCCTGTCGCTGAAAATGAATCACCCTGTACTTTGATATTTGATGAGACTGCTATCAAATTTTCACGTCTCAATCCCTTACTGTTACTGAGAAATCTTTTGTAAAATAATCGATGATATTTTTTATTTCTGGAATCCCTGCATTTGAAAACTTCAATTCATTTGGCAGCTAACGTGTCCTAGCGATTCATTTAGAAAAAAGGGTTAGAAATTAATGTCTACTACTCCTACCAAAACTAATACTAGAATCACACAAAATAGCTCAAACTGAATCAAACTAACTCAAAATAACAAAACTAATCCAATTCACATCCCACACAGAATACACCCTGTCTCATTCTCGGTGTCTTTGCGGGGTATCTCTCTTATAGGTGAAGATAGAGAGACGCACTTTTTGCGATGCTGTGCCACTTTTTCGAAAAACGATCGATGCGACAAACCAAATAATCATAGCTCACCTCCTTTCTGCTGATATACATGGCGAAATTGAAAATTTACCATTTTCAGGCACCCCTCTTATCTCAGCTGTTATATGATTTACATACCCAATTGTCTTCTTTTATATTTTGTATCGCAGACTTTCTGATTCGCTTGATAATCACCAGAAGTCCTTTGGTCATGGTAAAAAAAAGGAACTTTCGGGATAAAAAAAGAGATTATCTGTGAACTCGAGCATTTACAATAACCAACAATATGAGACTTGAATCATAACTTCAGGATGACGAAATGCAAGAACTCATACAGTTTCTTTTTCAGGTGTCGACCACGCCCGAAAACTATACTAGTTTGTAATGCCTGCTTTTATATGTAGTTTACCATTTGAGCGATTCATCCTATTTATTTTCATAAAAGGAATTACTGTAGCCAAAAATCTTTTTCATTAGTAAATTGTACAAATGTAAATGTCCATTTTCATTTCAAAGTTGACTTGTATTCGTTTCTTTTAATAATTCAACTGTACATAAAAAGGAACTGTTTCCTATTGAACCAAATATGATGATTATGGCAATAATAAGTTCATCTTGAAGGAGCCTATAATTTTAAAGCGTTCTTATTTACGTGTACTATGCCGTTACAGTTGTGTGAATATTTAGTTCTTGATAAATTTTAAGAAAAGCGTGAAATGCTGTTGATAAGGTTATTAATTGAAAATCTTATGGCTTTGGAGATCTATGTTCGAATTTGTAATCGCACTATATCATTTATTATTTTTTGTTCCTTACAGTTGTTCAATCAAATTCATCTGTTTTTCAACCTAATTTGAAAACTTGTTTCATTGGAATTTTTGATAATAATTTTTCCAATTTATGTTTAGCATTTGATGTAGCAAAAATGTAATATTTTAATAATGACTTTTCGAAAATATTTAACTGAGTAGTGCGATAAGGTCAGGTAAATTGAAGCTATTTATTTATTGAAAAACATTATATGTTGACAAAACTAATATAGGTAATATGTTTGTAAAATAGAAAAGCAAATCCCTTCAGAAAAATAAAATCTTTTGGAACACAGAAACAGGCAGATTTTATCGCCAATAGCAAATCATGACAATATAAGACACGAGCAAACTGAAAAAGAGATGCTTCAAATATGCAGTGCTTTAACCAATGGAGTCAATCTCTTCAGACCTTCGAGAAACATTTATACAATCAAGAGCAGTTTCTTTGAATGATAGGCTTGATCAATACGTCCTTCATTGAAAATCATCTTCATAATTTTGAGCAGCTACTACCTAATAGCAAAAATTATTTTGTGTCCGAATGTTACAATGTTCCTGCATATTTGAAGACTATAGATGTACAGTTTAGGTTTAGGGAGAACTGTCCGTACATTTAAATCATGATCATCAAATAACCCACGTCAAACAATAAATCGGAGAGATTATCATGAACCGCAGCTCATATCGATTTGAAAAATCTCACTAGTTGCTATCTCAACTCATGCAAATATCATGACTGAATCTAGAAAATCCTTTGATGGATCTATTATAACATAACCAATTGTATATTATTCTTAGTTACTCTCTTCATATCTGGAATTCATTGTAGGTCGTATTGATTAGTTTTGTTCTACTATCAACAGTTGCGGATTCGCAATTTGAACCATCTATAGCTCGCTCTTTTTTGTATAAGGGACCTTCTCAAACGGCTCATTTTTCCATAATTAGAGAAAGAGAAATTGGTAGATAGTATGAAAACAATCCGTAACCTAATTTTGAAGTCACGTTTACTTTTCTCTATACTGATAGATGACAATCATACCTGTATGATAGAAAATATGCTCATATGCTATAAGTTTATGTTATTAGATTTTTACTCCATAATAACAGGGAAATCTTCATTCATGAAATGATATACAGACAGTGTGACTCATTTGTTTCTGGGTAACTTTAAAAAAAAGTTTATCAATTGAACGATTTCACTCGAGTTTTTTTTTAATTGTAGAGCTTGACAAACTGTATCTTCTCATGAAAGACGAGGTCATTTTTGGTGAGGAGTTTATAAAAAATCCATGGCCCACTTTGCCAGTTCTCGGGAATTTTGACAAACCACATAAGCGATTTTATTGGAAAAAATCTGTGCACGCGATTGGATTCGGCATCCCTCAAAACAGGAGTATACCACCTTTTACCAGAAAGTATCAAGTAGTAACTATTTCCTGGAAAAAAAAGATTATTTGTTTTCAAAACTTCGCATTTGGTCATAAACAACTAGATTCTGGTAATTTCCACCAAGCCATCATTTTCTTAATACACTCATCATTTCTTTTGCGGATATTGAAAATAATTCGATATTTGCAGTAAAGTGATTTCACCATTTAAAAAAAAAACAATAAGTAAATAATTTTTTTTATCAGAGAAATTTGAATAGGTCCGTTTTGAGGGATGCCGAATCCAGTAGCGTGCATAGATTTTTATCTAAAAAATTGCCAATGTGGTTTATCAAAATTTTGCACCTGACAAAGAAAGACTTGGATTTTGTATGAGCTAGGTCATTTTTGGTGAGAAAATACAGTTTGTCAAACTCTAAAAAAAAAACTCGACCCAAATCTGTCAATTATTAAACTTTTTTCAGGGTGACAGTGTATTTAAAATGAATTAAAACGGTTAATATTAAAATATTTTTTACCTATAGGTATGTTATCTTATCATTTATAATATTTTTGTCAGTAGGTACCTTTATACGGATTATGGAAGGCTCTTTTGAGAATTGAAGTGATAATTTTTGGTGCAATTGGATAATATTATAAGACAAATCATTATCAAAAGTTCCATGTCTACATCGATTCGTGTGCTGAAATCTTAACAACGAATAATTTTGTATATAAATATGTACCTATATCATAACATGCATTTTGAAACTAATGATATTAATGTATTGTTAATATTTTTACAAATATATTGAAACAAAAACTTGAAATGGTCTTTACTTTCAGATTTCAATTCCCGGTTTCAATACAAAAACAAAATTGATACCTCAACCAAAAGTCTGGTCTAAATGATAGAATAAAATACATATTATTGTCACGTCATACATTATTCTATTTAATTCCAGATTCATACAGGGTGTCAATTTGAAAACTTTTCACCCTGAATAACGCCCCCCAAAGAAAATGAAAAAAAAACTTCGAACCCGTAGATTTTTGTTTCGAGGGGGAGATAATTTCTGTCTATTTTCAACTTTCCAAAGCATTTTAAAGGCCCTTTGGTCCTCTTATCACAACTGCCGAGTTTCAAGTCTCTGCTGTCATTCCTTATTATTATTATTATTATTCCTGTTGATAGGACAGCTTGTCAAAATTTTTTTTTATCTTTTCTTCATTAAATAAATGATGAACCGCAAGAGTTAATTTCTTCAAACTAAAAGGATATGATGAGGGACAGAAGATCTTCAACTCAATCATTTAAGCGAGGATGTACATTTTTCACCCCAAAAAAATGGGGTGTAATAAATCCTCACCAAAGGGATACAGTAATAGCTTATTTAAAGATCTGTTCTTCATCATATCCTCTTACTTTGGAGAAGTTAACTTTTGCGGTTAATTGTTTAATAAATAAAAAAAATCAAAAACCTATTTTTGACAACCTGTCATAACAACAGAAATGACAGCAGAGACCTGAAACTCGGCAGTTGTAATCAGGGTCAGAGGACCTTCACAATAATAAGGTCACTCGACCCCCCTTTCCATTGACATTTTTGGGGTGAATATCACCCTCTCTCAGGGGGTGATGTTGCAAAGTTGATAATAGGCACAATTTGTTTCCACCTCGAAACAAGAATCGACGGGTTCGAGCGTCTTTCATTTTATTTTCTTGGGGACCCGTTATTCAGGGTGGGAAGTTGTCAAATTGACACTCTGTATGTGTTTACTGGTCAGTGGATCAAGCCAGGCGGCACAAGCAACATAAAATGATTTCCATTTTACTCAAAGTGGTGTATTTTCTCGGGTTTGTGATAGTTTCCATTGACGGAATATTGATAACATTATCACAAGGATGTCAATGAGAATCGGTTATGTGCACCATCTTTGCCAACCAACACAAAGGCGCAGAACTATTCAAGTCAGTTGATGATTTTACTGGGCGTACACGATCAACCCTTAAACATTGAAAAGATTGATTACACATACGGAAACATTTTTATATGAACATAGGTCCGAAAATGCTTCGTTCCGGGGATATAGGCTGTTGAAATCTTTATTTGATTTTCGATTTTCCAAAATAAAACTAATAAAAAACTAAAGTGTTCGCACCAAATTTTGTAAGGTGGTATTTTTTGAGATTAGAAATCATAAATTGGTGCTGATAGCCTTGCTCGCGGAGCAGTTTCGAACCAGTTCAGAACTTATTCGCTTGCGCAGTTGATAAAAACATGTTCATATTTCGTGATATGCGCTTGCGGTTTAGCTCTGAACTAATTTAGAACTGACTGATTCTGGACTGCTCCGTGATCAAAGCTGGTTCTTATGAAATTACAAAAATACCACAACAGAATCTTTGATTCATCCTTTCTCTTTCCAAAAATATAAGGTTTATCTCAATAAGTTGAAAATTAACTTGAAAAAGAAGAAAATAATGAACCTCTGCCGGGTACCTAAAATGGAATATTTTAATTTTTGGGTAGGCGGGATTTGGGGTGATCGTCAGAGGGTTTTGTCAGCAAGGGCGGAGACTAACCGGTATTGACGACACGACAAAATATTCGACACCGGAGATAATAATGATAAAATTTTGTCGTTCTTCTTATTTTACCAGTGCAAGGGTTCTCTGGCAAGTGTTTGATCGTTTGTGGTACAGGTTAATAGCGGAAATGAAAAATCGACTTTACAACATTGAAAAAATTGATAAAGTTTTATTTTTTTCAAATAATGGTCAAAATGATCTATCTGATTGCAAATATATAATATATTATGTTGGCATTTGATTTAGTCGTTTTTGCGCTATTCAAGTTCAAAGCCTCATGAAAATTACATTACATTGATCTGGATTCTACCGTATTAGTCGAGGGCAGTGAAATTTATTTCGACTTATTTTCCCAGTCGCTGTATTTGAATGAATCTGTTCTTTAAGGGACAAAAACCAAGAATGTTTGTCTGGCTAGAATTTCTGGATGGGTTCAATGTGACTTTTAACTTGAATAGCGCAAAATCGGTAGAACTAAATACCAACATAGAGTATGTCCACGGATGAGGTTCACAAGAGGTGAAATGGACCAAAAAATAAAAGATAGATAGATAGATAGAAAAAATTTCGAGAAAAAAGTCAAAATTTGACATTAAAGTCGAAATTACGTGAATAAAGTAAAAATTTTGAGAAAAAAGTCGGAATTCGACATTTAAGTCAAAATTTCCAGAAAAAAGAAAAAATGCAAGAATAAAGTCAAAATCGAACTATCGATTTTTACGACGGCGCGGCGTAGCGATGTCGGCATAAGAAATATTTCACTCAACGATCAGATAGATAGAAATAAATCCGGTATTCCGCAAAACACAGTACTTGGACCAATTTTGTTCTCGATATACATATATCAATGATATATTTGAACCTTTAAAATACTGTGATATTGTTGCTGATAATACCATGCTATATATTGGTGGATCAAGTATGAACTCCATGTTACAACAAATTCAGTGTGACCCAAGAAGTATTCATGAGTGGTTACGTGATAATGATATGGCTTTAAATGTTGATAGGTCAAAATATATCATATTTGGCACACCTAATATGTTGAAAAAGTTGGAAAATTGTAATAATTATAGTACAAGTATTAATGGGCAATGAATTGAGCGAGTTAAAACGATAAAATACTTAGGAGTGATGCTAGACGATAACCTCAATTAAAATAATCACGCCGATTACATTAGCGCTAAAATGGCAAAAATGGCGTTCTTTCGTCGAAGAATTGGCAATGGGGTTTCAACATAATATTATGTAAAAGTATTATTATAAAAATCTATTATCATTGGCGTAGCTTGGGGGGGCCAGCCCCCCCCCTGATGTACCTCTGGCTCCCCCTGAGAGATTCGTCACCTTTTGAAGCTGCGAGTACTCTGCCTATTTTGACTGCGACGTGCAAAAGGTCTTCTAGATAATATGTTTTGTGGCGCATCCATGATGTACTACATTTTTTTGGGTATTTCGTCACACGACCCTATTAGAAAATGCTCACTTGGCTTACATTAATTTTTTGAAAGGCGTGGCGAACTACTCAAAAAAAATAATTTGATTGGTTGAGAACGACCCTGACTTAAGACAGACATTCAAATTTGTCTTGGTTGTAGATAGAAAAAGATGTTGATGTCGACTTGGAGAGTGTTGGGGTTTTTCCGGCCAACAGCGTAGAAAACTCAACTTTTCTTGTTGATGATCAGTACCTACCTACAATTTATAATTGATAATCGCTGTTTATCAGTGGATGAATTCATGTTATTTTGGAGTATCACAACCACTATTTTATATAGCGTCCTATTTTTCACCATTCCTTACAACTTACAACGCACTTGAACATTTTTTTGTATCCTATTTACACCTGGGGCCCGGGTTGCCACCGGACATTTTCTTAATATACGTGACCTTGACTTGAATTACGGGACAATCACGTATATTAAAAACCGAGTCTCGACGCATAACCGAATTGTTCCGTATTTTGTAACAAATAAAAAATAACATAGACAAAGGTTGTTATCCATATAGCGACAACAAAACCATGAGAGTTTTCATTCAAATGAGCACACCGTCTCAACCCGCGCGTGATTGGTCAGCAATTTACATCCTGTCCTTACAAACCTTGTTCAAATATCAGAACTTCAAAAAATCGTGCGCGGGCGCGGTTAATTCTAGTCTGAGAAGATATGAATTTCCGGCGATTTGCTGGCGACATGAGCTCAACACATTAGCGGGTAATAGAACGGAACTTTCACTACTGGAAATGAGGGGAAGTTCCAACAAAAAAAATTCGCATGCGGCGCTACAATTTTTTCATGCTTCGTATTTCAAAAAATGAAAACTGGCAACCGTGTCTTGGGCCACGGCCCCCCTTAAAAACTGAAGCTAGCTACGCGAATGTCTATCATAGCTCCACATTACCATATTATTCACGCTGTCGAAGACAAAAAAGAGCAATCACAAAATCCAAAATCGTTGTATGCGTACAATTCTTCACTGTGATAGATATACACCAATTGGACTTTATGCTTGCTACAATGGCTTCACGGACCCATGGTACACATCGTCTCATTAAAATGATAGTAGGATCTTTCTAGATTGACCTTTATCATAGATAAATTTCATACATAAGCATAAGCATGTTATCAATTTCCAACATACTGTACTTAGTAAACGATAATAATCAATGAATTGAGTGAACAATTCCATCACCTCCATATTATATTTCTTGTTTTTTCCATGCAGCGCATTTGGTCTGTACCGTGATAAACAATAATGGCTGAACAAATTGTGCGCCCAGTCCAGCCATACGCAGAGTGATCCTTGTATATTGTTATTTGTTCGGTGATACCGTTAACTATTGCGTGTTTTACTTGCCTCACTTTCAATAGGCGGATTTTGACGTTAGCCAGGTTACCATGTGGTATCGAATTTCGTAACCTGCCCTTCACAGTAGGTGCAAATCTCTTGGGAGGTACCTAATTAAGTAGTTACGTTATACCATAGAAAAGAAAATTTCTTTTTCCTATGCGTTATACTATGAATGTTACTAGGCTCGTATTCTCCGTTCGTTCTTAAACTCGTTTAAGATTTGACAGCGTACAAGATTTCGTATGCACCGGCGAAATTAGATAAGTTCAAGTCGGTTAAACGCATTCAAAGTGAAACGCCCGGTTTGGAGCGATTAAGAATTTAAACGGCTTCAATTGTGGCGGAAGATGCGTGCGTCTTGAAAGAATATGACCATAGACGTATAACCAAGGATATACGTCTATGATATAATATAAACTAATATCACCGAACATATTATTCATTATACAGGGTTATTCACGTTATTCGACACGAAACATTATGGCCGAAGTATATGATTTTGAAAATGTTTTTTTTCTGGATGGATAGGGACCCTTTAAGGCTACATTGTCAAAGTTGCAAAAATGCCATTTTTAAAACGCGATATCTCGATAACGGTTGAATTTAGGAACATTAGTTGTATGACAATTTTTGTTCCAAATGGAAGAAAGAATTGAAATATCAATTAATATACAGGGGGTTCCATTTAAAAAAATACAACTTTGATGCGTTTCGTGTTTTGGCGACACATGAAAATATTTTTAAAATGTAGCCTTAAAGAGTCCCTATCCATCCAGAAAAAAAAACTTTTTCAAAATCATATACTTTGGCCATAATGTTTTGTGTCGAATAACGTGAATAACCCTGTATAATGGATATTTGGTGTGCTGACATCTAATTGTTTTTCATTTCATCTCACTGTGAGTGCGTTCCTTTTATTTTTGACTATAAGGAGTTTGAAGACGAATTATTACTTCTTGAAGCCAATATCTTGATAATAGTTATTGCATGGATTTATATAAAAATATAAAATGCTATAAGCGGGCGTATCCTTTTTCCGGAGATTACGGTTTTTTCATGTTATCTACAAAGTCAGCAATGCCATAGCAGATGTGTGTTCAAGATAAATCAAAATGCCATTTGCATTAATTGATGAATAAGTAAGTAAAAATGGTTTTATTCAAATAATATCACGTTTCCCGAAAGTTTTGGGATGTCCGTAAAATAATTATTCACCACGCACCTAATTTTATTTTATTAATTCATCAGCTTCCTGTCCTTTTCCCGTATTATCACCGAATATTAACTAAAGACAAGCAGGTTCACTCGTCTTCAAAAATGGCTCCGGCTTGCCGTATTCAGTCCCGTTCTGGTCCCAAACATCATACAAGTTGTCGCCGATCGGAAATTCCGGCTGAGATTCGTCGTTGGAGTTCCGTACACCGCTTGGAAATCGATAGCCTTTCTCAACTTGTCTCCCTCGTAAAACCTTGTCTAGGTCGGTCTTCGGCCAGATTTTGTTTATGATTTTAAGAACTTCGGCAAATCGCTTTATAGACACGACTTTCAAAGAAGCCGACAGTGAGTGAACCAACTGTATATTCTATAAACTGTTGTATTATCATTTTATCAATAGCACTGAAATAAGGGCTTCGCAAGACCAAGACCAAGACTGGCTAGTCTGGGTCTTGGTCTCGAAAAATAAATTTGGTCTTGGTCTTGGTATTGGTCTCGATATATCAAGACCAAGACAAGATCGGGTCAGTCTTGGTCTTGGTCTTGATGGTCTTGAAAAAATATTTACCGAACTTTTAAACACACATAACAATATACTGTGCGGCTCAAAAACTTTTGAACCGTTTGATATATGCGAACAAAATTTGGACACACTATACCTATGTGAGGACGTTTTGTATTTTTGGACATAGCTGTGACAGCTGAAAATGTCAAAATGACAGCTATGCGCCATTTTGAATGAAAAAATCAAATAGAGAGGGGGTCGAGTGATACTTTATTTTGAAGGCCCTTCGACTCGGACTACAACTGCCGAGTTTCAAGCCTCTGTTATCATTCCTGTTGATATGACATCGTGTCAGTTTTTTCCTATTATTATTTTTGTCACTTCATTAATACTCACCTGCAAGAGTTGACTTCTCCAAACTAAGAGGATATGATTGGGTACAGAGGATCTTCAAAATGAGCTATATTACTCAATCTTTTTGATGAGGATGAATTTCATTGAAAAAAAAGATTGGGGTGAAGAAAATCCTCGTGAAAAAGATTGAGTCATAGCCCATAATATATCAACAGGAATGATGGCAGAGGCTTGAAATTCGGCAGTTGAAATCAGGGTTAAAGGGCTTTCAAAATAAGGTATCACTCGACCCCCTTTCCATTTGATTTTTTTATTCAAAATGACGCCCAGCTGTCATTTTGACATTTTAAGCTGTCACTACTATGTCAAAAAATGCAGAACATATGGTGCGTTCAAATTCCGTCCGCATATATCAATCGGTTCAAAAGTTAGAAGGGGGAGGCCCTTTCAGAGCCGCACTGTATAGCATAACAACAAACAAAGAAAAGATGTTTTCCATAAAATGTCACTCAGTGCATCTTTTTTAAATCGCAATTCTGAACCGAAAAAAAAATGCATTCCTATTGTACATCCCGTATAGTTTGGCCTAATAGGCTATAAAATATGCAAAACTATTGTCAATGAAGAACACGTCTTGAAAATGCGGAAGACATTTTATAATCACCTGGGATGGCGGTACGATTTTTAAAAGTCTTTCGCATTTTTAGAGCCTTTTCCCCATTGTTAATGGTTTGCATATTTAATTACCTATTGGACATATTACACGGGATCAACTTTATATCAACCATAAGAACAAACCTATCTGGGCATCCATGTCAAACAAATGTTTCCAAAAAGCGTCAGATAGCTCATTTTGGATTTTATTCGCCTATTATCAGTGTTTGTGTGAGATGCGGGGTCTGTGTAACTTGACGGCGCTGACATGTCTTCCAATCAACCGATTTTAGCACAGTCTATAAATTGTGAGAATAGCTACAATTCCTCCTAAAAATGTTCTTTATACTACTTGTATATTCATCATAGCGTTGGTTCAATATTCAGTTACCCATTTCACATTATTCATTTTCCATGTAGGTTGGTACATTACTTGATGAATTTAGGGATATTCGTTTCAATGGTTTGGCATCAATGGTCTATACCTAAAGTTCATTTTTATTTAAAGTTACAGTGACAGATCAAAATTTGTAGGTTGAAGGTTGGCAAACATGTTTTGTTACGATATTCATAAATTGAACTGTGATTCGTTGTATTTTGCTATGTTCAAAATGTATTTGATTTGACAGAAATACGTTCGAGAATAGAGAGTGATGATTATTTTGGAATTGATGATCAAAATCCTTCTTTAATCAAGTTATCAAATATTTCATCTGTTCATTTCAATCAGCAAGCACTTAATGTCATTTAATTTTTTTTTGCTTACCTTCAACCTTCAATTTTGATCTGTCACTGTAACTTTGAATAAAAAATGAACTGTATTGCATAGACTAATATTATATACCCATCAGCTGTATTGTGAATTGGAAAATCACAATGATACATTTTTCAAAGAATTGATTTACTCAAAAGAGCTATTAAAAGTAGATAGAAACATTTTTGCAGATTTTTTGAAATATTGTGACGATTTTTCTTTCCAAGACCAAGACCAAGACGAGACTCTTGCGGTAGAACCTTTGTCTTGGTCTTGATCTTGAACCTCAAGTCATGGTCTTGGTCTTGCGAAGATATTTAGGTCTTGGACTCGGTCTTGTCACCAAGACCAAGACAAGACCAAGACTAGTCTTGTGGTCTCGCGAAGCCCTAACTGAAATTATTGGTTCTTGAGGTGGTGCTAAACACTGCTGAGGAGACGAAAAATCAAGCTAAAATCGCGTATCATAAAAGAAAAATTAATAATTCTATGCGTGAAGGACGCAGACACAAAAAGTAAGACAAAAAGTAACTTGGAAAAAACTAACTTTATATGGCGAAAATAATTCAATATGAAAATAAGAAAATAATCTTCAACCACATGAATGCCTTTGAGAATTTAGGTGGTTCACGTTCGCTTCTCTTTCGTAATCATTTCTACTTTTGCATAACATTTACCTATAAAAAGCATGCCTGATGGTTTACATTGAAGTTCACTTGAAAGTGGAAGTGACTGATTTCCACTTGCCAAATGGTGGTCATGAAATACCTACCATCTACATTGAACATGGCATAAGCGTGACTTTGAACACAAATTCAATGTGGATGGTAACATATGATTCCCGTTTTCCAAGCGGAAATTTGCCAGATCCTCTTCGAAGTGGAATTTAATGTAAACCTTACCAAATGTCAAAACAATCATTTATCAAATATCATTATTGTCAACTTTCAACAACATGGTTGCCAATGAACTTGAATTCCATCAAAATATTCCCAGAATTTCCGACGTTGCCGACCTTTTTCTAGGTTTAACAAACGTTGCGATAATAAAATGCCCGTATTCTGCGATTCCACAGTTAAACGCCTTCAACTAAACGCGTTCAAATAGTTAAACGTCCTCAACTTTTTCTTGATATGCCCCGTACTAATTTTCGCAACGTTAAGGCCCGTATTCTCCGATTCTACAGATAGACGCATTCAACTAAACGCGTTCAAAAAGTTAAACGTCCTCGACTTTTTCTTGGTATGCACCGTACTAATTTTCGCAACGTTCAGTTAAACCTAGAGAAAGGTCGGCAACGTCGGAAATTTGGGAACATTTTGGTGGTATTCAAGTTGATTGGAGACCATATGATGTTGACAGTTGACATTTATGCCTGGTTTACATTCAATTTCACTTCGAAGTGCAAGTGATAAATTTCCCCTTGCCAAACAAGAATCATATGCTGCCATCTACAATGTTTTGGCGTGAGCGTGACTTTGAACACATATTGGATGTAGATGGTACCATATGATTCCCGTTTGGCTAGCGGAAATCTGTCACTTTCTCTTCGAGGTGAAATTGAATATAAACTTCACATAATGCATGGTATATTTGAAGTTATTTGAATATTTTTTGATAAATAATTATTGTTTTAATATATGGACGTAATTATGCTTAATCTTGATGCAGAAAGGAACGAAACAAAAAATCACTAGAAATGAGATTTTTATTCAGGATGATTAAAAAATATCAATATTTGATAATGATCATGCAGAAGTGAACCACATGAAAATTTCGAAGGCATTCATATGGTTGAAGATTATTTTCTTATCATTATATTGAATTATTTCCGCCATATAAAGTTTAAACTTAGTTTTTTCCAAGTTTAATATTTGTGTCTGCGTCAATTTCCGTGAGTGTTTAGGTACGCAAAGAATTATATTTTTTTTTATGAAACGCGATTTTGGCTTGATTTTTTTTTGTCCCCTCAGCACCACCTATAGAACCAATAATTTCAGTGCTATTGATAAAATGATAATATCTGCGGGAAAAGGACAGGAAGCTAATTAATTTGAATTGAAATTATGTGGTGAATTATCATTTTACGGACATCCCAAAACGTGATATTATTTGAATAAAACCATATTGTACTTTAATTATTTCATCAATTATTGCAAATGGCATTTTGATTTATCTTGAAACCACACTATGGCATTGCTGACTTTGTAGATAACACAAAAAAAATGAAATCTTCTGAAAAATTACATAACGTTCATTGAATTATCAAAATGGTCCGCACGCTTATAGTATTTATTATTTTTATGTAAATCCATGCAAAAACTATTATTATGTCGAAAATATCGGCCTCAAGAAGTAATTCGTCTTCAGTAAAAAATAAAATAAACACTCTCACAGTGGGATGAAAAACAATTAGGTATCAGCACCTAATATCCATTATATATAATAAATATGTTCGGTGGTTTTACTTTATATAATGTCATGATATATTTTTTCCAGACGCACGCATCTTCCGCCACAATTGAAGCCGCTTAAATCCTTAAACGCTCCAAACCGGGCGTTTAACTTTAAAGGCGTTTAACCGACTTGAACGTGTCTAATTTCGCCGGTGCATACGATATCTTGTAGTTAAACGCCATCGAATCTGAAACGAGCTTAAGTACGAACGGAGAATACGGGGCCCGTATTCTCCGATTCTACAGATAAACGCATTCAACTAAACGCGTTCAAATAGTTAAACGTCCTCGACTTTTTCTTGGTATGCACCGTGCTAATTTTCGCAACGTTTAGTTAAACCTAGAGAAAGGTCGGCAACTTTGGAAATTTGGGAACATTTTGGTGGTATTCAAGTTGATTGGAGACCATATGATGTTGACAGTTGACATTAATGCCTGGTTTACATTCAATTTCACTTCGAAGTGCAAGTGATAAATTTCCCTTTGCCAAACGAAAATCATATGCTACCATCTACATTGTTTTGGCGTGAGCGTGACTTTGAACACATATTCGATGTAGATGGTACCATATGATTCCCGTTTGGCTAGCGGAAATCACTTTCTCTTCGAGGTGAAATTGAATATAAACTTCACATAATGCATGGTATATTTGAAATAATTTGAATATTTTTTGATAAATAACTATTGTTTTAATACATGGACGTAATTATGCTTAATCTTGATCTTGATGCAGAAAGGAACAAAACGAAAAATCAGAAATGAGATTTTTATTCAGGATGATTAAAAAATATCCATATTTGATAATGATCATGCAGAAGTGAACCACACGAAAATCTCAAAGGCATTCATAAGGTTGAAGATCATTTTCTTATTATTATATTGAATTATTTCCGCCATATAAAGTTTAAACCTATAGTTTTTTCCAAGTTTATTATTTGTGTCTGGGTCAATTGTGTTTAGGTACGCATAGAATTATTAGTTTTTTTTTATGATACGCGATTTTGGCTTGATTTTTCTTTTCCCCTCAGCACCACCTCACCTAAAGAACCAATAATTTTAGTGCTATTGATAAAATGATAATATCTACGGGAAAAGGACAGGAAGCTAATTAATTTGAATTAAAATTATGTGGTGAATAATTATTTTACGGACATCCCAAAACGTGATATTATTTGAATAAAACCATTTTGTACTTTAATTATTTCATCAATTATAGCAAATGGCATTTTGATTTATCTTGAAACCACACTATGGCATTGCTGACTTTGTAGATAACACAAAAAAAATGAAATCTGAAAAATGACATAACGTTCATTGAATTATTAAAATGGTATTATAGTATTTTTTATTTTTATGTAAATACATGCAAAAACTATTATTATGTCTAAAATATCGGCTTCAAGAAGTAAATTCGTCTCCAGACTCCTCCTAGTAAAAAATAAAATAAACACACTCACAGTGGGATGAAAAACAATTAGGTATCAGCACCTAATATCCATTATATATAATAAATAATATGTTCGGTGGTATTAGTTTATATTATGTCATGATATATTTTTTCAAGACGCACGCATCTTCCGCCACAATTGAAGCCGTTTAAATCCTTAAACGCTCCAAATCGTGCGTTTAACCTTGAAGGCGTTTAACCGACTTGAACGTGTCTAATTTCGCCGGTGCATACGAAATCTTGTAGTTAAACGCCGTCAAATCTTAAACGAGCTTAAGTACGAACGGAGAATACGGGCCTTAGTTAAACATAGAAAAAGGTCGGCAACGTCGGAAATTCTTAGAATATTTTGGTGGAATTCAAGTTGATTGGCAACCATGATGTTATTGATGTTGACAGTTGAAATTAATGATATTTGGGTTTAAATTGAATTTTTCTTTAGAGGGGAACTGTCAAATACCTACTTGGAAAAATCCACATCGAATTTGTATTCAAAGTCACGCTTATGCCAAATTCAATGTAGATGGTATTGCATGATTCCTATTTGGCAAGAGGAAATCGGTCACTTCCACTTCGGAGAATTCAATGTAAACCCTCAGGCAGCTTAAAGATTCAAGCTGTGCCTCAGGCATGCTATTCATGTATGCAAATTTAGAAAGGTACGAAACGAAAAATCAACAGTTATGAGTTTTTTCAGAAATCAGAATATCCATAATTTGTTAATGCATAAGTGAACGTGAACCACATAAAATCAAAGGCATCCATGTGGTTGAAGATTATTTTATTCTCAGAACATAGATTGGAAAATCATTAATTTTATTATTATTATATTGAATCATTTCCGCCGTAAAAATTTTAAACCTATAGTTTTTTCCAAGTTAATTTTTGTGTCTGCTCCATTTCCGTATGTGTTCACGCATAGAATTATTAATTTTTCTTTTATGAAACGTGATTTTGGCTTGATCTTTCTTGGTTCTATAGGTGGTGTTTCCTCAGCACCACCTATAGAACCAATAATTTCAGTGCTATTGCCCAATGATCTAATAACTATTGCCTGATAAAATGATGATACGGGAAAAGGACAGGAAGCTAATGAATGAAAATAAAATAACGTCCCAAAACTCTCGGGAAACGTGATATTATTTTAATAAAACCATTTAGGTAGGTGGCATTGCTGACTTTGTATAGATAATACCATTTTATAATTTATTGTAAAATGATAATACGAAAAATGATAATTGAAAATTTGTATGAAACACTTTATAAAGGTTTCAAGATGCTTGTTCCAAAAAAACGAGTTAACAGAGCAAAATTTCCTAGATGATATTCGCAAGAGCTGAAAAACTCAATTATCATGAAAAAATGTGCTCGTCGGCAATATAATATAAGGGTGAAGCAGCGATTATATGGCTTTTTCCAGTCTACGTCGAAAATGAGAAGAAGTCAGCGAACAGTGCTATACCGCACATATAAAAGATATCGAATCATCTATTAGTAATGACAGCTCATACTTCTGGAAGTATATAAACTATAAAAATAGAAAGTTTGCATTGCCCAAATCTATGACATATGAATCTGAAACATCTGATATTACATTGGATGTTGCTGGATTTTTTGCTGATTTGTCTGATTTTCGTCTGTGTATTCTGAAACTGATTGTGAAATGAGTAAGTTTAGGTTTTAAAAACTGTTGATATTAACACCTGTGACATAACTGTAATAGATGTATTTAACGCTATAGACAAATTGGACAATCGCTTGGGGGAAGGTCCGGATCGCAAAACAATAAACCCTTTAGAACAGAACGGTTATAAAAGAATAGTTCGAGGCCGAGACACCCCATCGCGGATCTGTGGCGCGGCAGTCGTTTTGGCGAAGTTTTCATAATATTCATTCGCCATGTATTGTTCATTTCGAAATTTCAAGTTGAATCAATTCACTATTTTTTCCACAAGTATTTATCGTCAACTTTGGCTACTTTGGGTTTCTTTGCTTTTGAGAAGTTTGGTGATATTCGTAAACTGTTCATTAGTTAGGCTACTGAATAGATATAAGATTGAGTTAATTTCGTCCCCTTTGGCTCTATTAGTCGTGATGGGTAAATGTTGAAAAAACCGTAAAAGAAACCATAAAAAACCAATCGCATCGGGGTAAAAGAAGCCGTGGTTGCCGATAATTTCTAACAAATCAATCAAGCATAAAATGTGAAAGTGCGTGAGAAAAAAATTGTGATGAATTTTCAGGGTTTGAGGTCTGAGGTCGAATAAAACAACGCATTTTATGTATAACCTAACAAATGAAATATGTAGACATTTATTGAATTTACACTACCTATACAGTTTTTAGCTATAAAATAATTATAATTTTTTTATACAGAGCGTTTCACATGAGAAAATCGACATAATATTATTATAGAGCAGCAGAATAAAAAATATTGTGATTTTGAGCACCATACAAATATTTTATGTACTAAGTCGAACTTCTGGAGAATAGCCAAAAACTTTTTGTCATGTGTATATTTTCTGATTTGAGTTTGTAAAAATAAAGTGATGATTTCTCAAGTCCCTTGATAATATGTATTATCACTACTGAATTTTTGCCAATCAAAATGAAACATATAACACACAAGTTATATGCATAATATTATTGTGTCAGAAAAAATCATATAATTCAAATTATTTAACAACAGTTAATGAGAAAACAATATCTTACCATTATCTTTTGGAGAGTTTCCAAAGACTGGTAGCAATAACGAGGGGAATGAATTTTTAATTGCAGCAAATTTATTCCACAATTTCTAAGACAATATGCACTTCAAAATGAAAACTACAGACTCTATGAATATTGTAGTCAGCGGATGCACATTCTTCTTAAGGTCTGGATTTTGAATCATATTGAGCCAGTTTTGTAATCTGGCTGGGTCCTGAGGAATGCGATGCATATTAATGGTATTGTTCCAGGTTGCCCTGACCCACGGCATTTCTCTCTTGGATCAGCATAGAAGAGATCCATCTCTGGTATTGAGACAATAAGCCTTTGATTTATCTGTAAGAAATATAGACTGGTATAAAGGGTAAGGGGGCGCCAAGGTAAGTGGCCTATTAGAATATCTCGGGAAATAAAGTGATTGGGATTCTGAAAATTTGTATAATGAGATTTTTAATGATGCTCTCTTCAAATGAAATAATAACGACGTGATGGTTGTTAATGGAACACCCCATACACTGTGTGACAAATTAAGTTAATTAGATCATAATTTGTTCCCCAATAACTTTTTTGTTTGTTTATGGATTTTGTTGATTTTTTTATATGATTTTTGTCAATATGTTTTGGATGTTCCTCCAAAACTGAGCTTTCGAATTCTGGCCAGGACCGGACTCACGACGTTTTTACGAAATTGGTGCATTTAAGCTCGTTGCAAAAACGGACCACGCTAGACCAACTGATATATTTTTTGAGAAGGGAATTTATGAGAAAAGTTATCCCGAAAATATGAATATTTTAGAACCATAACCTAAGAAACGATGTTTTTTCTTTTAATCACGGCATTAAAACCATTTCACTTCATTTTGATCAAAGTTTTTCGAAGTTCCATAGCAACGTGGATTGTTTGTTTTTTTTACATTTTTGGGATTCTAGAGTTTGCCTGTTTGAATTCAATAAGAAGATATGGTTCAATTTTTGAAAGATAAAATCTAGATTGAAAAAAACATCGTTTCTTAGTTTATGATTCTAAAATATTCATATTTTCGGGATAACTTTTCCCACAGATGCCCTTCTTGAAAAATATATCAGTTGGTCTGTAAGTAGCGCAATTCGTTTTTGCAACGAGCTTAAATGCACCAATTTCATAAAAATTAAAAAGTCCGGTCGTGGCCAAAATTCGAAAGCTCAATTGTGGGGTAACTTTCAGAACATAACGACTAATGTTATATCCAGAAATCATCTGAATCCATGAACAAAAAAAAAAGTTATCAAGCATCAACTCATCTTCTAACTAATTTTGGCCCACAGTGTATATTATTAAATTTTTGGGTTATACGTAAAATTCTAGACTGATTTGATATGTCATATTTCATCAACTCTTTAGGACACCTATGTAAATATAAGAGTTGTTGACATATTTGGAGTTTTCATGTCAAAAATTACGTTTGTAGGCTCCTATTAAAATGTAAATTTTTCCTACAAGAAAGCTGCTTTGGGCTGGATTTCTTGTTGAAAGGAACCTACTTCAAAATATTTCTCACAGTATTTTAATATCATTATTACAGGGTGGTGAAAAAATAAAATCACAAATCAAAGATTAGAAAACTGCCAAAGATTAATTTTCCCAAATAGAAATCCCCGAATTTTATCATTCTATCCTATTGAGCATTGAAAATGAAGGTGAGTTCGTATGAGATTGTCCGTTCCAAAAATTCTCATTTTTTGTTTTTTTTTCATCCCAAAAATTAAGATTAAAGAGAAAATATTATTTTGAATTCAAAAATTTAAAAAAATAATGAAAAATGAGAATGTTTGGAATCTTATACAAAGTCACCTTTATTTTCAATGCTCATTGAGATGGAATGATAAAATTTGGGAGTTTCCATTTGAAAAAAATGATTTTTGGCTGTTTTCAAAAAGTTATCAAAATATTACCATAAATCTTTCAAAGAAGATCCCTTTCAACACAAATTAAATAATAGAGGCTTGCTTATACAAGAAATTTACATACAAAAAGGAACTTATTTCCTGTCACTTTATTTCCCGAGTTATTCCAATAATTAAGGCCACTTAAAATTTCCTTTTGCACAACTTAAAAATCGTTTTACATCATTCTCATGAAAAAATCACTTTTTATAAAACGTATAGATGCAATTCTGTAAGGTCTCAATACTTATATGATTTTTTTTTCTTTTCATAATCAGTCTTTATGGTGAAAATAATTATTATCTCAAATAATTAAAAAATCATTATTGATATCAACATGAAGGATGAAGGTTAGGTATAGTCTTTGTTGTTCTCTGGAGCGTTTAAGTTTTGTTTTTGTATGAATGAATGATACATAAGAAAGGATTTCAATAAAAGTTTTCAAAAAAGACTCAAATAACATCTTTTAAATTTAAAATTTCAACCCAGAAAATAAATAGATCTATTCACTCAAAAAGACCAATTATTATTCATTTTCAAAAATGAGATAATACCATACTTACCTCAAGAAATAAATCAGAATCCCACTCAATATACAAGACAAATATGCCAATAAAACGTCACAAAAACCACAAAACTCAAAACGAAAAAACAAACCAAAACAACCAAAAAGTACCAAAGGTTGATATTGTGGGTTCATAAACGAAATGGCCCTTGCTGTTTATGATATAATTGTATTTATAAGTATATGGGAGTGACAGTTCAACTAATGGTGATGAAAGCTCGATCTGATGGAAATATATTGACTAAGTTGATGGTATAGGGAATACTCTACTTACGCATTCTTCTGAAGATGGTTCTTTCTAAGACTAAATTTTTATCAAAAATACCTTTAAAATTAGAGGTAAAATTGAAATTCACATAAACATATCTATTTAGTTAGTAAATATATTGTGATAAAAGTTATATGTTATTTATATGCATTGTTTTTTATAACCATATGGGGCAGAAGTTGTAATCGTCGTAAAACCTTCTTTTCACTGAGCTGTGTCGATAGATTTTTGTTTCTTTCCTAGTCTTTACTGCGTGTTCCCTTGTTCTTCGAAAATTGTTTGAGGTAAAAAGATTTTCGTGTATGGCAAGAACCGAGTTCACATCGATAGCTGGATTCGTTAACATATTGAAAAATTCCTCGTGATTATTGACAATTACAGTCTTTGGTTGGTTTTCCTGCTGTCTAAGTTTGCCCCAGAAGCTGTTTAGCATAAGCTTAGCCAAATATCTAGGTCCTGCATTTCTCAATTTATCTTGTTGTTCCAATTTAACACCTTCGCAGTTGAAAAAAGCTTCAATATAAAAATTTTTCTGCTCGTCGGAGGTGCACTGGCTAGGCCACCCTGATGCCTCCTGCTTAAGAGTGCGTTTTCTGCCGACTCGCCGGGTAGTATTGCCGGCGGGGGTGAGCGGGAAAAACATTATGCGGTACCAAGGGGCGGGGTTCAGTAAATCCCTTCCACTTTTGAAACAGCCGCTTGACCACAGCCAAAGATCAATTTTCAATTATTATTAGATGTGCCGATTTTCGAGCGCTTTCACAGAAAAGTACCTAATGTGTTTTTGTACTCAGATAGGTAGTTATTACGGTAACGTTTTGAATACAAAAATGTTTGGTTTTCCGTGTTTATATTATGTTTTTGCGAAACTGAGGTGATTTTGCCTAGTTTAAAATTTAGGTATATCCTGCTTCTAATCAATGATCACGGATCAAAAAAACCTCCCTGGATCTTATTATAAAATGATTTCACGAACGCTGTGGGAAAAAAAATCCAACTTATTTATAAAAACTGGATAAAAGATAAGTGAGTTGTTATGCAATACTGATTTTGAGATATCATGAAAAAAATGGAGTTCAAATATTTGGGAAAGGGGGTGGAAAGGCTTTCACTTGTGCCTTGTGGGATGTGATGAAACATACCCAAGTACGTACAGGGTTATTCATTATACTTTGACCCTCACCTACAGCTATTATGAGTGGTGGAAAAATACTTACTCCACTACATGCATGGAAAACATTGTTCAAGTTAAATTTGTTTTAAATGGAACAATCTGTATAATATTGGCTAAAATAATAGATCTTTTTTTTCTGATTCCAAAAATATATAATTTACAGTATGTCCACGGATAGGGACATACTGTATATTATATATTATTTATTATATTTAAAGATACGACAAAAAGTAATTCTTGATAAAAGTTTTTGCTTGGTCTAAAAATAGGAGCTACGATGAAAAAAATTATTTTTATTACACAGGGTCTGGAAAATGTAAAAACATAAAATTAAACAAGAGCAAACAGTCATTTTTTGGCCTGTTAAAGTGACATGAACTTACTGAAGAAAATTTGAATATATGAAAATTTTGAAAAATTGATCAATTTTGCAAGTCCGCATTTTACCACTCGCATATTATTGATTTTATACCTGTACAGGGTGGCCAACTAAGAATGCGAGGTACTGTATCTCGGAAACTATACATCGTAGAGGCTTGCGGCAAAAAATTTTATTACTAAAACGGCCAAGAGAAAAACTTGGAAAATATTTTCAAGTTTCTGAAATGGTCGCTAGGGGGAGTAACAACCAACACCAAGTAGAAGCATATGATTTTTATGGAATTTTGTCCAATGAAAATATATCGATGAGCTCATTTTCGGATTTACTGACTATTTACCCACACTTTTTGTCAAAAACGTTTTTTTCTATCTATCATAATAAAGTGGTGGGGGAAGTTCAATTGTTTTATTAAACAAACGGAGATGTCTCCCGTTTCGGTTGACCGATTTTAACGAACTTGGGCTCATATGAAAGAGAATAGTCTGCGCTATAAAATGCTCATTTCCTTTTTAATTTGTAACATTCGCCGTCGCCGCTAGATGGCGTTAACTGAAATGGTAGCATACTTTTGATTTTTTTCCGAAAAAATCAAACGTAATGGTATATCCATTTTCATATATTTTAAAAGAGGACACATTTTCCTATAAAAAAAATTAAAAAAAAAAACAAAAAAAAACATTAATTTTTTTGTTTTTTTTTTAAGGAAAATGTATCCCCTTTTAAAATATATGAAAATGAATATACCATTACATTTGATTTTTTTGGAAAAAACTCAAAAACATGCTACCATTTCAGTTAACGCCATCTAGCCGCGGCGGCGAAGGTCAAAAATTCAAAACCAAAAAAGTTTTTTGAAGTGCGGATCATTCTCTTTCATATGAGCCCAAGCTCGTTTAAATCGGTCAAGCGAAACGGGAGAAATCTCCGTTTGTTTAAAAAAACAATTGAACTTCCCCCACCACTTTATTATGATAGATAGAAAAAAACGTTTTTGACAAAAAGTGTAGGTAAATAGTCAGTTAATCCGAAAATGAGCTCATCGATATATTTTCATTGGACAAAATTCCATACAAATCATATTTTTCTACTTGGTGTTGGTGTTGGCCCCCTAGCGACCATTTCAAAAATCTGAGAATATTTTCCAGGTTTTTCTCTTGGTCGTTTAAGTTATAAAATTTTTTGCCGCAAGCCTCTAGGATAAATAGTTTCCGAGAAACGGTACCTCGCATTCTTAGTTGGCCACCCGGTACATGACTACCTGTTTTCGTTGTAGGTATAAAAGTCATAATTGAAGTAGTAAAATGCTGACTTGCAAAATTGTTCAATTTTTTAGAATTTTCATAGATTCAAATTTCCTTCAGTTAGTTTGGATTTTGGATTCAGGGTTAGGACTAAATTTAAAGCAAATTTTTTTATTTATCATTTCACGTTAACAGGTCAAAAAATGACTTTGCTTTTGTTTAATTTTATGTTTTCCACATTTTTGAGACGCCCTGAATAATAAAAATCAATTTCCTCATCTTAGCTCCTATTTTTAGACCAAGCAAAAACTTTTATCAAGAATTAATTTTTGTCGTATCTTTTATTTTTTGGTCCATTTCACCTCTTGTAAACCCCATCCGTGGACATACTCTATGTTGGTATTTAGTTCTACCGATTTTGCGCTATTCAAGTTAAAAGTCACATTGAACCCATCCAAAAATTCCAGCCAGGCAAACATTCTTGGTTTTTGTCACTTAAAGAACAGATTCATTCAAATACAGCGACTGGGAAAATAAGTCGAAATAAATTTCACTGCCCTGGACTAATACGGTAGAATCCAGATCAATGTAATGTAATTTTCATGAGACTTTGAACTTGAATAGCGCAAAAACGACTAAATCAAATGCCAAAATAATATATTATATATTTGCAATCAGAAAAAAAAGATCTATCATTTTGGCCATTCCATTTAAAAAAAATAAAACTTTATCAATTTTTTCAATGTTGTAAAGTCGATTTTTCATTTCCGCTATTACCAAAAGATACTACGTGAAAAAACATAAAACTTTTGTATTAAAAGTTTCTTTCTACCAGTCATAATAAGTGCTGTACGCGGGGGTCAAAATATAATGAATAACCCTGTTCACCAGTTGTGAGTTGTGGAATGGGTGGAGGGAGTTTTTTGTGACTTCACAGTTTATTTGAAAAAGAGCAGAACCTGAAGGTATGTGAGAATAAGAAATCCGGATCGAAGCAAACCAAACCAAATCATGCTTTATTATCGCACGAAGAATTAAAATATTTTTTTTTTTGTAGAGCAAAGAAGACACAATAACTTATTATTACCAAGAAAACATTACTAGTCATAGAATAAAACTAGAATATTCCAAAAATCCACACAATAATATTTTATCTAAGACTTCATTCGATTTTCAACAAAAAGCTCTTTTGACTTTTTTCTCTCCGACGCACCGTTTTCGAGTAAAAAAGGAAAAACCATCACTACTTGTGTCCTTCAAAAGCCTTGTTAACCAAACATTTTCTGTTTCGGAATCAGTAGGAAATCCTACTGTTCTACTCGTCGGAGAGAAAAACTCAAGAGACCTTTTTCATTAGAAATTGAACGAGTATATTGGAAAAAAAAATCAAAAAACATAGGCGTGTATTTTTCTCTCGTAAAAAAAGCACCCTGTCTATTGGAAAAGACGCATTTGCGGCCATCAGTGTTATATCTGTGTTATATCTTAAATCACTTATCTGGTTCCTCAATATGCTCTAGAAGTCAACGAATCAATAGGTGAAAAAGGGTTCAGCCCTTCTTGCATAGAAACTAATATGTGTCATAAATTCAGTTTCGAAAAACTTATTATGTCTTGGAAATTAAACTAGAAGCTATTTTTCTAACTAGTAAAGTGCTTCTTCTAGAGGAGATACGACAAAATATTAGAAAATGGTTCAGAATGAAAAACTGAGTGAGAATGCAAAATTCAAAAACCCGCCTACTTGGATATTTTATATTGTTCCATCATTGTAGGTTATCTCAACCAGTAGAGATAAAGCCTAACTTTGATAGACCTCCACAGAGATTTTTTAACAACTCCCAAGTTTTTGGAAGACCAAATCAAAACGTTAATGTTTTTAGGCCGAATCAAAGCAGACCCCTCCCAAAACCAGAACCAATGAGTATCACAACTCGAAATACCTCTAATTTACAAAGATTTAATAATAATAACAACCATATAATACCAAAAATGTCTTCAAAAGAACTCAACCTTCTTTTTTTATTTCTGAAGAATTGTATCATACTAAAACAAATGCTGACTACGCAAATGAACCAAGTAATTCAGGGTATTCAGAAGTGCCCGACCTCTTCTTCGCGGCAAGCAGCAATCGAGCCGCTGACGGGCCGCCGAATTGTGTTTACTGGGCGATCAAAAGCAGAACTAAAAACACTTGAAAACTTCTGGGCATGTCACTAACTAGAAATCCGCTCGAATTCCTGTGGACTGTTTTGACAGTTTCCAACTAGTTTGAAAACTAAAATTGTTTATCGCTAGAACATCTGACTGACAGTCAAAATCACAGTTCCAATTTGCTAGAACGCGAACTTTGGTATGCGCAAGCTCCGGACGATTCTGTACCGTTTGGAATCGTTGCCAGAACAAGGCTTATTATATTATCAGAATCGTCCATCAAGGGCTAAAAATGATTTCAAAGAAACCTGGTCCATCATTAATGATCTTAGAGGTAAAGTTAATTCCGTGAATCAAAGTATGCCAAACCCAAACGACTTGAGCGAATACTTCATCAACGTAAGCAAGAACGTTACTTCTGGGATTTTACCAGGTATTGACCCCTTTTGTTTCTTCCTCCTTCTAAAAAAGTTTTTCTACAGTGACTATATTCAAGACAGTGGCGACATACCGCGACAATGACAAGATAAATAAGGCCGAAAATGGCCGCCGGAACTTCTCGTCTTGTCAAAGTGAGACTGTCGAAACTTCCAATTTATCTACGTTCCAGGAAAAGGGAGTAATATTGTGCCGTTGTCAAACAACACACGGCTGGGGCGCCATCTTGAAACATTTTTTTTAATGAAAGGGGGGTCGTGTGACACCTCATTTTGAAGATCCTGATGAGTACTTTATAACCCTAGAATATTGAGTCGATATCTTCAAGTACTACAAAATGGCGGTACATTCAATTACTACATTGATACATACACTTTTTGAAAAAATTCGTCAAGTTCAATTCAAAAGATGCTTTTTTGACATTTTTGTCATCTATTCCTAACCCAGACTTTATGTCAAGAATATTTCCAGCATCTTTTGAAGTGAATTTGACGATTTTTTTTTAAGTGTATGTATCAACGTAGTAATTTACTGTACCGCCATTTTGTAGTACTTAAATATATCGACTCAATATTCAAGGGTTATAAAGTACTCATCAGGATCTTCAAAATGAGGTGTCAGACGAACCCCCTTTCCATTTTAAAAAAATGTTTCAAAATGGCGCCCAGCCGCCATCTTGAATACTAAAAGTACGTCAGAAACAACAAAAAGTAGTATTTCGTAGTCACTGTAGCTTTTTCCTACGTCCTTCAATGACCCTTGAACTACTACAAGTAGAAAGCAGCATAAAAAATAAATCTTCTCCAGTTTTGGATGCAATAACAACCTCAATAAATTAATCTCCATGAGAGGAGTTTTTCCTGAGTGCCTTAAGAGGGCAAAATTTATTCCTCTCCATAAATAAGGTGAAAAAACAAAAACGTAGACGTGGCTAAGAAAGCTATGCATGTCTTATATTTTATTTTAAAATGAAATAGAGGTGTTATGAGTACTTATACCTACAGGATGTGTTAACAAGGATAAATAGAACATGAAAATAGTATATATTACACCACAAATCGAGCCACAAGTCTATAATGATAGCTATTAATCCAGAAGATGGTAACTTTCCGAGGGATTAATAGCCATTATTGCAAGTAGTAGGTATCCCCTTCTACTTTATTTACGACTAAATTATTTATTTGATATTTCAAATTTCCATCCATCTCAATACAAATACATTAACACTTAATACGCGTTAAACTACTGACACCATAGAAAAATGAATATGATAATATAATGATAATCTTAACCACTTTTCTATGACGGACACTTTTGAGTTTGTTGATATCGTTTCTCGTTTCCATGGTATTACCATCAACTTGGAATCCCCCATTTTTCTCATTTTCGAATTCTACATCAAATTCCCAGTAATATATGATGATGATATTTTTATGAGTACAGGATGGACAAAAATAAGCTACGACCATCAACTTCATGATTTCAACTGGAAACCCCCTTTTTTTATTTCTTCTACATCAAATTCCAAGTAAGTTTCATGTACCATGTTTTTAAGCTAACACCAACAGTCATCGAGAAATTCACGATTGATCAAATTTAAATAATTTGTGAACAATCGTAAATTTCTCTATAACTGTTATTGGGGTTAGGTTAAGGACATGGTACATGAAATTTACTTAGAATTTGATGTAGAATTTGAAATTAAATTAAAAAAAGGGTTTCCATTTGAAAAAATTTGGTTGATGGTCCTAAATTGGTCCACCCTGTACACATAAAATTATCATCATCATATTGCTTGGAATTTGATGTAGAATTCGACAATGAAATAAAAAATGAAGTTGATGGTCGTAGCTTATTTTTTGTCCGATCTGTACATACACATAAAATTATCATTACTAAATAAACCGCAATTAAAAATAAAAACCGATGTGTCCGAGCGTTTTCCCACACAACAAACCCTTAATTTGAAATGAACAAGAAACAGTCAATCTAGTTTATAATTAAGAAATCTGTACAACATAATAAACTTCCAATTTACATACTATTTGATTGTTTAAAAAGATTTCTACACAGTTTATAACAATCCAGCAAGTTATTTAAGTGAAAAAAGAAAATACCTATCACTTACATTATTTGAAACTGTGGTGAGTAGGTTGATACAAGAAGAAATAATGTAAATAAGTATTTTTTTGTGTTGGTACTAATATATTTATCCATTTCAAATGTAGGCTTAATTTTAATATAAGCATTACTCACACAAATCACTGTTTAACAGCAATAGAAAAATAAACCAAAAAAACTTAACATAAAAAACTTCAAATTGGCGTTTTTAATTTATAAATTACTAATAAAATCACGCGGGAACCCTCATGGGAAAAACATCGTCCAACCCAGTTAATAAAATAACGCAAGACAGGACCTGGAATTCGCGCAGTCCTCAAATCACGGAACTCTGAATTTATTCAGATCGGCGTAGCGGACGAAATGCGAGAGAGGAAGGTAGACACCACGCCTTTTGAAGCCCGCTCGGCTACCTCCTGTCTTACCGCCGGACCCCTGTTTTGATCGAAAGACCGGAACTCTGAGCCTTAATCGATATCTTGACTCATGGGTAAAGAGAACGTGCCGCCATTGGTTCATGTTCCAAAGCATATAATTTCTGGATAAATTTAACCGCGCTCTTCTATGCCCGCGAGTTAACTGGAGACTCACAGCTCTAACTCTAGATCTAAATGGGCTTCGTGAAGCCATTTCGACTCCTACGAAGTCTTCGGCCAATACTTCTAACAGGGTAGCTGTCTTGAAACAAAATAACTGCTATCACTACTCGATCTCGAGTCAAAGGTGTCCTTTGGACAATATCTCTTCCCAAATCATCGAATAGATTTTTGTATTGGAGAGTGGACAGAACAAAAACTTTTATTTGAACCTCACTTTCGACAATTTCCACATGGCGTTGCACATTCAGAGAGTTGTGATAAAAGCGAAACATCGTTTGCTTTGACGAAAGTGCAGTGAGATGGTACTTACAAGTCGATGGTGGTGTTAGTTGTATTGGGCACCATTGCTCGTTTGTGCACTTCAAGTAGGTAACTATATATCATGCTGAGGTTTTGATAATCCAGTTGGTTATTCAAGTTGTTTGGAGTGTTCTTGATGTGGACCATCTCCATAAACAGGCGTTTGTGGTAAGCGTTGGAACGGGCCAGTACTTTGACATCGTCAAAATTAGGGTTGTGACCTGTATTCGTGTGGTGTTGGGCAAGTCCACTTGTTTGCTGACGTCTCCTACAATCACTTTTATGGGATGCTAATCTGGCTGATAATTCTTGTGACGTTTGGCCCACATATGAGTACTCACATGCCATGCAGGGTACCTTATAGACCACATTCCTCATGTCTTTGGTGGCCAGGAGGTCGGCTAGGAGTGAAGGTATGTCTAAGTCTTTCACTGATGGGTTAAGACTAAACTTTGGTCCAAGGGCCAGGAACTTCTTGATGTCAGCAGGAATGTTGATGTGAGAATCCTAAACCAGCTCTCCTGAGTACTGATGTCCGAGTAAGCATCGCGTTGGAGGGCATCAAGTTTGCGGCAATGGGACTTTTTATGGTTAAAAGTGGTTCCTAATTGGATTTGACTAGTTTATTTACCCCGGTTCAATTCGAATTCTCACCAAAGTGCACCATTAATGCAATATTCTCGTTGCTTCACGATGTTAACTTATTCCTGAATAACAATCGCCCCACCGGTTAGGTCTTCTTTGATCTTGCAAAGGCGTTTTACTGTGTGAGTCAGGATATTTTTATATTTTTAATAGGAAATGAATATCTACAAGTTTGGGTTGCACTAACAGAAACAATCGCAGTTCCTTGTTAGGGTATTTGACACTGCTGTATTTTGTTCACCCCATTATTTTTTGGCATGACTATTATATTGTTTTACTGACTTGTTATTATAACATAACTATAGTGTGCCTTTGATTGTCGTTGTTGCGTATGGACATGTTCCATTTGAACTTGACAAAAAATATTGAATATATTTGTACTATTTTTATGTAATGTACTTAGTCATGCGTTATATTTTGTATCGTTTTTTACTTCACCATTTTGTAATCGCAATAAAGCATACATTGACTTTAAATACTATAGACTGGGCATCTCATTCATAAAATGGTATAAGTCTTGACGCCAACATCACAATAAGTGCGAAAGAGACAACACTATGAGTGGAAAGAGATAAAACGAGGAATCCGAACCCATCGGGCAACACCGCATGAGAACATGTGATTCTTATAATACGTACGTCCGAACTCGATTTTCATCTGGAACAGCAGCGGCACATTTCGAGTTTCTACCGTTTTGCATGAAAAATATAAATGAATATTAATTTGGGTAGGCACCTATGTCGTTATTGTTATATGACAGTATATCACATTTTTGACTTTCTGAATCAATAAAAATTGAAATTTTCATAACATTAAAAATTAAATCTCCTGCTGTTCTTCCGACAATAATGAATTACGGTTCCGAATAAAATGACAACCAAAATACAAAATATATTTCGCCTTTCTTACATATCTCTAAGGCCATTTCACTCAATTTGCCATATGATTTTTGTTTTTGGAGACGGGAAACTGAATGGTCTGCCGGTGAGTCATGATTGGCAAGCTTCCCGGTTTTAAATATTTGATTCCATCAATGTCACGTAAATAGTCTTGTGGGTTAAAATGGGCCGAGCACAAAAAGCGAGGTTTGATTCGAAGTCGGTTCTCGTCAATCCTCACCAAAGAACACCAAATATTTCGCAGCTCTTCATTTTTTGGAAATCTAAAATTGGATAACAAGAAAAAAATATAAAAAATAGGAAACAGCAACGTTTTACTTTTCTTGTTTCTAATACATAAGTATATGTACAGGCGAAAAGTATTATAAATAAATGGCCGAAAAACTATTTTTAACTATACCAAAATGATTATCAGTGCTGGAAAGTGAGTGGAGATAAATTCAAAGAAATATGGTTCAGGAGTCATACTAAACAAAGACCGCAAATATTGGTATACCTGCAAATTGAAGCAGGTAAGCAATATTGTTTATTGGTCTATTCTTCTTTAAATTAATGTCTAGACATAAATTTAATTTTGTATGTTTAGACATAAATTTGGCCCAAAAACATTTATGTCTAGATATACATTCAAAGAAGTATGGGCAAATAAACAATACATTATCCGTAGGTACCCTGCTTCAATTTGCAAGTACCAATATTTGCAGTTTCTATTCACTTTTCGCATTCTCCAGAAAATTAAACATTTTTTATATATCGTATACCTACCTTAAAAACAAAATTGCCATTTTTTCTGGCACGTTTTAAAATGTAAAGGTTTATTCGGAAGCCTTGGGAACAGGGTAAATATCTATTTTCAACCATTGAACTTTTATTTAAAACTTTTTTCCAAACGTCAAATTAAAAAGTGAATTGCGGGGTCCATTTAGCTGTGCCCTGTACAAGGTTTTTTTATATATCAATTTAGACCCCCTTTATCTTTTTTATTTGACGTTTCTGACAAAAATGTCCCTTCATAAAAGTCTATTGATTGGTTTCGAGCAAATTGTTGGAAAACCTTTATTTCGCTTTTACAGGAAGAAAGACTGGGCGTCGTCAAAATTTTTAATTCCAATTGAAAGGTACAGGCAAAGAGGGCGATATGTCAAAAAGTTAATTTCGAGATAAACGCGAGGTTTTAAGAGCTCTAAAAAGTGATTATAATAATAATAATTGTAAAAGTAAGCATTCTTACTGAAGACTTCAACCTTATGTAATAAAAAAAACGAAAATAAGACAGTTGAGGAAGTATCCAATAAATAATTCATCTTGACTGTGTATGAAATAATCGAGGAAATAATGGAATAGGTATTCAAGTAATATGAATATCCTTTCTTATTTGAGAA
Organism: Orchestes rusci; assembly: GCA_958502075.1. Classification (NCBI taxonomy): domain Eukaryota; kingdom Metazoa; phylum Arthropoda; class Insecta; order Coleoptera; family Curculionidae; genus Orchestes; species Orchestes rusci. Next base: position 54,479,246 of record OY293303.1, on the reverse strand, counting down.
CAATCGGTTCCTATTGCATAAAACATAAAACACTACCATTCAGGCTTTTTTTTCCAAATCAGTTTCATTTTTTCGTTGTTACCTATTCACGAATAAAAACAAACATTTAAACTTTCTGAAGATTGAAAAATCCTCATTTTCATGAATGAAATATGATGATGCCTACACTCTACACCACTGGATCCCTCTCCAGTCAATGCTCAATGCAAATTTGACACTTACCTGTGAATGGTGATTTCTGGATCCGAATGGTCCAGTTTTTGACACAGCAAGCACAATCTTACCATTTTTCACAAATAAAGTCACAATACAACACTTCACAAGCACGAAAGTAGAAGTTTTCAAGTTGAAACCCCATGGCATCACCGCACTATCTTCAAAATCGATACCTGCTGTTTAAATGCAGCGTTGCCGTGTACTAGGACTAATATTTACTATGTATCGCCTGTATCCAATGCACAAAAAATCATTATTTAATGAATGTTAGTAATTAAGCTTCGAGTAGCACAAAAATGTTTCACAAAACTCAATGAAAGCATATTTGACAAAACAGTTTTGATGAGCAGTTCCCTGAAAAGTAATAATTATTCCAATCTCATATGCTTATGCGATTACAACAAGAATTGAAACTCCCTGGACAATCTTTTTTTTTTGTTGTTGAAAAATCGCACAGATCGTTCAATTTCCGATAACCAAAACTATGTTCCCCAGAACTGTTATCTTGGAACGGATTGTCAATGTTTCATTAATCAATAATAATTCCGCATAAATTGACATCAAATGAAAGTTAACACACAAAACAGATGGTCAGTTATTATAATTTATTTATGTTTAGTACACTCTATAACATTTCACAGAAATAATACACATTACGTTAAGACAGCAGCACGAAATATTCAAGAGAATGTTGCTCGTTATCCTATACTTAAAAATGAGTGATTCCTTCCGAATAAAAGCGAGATTCTAATCGATGAACTCATCAGTAATCAAACGTTTGTACATATCAGCATTGATAGAAATATTGGTTATTAAAGAATACGAAACACAATCTTACTTAATCTGAAGCTGATTTGAGCTACACATGTTGCATTCATAGATGAGCTATTGATAAGAATTGAAACGCACACAGCCTAAGTAACTTACTATAACAAGTTCTTCCTGACTACCTTGTTTTACAGAATCATCGATTTGAATTATACAGAGTATTTCATTCATATTTCGAAAAACATCTCTGCGGAAAAATAAGAAGAAAATTTCCTGAAAACATGTATCCGGAGATGCTTCGTTACAGAGGTACAGGAAGTTTTATTTTTTCTAAATAATATTTCAACGAATGTCGGTATTTTGATAAAAACTTGTGTCTGGGAGTTTTTTGACATGCAAAATTCCAATTTGATTTTAGTATGGCTTTAACTTGTGAAAGGCGCCACCTACGCTCATTTTTCCTGTAATGAACAGTCATAACTTCACGTACCTGTATCACATTTTCAAGCAAAAAAAAAAGATTTATTCATAATTTTCACGCAGCAAAATCACAATCGTTAAAAGTCGCTATGTGCAACCACTCTCGAGATATTTGGATTGGAAATAATGAATACGTGTGATTTTGAAATTATGAAGAAGGTAACCTGCTAGAAGTAATGGAATATTCTGTATCATTGCTTCATATTCCCCCCTTTCGTATTAACAGAGCGAAGTGTCCTCATTTTATGTGCGTGAAGCTGTATAATCCACTGCCAATTCAGATAAAGTCAATCGAATCAGGAAGACATTTCGAAAAAGAAGTTCAAAAATAGTTGATAGACACAAAACCTTACTTTTTGAATGATTTTACTTATGTTTAGTAGGTTACACTAGAATGTTTGATGTAGACATGTTCATTCTAGTGACGTCATTTAATTTTATGATTAATCATGTAATTGTGATTTGGAATAAAGGTGGTTATAATTATTATTAAACAATTCTTATTGGAATATTGTTTGGACAAAAAAATTGACAGTGGTTGCGACTTTTAACAGGTATACATTTTCTGCGTGAAGATGACAAAGAAATCTGTTTTTTACTTGAAAATATAGTTATGTCCTGAAAAGTTATGGCTGTTCATAACAGAAAAAATAAGTGTAGGTAGCACTTACTACAGGCTAGAGTCATACTAAGATCAAATTCGAATTTCGTAAGACAAGAATCCCCCCACCACCAAGTTTTATCAAAAGATCGACATTAGTTCAAATATCATTTATAAAAAACACCTTGTAACTCAATAACGAAGCATTTCCGGATACATGTTCATAGGAAGTTTTCTTCTTAATTTTAAACGCGAAAGCTCATCCTGATTTTGTTCGCAATATTAATGAAACACCCTGCATATATACATTTTGTAAGTAACATCAAAAATGTTCATCTGTGGATGATCTTTGATCGCTATTTCATTTAGAAATTGGAGCAATCTCCTAGACTGATATCAGTTACCCTGTCGGAAGAGCACAATTACGTTATATGGACTTTATATGTGTTATAGAGACGTTGAACATTAGATTCGTCATCTCACAAAAAATCATCTGTATTTGATACAGAGAAGAAATGTGGGCGAATTGATTGATGATCACTCTATGAAACCATTAATTTTGAATCAATATAACATAAAATGACTAGAGGTCTGGAATTTCTTAACCTATATAATACTTATGGTGTACAAAGTGGAGCAAGTTGTTAGACCGGATTTCAGGTGAATGGGACGTTTTCATTAAAAACAAGTCATTGATCACATAGTGAATTTCACAAAACGACGAACGCTTGAAAAAGTGATTGGCCTGGTGTTTACCACTACATGTTGATATTTCAAAAAGTAGTTGCAATCATTCTCAAGGACAAGCTCAGGCACTTATGTTGATTTTTAAGACGAATTGGACGAGTTTCCAAAAAGCCAAAGTCGGGATCCTAAAGAGCTTAGTCTCAGTTACTATAAGAGCACTTATTTCTTTTCCACCAGCGACGCATAAGAGAAATCGAATTCAACTTTGCAATGAACACATCGATTGGTAGAAGCACAATCGATGAAACACAAGTTACCGGTGCTATCGAATTTGATTGGTAATGAATTGTCATTCGAAACTTGATACTTGGTGTTGAAAAGATCTAACTGTAACGATAATTCAGTTATTGCTGTGCAATGAATATTGAGGCCAACATTAGGTTCTAGAAACATGTAGTTGTGAAGATGATTGATACTCAAGTGGCAGTGATGACTTTAACGGTCGTGATCATTTTGATGAGTTCCCAGAACTCACATAATCACATAAATCAATCACATTCATCACTATTATATCCTTACCAAGGCACAAAAAAAAGGCTGGCTACATCACATATTTTGAAATATGTTTATGAAAATTTAGAAGTGTCAGTCTCCTTGAATATACTCAGTGACAAATTATAAACCCGAACACAGTAAATATTGTTCCAAGTCAATATACTATTTTGCACTGATGATAAGATCATAGTTAACCAATGTCTAGGATCTCAACTCAATCCCATGAGACTGCATACTGTAATCTCTCTTATCCTTGATACATGTCAAAGATTTCTTACAATAATGTAAAACCCACCATGTTTTACGAAAATAAAAGTGGATTTCTTTATGATATAATATAAATAAGTACGCTAAAGTTTTGAAATCTTCAATCAGTGATCGAATTTCTATGTTACTGAGTACAACAAGAATAGTTCATTATTTGGTTCTCACCCATGGCCAGTCTAACACTTGCTCCTTATAGCTAGTTGAATACATTACTAGTGCTAAATAACACGAGTGGTAGTCTAAAAAGGATTATTATAATTGAGAATACGCCTCTATGTACGACTACTAATGATAATAATTTATCAATACAAAATATGCACGAAAATAACCTAAGTAGCTGTGACAAGTGTTGCTTTGATAGTCTATAAAAAGAGACAAATATATAGTATTTGTAATCACTAACATTAAACCAGATCTTTGAAAATAACAATAGAATATAAACAAATAACACAGTGATGAGTAATAAAGTCGAGAATAGATCAAAGATCCATGAATCCGAGCAGAGTACTAAGCCTGAGTATTCATTTGGTTACGGAGCATGGCCTTGACCTTTTTTGTTTTTCTTCAGAGAAATGTCCTCTACATCATCTCCTTTTTTAACTTCTGTGTAACGCTCTCCTTTCAAACTTACGATTTTGTTGTCACGGTAGCGAACTAATTTCTTGGGTTCAACTTTTGGAGCAACTGGGCGATATTCCTGAATAGGTACAGTTTATCAATTTGATCATGAGAATATACACTGCTCGTCAAATTAAAGAGCATAGCAACTTTTTTGATATAGCTTTTGAAACGAATAAACGGATTTTTTCAGGTGTCATAGCGTGTTGAGGGTCGACTTTCGTACATTGGACTGACTTTTGTGGATTTTGTGTGGGATGAGGTTTTATATGATATCCAAAATACAGTGTGCGAAAGGAAGTGATGCAATTTTTAAAACTTTCAAGATATTGCCATTTCGCTAAAAAACAATCCTTCACTAAATTTATACCTCAAGGGGATAGTTAAGATAAGTAGACTACGATTCTAAGGAATAGCTAAGGAGCTATTTTTGGAAACAGTTCGTCAACGATGATGGTCGCTACGAGATAAGGCTTCCATGGGTGGATGGACACCCCCCACTCCCTCCAATTATAACGTGGCTCAGAAAAGGTTGAAGTCTAATATTTCAAAGTTGAAGCGGGACGGTCTGTTTGATCAATGTGACCAAGTGTTTAAAGAATGGGAGGCGGAAGAAATTATTGAACGAGATGAATCTCCAGGCTCTGTTGATAGAGGACATTTCCTGCCTCACCGAGTGGTCGTCAAGGAGAATAGTGCCACAACCAAGTTGAGACCCGTGTTCGATGCCTCGGCACATGAGAAAGATAAGCCGTCTCTCAATCATTGTCTTGAAAAAGGCTTAAATCTTGTCGAGTTGATACCATCTCTGCTGTTAAAGTTTCGCGAGTACAGAGTAGGAGTGGTTTCCGATACACGTAAAGCGTTCCTCCAAATAAGTGTGCATGAAAACGACCGAGACTTTCTGAAATTTCTGGTTGGTACCCCCAGAAGGATGTTATGACACTTAGTCAAAGAATTTGAAATGTTGATGTGGAAAATTTGGTAGTTACCAAGAGAGATTCTGTCAGTTACCCAGAAGGTTTCTGATCCAATAGGTTTCACGTCGCAAACAGTTTTGGTTCCCAAATTGATATTGCCGAAACTGTAGACAAAACAGTTGACTTGGGATCAACCTGTGGATGAAGAGACAGCGCATTTTTTCAAAAGGTGGCTACTGGAACTACCACATTTGCTGAAAATTGAGATTCCCAGATGGACCTTGACTGGTGGGAGTTTGGTACAGGATGTCAGCATACATACTTTCTGTGACGCAAGCAAGGATTCGTACGCGTGTGCAATTTTTCTTCGAGTCGTTATTCAGGACAATGTCAATGTTTTCTTGTTGGCCAGTAAGGCAAGAGTTTCTCCGTTGAAGAAAATGACAATCCCCAGGCTTGAGTTGTTGGGTGCTGTGATAGGTGCCAGGCTTCTCAGTAATATCAGAAAAAACCTAAACAGTGAAGCAAGGTATTTCTTCTGGAGTGATTCCGCTACTGTTATCTCGTGGATTCAAAGGAAAGACCAATGGGGAACATTTGTATGGAACAGAGTGGCTGACATTCGTCAGTCAACTCCTGCGGAAGACTGGAGGCATATACCAGGTGTTTCAAATCCAGCGGACCTACCATCACGAGGATGTTTTCCAAAACAGCTATTTGAACTGAAGTGGTGGGAGGGCCCCGCATGGCTGTATCAGGATCCTCAAAAGTGGCCTCCTGAAAACCCAACGTTCAATGAAGAAGAAATTGCGCAAGAGCGTCGAAAGCGGTTGGTTATGGTACTTGCGGATGTAGAGTTCCCAGATGATTGGAATTTGCTGCATTTTTCCAACTATAATAAGACAGTACGAATGCTTGGATGGATACTTCGTTTTTGTTTCAACATCAAACATAAAGGTGACAAAAGAAGTGGTGAGTTGGAGGCAGAAGAATTTGTTGATGCGGAAACACTTGCATTCAAGCTTATCCAGCAAGAATATTTTTCCGGAGAAAATGACAAGAATATTAGTAATCTTCAACCATTCTATGATGAGAAGGAAGTGCTTAGACTGAAATCGAGAGTGTCCAACAGAGAGGACAACGAGGACTACCGATTTCCTGTAGTTTTGCCGTCCAAGCATCCATCGGTCAAGAGTTTGATATGGTTTGAGCATAAAAGGTCATGTCATGTAGGAACTCAGGGATTGTTGAGTCTTCTTCGAGAAAGGTTCTGGATTTTGGGAGGAAGACGCAGTATCCGAAGTGTCATATCCAAATGTGTCATTTGCAAGAGGCAGAATGAAAAACTGTTTGTGGTTCAGTCACCACCTTTGCCTCTGGACAGAGTTCGTATGGCAATCCCATTTGAGTTCACGGGAGTTGACTTTGCTGGCCCGTTGTTCTTGAGGAATGGACAGAAAGCTTGGTTATGCCTGTTCACATGTGCAGTGTACCGGGTGGTTCATTTGGAGTCAACTACATCACTCACGACTACGAGCTTTCTGCAAGTACCACGACGATTTGTGGCTCGTCGCGGAAGACCCAAGAAGATCTACAGTGACAACGGAAGTAATTTCGTTGGGACCGAGAACGCCTTTTCGACTCTTGACTGGGACAACATCTCGCGTGATACAACTGTGCAACGCATTGTGTGGAAATTTAACCCTCCAACCGCAGCATGGTGGAGAGGTTTTTGGGAGCGGCTGATTGGCGTCTTGAAGCAGTTGCTTCGAAAGATGTTGGGTCGCGCCAGTCTGAACTATGAGGACTTATTCACGTTACTTTGCGATTGTGAAGCCGTTGTAAATGCTCGGCCCATAACCTACTGTACAGAAGATTCTGAAGACTTAGTTCACCTTACTCCTTCCATGTTTTTGCGTGAAGAAGCTGGATGTGGGGTACCTGATTGTGACTCTGGGGACCGAGAGTCGTTGTGTCGAAAAGTTAGATATATTCAACGTCTTCGTGACGATTTACGTGTCCCTTTCCGAGTAGAATACCTCGGATAGTTGAAGTTGTTTACGGAAAAGGGAAAGTGCCGCCCAGTTCAGATTGGAGACATAGTGCTGATCGGAAATGACAATTCAAAAAGAGTGGAGTGGCCGCTGGGGCGGGTGTGTGAACCACTGAGTGGAAAGGATGGTCAAGTGCGTCTGGTGAGGTTGAAAACGGCGAGAGGAGAACTGCTGAGACCTTTACGGCGTCTTTACCCATTGGAGTTGACTGCGCTGATGGAGGAGTCTCCGGTTTCTGAGTCGATGGACCACCTTGATGATGGTGTGGATGGGTCTGGGATGAAGGTGACTAGATGTGGACGTATCAGTAAGAGACCGGCGAAGTATATGTAAATCTGGACTCTGTGTGAGAGATCTTTAGACTAGTAAATATCTCTCAGGTGGGAGAATGTCGGGAATATTGACTGAAAAAGTGAACCGGCCGAGTAGCGTTATTAGTTAGTTGTCAGACTTATGTAAAAAACGTCAGACTCAGGTGAATTAATGTCAAATGATTTCGATTTTTTTGGCTGTATTTTGATGAGTTTCTCCAAATATTTTGAGCGATATAGCTAGTCATATTATATTTTGTGTTCGTTGGACCTTGCACGCTGTATTTCCACAAGCATCAATAGACCACTTTCTAAATTGAGGAATTTGCAGTTTAACATTTGCCCTGTAAACCGTCATTTTTGTGAACTGGGTAGTTGAGACGGGTAGTCTTATCGGACTCTCACAGGTGTATAGTTCTTAGTTGAATCGTAGTCTACCTCAGGACTTGTTTGGTATTTTTCGGACTACCCTTCAAAAATAAGAGATAATTATTTTTTAATCCAATTCGTATTTTGCGATGTTTTTTAATATTTGCGGACTCAACTTCAAAATTTTAGGATAAATCACACTTGACACAATACAAAAGAAAAATGATGACCTCACTAAAGCGGTAATATACAGGGTCCCTGAAAAAAAACGACAAACAATTTTTTTTGTTATCGCGAAATTGATAACTGATAAACCTACAAAATATCTATTTGATAGAAGAGTTCACTCCATTAGGTTTATCAGTTATTGATTTCACAATATCAAAAAAATATACTGAATAGTTATTATCGTTTGCCGTATTTTTAAGTGACCTGGTATGTTACCGCTCAAGTTGAATCATCTTTTTCTTTTGAATTTTGAAACCGATCGTAAATTCTGATATTTTGAAATTATCCTGATATTTTGAGATTAATTTGAGTTGAATCCGCGAATCTCAAAAAAAAAAACGCAAAAAACGAATTGGGATAAAAATTGATTATCTTTTATTTCAAGAGTTATCAGGAAAATGCCAAATACGTCCCAAGGCGACTTGTCTTAGCTAAACCCTTGTGGTATAAATTTGGCAAAGAATTCTTTTTTTAGTAAAATGGCAGTATCTTGAAATTTTTAAAAAATTGCTTCCCTCCGCACCTTGTATATCACAAAATCTACTAAAGTCAGTTCAATGTGCGAAAGTCGGCCTTGAAAACGTATAAGCACCCGACCAAATCCGTTTATTCGTTTCAAAGTTACAGCTCATTGAAAATGTTCTTTATTTTGACGAGCAGTTCAATTGGACAATTTAAGGAATTGGATGAGTACTGATTTTATACCTTAGAAAGAGCATCTTTTTCGATATAAGAATATCTTTCGATGATTCTATTTTTCAGTTCCGCATCATCAATTTTTTGCTTAGCTGCTTGAACAGTGATTGTTGTATTTTGGCTAAGGCATTGACCATTTTCCTGGCGATCAATCAAAATCTGAGTTGCTCTTTCAATATCACCCACAGCAATAGCAAGACACTGTTTAACCTACAATGCATCTGTCAAACAAATCAAAATTACTATTAATGCAATTGAGTTGAACCTCAATAGTACAAATAGATGGAAACATCTCCTGCAAAATGTCCATCTCATCCGGAAAATCACAACAGGAGCTATCGGTGGAGCCGCCATCACTCATTTCCGATAATTTGTGAACTCTTTTTGATGTTTCCATAGATTCTGAATCACTGTAAGATCTGGAAATATAATAATGTATATAAATTTATCAGCATAAAATACCGTCTACAAACCTAGATTTGGTTTTACTAGGAACTATTTCCGGCAAGCTTATATCCAGGGTGGGGCTCTTTACCTCTGCATAGTCAAATTTCCTCAATTTTTCTTCAAGATCAAAAATCCAATCACATACAATACTATGATTTATAATTCCAAATTTCGGAAAGTAAGCTTCCATCATTTCACAAAAACCTTGAACAGAATAAGTTACATGTCAAATGCTGCAGAATGTGGGTTTCGTGTTTTTAGTTCCACTTCGACTTTAGACATTTGTACTAATCCATCTTCTCATAAATATTGAAAATGTCTACACAATTAATACGCTTATATTTATTTCTTCTCACTTCTGCAATGTCAAGAGTTTTGTACAAAAACTATAACCTTCTGTACAGATATTGTTTTGCCAGAGCTTACAAGAACCATATCTTTGGAACAAATTAATGATTTCTGTGCATAGGTTAACGGGCATTTCTATGGATTCTCTCTCCCATTCCACATCATCGAATATCGGAGATTCTACATGACTATCTTTGTTCATTATTAAAAATATAGAATTACATTTATTGAAAATAGTACGGGGCATCCCGATATTAATCATCACTAAATGGATGTAAATGTTGATCAATAAATAAGCTTAAATCAACACAGTTATATTCCTGTACCTTTCGAATCTCGAATCAAAATAATATACGTTGTGAGTCTGAAAAAAGTGCACATTTTGACATGGTAAATAGAGTATGGTATGGGACAATCCCTTTTTGCAAATGAACATGTGCAAAAGAATAAGAGTAATAATTTCGATTTTTTTCTGTGTATTCGAAACATCTCGAAGTTTTGTTCCTTTTCAAGCTTCAAAGCGCAACATTTAATTTTCCATTTTTTTTAAGGCTTGAAATAAGTGATTTTTTCTGCATTACATTGATTTTTATTTTTTATCTCAAAAACGACGCATCGAAGAAGACTGACTCAAGTTACGTTATTTGCTCAAAATTGAACGGACATCAAACATGGTTTTTACTTTGTGAAAACTTGATGGCGTACTACTTTTTTCCTCGATGAAAGGAATATGAGTCGCTCTAGGTCCGGTTCTGGAAAAGTTAAAATCAAACGAATTTTTCAAAAAGATGCTTAAGAATCCCGGATATACTTTCTGAATTTTGAACAAAATCACTTGCGCCGTTAGCGGACACATGTTCATTCACAAACGTGATTATCCTACCATACTCGATTCACCATGTCAAAATGCACACTTATTTAAGACTCACCCTGTTTATTAAATGAAAATGCAATCCGTCAAATTGTGGCAGGTCCCCATTTTTTTTAAACCGACCATCGAGTATCTTACCTCATAATAGTGCCATCAATTGCTTTTAGTTTGTTCATGGTTGCCTTATAACTGTCCAAATGTCATTAAACCATCAGCTAAATCACCAGTATCAAATCAAAATGGGATAAAAGGAATAAAAGAGATAATTGGAACCAAGTACAATCAATGCTCAAACGACTATAAGCTGGGAGGACCAAACAAATAATAGCAATCGGCTTCATTTATGAAGATTGTTTTTTTTTAATAAATTATTGTAGGTACACGGATGAATAGTTTATCTGGCGTTTTACACGTTGTACCAGGGCACAGAATATTGTTTGTTACTTCCATATTATCAATAATAATATTAAAGCACAGCACATTAAAATACAAATCACTGAATCAGCACGAATTCTTAATAAGCAAACTGATAACGACAAGCCGAATGAAACCACCAACACTATAGCCGCCAGCTGCATAGAAGCAAAATGTACCGTTATACAGGGTTAGTCTGAAATAAGTGCGCATTTTGACATGGTGAATGATGTATGATGGGATAATCACTTTTTGGAAATGAACATGTGTCCGCAAACGTTTCGTTGGGGAGATAATAATAACAAAAATGATATTCTCGATTTTCTTGTCTGGAAATTCGAAACGCCTCAAGCGATTTTGATAAAATTTTCAGAGTTTTGTTCTTTTTCAAGCCACAAAGCGCAGCACTTTGAGCAGTTGTTATGAAATCATTTGATTTTCTATTTTTCTCAGAACTTGATATAACTGAACATTTCATACGCTTACATCTCGAAAACGATGAATCGAAAAAGAAAAAGTGAGGTCACTTTTTTTTGCTTAAATTTGAAAGAAAATCAAAAAATGGTTTTCACTTTGCGAAAACTTGATGGCGTAGGCACCACTTTTTTCTCCAATGAAAAAAATATGATTCACTCTAGGTCCGGTCCTAGCAAAGCTGAACTCAAACGAATTGCTGAAGAAGATGCTCAAGAATCTCGGATTTACTCCCTGAAAGTTTGAACAAAATCGCTTGACATGTTTCGAATCTACAGACAAAACAACAATTTTTTTCTAAAGTTTCAACAATCTGTATTTCTTCAATGAGACGTTTGCATATGTTCATAATAACACATTCACATATAAGCAAATTTTTGCTGTTCTGATTGGTCGAGACCAAACGCTGGTACGTTTTGCCGAACGTGACTTAAACGCGGTACGTTTTGCCATGTCTCCTTTCCATAGTCCATAGCTTAATCGGACCAAACGTTCTGTGTTACCAATCTTTACGTGGTACATTGTGCCTCATTAGATCGGATGGCTATAATACGCTTTTCTTCAGTTGAGGAAATGACAATATTATTCAGAAACACTGCAATACCATAAGTATTATTATTACTGATGATATGCTATGAAATTTATTGTTTTTGGGTTTTTTTAGGAATACGTACAAGGCAAAATTATACTAAATAACAATATGTGTGTATATTCTCCAACCAAACCAGCATCCATTCGTATTTTATGCAGGTGGATATACAGGGTGTCTAAAAAGTTTGGAAACAGTCAAAAATCTCGCAAACTACTCATAGAATAAAGAAATAAAAAAAACACTTGTCAAATATTTTCTACTTTTTCAGTTAGAGTATTTCTCTGGAAACAAACTTTTTGCAAAACTACTTTAAAATGTTCAAACTGATGTTCTTCAGCTATTCGTCAGTGTGAGCGCGAAAATTACTCCGATTTATTGAATAACCAGATAAAACCGAGAATAAAATGCTCAATGCATTTCGTATTAATTGTACGTAATGTATTGAACAAAACTTTTTCTGGGCACTGGATTGGTAGAAGGGGAACGATTGAAAGGCCACCAAGATCACCTGATCTTACTCCTCTGGACTGTTACTTATTGGGCCATTTGAAAAACAAGGTACAGTAGGGTTATTCATTATATTTTGACGCTCACGTATAGCTCTTATTATGAGGGGTAGAAAAAAACTTTGAATACAAAAGTTTTAGGTTTTTCACGTAGTATCTTTTACTAACAACCTGTATAGAAAATGTCAAAATTATGGATCTTTTTTTTCTGATTCCAAATATATAATATATTATGTTGGTATTTGGTTCAGTCGTTTTTGCGCTTTTCAAGTTCAAAAATTACCCAATGCTGATCTGGATTCTACCGTATTAGTCCAGGATTCAGAAAAAAAAAATCGACTTATTTTCCCAGTCGCTGTATTTGAATGAATCTATTCTTTTGGACTTGTTGATAGATACATCAAGGAAACGCATCTGTTATCCACGCCAATGCATGATAATCAATATGCCAATCGGCAAGGTCTATCGACTGACACGGCGCTACATCCCCTTATCACCAAGATGGAAGGATCGCCCGACGTAAATAGATCAGCATTGGGTGCTTTTGTAGACATCGAAAGTGCATTTGACAATACCTCTTTTGAATCAATCTGTCGAGCATTACAGGCAATAGGCTCAGAAAGAACACTGACACAGTGGAAAGGGTAATATTTGCCGAACTAAACGGCCAAAATGTCAGAACCATGGCCGACAGAGGCTGTCCCCAGGGTTGAATCGTATCTCCTCTGCTTTGCAGTCTTGTGTTGGATAACCTGCTGAAGCAGCTTAATGTTTCGGGATTGTACACACAAGCCAATGCTGATGATCTGGTGATCCCAACGTCGGGCCGCCACATTCAGGAGCTCAGGGCCCCCATAATGCGAGCCCTGAGAATTATAGAAGAGTGGTGCTTCCTTGAAGGACTTAGGATCAACCCCGAAAAATCCTGTCATTTGCCAAAAAATACAAATCAAAAATATCCCTCTCGGAGGAGTCCTAGAATACAGAAAAACGGTCAAATACCTAGGAGTAACCCTTGGCCAGAAACTGTCCAGAAAAGAGCACATCGAAGAGCGCTAGAAAAGCTATATGCACTTTATGGGCATTTGAAAGAGCTATAGGGACAACATGGGGACTGAAACCCAGAATAGTAGACTGGATCTATTCTATGGTTATCAGACCTCTGATCACCTACGGAGCCATAGTATGGTGGCCCGCAACTAAGAAAGCATACATCCAGTGGCAACTGGATAAGGTCCAAAGCATGGGATGCATCAGTAAAACAGGCGCAGTACGGACCACACCAACGAGAGCGTTGGAGGCAATCCTGGACTTACTCCCACTGCACCTGTTTGTAGAGAGTGTTGCACTCAGGACAGCATACCGTCTGTACTGTCTGGAATATCTAAAGCTGGTAAGGGACACTCGGGCATCATGAGTGAACCCCAGCTAAAAGATGGAGTGCTGCTAATGCACTCCGACTACATGACTCCAATATTCTTTGCTGGTAGCTCGCCTGAGCTGATTATTCCTAGACCGGAGGATTGGACGGATCAGAACAGACCAGCTCAAATACGAGAAGGTCGTGATGGTTTACTGATGACTCCAAGCATCAGAGAGACACAGGAGCAGGATTCTGCAAGAGCGGAAGGGACAGCAAAATGACCTTCTTGCTTCGATCCTACAGGCCGAAATCTTTTCCATAACTCAATGTGCATATAACATCCTTGAGAGCGGCACAAATCATAGAACTTACATTTGTTCAGATAGCCCTCCAGCATCAAAGGCTATTGTGAGAAAGGCAGTGGACTCCGAAGCAGTCCTAGAAATGCAAAGAGGATCTGCATAAGATAATTCAAAACAACAACAGAGTTAGGCTAATTGGGCCCCGGGCCGCGTGTTCACCGACCAACTAGTGTTAGACCCGATTAACGACTTCGCTCGTTTTGATTGCGCAAATTCAATTTGCGCGTTCTTTCTACACCGCTCGACCGGTTGACATTCAAGAGATTGGTTATGGTTAGTTTTTACTATTGTTTACTTCAATCAACTCGTTTGCATAATTAAACTTTTGAAATGTATGATCTTCCAAATGTTTTCTCAAAGTTAAACGCGATGTTTTTTGTTTTGCTAGACTAGTAGAGTGAAAATAAGTGTGCTTTTTTGCGAGCCAAAAGTAAATATACTGTACAAAACCAAGTTCAACTTTAGATTTACTTAACCTTTATCAAAACTATGGCCCCAGGGGTTGTACGTGGACATAAAAGATTGCCTGATGCATATCTTCATACAGCTTTACAAAAATTTCACAAAAAAATCCTTATTTTTCTTGTCGTAATAAGCCTATCTATTTTTTACCTGCTTTGTCATCAGCCATGTATACATTCTTGAAAAATTAAGACAACAAAAGATTGAAAAGAAATGCCATGTGATGCAATAATTATTCCTCGGATTAGGCAAATTTTAAGATAATATAATCAAGAAAATCCAAAGAATTCTAAAAACAGAATAAATAACTATGCACTCCTGCATGCTAGATTTTCAAGAAACTGAAGACATTATGCTTCGATTTTTACTTCGGCATTATAAACTGCTGCTCGTCAAAATAGAGAACATAGCAATTTGTTTGTTATTCCAATAAGCTGTAACCTTGAAACGAATAGACGGATTTTGTCGAGTGTTTTAGCAATTTCAATGTCGTCTTTTTCTATGATATACAGGGTGCAGAACAAAGTGATGCAATTTTAAAAGATACTGCCATTTTGCTAAATCATAATTTTTTAACAAATTTAAACCACTAGGTACCACAAGGGAATATAGCTAAGACAAGTACCTCGGGATGTATTTGGTATATTTCTGATAACCCTCCTGAAATACAAGATAATCAACTTTTATGCCAATTCGTAGTTTGCAATGTTTTTTTTAAATTTGCGAATCCAACTCAAATTAACTTCAAAATATCAGGACTTTTTAAATTCAAAAGATGGAGATGATTTAACTTGAGCGGTAATATATAAAGGGTCACTTGAACATACGGAGGATGCTAATAATTATTCAGCCTAATTTTTTCTGATATTGTGAAATCAATAACTGATAAACTTGATGGAGTAGGTTCAAAAAGACGTTTTGTAGGTAGGATATCTACCTACCTATAAGTTATTATGAGTTATCAATTCCGTGATACATACCAAAAAAATGTTTGTTTTGGAGTGATCCTGTATATTACCGCTTCAGTTAAATCATTTTATTCTTTTGAATTGCGTTAAAAGTATCGTATTTCCTGAAATTTTGAAGGTAATTTGAGTTAATCCGCAGATCTAAAAAAAACATCCCAATAGTTAAAGAATGATTATCTTTTGTTGCAGAAGCGTTATCCAAAAAATACCAAATACATCCCGAGGTACTAACCTCAGCTATACACACATTGAGAAACTGCAGCAAAGCAGTATCTCGAAATTTTTCAAAATTGCATCACCTTATCCGCACTCTGTATAGGCGTCATTTCACACAAAATCTACAAAAGTCGGTCTAATGTACGAAAGTCGATCTTCAAAACGCTGAACACTCGATAAAATCTGTTTATTTGTTTCAAAGCTACCCCTTTCAGAAAATGGGAAAAAAATCAAATTTTTAAATTAGAAAATAAGCTTTCACCTTATATAGTTTGACTTGCCTACCTGCAAATTCGATTGCTGTGATAAAGAAAACATTGGGAAGTAGAATAAACATTTTTTAAAAATGATAAATCGAGTAAAACCTGAATCTGAACAGTGTGAATTATTACATCAAAATGAAAAAAGTCACTCTGTAACCCTGTCAATAAATACAGATAAAAGTCATTTTTCATGACTCCAAAAGCCTCTTCACAATATTGTTTTAGTTATCAATCTGCTCTACGCGTCTCCCCTACAATAAATTCCGGACAAGAATGATTTGAGTCAAATTGATATTCCTGAAACTTTTTTATTTGTTGTCCAATTTTAGTGAAATTTGTACCAAAGTTTATGTCTATGTCTTGAGATATTACCCTTGATTTTGGTTTTGGAATAACACCGATGACTTGGTCATTATACAGGGAGGAACAGAATCAACTTTTTTACCCGTATGTTTTCAAAACCCTGTGGAAAAATCGAGCGACAAAATCTAGCTCCAATATGTTCTGTTGTGAAGTGCGATATTTTTTTAACAAAATATTTTTTTGGTCATGTCAATATCTGCTTTTTTAGAGAAGATACAGATGTTTAAAGAAAATGCTGCAGTTTTTTGATATTTTATCAACAATGAATGAAAACATTTTTATGGACTTGCATGAACAAAACGTTCTCAAATTATTAGCGCGTATTGTCACATCGTATCCCTATGACTTCTACCATGCGAATGGCATGCATGCTTTTGATGCGTCTTAAGTAATATTTGCTATTTTTCAAGAAGGGCTTCTCGCAAATCAGGCAAGGTTTTCAGATGTCTATTGCGAACATGTCTACCTAGCAATCCTAGCATACATATCCCATGTGTTAGATTTCCCATTTTTAATTAATACAAGATCTGCACGGCCATGGTAGTGTTACCCCTGTCCACATCATGATACTACCGCCTCCAAGGAGTGTTCGAGGTGAACAATTTGCCCAATCTTGAACATTGGGTAAATTGGGACAATATGAAATTTTAGAACATCTGTTCATGCAAGTCTGTAAGAATGTTTTCATTCATTGTTGATAAAATATCGGAAGACTGCAGCATTTTTTTTAAACATCTGTATCTTCTCTAAAAAAGCAGATATTGACATGACCAAAAAAACATTTTGTTGAAAAAAGATCGCACTTTACGACACAATATAATGGAGCTAAATTTTGCTGCTCAATTTTTCCACAGGGTGTTGAAAACTTATGGGAAAAAAAGTACCTTCTGTTCCTCCTTGTATAATGACCAAACCATCAGTATTTTTCGAAAACCAAAATCCAGGGTAGTTTCTCAAGACATAACTTTATGCAAGTCTATAAGAATATTTTCGTTCATTGTTGATAATTTATCGAAAAACTGCAGCATTTTATTTGAACGTCTGTATCTTCTCTAAAAAAGCAGATATTGACAAGACCAAAGAAACATTTTGTTGAGAAAAGATTGCACTTCACAACAGAACATAATAATGTTGAATTTTGCCGCTCAATTTTTCCACAGGGTGTTAAAAACTTGAGGGTAAAAAAGTAGCTCCTGTTCCTCCCTGTATAATGACCAAGCCATCAGTATTTTTCCAAAACCAAAATCAAGGATAATATCTCGAGACATAGGGCTACACCTGGTAAAAATGTTGCCAAAATCGGACAAAAATTAAAAAAGTTACAGGGATATCAAATTGACGCAAACTATTCTTGTCCGGAATTTATTGTCGAGGAGTGTACATGCCATTATCAAGAGCATAGGACTAAGACTGGAACAAATAGTGACAAAAAATATTAATACCAAACAAAGTTAAAACATTGATGACCTTTCAATAAATGATTATCTTAATAATTACTAGATGACGACCATGAAAAAGCTTGAGCTGTATTTTCAGTCGAAAATCAAAATAATGTAGGTTCAAATCATTCAAAGGCATAGAATAAAACACACATCATATGATTTTAAGTTGGTAATTGGAATTAGTAGTTGTTGCCAACTCAAAATGTGACGTCACGACTAATCAAGTCTTGCCCAGTCGGAGCGGCGCATTTCCTATTACGCGTCTAACACTAGATGGTCGATGAATATGTTCCGGGCCATAGCGGTATAAAGGGGAACATTGAAGCTGACAGACTTGCCAAAATTGATTCATCGCACAGGCCGATAGGACCCGAACCAATGATTGGCATCCCTAAAGCAACAGGAATGGGCGAGGCGAAGAAACTCCTACTCGAAAAAGCCACTCTATCCTGGAACATTGCCCCTGGCATGCAACATGCCAAGGCAATGATAAAAGGACCTGATACGGCAGAACCAAAGAGCTCTTCAATATGAGCGGGAAAGACCACCGTACAATGGTCGGTCCATTAACTGGTCACATGAACCTGAAGGGTCACCTCCACAGGATCGGAATCGGGAACGATTCTGACTGCAGGTGGTGCCTTGAAGACGTAGAGACCGTAGACCACATCCTGGAATGTCCGGCCTCCGTAGCACTAGGATGGAATACTTCGGAGCCGAACTCACAACACTCCAGGAATTCGAAGGAATCTATTTGAGGGACCTGATGAGCTTCGCGAAAGCGTCGTGCCTTTAATAATCTAACTTCTATCAATTGTGGTTTGCAACGGGCCCAGGAGCCCTAGGCAGGTTTTGGCGTGAGCAACCCACCAAAACATCTAGATCTGTTCTTTTAGTGACAAAAAAGAAGAATTTCGGAGTCTGGCTGAAATTTCTGGATGGATTCAATGTAACTTTGAATATGAATAGCACAAAATCGGCTGAACCAAATACCAACATAAATTACATATTTGGAATCAGAAGAAATAGAGGATGATTTGTTTGACCGATTTTATTGAACTTGCGCTCATATAAAAGAGCATAATCTGCACTACAAAATGCTTGGTTTTGAATGTGTTACCTTCGCCGTCGCCGCTAGATTGTGTTAACTGAAATGGTAGCATATTTTTGAGTTTTTTCCAAAAAATCAAATGTATGTATATTCATTTGTATTTATTTTAAAATAGGATACATGTTTCTATAATTTTTATTTTTTTTTTTTTAATTAAAAAATAATTAATTTCATTTTTTTTTCATCTTTCTAATAGAAAAATACGAGCAAACATCGACTGTTGCGACGTTATGGAATTTAAACTTATTAGTGAGGGAATTATTCTGAATACGGGGGGCAAAGAATTCGTCTTTTTGTTCTTGTCTCTTGTACCGTACAGTGCTAGTCCAATGTCCATTGTCATTGTGATGTGAAGGTCAAGACCAAGCAAGTTATCAAAGAAACTCCAATAAAACCACCCAGCAACAATTGTAGGCAAGGCGCCACGCTGCTAGGGTAAGTTCAAAGTGAACATGCGGATTTGAAAAGGGGAAAGTTTCTCAACCTCAAACGGGCGTTCTTACCGTTGCGGCATTCCTTTTTTATAGGGTTTGGTTTTTTTTGTATAACCTAATGGTAATTTAAGATAATATGGTTGCGGAAAGCATGAAGTGAGACACTTCAACTTTACCCCCATCTAGCGATATTGTTCAATGCTGAACACTGATGACCTGATCACTTGGTGTCCAAGAAGTTCCAGAACCTCAGTGGGCCTAGGCGTATGATAGTTATTGGCTGGAGCTGTTTATTGCAACATCAAGGTGAATCTGTATCAAAACATCAATAGGGTTGTTTTCATTCAATACATTTTGGGTATGCAAACTTTCCAACTTTAAGACGTTAAATAACCAGTAACAATATTGTACCAAATTGGCAATAATCAGCATCATTTACAAAGGTGACTCCCTTGAGATTTCGTTGAACCATTCATTAATTAACGATCAAAGTCCATATTGTTGTTTAAATATTTGGGCAATTTTCAGGTCACCTTTTGCACCCTAGTCAAAGAGGCACGTTCGGGTTAGATAAGGCCCCTTCACACTGCAGTCACGGGCTTTTTGTGTATCCCCGTCGTCCACCTCCAGGTATGACTAGAGTGATGATTAAGAGCACCACAACATCACCTATAGTGTATTTACTGAACCAACGAAGTTGTAAAAATCGGACAGGGCGGTGTTAGTGAGCCTGACTTAAACCGCATAAATTATCGAAGCCCTCGAATACTTGCAGATCCAAATTGGTAGCGGGGCGTTAGTAAATATTAACGCAGTTTCTGTATACTGAGAAGCTTCTTATTTTGGAATTGGATAAAAATAATGGTTAAGAGGTTCCAAACATTGTAATATTATTATCTAAGACTTAGCGAATTGAATTTTGCTGACATGCATATTTTTCGCAATTGCCATAAATCTCTTATTTTAGCAAGTAGATAGTATGCTAATCTGGATTACCGTGACAATTTTCATCTTACATATTCGGGCTGATAACATTTTGCATTTTGCACATTTGGATTATTCCATCTGTTGTCAATATAATCCTCGATATAATCCCATTACCTTGATGGCTTTTTGAGTAGTGTACGACTCTTTGTCAAATAGAAATATATTAATTGACTGAAATGGGATTCGGATCGAATGTATGTATATTACCCTACTACATATACAGGGTGTTTCAGAATAACATGCTAATAATAAAGGGGGTGATTCTTGGGCTCATTTTAAGAAAAAAAATTCATATGAACGTATGTCCTAAACGCCTTAACTTTTGAGATACAGGGTGTCAAAGTTTTAAAAAATAGATACTTTTTTTACAATAACTTTGTCATTACTGTAGATATCTTTATGAAATTTGAGTCATGTATTTTAGGCATTAATAATCATTCTTTGATGCACCAACAATTTAATTATTCTGACCAGTGCCGTCCATGCGGGTTTTGGTTAGCATATTTTTTGGGAAAAAAGTTAAGGCGCTTAGGACATACGTTCATATGAATTTTTTTTCTTAAAATGAGCCCAAGAATCACCCCCTTTATTATTAGCATGTTATTCTGAAACACCCTGTATATAGATAATGTCTTAAAAAAACCCCAGGCGGGGTATCGCCGCAAAAAGCTTTCTAGATCTATTTAAATAAGGGTATAGAGTCCCCCTAATAACATAAGGGATTTATAACATTGAAGATATTCCTGGAGATATTCACAACATACATATTCACAAGATTTGTAACATAAGATATCTACAACATACTCTTTTTACACAATATTATTACAAAATATTATTCGTCGCTGTCAATAATAAAATCTGATGAGTCCGATTCATTTCCTAAATCAATAATGATTGGTTCTACTGCTCTTTCCATTATTTCATCAGTAGTCCACATTTTGTTTTCCTCTTCAATCGTATGTTCTATTGCCTTTCTCCAATTCAGAGGTGTGACGTTCTGAACCGCGTCGTTGAAAAGCCCTTTCACGTCGGAAGTTTTGAACGTGCCATTTTTTCTGGCGACTTCATTTTTAACCCAAATCAATTCAATGCGGTTAAACTCGCAATGGTAAGGTGGCAAGCTCACAACATTCCGATTATTGGATACAGCAATTTCGTCAATGACAAACCTGTCAGCTGTTTTATTTTCCTTGACAAGGTTTAAAAGTTCAACTTTAACCATGTCATTCTCGAACGAAATGTTGTGGTTCCCAAGCCATTCCTGTATGGCTCCTTTTCTCGTTCCTGTAGTTGGCGCTTTATCAATACGCCTGCTGCGATATGAGGCCTTATCCATAACAATCACTGCGTTCTCTTCCAGACGGCTCATAATTTTGTTGAACCATTCTTCAAATAATTCGGCATTCATGTCGGCGTGGTAGTCTCCTTTCTGTTTAGATTCAAAAACTAATAAGCCGCCTTCCACGAAGCCATCTTCATATCCAATATGGAGGATTGTTGTATCTCCCATACTTTTCCAACAGTGTGTCCTGCATTGATCCATGTCTCGCCCAGGTAATTTGTTGTTCTTCCTTCTGATCTATATTGACGAATTTCGCGTAAGTACCGACGTCTCCAGCTTATAATTTCGTCCTTCTCTTTCAGGATACTGTTTCGCTGCCTCTTCAAAAAACTGAAAACCAAATCAATCTTTAAGCCTCGTCAATTTTATAAATTAAGAACCACCTACCGAAAATTAAGCTCTTTGATTAAAATTGCCATCGTGGATCTTTTAAAAACAGGTATATCGTCATCATCGTTGTCATTTACTGCAGACATAATCGTATCCAATGACGGAGGTTCGTTTCGGAAGAAAAGTCCATGAATTGTTTTGCGCACAAATGCCTTTGTTTCTTCTGAAATGTTGTCCAAAACTCTCCTGGCTTTGAGGTACTTTTTGGGAGAAGAAAGTCCATTGCCCAGTTTGTATTCAGCAATGATTTTGTAGAAACTGCTGATTGAAGCGCCTATAAAGCAATAAATATGTGTTTAATCAATTATTATTCTTCAACCTTGCAGATTTTATTAATCAAAAGTTCAGTGAATGTATGAATTATGGAAATATTTAACAGAAAATAACTATCATTTTACATAAATTATTATACATACAGTATTGGCCATAATGGTTGGAATAATATGCAATTTATTTATTTTTTTACACTACTTGCAATTATGTTAAATGCTTACCTGATGCTCTCGAAACAAAGCCTTCTTTCTGTTTGACATTCATCTGGACGCTTTTCCAGACAAGTTTTGAAAATATTTATTATTGCTTCTTTATCAGGCACTGACAAATGTGTTCTTTTCCGTTTTTTTTTGTGGAGATATAGGGATAGGTGATTGGCCTTCTAATATTTGATGAATATTGGAAGTCTTCTAATTTCACCACAATGAACAAAACTATAACACTCAACAACACTCAAAACAAAACTGTAAACCGCACGCCACAGGCTTCGAATATAAATACATTTCCAAAGATCGTAATTTGGTAACTTGTTAAATCGGCCTCTAATCCTTCAAGAATGGGCAAATGTGAAGGTGGGGCGCCGCAGACAGATGATTTACGACTCCGTGAGTTCAGTAAATACACTATAGTTCCATAGACGCCTGATAGGGTGAATTAATTTCGGATGGATTATCAACTTTTTTGGCGACTTGCAATCAATTATACTACAGCCTTACTCGGTTTTATTAGCCTTGAGGTGAACCACTGATTTCCAAACAGAAAAATGTTTCTGCTCACCACAGGATTCTAACCAGCGCGCTGTAAAACCCGTCACCTCGGTCAGCCGCCTCAACATGCCTCGCCGTCGCGTCGGGTCCACTCTGTCTTCGTTGATAGCACTCCACCTTGTTATGCAGAACACAATTCAATAACATTTATGTGGCTGGAACTGTACCACAAGATCTCATAATTACTAAGGCACAAGGTTTGTCAGATAACATGTGAGAATCTTTCTGGGTGATGATGGATTTGGTGGACAAGGTTCGTTGACCAGAGGAGGGAAAGCTTTTCATGACTGATGACAGTGATGCGGAAAAAGAAGTTTCGCAACAGGTTTTCTCGAAAGCAATACTTTAACTTTGTTCTTTTCATATAGGACAGGCTGTTTGGAGGAGGCTTTGAGACAAAACTCAAAACCAATCCTTCAAGAATGTTTTGATTGCTTCATCTTTCCCAGCTGCACAAGGCGATTATCAAAATGCAATATTCAACGAACTAGCAGGAACATACCCTCAGTGGATAAGAAAGTTAGTTGGAGAAAATACGTTTACTTTCGCCTAAGCGTTTCGACTGAACAGTCATCATCAGGGCAAGCAGGAAAAGGTCAAATAGACCAAACTTAGTTACACTCACACTAAGTTGTTGAGTTTTAGTCATTTTTCTATTTCAAAGTTCTTTATTTTTATACAGTTATTGTTACAGTGCGGCAAGCAAATGAACCTGGGTAGAAAGAATACGGCAGGGGGCCATCTGACTGACTACTTACAGATGACAGTCAAACATCCCATGGCAACCGCGTGGGCGTAGAAATTTAATTATTGACAAGTCGAGTCAATAATTAAATTTCTACGTATTATGTATATCAATTTCTTTAGTATCGATAAACACATAATAATAATAATAATAATAAATCGTTTATTAATCTCATCGGTACCGTACAAAATTTTGAGATTTAAGGGCCTGAATTTCAGCTCGTCGGATTTCTGATAAAACCCGACAACTGTTGAAGCCTACGTTCTCCACAATGTACTTATTATTTAAACATTTTGGTAACAAAATCTACAATAATTTCTTCAAGCCAGAGAACGATGCAGCTACAATATTATTAATTAATATTAACCTATGAGACAAAAACAAAAAAAAATCGGTACAATACTCCATGATAATAGAGTGAGTATATGCATGCAAATTTGATACTTATTTGGTGATGTATTTGTAGGTCTTTACCATAATTTGAGCTTTAAATATCTGATTAGAATAACTTCACACGCTTATGAGATGACCAGATTGTTGACACGTTTCCAGATTCCCCTCTGCCCCTTCCTACGTTGTTAAGGTTCATTTGGTTGTCGCACTGTATATTAGTTATTAATTTCAACAGTTGATCAACTCCTCTTGATTCGAATGATTCGATGGTTTATTATTAATTATTGCAAAGTGAGTGGGGTTATCGTCTAACAAATTGTGCGACGCGGTTCAGGTTCTGATTTTTGGCCGGGTCATAAAAGCTGTTGTTCAACTTGACTACAATCGCCTCAAATACAAAAGATTGGATAGTGTATGTGCTCGATTCGAATAGTTGAGACGACTTCGAGTTTATATTCGATTGATGAGACGGTGTAACCAACTTGTTGTTCAACTTATCGTTCAACTGAACTGAATGGTTTTTGGCCAAAATACTATTCAACTGGTTGCGAAGACTCTCTATTCAATCTTTTGAAAAACTTGTCGTTGCATAGTGTGTGGGCCGTTTTATTGTTATTCGGTCTAAGGCATAATGCACCACGTTTGAATAAAGTTTAGCAAAATGTACCTGCGTATGGTCCGTGCAATCCATGCGGAACAAGACATGGCAAAACGGACCGCGTTTCAGTGACGTTTAGCAAAATCTACCAGCGTTTTGTCTCAAACATTCAGAACAGCGTTGACTATATAATGGTACATTTTGCTTGTATGCCAGCGGCTTTCTCGCTATCGAACGGGCACAGTTTTCGCGCTTTTCGTGTCGTTTAAACAGTTGTGGGCATTTTTTGAAACAGCTATGACTGGAAATAATAGTCATTTTCCAAATTAGCTTGATCTTAATAGCTATAACTTATCTAGCTGTCAAACAGGAGACAGTCTGTGCACCTAAATAATCGCATATTCAATGGACAATTTGCACAATTTTTGGAAATGGAAAGAAATTCAAGATTAGGGCGTAATAATGCCATTAACGCTGAAAAAATTGCGGCCTTTAATAATGTAGTAATTAATTATTGAAAATTGCGCCTGGCTCCGCCCACTAAAAACTCGCCTATTCTGTCGAAATGGACGTGACGTCACAGTGGTAGTCGAATATTTTTAATTTCGACCCTATCTCTCTATTCTCTAGGTGCCGGATTCCGTGTACTGTGGAATTCCATAGCGACACGTCGCTCTCTGTGTTAAATGATGAGAAAGCGACGTGGCGCTTAAATTCCATAGGTACACGGAATTCGGCCCCTGGTCGCACCATAACCTACAAATTTTGTTGTTATTTTGGTTTCTGATTGTGTCGTGTTTATCATTTCATCACTGAGTATGATTGATTCAGCAGAAAAAGCTCCTATCAGAAAACAATATCAACGTTGTGTAGTACTAGGGTGCAAAAACTCTCGCCTATTCGCCTGAAATGATAATCCTTTTCTCGTTTTCAAAAAATCCTGAAATACGAAGAGAGTGGTTTCGTTTCAAGCATTGAATAGAAATGATGCCCCATTGGCTGTTAGATGTCCTGTTTGGGAAGAGCATTTCAATGTAAGTATAGGTTGATTGGTAATTTTATCATTGACTCAGTGGCTGCTGTTCCGAATGGGCCGTGACATTACTGTAAAATGAAAATGTCGGTCACTGAAAGTATTTCTTTTTATAATAGTGTCACCAAAAGTCACTTTCTCAAACGACTAACTGTAGAGCGATCGACATGGTAGTAGACATGAAAGGAAAGATCGGTAAATCATCGACCAATGACTGTTGACTCAATCGCAAAGATGATGACGTCACGGGAAGTAATATGGGCACACCCCTTTTTCGGGAATTTTGTGAAGTTTGCTTTTTCTTTTTTGTTTATTTAGTATATTTTTGAGTATTTGGGAAAAAAAATTTGCTGATGAATTTTAAATATTGAGTAGAATACGTATATAAAATTTCAAATCATGAAAATGTATGCAAATTGTCCATTATAAAGGTGCAGAGACTGATCATAACAAAAACATCTGGACGTTGTTGATTATCTTTTCAATCACTACATAATATCTTACCCTGTCCACCCCTTCTCGCATCAACTTTTGTCTAAACCCCGAATTGCAACTGACGTGCCAGTTGTTAAATTACGGGATTTGAGACGAAAATGTTAATTTTCAGGTTGGTTTTGAGTTTTTAATATGTACTCGAATATGTACTAACCAAAACGGACTTGGTTGAATGGCAGTCCGACCACATATTCCAGGGTTGCGGTGTTTTAAATCAACTGATTTTTTCAATTTAAATAGTGATTTAAATCAAATATGCAGGGTGTCCGGGAAATACGTGTACAACTTTTGATGGCAGAATACTGTCGTGAAAATGGGTCTATTAAGCTAACTTTGTTTAGTCTACAGAGAGCAAGACAAAAATCGTCAAAGGTCCTTGAAAAAAAATTGTTTTTCCTAAAATTTCTAAAAACGTGCGAATTGATTTCAATAATTTTTGGCATCCAGTCTTGGACCATGCAATGTCGTTTTTTATTGACATTGCGACCGGCAGTAGTCATCCGGAAGTTTTATAAAAGTGACGTCATAATATGTAGTTATGTCTTTTGATTTTTCATGGCGTCTTTTTTTCTTTTCTTATAATCCACGTGTTTTTATATAATAACGCAGTGTCGAGCGCAGTGTAAAGGTGAGACGGTATCGTGTTTTCCAGCATCCACTTTTCTAGAAATATTCAGGAACGAACGCACCGTCCAGTCAACTTATTCTATCGAAGAAACGTTGACGGTCATATTTATCAGACGAGTCCGCCCAAGACTACCTGATACCATAGCATAAATAAACTTGTAGCGCCACTATTTTTCAAATATTTTTCCCTTGCCGACAAATCAGCGAGCTGTTCGCAGGGTGCCGATCGTCAGTCTTCGAATCTGTTATTCAAGTACGCTCAGAAGAGTCGGAATGAAGAAAATGAGTGCAAAGCTGTGTGTAGTGTCTCCGCACGTCAAAAAATTGTTTATTGAGTTTTTTTTTAGATTTCCATCGGATGCAAATTGACAAGTTGATAATAATTATAGAAGATATTTGGTTAAACTAACCACTTTGAAAGTTGAGATATTGTTTCAACACTAAAAAAATAAAATACATCTCTGGCGTAACCATGATAACTATGCTTACAAGGCGATCGAAAACTTCCGCAACCATTCGGATCAACAGAAAGTGACAGAAAAAGATCGAAAGATTTTCTGCGAGTGCGTCCTCTATTTAATTTATAATATACTGATACGTCTGCTGTTTACATAAAGTCTTTTACAAAACAATTGAATAGTTCCTGGGGTTCTTTTTCAAATCAAAATTCATGGTATGAAATAATCAATAAAAAAGGTAAAATAATGAATCAATCGTTTTATTGAGAGTGTTCGGATCAGATCACTGCAGGTGAAACTAATCGTATATCAGTTCAGTCTGAATTGAACTGATCTTGTTTCCAATCAAATGCGCATCGCGGCTCAGGAAATTAATTTCTTCTACTGTGTATAGATTCAGGCCAGAATGCACTGAACAAGCTCGGCGTAGCCAACAATGTAAAACTGGTATGGATACCTGGCCACTCTGGACACGGTGGAAATGGAGTCGCAGACCGACTTGCACGCGAAGCGGCGACCAGGGACTTCATTGGACCAGAGCCGGCACTAGACATTGCATATAATGTTGCGGCTGCAGAGATATCCACATGGATGGACAACCAGTGTATACAATACTGGAGGAACCTGCCAGGCATGCGACACTCAAAAGAATTTATCTTTGAACCACACAAGAAACGGGCCAGAAACATTCTGGAGCTCAACAGACAGGAAATACGAGTGGCGGTGGGAAGATACACCGGTCACTGTCTGTTTAGAATGCCTATGCACAGAATGGGGCTCACTGAGGATACTGAATGCAGATTGTGCCTAGAGGAGGAAGAGACAGCCAGACACATTCTCTGTGAATGCCCGGCGATTTCTCGCCTCCGACAAAATGTCTTCGGTAGCCCTCGGATCACTGCAAATGATCTGAAAAATGCCACACCTAGAGCGGCAATCAGTCTGTTTAAAGGACTGGGCCTCATGGGTGTATAACCTGGCAATCATGTGAGCCACAATAGACCCACTAGTGGTCGCGGTGGAAGGGTGCCATGTACCCACTCATAACTCGAAATCACGAATCACGAATAGATTCAGGTATCGAGATGTACTAAGAGAAAACTTCATTGTATCCACGTCCTATGTTTACGATCACTTGCGTGCACATCAACCAGGGTAACTACAGGGTGTCTCGAAATTAGACGTCAATATTTCAACCACGTATTCTACGCTCCAAAATAAAAATCATATTTTATTGTAGGTAAATAAAAACCTTATTTGGGAAGGGAATAATTCTTTTATTCGCGCTTTTTGAGCATATCAATTTTAAACTAAAACCTTTTTACTCTGTTTTCAAATATACATATATTTGTGGCATTTCATGCATTAGTTTCCGAAATATAAGCGTCCAAAGTTTAAAATGAATGTCACATATTAAGCCATGATAAAGACCATAGCGACGAGTCAATAAACTATCAGGTTTTCTTTAACTTGCCAAATAAACCTCATTTATCATATCATCACAGTTATTGAAAGGACCACTGGGGTAGATTTTGATATGTATTATAAATATCATATAACACATTCTTCTTCTGATACAAAAAAAAAAGCAAAAGGTTTCTGACTCTTCAGTTTTGGTTTTCAACATAGCCTCCTCGATTCAAAATACACAGTTGTGCGATACTGATGAACTTTCTATGAATGGCTTCATAGATAAAGCGAAATGAATATCTATTTAAATCAGCAATGGCCTCTCGTATTCTCACTTCTAATATTTGAATTGTTCTTGGCCTATCGTAGTAAATTTTGTTTTTTAGATATCCCCACAAAAAAAATCTAGTGGAGAGATATCAGGACTGTTTGCTGGCCACCTTAATGAACCGTATCTTCCTATCCAGAATGAATACCTATTATTGAGGAAATTGGTGACTGGCAGGACATTATGGGGAAGAGCTCCGTCCTGGTGCCATATTAAATTCATGTATGATCGAACAGGCAGTTGTTCCAGATGCTCTTCGATTTCATGTTCCAACAAATCGTGATATTTCTGGCCAGTTAGGTTGCCATTCACAAATATTGGTCCAATAACTTTCTTGTTAAGGAGACCGCACGAAACATGTAGAGATCGTCTTCCTTGAATTTTCACCGATTGTATAGCATGCGGGTTTTCTCTTGACCAAATATGCTTATTTTTTCTGTTAAACATCCCTGCCGTGGTAAACGTTGACTCGTCAGTAAAAGTTATGTTTGACAGATTCAATTGGTTTGCCATTAATCTCCTTTGTATTTCCTGACAAAAGTTTAATCGGCTAATTTTGTTCTCATCACTTAATTCTTGAACAGGTAAAAATTTATAAGGCTTATATTTATTTATAATAATAATAAATCGTTTATTTAGCAAATTGCTACAAAGTAAAAAAGAAATAATATGGTATACTAATAGAACATACAAAAATAACAGTTCAAAAATCTTACAATATTCACTTCAGAATAGATAAATTAAATATCATGTGTTCATAAGATGTTCCTTTAACAAATATTTGAATCTGTACAGATTATCACAGTTCTTCAGGTCACTAGGTAGATTATTAAAATCGAGGAGTCCTTTATACAAAACCGAATTCAACATTTGGTTAGTGTAACATCTGTTGTTTAATATAAAGTCATTGCAATTTCGGGTATTATAGCTATGTACTTCACTAAAATATCTTATTCTATTACATAAATATAGAGGTAACAATTTCTTTTTGATCTTGAATATAAATATAAAGACGTCGTATACAATTTTTTGTCGAACAGACAACATTTCAAGAACACTTAACATCATTCGTACAGGTGTAAATTTATCACATTTTAAAATCAGTCTCATGGCTTTGTTTTGTGTTTTTTGTATAAAATCAGTCTTATATTTAGGAACATTGTACAATAGAGTTGAACAATACTGCAGATGTGGAGCTGCTATGGTGTTGTATAAAAGTAACTTGGTTCCTGCAGATAACTGTTGTCCTATTCTAGTTATGAACCCAACTTTCTTGGAAAATTTCCTAGTTACATGATCACAGTGTGCATGAAAATTTAAATTTTGGTCGAAAATGACTCCTAAGTATTTTATTTGCATTTCATGCTTGATCCTCTCGTTCTGCACAAAAATGCCTAAGTTCTCTACATCTACATCGTTGACTTTCGACTTTTTTCCGAACAGACAAAATTTGGTTTTATTACAGTTAAGACTAAGTCTGTTATAACATAGCCAATCAAAAAGATTGTTAATGTCCTTGTTGATGTCATTTACCATTGACTTTAAATCAGATCCACTAATATATACCATTGTATCATCCGCAAATTGTACAATTTTACATTTCTGTAACACAGTCACCATATCGTTAATATATAATATGAAGAGCAATGGTCCTAATACAGTTCCTTGCGGAACACCAAATTTAACATTCTTTGGATCAGACACACTATTTTTAAATTTAACACGTTGTACTCTGTTTGATAAATATGACTTAAACCACAACAAAACTGTACCCTTAATACCTAAAAGTTCCAATTTATTGATTAAAATGTCTCTATCTATAGTTTCAAAAGCACGTTTGAAGTCTAAAAACACAGCCAAAACAAATTTACTTTCGTCGACAGCCTTAAGAAAATCATCACATATATCTACAATGACAGACTCGCACGAATGATTTTGACGGAAACCTGACTGATTAGGAACTATTATTTCATTGTCATCACAGTACTTTATCACTTGATTTTTCACGCACAATTCTAAAAGTTTTTCATAATTAGGAACAGTATTTATAGGACGAAACTCATCATGCTGTTTTGTATTACGAATTTTTGGCACAGGAGTAATCACCGAAACCTTCCACTCTTCTGGAAAGACTCCGCTGGAGAGTGATGTATTTATTACTTCCAACATCCTGTCACCAACCACATAACATGTATCAAGTAATACCTGTTTTGATATCCCACTATCTCCACCACCAACATTTCTTAGACTTTTCAAACAGGCCTTCATTTCGGACATGCTGATTTTTTTGAATGATGATAAATTATTTTTTCTGAAGGGGTCCGGGATGTAGGGTTTCGACGTATTCGGGATGTTTTCAATGATTGTCTCAATACTGGTTACAAAGTAGTTATTAAAATGGTTTGCAATTTCCCTTTCATCCGACAGAGCCTTATTTGCAAAAAATACTTCATCGGGTTGAGTGTTGTGACTTTTTCCAGGCAGTAAGGTCTTCAAGTTCTTCCATAAAATGCTTGGACTGCTTCTGAAGTTGTCAATCGACTCCCTAAAATACTTTTCCTTCTCTGTCCTAGTCTTTGTTACTATCGCATTCCTGATAGCTTTATATTCATTCCAAGTGTTTTCATTTCTATCAAGTATGGCCCTCTTATATAAACAGTCTCTCTCTCTCATCATTTCTTTAATTTCCCAGGTAATCCATCGTTTGTCTGTATATTTCCGTTTTACTGATATTTTGGAAAGTGGACACATTATATTCAAAATGTTTGAAATTCCTTGATTTAACGAATTTGCTAAAATATTTACGTTCGAAATATTGTTGTCCCAAGGAATGTTTCGCAGGTAGTCTTATATCTCAGAACTGAATGTATTTTGTGACGAGATTTGTTGAAAGATGCTGCATCGGAAATTGAGCGCTCAGGTTTTTCTGAAAGGCCAAAAATAGTGAAATATAGGAACGCAAATATAGCAAAAGAAAAATACCTCCAAAATATAGCAAAATATTCAAATTTTCGACAGTTTTTTTTTCATCTTGAGTGTCTTTCTATCTTTCAATAATCTCTCAACGTTTAATATTGTCTGGTGAGTTGGTGGTCTTCTATCTGGAAAATGTCTATGATATTTGATACTAGCTCTGCAGTGGGACTCTGACGAGGAGAAAAGAATAATCGCATGGAAAAGTGACGTTTCTATCGAAAATTGGCACTCCCATGGAGTTTTCTACCGTAATCGTTTTTTCCATCATAACGCTGTAAAATAGAAACGAAGCGATTAAACCTACTTGGTAGAATTGATTAAGCGGAGTGAGAGTGTTACAACACAAAAATCCCCAAGTATTTCTGGAAATGGTCGAACTTCGTTTCTTCTTCTAAAGGCATTTGATGAGAGTACGAAAATGCGATTCTATCAGTTTCGAGTAGAATCGAAACGCAGCGATTCTACTTTTACTTTTCTATTCATCAGAGTCTGCGAGCTGGATGCATTTTCTCCATTTAAATAAAATAGTTTGATCATGTCAAGTTTTTCTACATCGGAATAACCCATCTTTCAATGCAGTGTTATTAATATATTTGACAAGTTGAAGTTAAACTGATAGTTTATTGACATCAGTTTTCCTTGTCAAATATAATAATGTCAATATAATAACCCTGATAATAATAATTATTATTATCATGGCTGAATACGTTAGAGTCATTTTAAACTTTGGACGCTTATATTTCTGATACTAATGCATGAAATGCCACAAATATATATATATTTGAAAACAGAATAAAAAGGTCTACAAAAATTTGAAATAATATACAGGGTGTTCCATTTGAAAAAATCATCAACCTGTCAATAATTGACATTTACTTACCTTTTTTTACATTTTTGCCTACGGATTCTAAGAGTTCATGAAAAATCATGAAAGTTTTGTATTAACCTTATTTCAATATTTCTTCAAATAAACTCTCTAGGTGGGGTGCAAAAATATACGGGAACACCCTGTACGTATTTGCACTCTGATCAATGCGAAGTGGTTTTTAATAGCAAATTTTGAAAACGGCGTTATCATGGTGTTTTTGACAGCTGTTTCAATGTTCGATGTTTCTTGAAAAAAAAAACGAAAAATGAAAAAATTAAAAAAACGAAAAAAAAGACAACAAAATATAAAGTCTTGATTTAGATGTCTCTTTTTTTAGTAGGGAACATTGAAACAATTCTCGAAATAACCATGATAACGCCGTTATATGTCTATTTTCAAAGTTTACCATTGAAAACCTTATTGCATGGATTTATTCAAGTGCAAATATCTCGAAAACGGTAGCTCCACTTGCTCCTAGCAACTTCCAACCAGACTATCATTTTTATGTGAAAATAATGTTATAATCTTTTTTTTACCCAAAACAAAGATACAGGGTTGGCAAAAAAGTTATGACTATTTGAAACAGTCAAAATACTGGTGGATGGTAGATGTTTATATAGGAGACTAATATTTTTTCCAGTGTAATAATAACAATGTTATATAACGGTCGAAGTCAAAACACATGCAAACTATTGTTCTAACGGCACAAAAATTGAGAATGATACTGAATATGAAATACGACCCGTCTCCCTAGCAGCAAGCATCTGACGTTACAGCGCGTTTTTTTTTTGGCTGAAGCAAAGCACATAATTTCAACGGGCGCCTTTGTATTTCGTACTTATCTGTTTCCAAGCGCACTTTGGATATTGTTATTCATATATCGACAGCTTCGTCTTATACTAGTTTCAATGTACATTGATTTTCTTGTGGACAGACCCAATATCTGAATTCAATAACACCTATCAAAAGTTTTCTTGAATGAGAACTCGAAACAGCCTTTTTTCAATACTGTTTGTCTCACATTCGTCAGTTTATTATAGAAACATTTGATACATACCTTCTACATCAAAATGAGAATCAGAACCAACATCTTCTAAGACAGCAATCACATAAGAGAGAACAATGTCATCAATCAAGGAAAGATCACCATCTGGGATATGATATTTCACAAATGCAAACAGGGAATTTTTAATGGTGGATTCCTGATCTGCGATGGTCTTTGTAGTCATTATTGGCTATAGGCAATCTGAAATGAAGTGACGATATTACATCTCTTATATCTGAATAACCATAATAGCAAAACCCGCCAAGTCATTTCTAGTTGATTCTGAGATATTTATTTTTATTTATTTATTTAGTTAAAGTCGTACAAAACACCCTTGAAGGTAATTAAAGTATAAGACTAGGAATTTTGTCAAAAAGTAGTAACAGATCGTGTAGTAAAGTAACATCACAAAAAAATAAAAAAATAAACATATGTAGACGGACTAATATGCGTTACCTACCTACGTTTAAGGTTTCTCAACTGTTTTAAATTTATGTGGAAAATGTCAACATCATTGCACCTATACAAATCATTCCGGGACTCTAACATTTGGCTTGAAGGACTATCTAACGGAGTCTCAATTGTGAATATTTTATCACGCCTACATCTAAGGTTAACCTTGGGTACATGAAAAGAAATCGAGTTAATAAGCCCACAGCCTTGGTATTTTATGTTATTCAGTAAATAATAAACGAATATCACAGAATGCAGTCTTCTTATCTCTGAGGTACACAAATCTGAGAAATTTCTTCTGAACTCTCTTAATATGCTCACTATGACAACGGGCCGCAGGTGCCAAAGTATTGCTGCGTACTCCAGGTGGGGCCTCACAATTGCATTATAGAGTGTAACAACTGTGCTTAGGTTTTTGAAATTTCTTGAGTTACGGAAAACTTTCAGCATTCAAGATCCTTAACGGACTCTAGAAGTGATGATTGTAAGTGGTAGAGGGGAAGATTATAGATGAGGGATTTAGATTTGAAATTAGAGTTTTTCTTTGAAAAAAAAAACAATTAAGAAATGACTTGGCGGGTTTTATAACTGAACTGCATTAATTACGTCAAACTTTTCATGAGAATTATTGATACAAACGGAGGCTCTTGCGGCAAAATATTACACAGATAGATGCGTAGGAACGTTACCTACTAGCTGACAGCAAAATCTCATTCTTCGAATTTTTGTGACTTGGCGGGTTTTGCATTTTTTCGACTCATTTGTACTGATTAATGTATACAAATGTGTGATTATACTCAGAAACATGCATTTGTCAACATAAGATTTGGGTTAAGAGATCTTCCTAGGACTTTCATCATAAAGCGGTGTATCGATTTGAGATAAACCCAATTGCAAGCTTTAAGTTGCTTAAGAAATAACCGAAAATATGTCAGGCTATCAAAGAATAAACTATTTTTATTTCATACTGCACTGTGAAGAATCATTTACCGGACTGGTTGGACTGATTACCAGTCCGGTAAATGACACTTTACATCATCAGACTAATAGAAATATACTTTACTACTCTGCTGGATGACACTTTGCTTCATCAAAGACTGTGAAATTGCATTGGTAGCATGGTTTGGCTGGCGCCATCTCATGGTTTCAAAATATTGATAACATAAGTAACCTATCTTTATATCCTAAGTGGTAGAATTGTTAAAATGGCACCATCTCATGGTTTTTATCAGTATCTTGACATAAAATGTTGCTAACATGAGTAACCTAGGTATCTAGGTTACCTGAGTGGTGACATGGTTTGGCTGGCGCCATCTCATGGTAAGAATGTGAGACGGACTGCCACCACCACCTCAATTTGTGCTTTGACAATAAAAAAGCACTCTTTCTCTTAAATTGCGATGTTTTTTTGAGCTTTGCGGATTCAACTTAGATTAACTTCAAAATATCAGGATATACGATAAGGTAAGGTAGAGTGAGAGGGAACGGTTTTTTGTTGAGATGATTCAAATGGTTCAATATTTGAAAAAAAATATTTGTTCAATAATGTGACGAAATATACCCAGTGGTACGAACTTCCAAGGCGGCCGACAGCAGATAAGACATATGACGTTACAATACAACCAACCAACCAACCAAGAATAAAACAACTCGACATAAATTTTGAATTTTGAATGTATCATATCTACAGGGTGTCCCAGCAAGGGTGGCCACCGGCCATATCTCAGAAACTACTGGACCTAAAAGTTCAGGAAAAAAAAAATTATCACTAAAGTGGCCACGAGAAAATGCTGGGAAATATTTATAACTTCGATATTTTTCCGCTAGGGGGCGCAATCAAAGCTTGAATATTAAAATTCGAAATTTCTCCGGAAATTCTCAGATTGAGGTATATCTTTATCAACATGGTTAGAAAACCTAGACAATTTCACGTCTTTTTGGTAAAGGGCTCATTGGCGTATCGATCTTCGTGTGAGTAGGGGAAGGTAGTGAAAGTGTAATTGTTCAAGTGGCTGTAACTTATAAACGACTTGTCCGATTTTGTTGCGTATAGGCTTGTTTGGAAGATAAATGTGAGTACTTTCGTATATCGTATCCAGTGATGCGTGATTGTCTCCAGAAAAGTTGCTAGAAGGCGTAATTTGAATTAAAAACTGTTATTTTCGTTTCACCGCAAAAATTTAAATGGTACGGTATAATTCTGATAACAGAATCAAAATGAAGATTAAATTTACAAAAAAAAACCTCCAAACCGCAGGTTGATATCTTTTCTCGTTTTCGAGTTATGGCCGAGAAAATAATTTTTGACACTCGAAAAGTTGTTTGTTGTGTAGTTTTATTTAACTTTATAAATGTTCGAATTGTCCTCCATCTTGTAAAATACATTTCTCAATTCTGTGCCTACAAAAAGAAACAGCTGAAAAGAAACAGCTGTTTCTATTTCAATTGGTGCAATGGAATGTATAGCATTCTCAATCCGCTCAATCATATTTTCTCTTGTGGTGGGACGAGTTTTATAAACGATGTCCTTGATTCGTCCCCACAAGTAATAGTCCAACACAGTTAAATCGGGGGATCTCGGTGGCCATGGGAACAAACTGCCCCTTCCAATCCAGCGATCTGGATAACGGTTGTTTAAAAAATCACGAACTCTCCGTGCATAATGAGCTGGGCAACCGTCATGTTGGTACCACATGGACATCCTAAGACCAATGGGAACATCTTCTAAAAGTATTTGCAAGTCATTTTCTAAAAAGTTTAAATATGATTCACCATTTAAATGGCCATCAATAATATACGGCCCAATAATTTTGTTTCCTAACACTCCACACCAGACGTTTACACTCCACCTGTTTTGATGATCCACTTCCCGCATCCAGTGTGGGTTTTCCCGCGACCAAAAGTGCATGTTATGCAAATTGACATTTCCAGAACTAGAGAAACGGGCTTCATCGGTCCATAAAATTTGGGAGAGGAATTGAGGATGTTCGTTGCACATTTCTCGAAGCCAATAGCAATGGTCTAGTCGCCTGTTGAAATCATCCTCTGATAGAGCTTGGTGTAAGGAAAGATGGTATGGACCAAGTTTGAAGTCTCTTAAAATTCGGAGCACTGAAGAACGACTTAATCCTAGATGGTGGGAAATTTCTCTTGTGTTCAAATGCGGTGAAGCTTCCACGTAAGCGAGAACGTTTATAATATTGTCTTCATGGTTTCTTACCGGACGTCTTCTGATTGGAACTGGATTGAGCTGTACACTTCCCGTTGTTCTTAAACGTATTGCCATTCGCCGAAATACCTTTCTGCTGTAGTGCCTTCGTTCAGGATACCTTGCAGCGTATTCACGTGCCGCAATCGGAGCATTTCCAAAACATTGAAAATATACAGCGAGCATATCAAAAGCCTCGGCATTGGTGTAAGACATTTCAACAGAGAATGTTAAAATGATAATTAAGAGATTGTTATGATTGCAATATCTGTTTCAATTATTCTCCATGAAAACTCGCCGATGTTTTTCCACAGCTACCTAGATTTTTTTTCAACCCATCATTGCAATATTTAATACATAATTAGATTGGGATTTATGCTCATCAAAATATTTTTCATTTATTATGAGTTTTGTTCTATTGAAATAACAAATGAAAACAATAAATTTTTCATAATTTGGACTAGTTATTATTATTGAAGCCAAAAAAAAAGCAGGTTGCAATAGAACTACACAACAAACAACTTTTCGAGTGTCAAAAACTCTTTTCTCGGCAATAACTCGAAAACGAAAAAAGATATCCACCTGCGTTTCAAAGGTTTTTTCTTGTAAATTTAATGTACCTTTCGATGCTCTTATCAGAATTATACCATACCTTTTAAATTTTTGCGGTAAAATGAAAAACACTGTTTTTAATCCAAGTTACCCCTTCTAGCAATTTTGCTGGAGACAATCACGCACTACTGGATACGGTGTTCGAAAGTACTCACATTTATCTTCTAAACAAGCCTATACGCAACAAAATCGGACAAGTTGTTAATAGGTTACAGCTACTTGAACAATTACACTTTCACTACCTTTCCCTACTCACACGAAGATCGGTACGCCAATGAGCCCTGTACCAAAAAGACGTGAAATTGTCTAGGTTTTCTAACCATGTTGATAAAGATATACCTCAATCTGAGAATTTCCGGAGAAATTTCGAATTTTAATATTTAAGATTTGATTGCGCTCCCTAGCGGAAAAATTTCGAAGTTATAAATATTTCCCAGCATTTTCTCGTGGCCACTTTAGTGATAATTTTTTTTTTCCTGGACTTTTAGGTCCAGTAGTTTCTGAGATATGGCCGGTGGCCACCCTTGCTGGGACACCCTGTACATACTGTCTACCTCACCGTAAAGTTTGTTACCACGGCACAGGGTCAAGAGGAAATGACTGAAAATAATTTTGTATCTGGTCGAGTCCACGAGATGAAAAATTGCGCTTGACGTAAACACAGCTGGCATACCGTCTTCACACTACTCCATAGACATGGTTCGACAAATCGACGAAGCGGCGCGATCTTTTACGTAAGGCGCGGAAAGCTTGTACTTCCGTACTCACTTGCCCCATATTCCTACTTACCCCACCTTAATATACTTTCGAAATTCAAAAGAAAAAAGATTATTTACCTTGAGCGGTCAATCCAAAATACGGAAAATGATAATAATTATTGAACCTATTTCTTTTCTTGGATAGCGAAATCAATAACTCATAAACTTGATGGACTAAACTGAAATCAAAAAGATATTTTATGGGTATGTACAGGGCGATTCATTTTCAGCGACAGGGTGCCAGTTCTCTTAAACTATTCATCGTAGAGGCTTGCGGCAAAAAAATTTATTACTAAAACGGCCAAGAGAAAAACCTGGAAAATATTTTGAAGTTTCTGAAATGGTCGCTAGGGGGCGTAACAACCAACATCAAGTAGGAAAATATTATTTTTATGGAATTTTGTCCAATGAAAATATATGAATGAGCTCATTTTCGGATGTACTGACTATTTACCTACACTTTTTGTCTAAAACGTTTTTTCTATCTATCATAATAAAGTGGTGGGGGAAGTTCAATTGTTTTATTAAACAAACGGAGATTTCTCCCGTTTCGCTTGACCGATTTTAACGAACTTGGGCTCATATGAAAGAGAATAGTCTGCGATATAAAATGCTCATTTGCTTTTTAATTATTCGCCGTCGCCGCTAGATGGCGTTAACTGAAATGGTAGCATATTTTTGAGTTTTTTCAAAAAAAAATAAATGTAATGGTATATCCATTTTCATATATTTTAAAAGGGGATACATTTTCCTATAAAAAAAATTGAAAAAAAAAACAAAAAAAAACCATACAGGAAAATGTATCCCTTTTTGGAATATATAAAAATGAATATACCATAACATTTGATTTTTTTGGAAAAAACTCAAAAACATGCTACCATTGCAGTTAACGCTATCTAGCGGCGACGGCGAAGGTCAAAAATTCAAAACCAAAGAAGTTTTTTGAAGTGCAGATCATGCTCTTTCATATGAGCCCAAGCTTGTTTAAATCGGTCAAGCGAAACGGGAGAAATCTCCGTTTGTTTATTAAAACAATTGAACTTTCCCCACCACTTTATTATGATAGATAGAAAAAAACGTTTTAGACAAAAAGTGTAGGTAAATAGTCAGTAAATCCAAAAATGAGCTCATCGATATATTTTCATGGACAAAATTCCATAAAAATCATATTTTTCTACTTGGTGTTGGTTGTTTCGCCCCCTAGCGACCATTTCAGAAACTTGAAAATATTTTCCAGGTTTTTCTCTTAGCCGTTTTAGTAATAAATTTTTTTGCCGCAAGCCTCTACGATGAATAGTTTACGAGAACTGGCACCCTGTCGCTGAAAATGAATCACTCTGTACATACAGTGTGTCCTCGGATCGACGCATAAATAGGTGAAAAACACACAAAAAAGATTTGAATTGGATTTTATCTTCTGGGGTTCAGCCCTGCTTGGATAGAAACTAATTTGTGTCATAGTTTTCGTTTCGAAAAATCAAGCATGTCTTGGAAATTAACCTAGAAGCTATTTTTCTTACTAGTAAAGTGCTTCTTCTATAGTAGATACGACAAAATATTATTGAAAAAAGTTATTCAGAAGAAAAAACTGAGTTAGAATGCAAAATTTCAAATCTTCAAATGCCTTCGCCTACTTTGATTTTTTGAAGATATTAGGAAAGTTTATCACAAAAAACTCTTTAAATGATGAATTACGCAATTTTGCAGATTAAAAACGAATTTTAAAATAAGAAAACCACAAACTTTAAACAGCAAGATTAAATTTATTCTCATGATATTTTGAAAACTTACAAAAAATACAAAATATCAGTTATCACTTTCGCGATACCAACAAAAACAATTGTTTTCATATTTTCAAAGGATCCTGTAAATTACTGCTTCAGTTTAATCATATTTTTTTCTTTTGAATTGTGTCAAAAGCATCGTATATCCTAAAATTTTGAAGTTGAGTAAGCAAATATAAAAAAACATCGCAAAATAAGAATTGTTTGTTTCTTGTTTCAGAAGAGTTATTCAAAAAATACCAAATACATCTGGAGATAGAGTTCTAGCTATATCCTTGAGATATAATTTTAGTGAAGGATCAATTTTCAGAAAAATAGCAGTATCTTGAAAATTTTAAAAATTGCATCACTTCCTTCCGCTTATAGACAACCTTATCTAACACAAAATCCGCAAAAGTCAGTACAATGTACGAAAGTAGACCTTCAAAACACTCGACAAAATTCGTTATTCGTTTCAAAGTTACAGCTTATGAAGAATGAGCAAAAAAATTACTCTTGTTCTTTAATTTAACGAGCAGTGTAGAATTACAAACCAGGAAGCCTTTGATTGCAAGTGTGCATACAAATATATAGTACATACAGTGCGCCTCAAAAAGTTCCCCCTTCTATTTTTTGAACCGTTTGATATGAGAACGAAATTTGGACACATCATATTTGAGGACGTTCTGGATTTTTTTACATAGTAGTGACAGCTGAAAATGTCAAAATTACAGCTGGGTGCCATTATGAATAAAAATCAAATGGAAAAGGGAGTCGAGTGATACTTCATTTTGAAGGTCATTTCATCCTTATTCTCTGAAGTTTGAAGTCGCTGTCACGTTCTAATTGTTCAATTTTAAGCATGATTTTTTTTTCAAAAACACAAGTGCCGTTTTTACATTTTCAGCAGTCGGTACTGTGTTAAGAAATATTGTAAGTGCTCATTTATTGGGGATCCAAACTTCATCCTTGCACATAAAGCGGTTCAAAAGTTGGTGGGGGGACCTTTTTGAGTCACACTGTTAATTTTATGGCTAAACTGCTGTCTTGGCTAGACTATAAACTAAAAGCATAGTATACAAACCATCTCAATGCCTTGTTAGTTTGAATTAAACAAACCATCACATAAACTACTCAACAAAAAAAAAACGGTACACGAAACTTCAGCCCTGTAATTATCGCTCAAAAAATAACTCAACTTTATCATATTAACATATGTATATCGGCAAACGCCCCCTAAGGGAGCTATGCCTCCTTAAAGAGGGACACCTGAGAAAAGATTTTTCCATTCAAGTATTTCCGAAATGGTCTGAAATGAAGTTTTGAAAAAAAAAAAATCAAAGATGAGCTACAGAATTTGATTACTTAGTCAGACGCGTATCAGTTGGGGAGTGAGTATGAAAAATGAACTGTTGTAAAGGACCAATGATTTTCCAACAACTAGATATAGCCCGACGTCTGTTTGTGCGTCACATGTTTATACATTGAGGGGAGAGAGGAACTCTTGCGAGAATTCTTGCGAGTTTGCCAAACTGCAAATTTAATAAGTAGCTGCCTTGTATTCAAGGTATTTTTATTCTTATTAAAAATACTCTATACTCTATGAGTGCATATCCGGTATTTACCAATTATATAATATGTACATTTTTCGATCACTAGTGATGATAAAACATTCTCAATGAGACCCATATTTTTCCATGAACCTCAGTTATTTATGTAGACACGATGCAACGAAATACATCTGGCAACACGACAGAAATGCCTATTTGAGATGAACCAATCACAGCTGATAATCATTTTAACCAATCATAGCATGTAGCTCCCTTGGAACACTGTTGTCGGCTTGTTCAAAATTCAATATTTTTGAAGGCCGAATAGCTGATTTATGTGAACAAAACTTATCAATAATCAGTAAATTATAACCGTCCTATAACACCAACGATATGGAAACAAATAAAACATTAAAACATTTCCCCGTTAATAAACTGGTTAATCCCTTTTGATGAAAAGTGAAAATTCTGAGTGCTTTCTATTTGCAACAAGGCAACGTTGAACGAATTCAACGGACGAGATGTAAATAATAACATATTTATTATAGTGACAAACAATTTGCCCGGAATCTAGGGTGGACGCTAGTTCTAGTGGGTTCTATGTTCTAAGTAAAGGACCAAGAATTAGACATTATATAAAGGATATATTACTTTGAACGTTTTATTAGTTTATTATGGTTTTGCATAGCAACCATTATTGCGTATCAACAAGACCTAGTTTGAGGTTCATCGCTCTTTACGAAATATGTAATGATGTATTAAACGATACTTGTTTTACTGGATATGACAACGAATCTTTTACATGGCGATCCTGCCAGTGCGAATTTTTAAGTTAAAGTTAAAAGTGAGCTAAGTAGAAGAGTGTTACGTGTCCCCGACAAAACAGGACGTGACTGAAAATGGAGTTGTGGACTCAAACTTTATAGTCCAGGAGCAGGAGTATAATATTACTAAAGACGTTAAAATACTCATGTATTTCATGGTAGTTTTTTTGGGTGCGATACTGGCTCTAAAATTGTTTCAAATGTACAGGAGAGACCTAAAGAACATAGACTTATAACCAAGGGTTATACGTCTATGCTGAAGAAGCATGTTGAGCAAAATCTTGCGGCGTCTAACCCCAATATACTGGTCCGTTAAGACACAAAGCTTTAACTTCAAATCCCACGCCTACCTAATTGCCTACCACAAACCATGATAGACCGTCTTGTGTCTCTTACCATACAAACAATCATCGGAGTTATCGGAAGTGCGCGCTTATAAACTTGGTGCGGTTTTGCTGTGCAAAAATTTTGGACGTGTGTTGGCATAATGGACATCTAGGATGGTATATGTTTATCAGTTGTTACAGTTTCTACATTTTAGTTGCATTAGTTTATTACTGTGTACTGTTATTGTAAAACATTGATAATTATTTTACGCTATGTTGAAGAGCCTCTATGTCTTTAAATTGGGAAAATCACTATGCCATTTTACTTCAACTAAAAAATAACATTTAAAATCAGTCAAAACGGGCAATTAAAAAAGCTGTACCAAAGAACGAAACTGTAAGAAACGAAATAAGGGACAATTTGGTCGGGTTATTTAATCAAACAGCAAGCTTGATCAAAGGTATTTGGGATCAGTTAGACACTACTAAGAAACAAGAAACTTATCCGTTAGAGATAAAGTAGTTAGGGCATTTCAGGTATCACGAGTTAATGATAAGGTGCCGATAAATCCTATAGGAAAAATTGATATCCGCGTTATGGACGAGCTCTTTATATCATCAGACGGCGAAGAGGAAATTGATGAAACCGAGATCATGCCTTTAAGCAATTTAGAATTTTTCAACTTGGCGAGTAAAATAGTTCCCCACGAGTTTGATGGCTCTCATGAAAAATTGCAAACATTTTTAGATGCGCTTACGTTACTCAATGCTAACTCCAACGACCACACTGATATTGCGATAGCTTTCGTTAAAACACGACTTATAGGGAAAGCGAGAGACTTAATAACTACTGAAGCA
The DNA here is from genome assembly GCA_958502075.1 of Orchestes rusci. Lineage (NCBI taxonomy): Eukaryota > Metazoa > Arthropoda > Insecta > Coleoptera > Curculionidae > Orchestes > Orchestes rusci. The sequence goes on along the minus strand of OY293303.1, from coordinate 54,434,753 downwards.
TCTCTTGCAGATATTATCAACACTTCACGCTCTAAAATAAAGGGAGATTCTTCGCAATTACTAACAACAAAGTTACGCAATTTAAAACAAAATACTAGAGAAGCGACAAATTATGTCTCAGACATCGAAACGCTAGCGGTAAAACTGAAAAAGTCGTATATTTCGGAGGGAGTACCTGCAACCTGCGGAAGTCGCGGAACGTTACACCTTAGATCAAACCGTAAGATCGGTTGCTCTGAACGCAAATTCAGAAAGAGTTAAAGTAGTCTTAGAAGCAGGTTCTTTCATTACGGTTCAGGAGGTGGTAAACAAGCTTATAAACGTCAGTAATAATGCTTCCGCTACCAGCTCAAACGGTTTTTTTACTGGGGTGAGACAACATAATCACTATCGCGGTAATGAGCGTGTTCACTCAAATTATCAAACTCGAGGACAACGGCAAAATAACTACAGGCCGCATAACCATGAATTTTTCAACCATTCCAACAATGTTAGATTTAACGGGGGCAGAGGTGGTCGTGGAGGTGGATTTAACGGAAATAGAGGTTATGTTGGAAGAAGTAGGTTTAATTACGCAAATATTACAGGCTATAGGTCGATAAGGGCAGTTGGTATTACACCCGACCAGGGAAACGAGTCGAACCTCCAAACACTGGGATTGGGGGACGAGATATAAATGTTTTCAATTTGAATCTGTCTTGCCAATTTTGTGGTACTTCTAACAACACCGACTGGCAAGCCAGATACTTTTTTGATTGATACAGGTGCCGACATCTCTATTTTTTAAAATCAAAATATACATGCAGAACAACTTATCAATTCAGAAAATCCAAGTAAAATAAAAGGCGTTACGGATGGCGTGATGAACGCTTTAGGTGTAGCAGAAACAGATATTTTTGTTAAAGGTTACATAATTAAGCATTCATTCCATATCGTAGAACCTTCATTTCCGATTCCAACCGACGCAATATTAGGTAGGGATTTTCTTTCAAAATTTAAATGCAATTTAAACTATTTTGACTGAACCATGACGATACGATAAAATCAAATAAATATAATAATTCCCATTCAAGATTTCTATTTCTATGACGACTCTATTGTAATTTCCGCTAGGTGCAAAGTAATAAGTGACATAAAAAGTCTAACATTTTTGACGGAAGATTCTCTGGTTGAAAATGACGAGTTGACTTCTGGTATCTAGAACATTTCTGCAAAATCTCCTGTTGTAGAGATCATTAATACAACTAACAACAATGTACTTTCAAGCAACGTTCAATTAAAATCAACTAGCCTAGAAGAATTTAATTGTTATAAGATAGAAACAAAAACCGAAGATAGGGTGTCAAATTTAATGAAACAAGTCACCACTAACGATGTGCCTGAATTTATAAAACAAAAACTAATTAATCTATGTTCAGAATTTTCAGACATCTTTGCTCTTAAGTTAGACAAATAACAGTAAATAATTTTTACCAACAGGAACTCAAGCTAAGAGACAAAAGGCCAGTGTATATTAAAAATTATCGAACACCCTACGCGCAAAAAGAGGAAATCAATAGACAAGTCGAAAAAATGCTTGATCATAATATTATAGAACCGTCCAACTCGAACTATAATAACCCAGTTTTGCTAGTACCTAAAAAATCAGTGGACGGTCAAAAAACGTGGCGGTTAGTGGTGGATTTTCGTCAATTGAATAAAAAACTTATCGCGGACAAGTTTCCACTTCCCCGTATTGATGATATATTAGACCAACTAGGAAGAGCTCGCTGGTTTTCAGTAATTGATCTTATCAGTGGATTCCACCAAGTCAGTCTTAGTGAAGGGTCTCGAAATGTTACTCAATAGGAAAGTTGACTAATTTTTGAATTTCACAAAAATCAATGGTTCTGGGGATACAGTCTCATAGTAATCAAACAAACTCTTAAAAAGTATTTTTTCCTTGGAAAAAAGTGAAAAAGGAATATTCATTTTGGCGAGGCTAGAAAACGACCCTTGCGACGAGGCTACCATGTGTGACGTCAGCAGTCTTACGTTCGGCTTGCTTGCTGTAGATTTTTCTGTTGGAACATAATTTGACCCTCAAAAACTTTTTTGTTTGTTTATGGATTTTAATGATTTTTGGATATGATATTAGTCAATATGTTCTGGATGTCACACCGAAATGGCGCTTTTGAATTTTGGCCATGACCGGACTTACGACATTTTTATCAAAATATTGCATTTAAGCTCGTTTTCAAAAATGAACCACTCAACAGACCAACTGAAATTTTTCAAGACGGGCATTTGTAGGAAAAGGCATCCGAAAAATATCAATATTTTAGAATCATAATCTATGAAACGATGTTTTTTTGTTATTGGTATGATGATGATGGTGCTTGTCGGCAATTTAAAACTATTCCACTCCTCTATGATCAAGGCTTTCTTGAAATTCCATAAGAACGCTGTTTGTTGAGAATTCGTAAAATGTTCGACATTTTAGGATTAAAAAAGTCGACATAGTTCTATCTTTGGAAGATAAAATCTTGGTTTAACGCTAATGGAAAAGAATATGGGAACACGAAATGTCACGTCCCTTTAAATTTTTGAGTAAAATCAAATTGAACTCGAATTGAATATAATTTTTCAAAAATCTATTAATTATTGAATTTTTTGAAAATTTCAGAATTCTAAAAAAGTCTAAGCATTTTCCAACAAACTACTACGTTGCGATGGAATTTCAAGAAATATTGATGGGAGTGTAGTGAAATATAGGCCTTATGCCGACAAGAACCATCACACAAAAAAAGACTTGGGTTCTTAGGTTTTGGTCCTAAAATATTCATATTTTCGAGATACCTTTTCTCGCAAATGCCCTTCTCAAAAAACATGATATTTGGTCTGTAAATAGCGCAGTTCGTTTTTTGCAACGACCTTAAATCCACCAATTTCATAACAACGTCGTAAGACTAAAAATTCGAAAGCTCAATTTCGGAGTATACAGGTTGTTTATTAATTGAATGCCGATACTCAAGGGTGATAATCCTTAAATGATTTTGAGACAAAAAGCTCATATGGACATAGTTCCGCAAGAGCCTAGATTTCAAGATACAGGGTGTTGAAATTTAAAAAAAAAATCTTTTTTTATCATCACTTTGATACTATTTCAGATATCTTTTTGAAATTTGGTACACGTCTTCTATGCATCAATATGCATGGGAATGTTAAAGAGGGCGCCACTGATTTAAAAATACTGGAAGTTGGAAGACAGCAGGGTGTCAATGCAATAAAGTAGATTTTATTTTTTTGTGAGAAAACCATGCGCCGGACGAAAAAAAAAACAGGAGAAAAAATTGGCTCAAAAATAAATAGAGGTCACAAAAATTATTTTTATTTTGAAAGGAAGCAGTGGCATACACACTTTTTCTCCAAAAATATTGAGTGCAAAACCCGTACGGACGCCACTGGTAAAATAAAAAAATTGTTTGTACATTGGCTCCCATTCAAGTTTCCTATATATTTTGAGTGATATGTGGTAGAACAGTATCAAGGGGCTCGTGTCAGACAAGTAAATGTGTTAGTGAAATGTTGTAGACCTAACGCCATCTATCGGTACATTAGTCAATCACTTCGATGGAAAATTCACATGGAGGAAACAGTTTCAAAAAAATGTTCTTGCTTTCCCGGGAGGATTATCCACGAACTCGTTGTAAGACCATATGACGAACCGATGGTGGAGTCTTTCACTTGAATGATGTGAATTTTTCATCGAAGTGATTGACTAATCTACCGACAGATGGCGTTAGGTCTACAACATTTCACTAACCCTGTATAATGTAAGGTTTGTTTTCGAATTGGCTTATGAATTGCCACAGATCATTTTTACTATTTACATTCAATTCACCAAATTTCAATTGGCCGCCAAAGAAATAGTATAACAGTAATACACATCATCAAAATCCATCTCAACGTAACGATCTAATGAACTTTATAATATAACGAAGATCCATGCAGGTAGAAAGAGGTGGACGACATCACGTGACTAAAATGGGATCACTTCCGCCATCTTACCGTCATCGTTCTGTCAAAGTGTTTGTTCACATTTGAATAACGTTTTTCTGAGTTTTGGCTGTGATGTGAGGATTACTTTGCGATTTTTGTGTGTTGTTACATTTCTCAATTATGGTTCCATGTGCCCTGAGAAGTGCGAGTAGAAACGCTATCGATAAGAAAAAATCGTTTGGAATCACAGTTCATAGGTTAGTATAGCATAATACAGGACCGGGATATGAAATTTGTCTCGAGTTTACTAAAATTTTTATATGGCTGAGATTTGTAAATGTTTAATCACATTATATTGTAGATTCCAATATTTTTCCCAATTTACTCAGTCATGGCTATGATCAATTTGTGTTGGACAATCATAGGTATTTACTAATGAAAAGCATTGATTGGAAATAGGTACCTAGATACACGAGTGATTTTTTTTTTAATGAATCTAGTGATCTTAAAGCTAATAGGTATAGTATAAGACATCAAAGTAATAAAACTATACTATCCAAAAGACAATAAACAAATCTCAATTATCATTATTTCTTTTAATTAGTCACCTTGCATCCTACTACTTAGATAGAAAGTTTAATTTTCAAAATTAAATATCTTTTTTATCGCATGCTAAGACCTAATGTTATCATTTTAGGGTTTCTGGATTGTGGGTTTTGGGGTCAATCAATCCTGGAGTATTGATTGAAAGCTTATGTTAAGGTTTTGGTGTATATTACACCTTCATCAGGGCTACATAAAAACTATCGATTCAAAATTCAATTCACTAATTTTCTTGTTCACTGTCATCTTTCTTTTTCTTCTTTATTTATCTCCAAGTGAATATTGAACTGCATGATTTGTATTATTATAGCATAACTAATAATTGTTATACATCTGTTGTTTGTTGCTTCGTTTTAGTTTTACTTCCTATTGTTTTGTTAAGTATCTACTCCAGTACTGTTTCGTTTTGTACATGAATCAAGTTTCACGATTGAAAAATACTTTTTCCGGATTGTTTCATAATACTTCACACATAATATGAAGAATAGTAAATAGTAAATTGAAACAATTATGATTAATAAATCAAAAATATAATGTTATCGTAAATAAATTCGAATAATGTTTAAATCTAGAGTAGCAATTCTGAAGTTTTTCTATCTGTCGGTCAGTTCGCCCCTGTCAACGTCGCCATATTGAAGCTACTCCAAGCTCCACCGACCGATCCCATTTTTCTATCACTGTTTGAATGTTCCTTAGCGACTCTTATGATTCTATCTCGATGGGAAAATCAAAATCGACATCATAACAAACCGCAAACAAACGGCGTAAAACGCCAATTTGTTCAACCTCCAAATCCAGTTCTAATTTCTGCTTACAGTCTGCAAGCAGAAATTCGATATCGGCTAGCGTGACTCGGAACACAAATTCAAGGTGGTTATGCAGGCGGAAATCTGTCACTTCCACTCCGAAGTAAAATCAAATGTTACTCAGGGTTTATCCAGAAGATATTGACTAGTATCATATCCAAAAATCATTAAAATCCATAAACAAAAAAGTTATTTAGGGTCAAATTTTGGGATCCGTCAAGTTTTCCCCCCGATATCGAGGAATGCGGGTTTCAAGTATACAGGCATTATGCACGCATTTTAAACAATTTTGCACACATATTTTTTAATTTTGCACACCTTTTCCCGAGAGACTAGAGCACTTTGTTTGATGGAGGGGAATCTTGACGGTTCCCCCCCGACATCATCCAAAATCTTTTTTTTTAAGTAGATCTCTTCTCTGAATTTTGCACACATATTTTAAGATTTTGCACACCTTTTCCCGAGGGAAAATCGAATTTTGCACCCCCTCTCTCACCGATCCCTGCCCTTATGAAAATGTCAAGTTTCCCCCCGACATTACCCAAAATAAAAAAAATTATGTAGATCTCTTCTCTGCATTTTGCACAATTTTGCACACATGTTTTCGATTTTTGCACACCCTCCCTTACTGATCTATGCCCTTATGAAAATGTCAAGTTTGCCCCCCCCCCCCGACATTACTCAAAACCATTTTTTTCTATGTAGATCTCTTCTCTGGATTTTGCACACAAGTTCTAGAATTTTGCACACCCTCCCTTACCAATCTATGCCCTTATGAAAATGTCAAGTTTCCCCCCCCCCCCGACATTACCCAAAATCATTTTTTTTCATGTAGATCTCTTCTCTGAATTTTGCACACATGTGAATTTTGCACACCCTTCCTTACCGATCTACAGGGTGGTGCAACCAAGATGGGGTGGACGATTGTGGAAAAATGGTGAGGAATTTTAATACATTTTTTTTGTATATTATAGTTTGTCAAAAAGACTATGTTTCAAAAATATAGCCATAATACATAGTACAGAGTGTCCCAAAAAATTTGTGGCAAACTAAACTTGTATTTTTTTAAATGGAACACCCTGTATAAAAGAATTCTAATTATTTCTCCTCTCTCGTACGATCATTTTGATATAAGGTTTGTTGGGTCTAAGACTTATAATAAAGGAATGGGAGGCGATCAAAGTTGAAAAAGGACTCATAGTTGGGCTCGTAGTTGGGCTATTTTTAAGCGAAATGGAAAAAAGTATCGAAAAACCAACTTATCCATAAAACAATACTTATCCTTGAACACAATAATCACATACATTTTGAATAAAATTGTTTGTTATTATACAGGGTGGTCAAGTTTTGCAAACACGACCTGTACACATTTTTTTCAAATGGAACACCCTTCATATTATATTGCCATCTTAAAGGTAACCTCATTAGCTTTTAAAAAACACCATCATACCTTTCTGATCATTGGTTTTTTTCAAAAATCACCCGCGAATACGAATAGTTTTATCATTATTTACTCAGTTTATAAAATTATGTGGCTATGAAGCCATGACAATATCACGAATGAAACAAAATATTGATAACTAGTCAAAGCTACTACGTTTTATCACCGAACAAATAACAATAAGAAGGGTCTCTCTGCCAAGCGCGCGAGACCGACCCGAGGAGTGCCGAAGTTCCCAACACCATACCCCGTCCACCCGGTCCGAGAATGCCAGTCTGTTCAACGACCGACGTTATCAGTTAACTATGTGAAGCGCTGTTAACTTGTGATTTTCAAATATCAGGCACGTATGTTCTGTGCTTCGAAAACGGTGTGCTTCCGGATGGCTCGCCGGGCTGTCTCTTGATGCTGCTACACAATAAAGTGAAGAGTTAGCCTTCTTATTGTTACTTGTTCGGTGGTATAATCAAGCATAATCCATTATTTTCAGGTGAAGTGTCAAGTGCAACAATACTTTGAATTAAAAAGAAAACTTTTGGATGCCTACTTGCTAATTAATTAATTAATCAACAAATTGCTAATTGATTGATCAACCTAATTCCTGATATTGTCATGGTTTCATGCATGGCCACCTATAGTTTTACAAACTGGGTAATAATGTGTAGTACAATAAGGAAATTTTGTATTCGCGGGTGATTTCAGAAATATTGATGAGAAAGGTATGATGTATGGTGTTTTTGGGAAGCTTATGATTTTATCTTCAAGATGGAAATATAATATACAGGGTGTTCCATTTGAAAAAATTGTGTAAAGGTACAGGTTGTTTGCAAAACTTGACCACCCTGTATAATAACCAATATTTTTATTCAAAGTGTATGTGATTATTGTGTTCAAAGATAAGTAATGTTTTATGTGTCAGTTGGTTTTTCGATACTTTTTTCGATTTCGCTAAAAAATTGGCCCAACAACAGTTTATGTTTGATCATTTTTTTCTGATAGACTTGCTATCGCAAGAGTTTCGAGGTAGAATACTTCTTGGTGCATGATAAAATTAATCTTCAATTTTTCATATTTTTTCACGAAACTTGGTACAGATCCATTTCAGAGGATGAAAAATCCAGTGGCGTAGTCACATTTTCTCTAAAAAAATCGCTAATATGTTTTCTGGATTTTTCAGCCTCTAAATATGCTCTTGTAGGCCTTGGTTTTTGGAAAAAACTCGGCGACGTATGGCCTCAAAATACACCTTTTCCCTCTCTACATTTTAAAAAAAAATCGTCAAAATCGATCAATAAATTGAAAAGTTATGAGGGTGGCCTGTGTGAATGATTCAGACCTACCCGTTCTGAAACACTATCTAAAAGGTCCTGTCTGTTATCCTCAACAAATCACCAAGAGCTTAAACCAAAAATGCTTTTCCGTTTTATACCTTTTTTATATATTAATGACATACATCAATCACAATCTGATTATCCTTTAAAATGAGTTCAATAAAAACATAATGTGAAACATTCTGGAACTTCTAACATACTTCCATCCATAGAAGTCGAGTTTCCTAACTTTTCGTCCATATCTCGTCATCACTGTATCATGGAAATTTTCGGTGCTATCATCTTGATCTTCTTTGGGACCAACTGGTAACTTGTCCATCGCCAAAAAGCATAGACGCTGTATGGGTCTCAACAGTTCTCCTGTCGGAGTGTTCACTCTGACTAACCTTATTTCACCATCTCGACCAGAAATCAATCCACAGATACGTACAAAGGCCAATTAATTTTCTTCAAATTAAAATCCATTATTAAAACAATATCTCCGACACAAAGTTCTTTTTTCTGTTGCTTTCCTTTTGAAAATAGCAGAAGCTGACCCAAATACTCAGATCTGAACCTCTTAGTAAGATCAGTCTTCAACTTGAACCTGTATTTGTTTCGTTTTCTCAAGTCATCTGCTTCTATAGCATCAAAATCTGGTACACCGACGTTTTTTATGTCTTGTGGGAACATTGCTGGAGTTAACGTTGAGAAATCTTCAGGATTTTCAGAAATATATGTTAAGGGTCTTGAGTTTGATACCGCTTCACAGTCACACAAAACAGTTGTGAGTTCTTCAAAAGAAAGATGTGATTTTCCCAAGATTTTCTTGAGAGTGTCTTTCATCATCCGTATGAGTCTCTCCCACCAACCGCTCCACCAAGCTGCTGTTGGAGGTATGAATTTCCATTCTATTTTCATGACACCTGTTTCATTCGTAATAATTGTCCAATCCAATTTCTTGAGCAGATTTTCTGCTCCTACAAAATTCGTCGCATTAGCCGAGTAAATTGTCTTCCTCGCCGTGAAATAAATCTTCTTAAAGATTGCAGGAACACATTTGTTGTCAATGATGATACCAATTTCAAATGAGCAGCACGATAAATAGCACAAGTGAATAGAACAATCCAGACCTTTTCTCCAGTCCTCAAGTGCAATGGATCAGCCAAATCCACACCTGTTATTTCAAACACTGAATCTTGTCGAACTCGATCTGCCGGTAAGGGAATAGGTGCACTATCCAGAGGTCTTCTGTTGAATCTTTGACAAATAATACATGCGGATACTACGGATTCAACAGTCCTCCTACATTGTAAAATCCAAAACCTTTCTCTCAAAATACAAACAAGAGATTGGACTCCGGCGTGACAGTTTCATAAGTGCTCCTTCTGAATTAGGCGTCTCACCACTTCATGTTTTGAGGGCAAACAAAAGGATAACGGAAATTTCTCAAATCGTCTCTATCTGATATCATCGTTTTGATTCTGATTACTCCATCTTCATCAAGAAAGGCACATAAGGAGATGAGTTTTGGATCTCTGATTGACTCAAAACATTCTTCTTGAATAAGACGAATAATTCATTTATCTGCTAGTTCTCTTTCTACAGTAGTCAAAACGGTAGAAAGTATGGGTTGTAACTTCTTCGTGTTATTTATGAACCTTCTTGTCCAAGCTATTATGGAAACTATTTTATCATAGTCCGAAAAATAGTGATAGTACCAGGAAAAATCTTTTCAATACATGTGAGGGAAGAAGTAACGCTTTTCTTCTTCTCCGAACAAACTTCATCTTCATTACATGGAACAGCTCCTGTGAACCAATCCGTTTCAGGTCGGTAGAGCCATGAAGGTCCCTCCCACCATCTTCCATCTACTAATTTCTTCGCGGGACAGCCACAAGAGGCAAGATCAGCTGGATTTTGTTTACCAGGAACGTAGTACCAGTCGTTTTTGTTTGTGAGGCTTCTTATTTCCTGTACTCTATTCCAAACATATGGTTTCCATTGTTCCTCAGATTTTATCCAACTCAGAACTGTGCTTGAATCAGTCCAAAAATAAATTGGTAAATTAATATCGATGTTGGAAATCACAGTTTGAATCAACTTGGCACCAATTGTTGCAACTAACAACTCTAACCGAGGTATGCTCAATTTCTTCATGGGTCCACTCTCGATTTTGCCTGGACTAATTGTACCAGAATTCTTCGGTCGTCATGAGTCCTCAAAAATATACAGGTTGAGTAAGCTTCAGCACTGGCATCACAGAAAACGTGCAAGGACCAAGATTTTTCATTTGATTCAAATGAAATCCAACGAGGAATCTTCAAATTGTACAATACTGGAATACTATTGAACCATGATAAAAAACTATCACCAAATTCCTTTGGCAATTCATCGTCCCAACCTAATTTCAGAGCCCATGTTTTCTGCAATAAACACTTGGGGAAAAGAGACACTGGACAGCAAAAACCAATTGGATCAAAAATCTTATGTGCTGCTGACAAAACTACACGTTTTGTTATCTTGCTCGTATCCAATTTCTGAAACCATTCAAGTGATAGCTGTAAAGTGTTTTCAAAACGATTCCAAAGTTTTCCTAAAACATGTACAATAAATGAGTCAGTGAAATTCGAAAAATCTTCTTTTGGCAATGTGTACTCCCATCCTCTCAACTCGAACCTGCCTTCAGCCAATATTCTAGTAGATTCATCCACAAAGCGGTCCAAAAGATGTTCTCCGATACTGGTCACAACATTGTCAACATAGAAAGCGTTTGTCAATTTCTCTAGGACCTCAAATGAATAAATCGTTTCTGAAGAATTCCGTTTCACCACATTTTCGAAATGATAGGTCAAGACAGCTCCTAACAAAAAGGGACTTCAGTTTATTCCAAAAACCACTCTTGAATGTCTGAATATTTTCAGACTCTGATGTTTATCGAACCATATAAATTTGACAAAATCTTTATCATTTTCGGAAAGCCCAATTTGCAAAAATGCTTTCTTGATATCATCTATTACACCTATCTTTTCTAAACGAAAACGGATCAATATAGAAGGTATCAGATCGATGAGATTAATCCCCTTTTCTAGACATTGATTTAAGGATGGCTGGTTCTTTTGTTTTGCTGAAGCATCAAAAACTGGACGTATGGGGGTACTCGTACTCTGAAAATTATATACAGGATGATGCGCAACGTAATGTCCAGACTTGAAAACTGTTTGTGAATTTGTTGTACTCGGAATCTCTTCTATGATCTCTTCTTTCAACCAAGTATCAAAAACCGAATCGTAGTTTTCAAAATCATCTCTCAACTTCTTTGTGGAACTATGGAGTCTTTTCATGGCAAGATCATAATTGGATGGAAGCGGAGGATGTCCTTCAATCCAAGGCATACTCACTTCGTATCTTCCATCGTTTCGTCTCCGTACAGTGTTGAGAAAATGGTCCATAACTTCTTTTTCTTTATCGCTCGAACTTTTCCTTTCCCCAGGATCTTGGATTCCAAGAACATCAAGTCTCCAAAGATTTGATATGGACCTTGAGAAATCAATGAAGAAACCAGAGTGGGAGAATAATTAGGAGATATGTTGGTGTTTATCTTTCCCATCAATGTCCATCCAAGTAGAGTATGGAAGACAACAAAACCACAGCTAGCTCATGTTTTTTCCCTGTTAATAGCTTTCCAGCAATATTCGCGCCTATCAAAACCTCAATAGGTCCATCACAAATATCAGTTATTTCTATATCCGACTTTTTCAACTCAGAAAACCATGGTCCATCTCTAATAGAAACAACGTCTTTACAAATTATGGGTTGATCCAATGCATCGAAATTACATGCGTAATCATTAGTCAAACTACATAATCTTACTTCAAAACAAGAATGTTCCCAGGTATCAGTTTGCGAACCTTCAAACAACGAATGTACCAACTGCTCCTCTCTAAGCACAGAATACCCCATTTCTAAAGCGGTGCTCCTCATAATGTACGACTTTTGCGAACCCGTATCAAAAATCAGTCTGGCAGACCTAGTCTTATTATTCTCTCCTCTGAGACGCACCACCATCGTTTGCAAAAACACTTCTGTCAAAGTCTGATTCGATATATTTTGTTCACATGATCTTCCTGGAGCTAGTTCTTTTTCAAGCAGAGATTTTCCATGCCTTGGACAATCCACTGCAAAAAGTCTTCCACTACAATTATTGAATTGAATTTTCACTCTGCATCTCCTCGCTACATGACCAAATTTGAGACAGAAATAACAACAGCCTTGACTTGTCAACTTTTCCTTTCTTCTACTCAGTGGCCATTTTAGAGCTTCAGTACATTTTTCGCTCATATGTGAACCGGAACAAAATATACAACGATAAGAAGATCTGTTTTCGTTTCGATTTATGAGATCTGAAGCAGTGTGTAAAATATTTCTCTGGTCTTCATCGGGTGACTTTCTTTTTTCTTGTATTTCGAACCCACTGGCAGCTAGAGAAACGCGATCTTCATTCTCCACTTCTTTTCTCATAAACTCCATCAAATTATCCAAACGTTTTTTCAAATCACAGTTATCGGTATAAAATTGACTCCTCTGCCAAATTCTAATAAGCCTTTCACCCATACAAGACTCTACCAGAGGGTAGAGCATCGCAGCACAAGTATCTGAAGTGATCCCAAGAGTGTCCAAAGCTCTAAGTTGCGATTCAATTGTCGTAGGAAGAAGAAAGTTTTGTTTTCCTATTCATACTATTCAAAACTAAATTAAGCAGCTCTCTGACATAAACTTCAACTAATAGATCTTGTTTGCCAAAACGTTGGTTTAAAGCGTCAATAACTTTAGGATAATTTCCTTTTGTCTGAGGGTAACTTTCAACTAGCTGCCTTGCTCGAGAATTTGGAACGGTAGATTGAAATAAACAATGGAATTTATCTTCATCTTCAATGTCTGAATCTTCGTCAATTCGACGAAACTGACTCCAGAAAGGCAACCAATCTTTTGAATCTCCACCAAATTTTTTAAATTCAACAGTAGGAGGCCGAAATCTTCTTTTTTGTTCAGAGTTGATGCATCTGTCACTCGTACCTGATGTCATTTGATCGACTTTTAATTCAATTTTGAAAAATTCGGAGGAAAATTCATCAGCTACTTGTACAAGGTGTCCAGAAAGGGTAGAGGGTATTTGTAAATTCAATTAAAAAAAAAACATAAGTCAGAAAAAAATATACAATATATTAATTTGTAGGGAAGGTTTTGGAAAATTAAGTAGCAAAGATTACGTTGTCCAAACGACCCTCGCTTTGCTGGCACACCTCTAAACGAAAACGGAAATTAGCCGCCACGCGTCTACACATCTCTCCGGAAACGGCGGCCAGGATTCTGACGCACTGAAACTCTCACTTGTTGGGTTCGAAAAGAGCGTGGGCGACCTGGATGATGAATTTCCACACTCCGGTACTCTCAAACATTCGAAATCATTTTCTGATGGTATCGTCCTTCGGTGCCTTCCGTACATTAAATTCTGCACAATATGCACGTTTAGATGCCACTATCGAATCACCATTGCGATAATAGGCGCGTATACAAAAAGCACGATGGTTCCCTGGGTACGCTTCCATGGTTCCTGTATCTCCAAATAGTAGCGGAACAGGCTATCCTCGCGACTCTTCTCTGTATCCCGTTGTTAGGCGGAAAAAGCCGATACAAATACCCCCCACCCCTTCTGGACACCTTGTATCTCTGAATTTATGACATCAATATCTGTTTCATCATTCAACATTAAATCCATTAAAAGTTGATTAAGCTCATTCATACTAGATATTTTTTCATTCAAGAGTGTCACGTTGCTTTGTAATTCTAATAAATCATACTTATCTTGAGCTATTTGTTCTTCCATACCATCATGAATCCTCTTGAATGCATTCCGTTGAATTTCCAAAGCTTTTTTGGTTTTCTCCATAATATCAAAACAAACGGTGTCCTGTCACGGTCGCCAAAATATGTAAATGATTCAGACCTACCCGTTCTGAAACACTATCTAAAAGGTCCTGCCTGTAATCCTCAACAAATCACCAAGAGCTTTAACCAAAAATGCTTTTCCGTTTTATACCTTTTTTATATATTAATGACATACATCAATCACAATCTGATTATCCTTTAAAATGAGTTCAATAAAAACATAATGTGAAACATTCTGGAACTTCTAACAGCCCGCTTTCAAATGGTTCACTCTGTATAATGTACAAAATAAAAATTATCCAAATTCCTTACCATTTTTCCACAATCGTCTACCCCATCTTGGTTGCACCACCCTGTATGCCGTTATGAAAATGTCAAGTTCCCCACCCCTGACATTACCCAAAATAATATTTTTTTTATGTAGATATCTTTCCTGGATTTTGCACAATTTTGCTCACATGTTTTCGAATTTTGCACACCCTCCCTTACCGATCCATGACCTCAAGTTTCCCCCCGACATTACCCAAAATAATTTCTTTTTATGTAGATCTCTTCTCAGAGTTTTGCATAATTTTGCACCCACATTGTCAAGTTTTGCACACTCTTCCTTTTCTCCTTCTCAAGTTTTCCTCCGACATCATCCAACACTATCTTATTTCCCGAACTTTGTACGAAAACTCATTCTCGATTTAGTCTTGAAATCGAGAATGAGTTTTCGTCCAACTTATTTACATTTTTAAAGATTTCATTTCTGAATTTTGCACATTTTCCTTTACAGGGTAGGGCTCGAAAAACTTCCCACCCAGGTTTTCTCAGGTGTTAGGTGATTAATCAAAAATCGCTTGGAGACATCAATTTTTGTTTTTTGGGGGACTCATTTTTTTGGTATTTTCACCCTTCACCTGTCAACCCCTAAGAAGGGATGATAGCTAACCCAGAATTTTATTATTTTGAAGGCCCTTAGACTTAGACTCTGGTTATCTACCGTGTTTCAAGCCTCTGCTGTCATTCCTGTTGATATGACAGTTGTGAAAAATAAAAATTTCAAAACATTTTTTATTCAATAAATAATTACCCGCAAGATTCAACTCCTCTGAACTAAGAGGATATGATGGAGACAGAAGATATGCAAAATGAGCTATGACTCAATTGTTTTAATGAGAATTTATTTCATCCAAAAAAAATAAAAAAATAGGGTGAAATTAATTTTCGTCAAAAGGATTGAGTATTAGCTCATTTTGAAGATCTTCTGTTCCTCATCATATCGTCTTAGTTTGAAGAAGTTAACCCTTGCGGGAAATTATTGGTTGAATAAAAAGTATATATATTTTTTTTTGACAAGCTGTCATATCAACAGGAATGACAGCAGAGGCTTGAAACTCTGCAGTTGTAATCAGGGTCGAAGGGCCTTCAAAATAAGGTATCACTCGACCCCCTTTCAATTTGAAACCACTTAGGGGGTGATGGCCAGCGACTTTTTTTTTGCAAAAAAATATATTTTTTAACAAGAAAATAAGCGTTCAAGTTAATGTCAAAATTACCATGATAACGCCGTTTTCCAACCCCCCTGATTATTTTTTTAAATTTTCCATTAAACCGCATTGCACGGACTACTTCAAGTTCAAATATCTTGAAATAGGTTACTCCTAGCCATTTTCACAAAGTATACCTTTTTATATAAATACGGAAAAATCAATTTTCATAAAAAAAAAAATGTAGTTATGACTATTTGAATGGGTGGTGTGTAGGTGGCGCCCCCTACAAGCAAGAGCGATTTCGTGATTAGATTTCAATTTTGCATGTCAAACAACCCCCATATACCAAAATTCATCAATATAACTTGATTATTTCGGAACTTGTTCAAATAAATCAAAAATTAAAATTCAACTTTTACACCCTGTATCTCTGTTAATATCAACTTTCGGGATAGATAAGTTCGGGCCATTTATGGTTTCATTGCATACTGGCTTTTGTGCATAGCATGTGTTGAGTGTTGAAACTAATTTGTGGTATTATGCACTGACTGTTGAACCCCTTTTTTACAATAAAACATTTTCTGATTCTGTAAAAAAAGTGTTCATTGGTTGATGTTTCGAATTTCCAGTTAGAGTTTATTGGAAAGTTATCGTGAATAACCAAACATTTCTTTCATTTTTGTTATATTATCTCTTTTATTTTATGGTCGTTAAGTTAGAGTGTCTTGGTTGTAGAATATAATAATATGTTCTACTGGTTCCCATTCCTGAAGTAAAAAAAAATGTTTGTGAAAACTAATAATATCAAGTTTTGCGAAAATAAAATTAATTTAAAACTTGACATGTGTCAATACCAAATCAGTATGCAATAATTAATAGAGAATCTTTATCGGAGAGCCAGGGGAGCCTTGACATTTTCATGAGAGCATCCATAAGGAAAGTTGTGAAAAAATTTGAAGTTTTTGTGCAAAATTCAGAAAAGAGATCTACATAAAAAAAAATGATTTTGGGTAATGTCGGGGGAGAAACTTGACATTTTCATAAAAGCATAGATCGGTAAGGGACGGTGTGCAAAGTTGTGCAAAATTCAGAGGAGAGATCTACATAAAAAAAAATGATTTTGGGTAATGTCGGGGGGGAAACTTGACATTTTCATAAGGGCATAGATCGGGAAGGGAGGATGTGCAAAATTCGAAAACATGTGCGCAAAATTTTGCAAAATCCAGAGATGAGATCTACATAAAAAAAATCATTTTGGGCAATCTCGGGGGGAAACTTGACATTTTCATAAGGGCATAGATCGGTAAGGGAGGGTGTGCAAGATTCGAAAACATGTGTGCAAAATTGTGCAAAATTCAGAGAAGAGATCTTCATAAATATTTCGGGTAATGTCGGGGGGGAATCTTAAGGGCATAGATCGGTAAGGGAGGGGGTGCAAAATTCAAAAACATGTGTGCAAAATTGTGAAAAATCCAGAGAAGAGATCTACATGAAAAAAATGATTTTGTGTGATGTCGGGGGGAAACTTGACATTTTCATAAGGGCATACAACGGTAAGGGAGGGTGTGCAAAATTCGAAAACATGTTGCAAAATTGTTCAAAATTCAGAGAGATCTACATGAAAAGAAATGATTTTGGATGATGTCATCAAACAAAGTGCTCTAGTCTCTCGCATTCCTCGATATCGGGGGAGAAACTTGAAGGAGCCCAAATTTTGTTTTAACTTAATTCGGCCCAAAGTGTATTAGATAACATTCAATTTGCTTAGAAAGATGAAGTAGATATAGTAGTTGACCACATATCATGATACTACAACAAACAAGATAAGCTCACGCGCATCTTTCCCGGTGACCGCCCATTTAAAATGCATAGGGTGTTCGGTGCCCATTGGAAACATTCGTGCATATTTCAAAATCAGTTTCATTCAATGAGGTACCCAACACAATATAAGATACACAATCGATTTCTGACCATACTTGATTCTTTATCAGCACGAATTACTGAATAAACCCATACAATCCAGTCTGTCGGTTTCCCGCGTACCTCGCTGCAGGACTAGTGACGTCAAGCCAATCAGAGAGCGTTTCGACCGTTTCAAATAATATTAATATTTATCGCCCGATTTTATACTAAACGAATAATTTGATTCTTCTCAAACTTCACAGACGTTATAATGGGCTTATTTTCTGTAGTTTAATGATGGTTTTACACGTTTTAACTTTTTCGTGAACTTTCCTATTGTGCTTTTTGATGTATGTTTCTAACATTGAACATTACATCCCTGTAAATATCAAACAGTTTTGGTCCTATGTGAATGATCTCATAAAGAGCGATGGCCCGCCTTAACATCTTGAATACAAGGGTTAATTTAAAGAAAAACCAGCAGAAATAGTCGAATCCTTTGCCGACCATTTTAAATCCATTTACGAAGTCCGACAAGGTGCTGCCCAAATAACTGAGAGGTTCGATAGACTGATGTAATCGCACACATTCACTGAGGACGAGATTCTCGAAGAACTTTTCAACCTAGACACGACAAAAAGCACCGGTCCTGATGGAGTATCACCGTTCCTCATCAAAGAGTGCGCAACGCAGTTAGTAACAACGTTGACAACCTTCGTTTGATTGTGGCGACTTTCCAAGAGCTTGGAAGAAATCAATTATGTTTCCTACTTTCAAGTCAGGCTCTAAGAATGACATCTCCAATTATAGGGAAGTTTCGCTTCCCTCTATTTTTGGAAAAGCCTTTTGGTGCATTTAAGAATCATATGAAGCAGCTTGGTTCCTTTCAGGGTCGGACAACAACAAATTATCTTGCGTTGTACCATAACTACCTCACTCAGCAATTGGAAAAAGGATACCAAGTGGATACCATATATACAGACATATATCCAAAGCATTTGACACAGTCTCCCACGAGCGGCTGTTGAGGAAACCTGATGCAATTGTATCCCGACCATAGCCTCAATGGAAAAGATCTTACCTAGAGGATAGAGTTCAATGTGTGATGTTGAGTGGTGTGGAATCCAGTGAGGTTCAAGTCAAATCAGGTGTGCCTCAGGGCTCCCATTTGGGTCCTATTTTATTCTTATTGTATTTTAACTCAGTGCTGTCTATCTTTAAAAACCGTAAATACTTACTTTATGCTGATGACTTGAAAATCTTTTACGTAGTTGAATCATCAATAAACAATCCGATGTTGATTGATTCAACAAGATCTAGATATGTTGAAACGGTGGTGTTTTAACTGTCTGAGTCTAAATGTAAACAAGTGTAACGTGATGCGATTCCATGTAAAAAACTTGTTATATCTGATTATACTTGAACAATATTGAACTGGAGTGTGTGGAGAGTTTTAGTGATCTGGGTGGAATTTCTGACAGGTCAGATATTTCTGGAGTAAAATGCTATTATTTGGTCACCCATATACAGTATTATGCATAAATATTGTAACAGACTTAAATTTGATCAAACTTTGATCCAGCACCCGCTATCAAGGAAGTAATGGTGAATTCAAAAACGCCAATCCGTTTACCTAAAAGTTTACGTGTCGTGGCGTTCTTTTTCCAAAAATTGTTTAGTTCCCTTTTTTCACGTTCAAAAAGAGGTCAAAAAAACTTTTTTTTCTGTGTAATTTTTCATAAAAATGGCTATCACCATTCGAAAGGGAAATAATACAGGTTATCCCCGAAAGGTCTGTACAAAATTCTACCACTGATTCTATACGACAAACAAAAATCGATCAGACCTATCTTATCTCAGTACAAAACTTTATGGTCATGGAGATACAGGGCATCAAAGTTTGAATTTTTTTCAACATTTTTCAAAAACGTGCCGATCGATTTTGATAATTTTTAGTACCTAGTCTTGGACCATGAAATTACGTCTTTTGTTTCTATAAAGAATGGTTGTAATAAACCATAATTGTTATAAAGGTGACGTCACATGTAGCATGTAGTTATTCCTTTTATTTTTATTTAAAAGTTAAGGGGGCGTTTCGCGGTCACGTGCCAGGCATGCAATCTCGTGATTTTGGTGAAGGCGTCATATCACAATTCACTCCGTCAGATGAAAATCATCGTACAGCATATTTTATCTGCGGGTGCGGATTGAGGATAAACTACTCAGATAGTTTTTCTGGTTCTGTGAAAGAACATTATTGATTTTTACGAAAATTGGACCATCTTTTGTTGGGGTACGTTTTTGAAAGAATAGGTGATCATTATTTAGATAGGTACCCTAATATAAACAATCATCCGAGCTATCATCAATATATTGTATATTTTATTTATTACATATTATTATTATGTACAGAATCTTTTATTATATTCACGCAGCTCATAGAGCGTTTATTTTTTAATATGGAAAAAATGTTTTTTATGAAAGAGGTTTTTTTGTATGTTATCTTCTGCAGTTTTAAAAAAAAATGTGACTTCGATAAGTAGATGGAAAAATCTAGACAACTTCAATTTTTTTAAAAGGAACAGTCAGATAATATTTACGGTTATTAATGCACTTCCTCGAAATTTCATCACAATAATTGAACAAAGGATAGCTATAAAATTTTGAACTTGGCAAAAATTACCCATTTTTGAAGAAATCATGAAAAATGAATCATTTTTGCCAAGACCAAAATTTTATAGCTAGACTATGCTTTGTTCAATTGAATCACTGATTTCAGAAACAACCTAAGTCACAAATAACTTGTTCAGAGATAATTGAAAAAAACTATCCAGGGGGGAGATGTTCATAAAAACTTTAAAATAACACATTTGCTACATTAGCACCATAGCTTCAAAAAAATCCCTAAATATGTGGATGCAAAGCATGTCAAGAGGAGTTAAAAGGCTTGATGTTACATGGACTTAGGTGGTTTCTGCATTCAATGAAAAACTACTACAGTATTTTCAAGTCGAACTACATGAACATTTTGTAAAATCAATCTAAACTAATGCATTTATTACTAACTTGAACTGTTCTAGTTCAGTCTCACTCTAGAATAGTACAAATTCGTTAGCTCAAAAAGTGTGTCGCAAACAAAGTCAACAACAACAGTTAACCCAAACTAACAAGATGAACAGCAGATGTTAGTCAAGAACCCAAAGAAATGCGAGGTTCCGCGATGTAGGTGCAGAAACCACCCAAAAAGCCAAGGACTACGGGTGTTTTTGCGCTCAGCCTAGAGTTGGGGGGTATGTAAAATATATTTAACTTATTGCACGGCAACGTAGCGTTCAGAACCTGTGTACATCGCGTTGATCGAGATATAGTGAAAAAGTGAATTATCTCGTTCAAATAATAGTGAAACACCAATCCCCCTTCATCAGCGACCCACCCTATATGCAGTAAGTGAATTTTCCCAATAACAAGTGCACGTTTTTGAAGAAAATTGAATAATTCACCAAATAGTCGCTTCAGGAATTTCAAGAATTCCAATTGTTGTACATTGGAAACATTCTACATAATCTCCACAGCGTTGCCAACTACTACTGTTATTCAGATTATGGATAACCAGATCACGTTAGAGGACTTACATACACTAATATCTAACGTTAACGCTAATATCTGTGACAAGATTAAAGACCTTCTCAACAATCTTGATAGATTGGACAAAAAGGTAGAATCCAATAGTTTATTATTTGAGTCAAGGATCAAGACTCTTGAAGCGCAAAATTCTGAATTGAAGCAGAGACTGGTGATCTCAGAAAGGTTACTGAAGAAGAATAATTTGATACTATATGGAGTGGACGAGCAAGAAGGCGAGAACACAGTAGAAAAGATTATCATTTTGGCAAGCTCAACATAACTGTCGAGAGGCTGGAAATATCCGATTGTTATCGACTGGGAAAGAAAAACTTGAACACAATTCGGCCAATACTTTTAGCGTTGAACACCTATCTGAAGAAAAAGGAGATACTATCTAAAAGAACTCACACAAAGGATCGAACATATACATTGAGAAGATCTCACAGTGGAAGATAGACATGATAGAAACATTTTATTGGGAAAACTGAGAGAAGCAAGGGCACAAAATAGAGAAGCCACGTTCAAGGGTAAACTCCTTATTGTTGATGGGATAACCTACAAACCTACAGATTTCAAAGACTGCGACAATACACCAAGCGTATCTCTAGAAGGAGAAGAACCAGATACACAAGATACGAAAAAGAACAACTTCATTGAAAATCAAGTGATAAACAACGGTTCAAAGGGCTCAAGTGAGATTCAACTTGATAAGGGACCAGATTCGGAGCGCAAACGTAAATTGCAGGAAGTCTCTAATCCACCAGCAGGATCGACTAAACGTTCAGCGGCATATGTGACTAGGGCAAATTCCGTTTCAACTGCATCAGCAAGTGGGAAAAAAAAGTACAAATAAGCCAATCGTATTCATCTTTCTATATCTCTAAAGGTATATTTCATGTTATGGGTATGAATTTATTAGATATCAGATTGATGCTGAGATTGATGCGGTGTATAATGATATAATATAGATTAATAGAGAATAATTTATGTTTAGGTAATATACATATCATGAATTCAAGAACTGAATTCCTCACTGATATTCAACAAGATATATTGAGTGATGAAAAGGTATGCTTGGACGTTAAGGACCTTAACTTAAACATTTGGAAAAAAGATGAAGTAATCTTATATTTGAATATAAGAAGCCTCAAAGCTAATTTCTCAGGTTTAGAAATACTTCTTAATAATATTAAAGCTAAACCTTTCTATATCTGCTGTTCAGAGGTATGGCATTTGGACAATATTAGTTTCTTTAGTATGCCGGGCTACAGAATGTATTATAATGAAAGTGTTCTGAACAGGGCGGATGGTGTTGTGGTGTACATTACAGACGACATACAAGAGGACACAGAAGTAAATCAAGTTGGCAAATTAAGTATCATAAATACTACAATTCAAATGAGAGATGATACATCTACAACGCTTTCGGCCCTGTATAGGTCACATCATATTCCTAAGTTGGAATTTATCAATAATATGAAGATGTTTCTAAAGAACTATGTTCATAGCAGAAATCATTTTGTGGTTGGAGATTTCAATATTGATCTGAGAAAGTTAGATGAGTTGGGCTATGAATTCCTAAATAATTTTCTAGAATCAGGTTTTTTACCGTCATTTCACAGCGTCACAAGTGCGGCAATGAATGACACGTTTGAAGGAACCTGTATCGATAATATCTTCCTTAAAGCTGATAATATTCTAACACAACCTCTCATTGTGCACACCTCCATACCTGATCATTATACACTACTGCTAAAGATAGAGAAATTTGAACCAAATACCATTAACAACAAAATAAGTTCAAAAATTAATTATTCCGAGTTGCTTGCCAATGTTTCAAAGATTGACTGGTCTTTGGCTTATGGATTTATCGACCCCAATGAAGCATTAGAGTGGTTTTTACACAACTTAAAAGAGAGTATCAAGAACTCTACCTTAACACACACTAATACAAAAAATAAACCAAGAAAACCCTGGATATCAAGAGCTATTATAACTTCTTGTGCTACCAAAGAAAAATTGTATCATATGTGTAAGAGAGAGCCTGACAATACTGAGCTGAAGTTAAAATATAAAGGGTATGTAAAAACTCTGAATGCGATAATTGTGCGTGCTAAATTACATCATGAGAAACGACTAATTGAAAACAGTAGACATGATCCTGAAAAGTTATGGCAAGCCATCAATCAGAAAGTAAGCAGAAAAGTTAAAACTGTAAAGGTTATTAATTCCATTTTGGCAAACAAACAAAAAATTACTGATAAAAATGATATGGCCAACCACTTTAATGACTATTTTGCAAATGTTGGTTTGAGCTTAGTGAACAAATATCTCCACCACCAAATCAGCAAATTCGGATCACTCAGTTAAATCCTAAATCAATTTTCATAAACCCAACTAGTTCGATGGAAATACAAAATATTTTATCGAATTTCAAATTTAAAAAAGGAGGTGTTGACAAAATCAACACAAAGGTTCTTCAAGTTGTTTCTGATGCGTGAACCATTAGCTAATATCTTCAATCTTTGCATTGACAAATCTGTATGGCCCACTGCCTTGAAAGCGGCGGATATAATCCCCATTCATAAATCAGGGAGTAAAAAAAATATATTTAACTACAGACCAATTTCTTTCATTTCCAACGTTGCGAAAATATTTGAGAAAATTATTCACAAAAGAATTTTCAATTTCGCTATCAATACAAATATACTGTCTCCCAAACAATACGGTTTTATAAAAAACAGAGGGACCAATGCACTTAATCATATCACAGATGGGCAGTGTGAATAAAATGGTAGTATGAACTTAAACTATCTTTTTGGTAGCAAAAACTAACATTTTTGTGAATAATAATAAGTTCTAGCTTAAACTTATAGGTATAATCTTTTTGCTTCAAGTATGTTCTGTTTTTTTGTAGAAAAAGCTTATTTTGATGTGAATAAAATGCAGCGTTCACTACAATTTTTAAGTGAGAACTAAGAATTTTTCAAGTCTGCTAATACGTAGCTTGAAAGATTAGTCTTGTGTTGGAGTTCAATCAAA
The DNA here is from genome assembly GCA_958502075.1 of Orchestes rusci. Lineage (NCBI taxonomy): Eukaryota > Metazoa > Arthropoda > Insecta > Coleoptera > Curculionidae > Orchestes > Orchestes rusci. The sequence goes on along the minus strand of OY293303.1, from coordinate 54,410,620 downwards.
AATGGCTCAATTTCTTAATATAAGACGGCGAAAATATTATTGACAACGAACAGAGTGTCGAGATGAGGACTACAATAATTTATATCGATTTTCTAAAATTAATGTTGAGTGGATAGCAGAATATTTCCTTGAAGACACTGCAGTAACAAGGGGAGGGGCATCAAATTCCAGACAAAAAAAGCAGATATTTCTTCGATTTTTAAGCGATCCTGGATTTCAAATTGGAGTTGCAAAGGATGAATGCGTTCATCGAACAACAGTGAGTAAAACTGTGAAATTTGTATTGACTAAAATAATTGAAAAATCACTATTTGGATACGTTTTTCCATAAATAATATTGCTGAATCCCAACAAGAGTGGAGTGTTAAGTATCAGTTTCCTTGTGCATTTGGTGCCATAGATTGTACACAAATAAGAATTCCGAAACCATCTGAGCATGGAGACGAATACTATAACAGAAAAGGTTACTTTAGCATAAATGTACAGGCAACATGTAACGCAAAGGAAGAATTCACTTCCATAGACAGTCAGTGGCCTGGGTCAGTGCACGACAGTAGAATACTAAAGAATTCTGCGATTTATGTCCAAATGAACAATATGCGGCATAATAATGTGGTGTTATTAGGTGATTCAGGTTATGGAATCAGTCGTTGGTTGATGACGCCATACAGAAATCCCGAAACTGCTGAAGAAATTGCGTTTAACAGACTGTTTACGAAAGAAAGAGTCATCATCGAAAGGTGCTTTGGCCAACTGAAGAGAAGGTTTCCAGTTTTGCAATATATGGTTAGTGTAAAACTAGACAGAGTTGCATCTGTTATCATTAGTAGTGCGGTACTTCATAATGTATCAAAGTATTTAAATGATCCACTTCCTGTCGATGAAGAAGATGCCACGAATGATGAACAAGAAGAGGATTAAAATTTAGAAAATGAAGATGAAAATGTTAGGAGAAGTGGACTGCAAAGAAGAGAAGAAATAAAAAAAATAATTTACCAACTACAAATTTAATTATTATAATATATAAACATAAAATTATTCAAAAACTATTGAAACAAATAAATATACAACAGTATGTGTAGCTGAAAATATATATTATGTTTCATAATTTATAATAGTGCATATATTTTATTTAAATCTAAACTGTACGTTGAAGTTTCGGATCTTGGCTTTCGGGACCTTGGCTTACAGGATCTTGGCCTTGGGGATCTTGGGTTTCGGGTACACTTTGACGTAGCTTGTTCAATAAAAGTTTTTCTCGCTCGATCTGCATGCGTGTAAGTTTTAATTGTTCAAGAAGAACTAATCTTTGTAGCTCCACTGTGGTTAATGTTGCAATGTCTTCTGTTTCTTCCACTTGCAGCTTATTTTTTTTTGGTTTTGATGGTGTGATGCAAGGAGGTGGTGGCGGAGGTCTGACTGAAATATGCCTTGTTTCCGTTGTTTTTTGCATTTCTGCAACCTTTTCCAATGGCTTCAATCCCGTTGTCGCCGCTCCAGGAATTTTGTGCCATGTTGGATTTTTGCCATCTTTATTTATAATATCCAACAATTTTTTTTCCCAATCTTTCAAAATAATTTTTTTATTTCCAGTTCATACCTGTTTTTATCTTTAATTCGTTTTTCATATTTTGATTTTTTTTTTTAATTGTTTTATATTAATACTTTTTCCATAAATGTTTGGTATGATTCTTGCATTTTAATCAAGAAATCTTCCTTCTTTTTTCTAATTAATGGCAACTGCGATTTATCAAATAATACATTGTGATTAGATAAAGCCTCTATGAAGCGCAAATTGCCACTTTGTTCTTCATTGACGTCGGAGTCATGAGATTCACTACTACTTATCGTACTCGTCACTCATTTTTAACAAATAATCAAATAATTTCACAAACGTGCGTTTGCTGATGATTGTAATAACGAACTGAAATGAAAAATATGTTGACAAAAATATTCAATACGGCCTGAGAGTTGAAATAGGATGTTTAAAAAAAATCACAATAATTGATAAGAACAACAGATGTGTTTGCTGCTGTGAGTCTAAACTTATTTTGTTAAGTATAAGCTTATAAGTATAAGCAAAATCTTATTCACACATTTATAGCTGAATATAATAAGATTGTTCTTGTGCTGGAACTTAATTCTTAAAGCAAACACTTATTTTTTATTCACACTACCCTAATATACAATAATCTAGATAAAAGTAAACCTTTGATAATAACTTTTTTAGATTTAGCCAAAGCATTTGATACGGTTGACCATGATATATTGTTGAGGAAACTTCATTTTTTGGGTATCAGGGGCTATTTCCTACATTTATTGTCAAACTATCTGGATAATAGAAATCAAAGAGTAAGATTGGGTGATACATTGAGTGGAATCAGAAGGGTTGCTATTGGTGTTCCCCAGGGAACGATTCTTGGACCGCTATTGTTTGTATTGTATGTGAATGATCTTTTGGAGATGCTGCCTAAAGATTCTGTCATATCATATGCTGATGACACGGCAGCTATTTCTACTGATGTTACTTGGTCAGGGGCTGCCGCGAAAATGAACGCCCAGCTTGATAGAATTGCGGTTTGGTTATCTTTGAACAGGTTGACACTCAATGTAGATAAGAGTGTCTTCATGACTTTTGGTAATTATTGTGATGGTGTACCCAGAATGAATAAAGGTTAATGATAGAATACTCAAGAGGGTCGAAGAGTGTAGATATCTTGGAATAATTTTTGATTATAATGTTAAGTGGAATAGGCATATTGAATACTTGCTAAAAAAGACCAAGTACCTACTATTTGTGTTTTATAAACTCTCCAAAGTCATGAGTGCAGACTTGCTTGTGACTATTTATTATGCATTTTTTCATAGTGTTGCTACGTATAGCGTGGGGAGGTGCATATGAAAATAATCGTAGATCATTACAAATTTTTCGAAACAAATTATTGCGATTCATAAATAAGAACACATCTAATGCGAGTAGTCCCCTTAATATTAAACAAGTGTACCTAATTGAAGCGTTATTGTTCCACTACAATACACTCTCAAATAAATATATGTCCTCAAGTATTACCAGGAACAAAACCATACCAATACCAAAAAACTCAAAGAGAGTTAGTGATAAAAATGGTCTAGTACAGCCTATAAAACTTTTTAATTTATTACCCAATGAACTAAAAATTCTGCGCAAAGGAAAAAAAATCCTGAAAAACATATTTATTTCATACTGTACCGTAAAGTATCATTAACCGGACCAAAACCAGGCCGGTAAATGACACTTTACATCATCAGAGACTGTAAAAAAAATTTACTTGACTACTCCAAAAATGACATTTTGCATCATCAAAGACTGTGAAATTGCATTGGTAACACGGTTTGGCTGGCGCCAAACACGATATTTTCGTTCAATGTCTTATCTACACGGAAGATTTTGCGCCATTCGCAGAAAGCCTCAAACTCCTTTTGATACCTTTCCGCCGATTTGACAGGAATAAGTTTTCCTGTCGCTTCGCAGCTTTCACATAACACCTTAGGTGTTATGTGGCAGCTTTTATGCAAAATTTGGTCCATTTTGCAACTTGTTCACTTAACATAAACGGTTGGTAAGGTATATCAGATAGGACAAACATAAGTTGTTACATGGTCTGGCTGGCGCCATCTCATGGTACGAATGTGAGGTGGACTGCCACCCTAAGTGTGTGGTTTAAGAAGAAAGCACTTTAAACCGATTAAAAATAGTTATTACAGTATGAAACAAAACAATGTACGATACACAGCCGTTAAATGTCATTAAACTACGCTTCTAGATATTCCAGACTCGGCTCCTTCGTCGCCTCGTCCATAAACATCTTGACTCGTAATTTAAAAAGTCATTTACCGCCTTAGTAACGTGAATAACTATGAGTTCATGGTTACTAACCACTTAGATTAAAATCTGATTATAGTATTGAACATTTACTTAGACTGATTAATTGTATTTTCACTGTAGCAATGTTTACATCGACGTTGTGAGATTTTTACTCATTCTTATGTTCAAAGATACTTTTTAGTTTATATTCATACTTTGTAGTTTATAGTCTAGCTAACCAGTCCATGTGCAGGGATAATATCCCTCTATGGTATGCATTCACTTGTATATATACTGGAAATAAATAAAGCCTCTATTGGAGTTGTTTATGTGCTCAATCGATAGGTCTACGTATTTTGAACGTCATCCCGTATATAACTCAAATATGCCCAAAAGGGTGTTTCATAAATCAGTGATTCAACTAGATATAAGAAAATTTTCAGGAAGTACATTAATTTTGCCTTACTTTCGAATAGTGCTAGAATCAAAAAATTCACAGAAAAGTTTTTTTTTCAATCCTTTTTTTAACGTGACAAGAAGGCACTAAACAATGTTTTGGAAAAAATCGCCAGGGCACGTACCTGAACTGACAAACGAATTGAAGTTTTTAGATGCACCATTACTTCTTCGATAACTGATGGAGAACCCAAGTTGTATCAAATTTTGGGATGTTGCTCCACTTTTGCTCAGTATTGTAGTTTGATATTTTTCCGATGAGCATTTTAGGAATTTTTTTGATTTAAGAATATTTGAGTTTCGAGATGATACTTTTTTCAACACGGCATGGAATTCGATAAAATAAGCCTTTTTTTCAAATAAACTTGGGTCCAAAAATATTCAGTTTCCGATATACAGACTGTCAACGGATAGGCGGGTTTACAAGAGCACAAATGGATGCAAAATTTCATTTCTCGGAAAAAAGTAATTCTTGATAAAAAAAAATACGATTCACGAAGAGAAAAAACTACCTTTATTTCTATTTTTAAGCAAAATTTCAATTCAATTTGTTTTGGGACATCATTACAGGTGGAAATACATACAGCATTGATGACTTCATTTTTAATACAAGTGTATCAAAAAGTTTCGAAGAATTATTTTTGTGTTATCAAAAATATTTGTTTTGAAAAAAAGATTCCTGTATTTCATTTCTCGGGAAAAACTCATTCTTGATAAAAAAAAATGCTTGTTAAAAAAATACGATTCACGAATAGAAAGTTTTGATTTTTCATACAGGGTTCGCAAAAACTTCAAAAACCAGAATTTTGTCCAAGAGTAATTAACTACCTTTATTTCTATTATCAAGCAAAATTCCAATTCAATTTGTTTTTGGACAGCATTAGAGGTGGAAATACATACAGCATTGATGACTTTATTGTTAATACGAGAGTATCAAAAAGTTTCAAAGAATTATTTTCGTGTTATCAAAAATATTTGTTTTGAAAAAGAGATTCCGTGTTTACCCAAAAGGTGGTAGGAATGCATTTGGAAATTTAAAATGAGAATCTACAGATTTAAAGTGTAGATGTTAACCAAAGATTCGAAAAACCAAAAAGATTCAAGATTTATTTCAAATCATGGATTTCATTACTTACAAACGTTATTCTGAATAACTTTTCTAAATGCCATTTAGCTCAAAAATAAAAATAAAGGTAGTTTACTCTTCATCAAAATAAAGGTAGTTTTATTCATTTGTGCTCTTGTAAACCTTATCCGTGGACAGTCGTAGTTCAAAACATTCATTTGAACATTTTTTTGGTATTACCTTGAATAGAGTTTCTAATGGGGTGACAAATTACAATGAAAAATCCTGTTTTTACTTGAATATTAGGTAGGTATTATAATTATTATAGGTATTTGATATTCTTTCAGATTCAAAGACAATTGGCAATCACCAGGAGAAATTATTGTTACTTCGTACATAGAATACCTATACAGGATACAGGAAGAGACAATGATCATTTTGTCGAAAAAATAAAACGTGACGACACATTTTGGCAACAGAACATGTTACCAAAACTAAAAATGTTTTGCGTCAACTGTGATACTGTAAAGCGTCAGAAATAATTTTGAATAGAAGATTATATATGAATATTTGAAAAAACTGTATATCTTATGATTCACAAAACCATGCCATAAAGTTAATTCCATAGACGTATATTGGTTATAAGTCTATGGTTAATTCAGATTCAATCGACTTTTTGATTCACCCTTTCCGAATATGAACCACTGATATTGGATCAGAATCAGTATTTCTACCCCCTGGCTGAATATAACTCATTCTGTAAAAATATTTGACAAGCCTAAAAATGTCATATAGGCATGGATTTCTCTCGTTCTATACCTTGAGTTTTATCGGCACTAGGTAGCTAGCAGGTACTTGATAAAAATAAATTGTATGCTCACTCGCACCACAGCTTATGGAGCAAACTCGCACTCACACTAAGATTCACACCTCCTCTATACAAATACACCGGCGAATAAAACCGAGCAAAGAAGCCAAGAGATAAAGTCCGTACTACATGTGCCTGAGATATTTCAACAAGCTACCAAATGACATAAAGACTTTATCCTCTCTAAAATCCTTCAAGTGTGTAGTTAAAAACTTAATTATAGAATTAGAGCCATATACGGTAAATGATTATTTGGATATGAAAAACTGATTGTGTGTTTTTTTTTTTTTTTTCATTCACGCTATTTCTTTTTGTTTGTATATTTCTTATTCTGTATGAAATGTATATGATGATCAGAAATAAAGATTATTATTATTATTATTATTATTATTATTATCGTTCCAGCGTATTTTATGACAATGAAGTGATGAAATACAGGGTGTTTACGGTCTTGTGATTTTTTCTTTAATGTTTTTTTCTACACGTTAAAAGAATATGATTAACGCTAAAACGCCTTAGCAAAAGTTGAATAATAAGAGAGATAATGAATTTTTTGTACGATTTTATTTTCAAAAATGATGACACTAAATTGCAAAATTACTGCTTTAAAGCAGTTGTTCAAAGTTATCGCCCTGTTGTTGAACGCAAAGTCTCGCTCGACGTATCCATGAATTATTATTATTATTATTATAATTATTATTATTATTATTATTATTATTATTCGACTTTTGCTAAGGCGTTTTAGCGTTAATCATATTCTTTCAACGTGTAGAAAAGAACATTAAAGAAAAAATCACAAGACCGTAAACACCCTGTAGACTAGGAAAAATAACAGGGTTGCAAACAAATCCCAAAAATCAAAAAATTTGATTTTTCTAGATAAGTCGAGATTTTTGTATGCTCATTTTTCCCTCATGGCAATAACGAATATAACGATATTTGAAATAACGTGTTTTCATTATTTTTCTCTATTCACCTAAAAATATTTGTAGACTTACAGTTAGTAAATATTCTCGGAATCTTGAAAAAAAACTTGAACATTTTCGGCAGCGTGCCGCGGTTTTGCTGTTGGAACAAGAAGATTCCTTAGCTTGTGTAATGTGCGGTTGTGAATTGGATACCTATCTCACCGCACCCATGATACTACGACTGACAAGATAAGCTCACACATCTTTCCCGGTGACCGCCCATTAAAAATGCATAGGGTATTCGGTGCCCATTGCTAGGTTATGTTTTCAACACTTATTTTCCCAATACCTTTCCTATGCATGGTGACCCAAATGGTGACCATGCGTGAATCGGTTTCAATTTCGTCCAGCTAGTGGGCTCATCTTGTGTGTTTTAGTATCATGTCTCTCATCGAACCTATGTACACACTCATAATTATAATCCTTCTTTTTCGAATTTCCTTATGAGTTATAATTTTATACAGCGACTTATTGTACAGCAATTTATAATTTGGTTCAAATGATTGAAAAAATCAGTTTTATTAAAATCGTCGCAATCCTGAAAAATGATAATAATATAAATTATAATGCGTATATTTACCTATAATTAACAGACGAATATCATCGTCATATTATTATCAAATCGTGGAAAATATAAATATGTAAAAATATTCTTTTTTCATTCCCATATCTTCAATAGGCAGATACTTCAGTAGTTTGAATAAAGAAGAGTCAGTTACCTAGAACCTTTGATTTGTAGGCCTGAATATAAATAGGTAACTGTCATATCTGAAGCTGAAGTGCTGAAGTCGTTTCCATTGTAAAGTAATTTGAAAACTTGAAGTAAATAATGTTCTAAGTGCCAAAAAATCGTTTTTTTATTTAATAAATGTAAAATGTTCTAGATGTTATAACCAACAATACCAACATCGATACACAATGGCAAGGTGTTTCACGTCCATACCCAGGTCGTTAAACATTTTTTCAAAATTTCAATTCGCAATATCCAAGTTTTATTGAATGGGAAATACAGGATATTTGATGTATTTGTGTTGAAGAGGCTAAAAATAGCTATCCATTAATATACAAGGAGTTCCAGTAAGGGTGGCCACCGGCCATTTCCCGGAAACTATTCATCAGAGGTTTGCGAAGCGAATAAGCGTTTTGTAGTGCAAAAAATGCTCTTTCATATGAATTCGTTGAAAAATCGGTCAACAAAACGAGGGAAATCTCCGTTTGTTCAAAAGAAAAATTGAACTTTCCCCACCGGTTTATTCCGATAGAAAAAAAAATGTTTTAGATAAGTGTAGGTGCAGTAAATATGAAAATGATATCATCGACATATTTTCATTGGGAAAAATTCTATAAAAATCCTTTTTGTCCACTTGGTGTCGGTTATTACGCCCCCTAGCGACCATTTCAATAATATTTTCTAGGTTTTTCTCTTGGCCGTTCAAGTAATAAAATTTTGTGCCGCAAGCCTCTACGATGATTAGTTTCCGGGATATGACCCTTACTGGAACACCCTGTACAGTGTTTCCACGAACAACCCTTGAACAGTGGAAGGAGTGATTCCACATAAGAAAACGTGTTTTTTTCATATGAAATGCTTTGTTTCGGAAATACCGGGTGTTGAAATTGAAACTTATTTTCGACTTTTTCAAATAAAATTTTAAGAAATAAAATGTTCGCACAAAATTTTGTAAGTGGTGGTTTTCTGCGGGAGAAATCATAATCTGGTATTAATTTTTACGTAGGGGTTCGAGGGCGCTACGTGCGTACGAGTGAGATAATTAGCTTGGTTCGCGGGTCGGTTACGAACCAGTTCCGAACCAATTCAGAACTGATTTACAAGCGTAGTTGATAAAATATCCAAAACTGCGCATGCAAAACAGTTCGGAATTGGTTCGAAACTGGTTCGTAACCGACCCCCGAAAAAAGCTAATAATAACGTATTATTATCTCACTCAATTTGCCCTTACATTTTTGAAAGCATACCCTCGAGCAATCCTTATTTTTTTTATGAATAAAACTTATTCCTAAACCTTTTTTGAGTGAAAAAGGTAAGCTTTCTCAATAAAGCTAAATGCAGACATTTTCGAGAAGTCTACCTGCATCGTTGCAGGTTAAAACCCCATAAGCGCTATACAGACATAAGTGACATACATGGTGTTTCCTAGACATTGGTGAAAAATTCGTGGGGTGATTCCTGAGGCATTTGAAAAAAGTTTCTATAAACACGAAACAAAATATGCTTTCCTCGGCCGCTTGCATTCATACAAAAATCATGAAATTTGATAGTTCGCATAAACTTTTATTGCTGAATCAAAATTTGAGCTCAAAATCTCAAAATTTTAATCAGGGGTGTACCATACTGGAGGTAATGGTTAAAACAATCCCATTTTTCACATTTAGATTTTAGAATATGATACCTGATACCTGAAGGTTTTTTAAGTGAAAAAGGTACTGTTAGTTAAAATCGATAAAGCTAGAAATTTTCGAAAAAATCGCATTTTTTACATTGATGCATCGGCACATTAAACACGGGTCTTCCTCAATATTTTCACACTGAAATATTGAAATTTGGTACCTACATAATCTTATGACGCGAAATTGAATTCCGAGCTTACAATTTCAATTTTTTTTATCAGAGGCGTATCATAAAAAACAACCAAATCTTTTTGTAGCTTCTTTAGAAAGCATTTCACGACAAATGTTTATGGGAACTTTTTTCCATGAAAATACCTCAGGAATCACTCCGAATCTTTTACCAATGTTTAGGAAACACCCTGTGTACAGTGTGTCCCGGAATCGATGCATGAATAGGTGAAAAAGAAAAGAAAACATTTTGAATTGAAATTTCATTTTCTCGGGTTGAGCCCTCGTTTTGATTGTGTCATAAGTTTAGTTTCAAAAAATCAAGTACATGCATACCAATAAAGTTGTTTAGAATGAAAAACTGAGTGAGAATGCAAAAAGCCCTCCGCCTAGTTTGATATTTTGTATTTTTCCATTCCACGTTTTCAGAATACCTAGCATGGAAATAAATCTTGATATTTTAAACGTTCGTTTGTGTTTTTTCAAAATACTGTTTCATTTTGCAGAATTGTGTAATTCATCGTTCAAAAGAACTTTCTAATGAACATTTCTAATATCCTCTATAAATAACATAGTCGACGGAAGATTTTGAAATTTTGCATTCTCACTCAGTTTTTCATTCTGAACAACTTTGTTCAATAACATTTTGTAGTATCTCCCATAAAAAAAGCACTTTACCAGTGAGAAAAATAGCTTCTAGGTTAATTCCCAAGGCATATTTGAATTTTCGAAACTAAACTTGACACACATTTAGTCGGGTACGCATATGAGCACGAACGCGAATAAGGCAGCCCGAGGCCACATGAGCATACGTATGTAGACGTCCCAACGAGGCACGCAAATCTATTGTAATCAATCCTCCTCGATCCGAGGCAAATGGTTCGTCCTCGGGATGCCTCATTCGCGTCCGTGCATACTACACTTTAGCGGGCAAATTCTATCCAATCAGGGCTGAACTCTAGAAGATGAAATTTCAATTCATTTTTTTTGTCTTCTTCACCTATTCGTGCATCGATCCGGGGACATACTGTAGATGAAAAAAAAGCATTTTTGGACTTACATACTATCGGGCATATTATGTTCATATAAAAAAAATAATGTTTTCTTATGTAGACACTGTTCGGTTCTCTACAGTTTATAACCGGACATACTCCGCCTGGCATAAGCAGGTGAAAAAAGCTCAAGAAGTCATCAAGACTTTTTCTATGCAGAAAGTCATTTTTCTCCTTTGAGAATTTATATATTTCCTTTGTTAGCCTTGATAAATATAATACAGTCGACTCACAAAATCAGGAGGTTTCTTTCACTGAAGGAAGCTGCCACAGCCAAGGCGAAGGAAACGCAACAGAAACCTTTCATTGTTTAAGAGTTGTTCGTGGACACACTGTATAAATGTCCTAAACCTGAATCTAATCAACGCAGTGACATAGAAAACGCAACACACATTTATGTTTCATAAGAGTCAATGTTGACAATTGACATGCTCTGATGCAAAGTTTAATATCTTCCATGAAAAAGAACATATCATGTCAACTGAAAGGGTTAAAATGTTCAGAATGAATGGAGCTACAATAATGGACAATTTGCACATTTTTTGGAAATATGAAAAATATATGTAAGGATTAGTGATTACTGATGCCAATGATGTTCGAAAAACCAACCTACGACCTCTATTAATGTGGTAATCACCGATTGAAGAGCGCCAATCAACATTCACTACGTGACAGAATACATTATCTCTCTCCGTCTGGCGTATTGAATTGAGTTGACTCTCTCTCGAGAGAGAGGGTAATATGGCCCCTCCCCGTTTTCGATCATACAGTGAAATTTGCGTTTTCTTTTTTATTTATTTACTTAGTATATTGTTGGGTGTTTTGGAAAAAAAATCGCTGATGACTTTCTAATATTGTCTAGAATACGTATATAAAATTTCAAGTCATTTGAAAATGTATGCTAATTGTCCATTTATTTGGCACGAAAAAAGTCAATTTTTTATCTGTATACTCCACAGTGTTTCAAAATCTTTGAGCCAAACTTGTAATTCAATATGCGTTGGGTGAAATGTCCTGGAACTAAAAAACATTCTGTGAAGTAAACAGATAAAAAATTGACTTTTTTCGTTCCAAATTATTGTAGCTGCATACATTCTGAACATTTTAATATTTGAGTTGACATAGATATGATACCCGATATGATAGCTTCTTTTACAAGGAAGATATTAAACTTTGCATAAGCGCATGTTAACATTGACTCTTATGAAAGATAAATCGGTGTTACGTTTTCTATGTCACTGAGTATAGTAATTAGTTTATTTAATTAGAAGCAGGTATATCGAGCGATAGTTTTAACTTATAATATGGCAAAAAACTGGCGCTCCGTCCTATTATAAGGGGAACAATATCATTGACTTTCCAAATCAACATTACTACCGTGTAGAATGAAGTGATCCCGTGACAAGCTCGAAGCTTCTTCGTTTAAAGGGTCTTAAACCGGATGACGGCTTTTAGTAAATAATTTAAAAAACTTGTCACGATCGTTGAATTAGATTTGGTTCAGAAACTTGAGCTTCTTTGCTCTATTTAATGAATAGAAACTTGGTATTTGGTAATTCAAGGCTTTTGGACTACAAAATTTGATAACATGAAGTTTTTCAAACGAATGAGGCCCTACTCTTCTTACCTTGCCATGACGCAAAATTTTCGAGAAAAATGTATTTGGAAATTTCATTACAAAAAGAATTTTTTGAAAATTATTTTGTGTACATTTCTAGCAGGTTTTTTGGGCGAGTGAATCTTGTCTCTCCATAAGAAACCAGAAAACATAAAATTGCCGTAGAAAAATATACTTAGGTTAAAATTTAAAAATTGAATGTCAATCAAATGGCCAACAAATCGAAAAATGAAAAAATATGCGGGGTGTTCCATTTGAAACTCCGGTTTTGCTGTCGGTGCAGCACTTTTCCAACACTCTGTATAACTCGAGGTATAACTAAAACTCAAAGGACTTATTGAAAAAATTGTTTAAAACCAAACCAGGACTCTTTTGTAAAAATATTTTTGTTTAAGTCGGTATAGTTTGTTAAAAAATGTATGAAGCCCTACTAAAATGCAATGGTCCGACCCGTATAGCATGAATAACCAGAATAACCCTGTATATTGACAATACAAATATATGCAAAACAAGATTATACCTAAATCAAGATAAAATTTCAAGTCTCAAGTAAATTAAAGTCAGAATTAAAGCGGAAATCCGCTGAAATCTATTCGTATAGCTTTTTGAAGTTGATAGATGAGAAAAATTCACGTATATTTATGGATAGTCCGCAAAATGATCACCCCTATTTCTAAATCCAAACAATTTTAGATGTATTTAGTTTTTAGTAAATAGTGCATATCTATATCTACACCATCCATGTTTCATAAACTTTGAAATATTTTTTACTATCAGATACTAGTCAATATCATTCACTTCACAACTGCTCGAATTTGTAAACCAATACATATTTGTTTGAAATCGCAAGTTTGGTACTTATTCCTTATTCTACATCAGCTTAGAATATATTCTTGTTTGTGCATATTGGTTTAGTATGGGCTCTTATCTTCACACTACACTAGATAAAATAAAACTACTGCACCAAGGGATATTGTATTTTTGTCCACCTAAATTTCAAAAAATTACCCGGTACATACTTACTTATTATAGTGGGAATATTGTTTTAGATAAAAACATTTTTACAGCTTTGTTCTTTTATCTTCAATATGTTACGTGTTACGTCGTGTGTCACGTACACATATAGACTTTTTTTTAAGGATTCAAACACAGAAATGTTCCCAAATGATTACACCTTATCTGATGCGAGACTAAAATAAAGGCATGATAATGTGATGCTTACAACGCGAAGTCTATTCACACTCTCTCAGTGAGGACCTGGTTAAGAAGGACTAAGGACTCTAAATGCATAAATCACACGAGTCAACTTAGGAGACACCCATCCATGCAATGTACACTTTGACTACTTACAGCCTCCTATCAATGTGCTCACCCCCCGGGGTTACCCAGACAAAAAAAATTCCTGCCTGTGAATTATGTTGTTAGTGTTATAGAATAGGAAAAATTAAATTCATTTTTACAAGAATTGACAAAAATATTATTTCTGGAGAATTTGTTATGGTGCCACTGGTGCCAGTCATGTGCAATTGGTCAAGTGAACAGATAAATCAACACACAAAACAAGAATTCATTTCTATATGTTCGTACATTTGCATATTAAAATAGCGAAAACGAATTCATTAAGAGATCCTTGGTATAATCAAAACTACTACAGTGGCAAATCAAGACAAATCTAGTTAAAATCCACTTTTGTTATGAATAAACCGAAACTAAAAAATAACAAATCAATATAACAGGAAAACCATGGATCAAACTCACATTGGTATAACTTTTTAGGCACTAGTATTATTATCCAGAGGCTAATAGTCTATCTTCTATTTTTACTCAGAGAAGTCCCGATTCCATTCACAATCAATACTAATACTGCACAAGTGGACAAGAACAACCCCAATTCCAATTCTGAACTCAAAACTCAAGCAAGACTTGATCCGCATTCCGCAGACCGCCGATCTGTGGTGATCCGTCGATCCGTGATTCCGTGAACTGTCAAACCAGACAGAAATGTAAGGTTTACTTTCAATTTGTTTTCGAATTGGAACTGTCAAATTTTCGCTTGGCGAACAAGAATCATATGCTACGAATGCTACGATCTACATTGCATTTGTGTTCAAAGTCACGCTTACCACAAATTCATTATAGATGGTACCGTATGATTCCCGTTTGCAACGCGGAAATTTGACAGTTCCACTTCGAAATGAAATTCAATGTAAACCAGGCAAAACTAAAATGTAGACTGGATGACTGGAAGCGTGATTTCTAAACATCATGGACTTGTGAATGAGGTTGACGCTATTGGCCCAAGAAAGGGTCAAGGGTCACGTGTGCAACGTGTTTACTCGATCAGCTGTTAGGCTCCGGCGTATATTCAATATTCATCTATGGTATTTTGATTATTTTGGATTTTTTATACGGACTTAACAACTTTACCTATCTATTTGCGTTTTGAGTTGAATTCAGAAAATATCAAATCCTAATTTATTAATCTGTGTGATTTTATTTTGCAAGTTTCGCAGGAGATTATTTGTGTTGTGTTATCTTCTATACCTATATGTTTTGTGCGATTTTCAGTTTATAGCCCTGTAAAGTTGTCGTCGGCTTAGGGATCGGCAAAAAAAAATCCAAACAGAATGATATTTTCAGGGATGCTTGTGGACTGCATCCTGAGCATCCAATCAAAAAATCTGACTCGATAAGTCCTGGTACGTTTTGCGCTGAAGAGATGGTTTTCTAAACATTTTTTTTAAAGCAAAATGACCTGAATAAAAGCTATAAAGGATCAAAAACTAAACATGTTAACCTCATAAATTTTTTTGACAGCTGTAACATTTGATGAATTACAGCGCAACAAATAACAAAATTCCACTGGCAACAGGGGATATGGTTTCAACAATATTTTTCTAGGGATCATGAAAAAAGTTATGAAGAAAAGTTGTTCAGCCTTTGCTTCTCTGAAACTTGCATCCAGGATCTATTTGCAAAAAAATGTTTTTAAAATTAAAACCACTCCTCGGCTTATATTTGTCATTTGATGCGCTGTAACTCGTTTGGTATTAAAGCTATCATAAAATGTTATGAGGCAAAGTTGTTTATTAGTTCTGGGTCTTTTATAACTTTTATTTAGGTCATTTTGCTCTAAAAAAAGGTTTAGGAAACCAGTGAAACCACCTCTTCAGCGCAAAACGACGTACCAGGACTTCGAGTCAGATTTTTTGGTTGGATGCTCAAGAGGGAGTCCACAAGCACTCCTGAAAATATCATTCTGTTTGGGATTATTTTTTCAAAAATCCGACATCTTTACTGGGCTATGGAGTATTTGGAACATATTGGACATTGTATTGGTTTCTGTTATCATGACAACAATGAATATTTTTCTCATCAAGAATACCTAGTTGTATTTTTCATTGAAGCAAATATGTATTTTTACAGAGAATTACTTTTTGCCGAAAAATGATATTTTTGGTGCATTTGCTCTCTTGGGGTAGACCATCGCTGGACATACCTATTTTATTATAAGGCTGCGCCGAAAAAAAGGGGAAAGCAACTCTCATTGAAATAAATTGCCTATGTTCAAATTATTTATAACAGACTAAGAGCTGCAATAATGTTGTTTTTGCGCAACTATAAAAGCACAGAATATTATTAATTTAGTAGGTAAGATAAGGAAATATAGGAATATTGAAATACCTTCTGGATAAATTTCTGAACGAATATGTGATAAATCGCTATCTGTTTCATTTAAAAGCATTTTTGTTTAATTTTTTTTCATCAGGCAGGTGTTGATACTATGAAAACAACGTATAGGTACCCTTTGCAGAGCACTTGGTGGTTGAACCTCGGTTGAACTTATGAATTTTGTTTCAAGAAAAAATGTATTTTTTCTTAGAAGCTTCTGAACTAACCTACATAATATTCTCCCCATGTCATTTCAAGAATCTTTTTCCTCCAATGTCGGATCGTTTATTCTAGTTTTTTATTGAGAGTTGCGGACTCCATGGAACTGATCGAAAACCGACATAATATCTTTGAATTTTCAACAGTGTACCTATGTCAAAAATAAGCGGACCCACATTCTACATCAAGAATCTACACATTTAAGGATCAGCATCTTATTCTAAAACACTCTGCTTATGATATATTTCGTCATTTTCGTAATACAAGATTAAGAATGGCTTTATTGAAATGTTTCCTGTTTCAAATAACGCGGTTATTTTCCTAAGGCGGAGTCATGCCATGTTGCAGCCAATTGGCGGCCTTTCATTCACAAGTCCATGACACAGAATAATTGTTTATTATTCTGTGTCCATGATGCTTAGAAACAGTGTTGCCAACCGTACTATAATTATAGTATCTGTACTAAAATTGGGTCTCCTTGTACTATGTACTTACAAAAGTGATATAGTACGCATATTGTACTATTATCCTCAAAAGTTCAACCATTTGTAACCAATTCATCCTTAACCTTGCGATAGATGGATCGCCAGAAAAAGAATAATTAAAAATATTTAGGCCCGTATTCTCCGATTCTACAGATAAACGCATTCAACTAAACGCGTTCAAATAGTTAAACGTCCTCGACTTTTTCTTGGTATGCACCGTGCTAATTTTCGCAACGTTTAGTTAAACCTAGAGAAAGGTCGGCAACGTTGGAAATTTGGGAACATTTTGGTGGTATTCAAGTTGATTGGAGACCATATGATGTTGACAGTTGACAATGTTGACATTAATGCCTGGTTTACATTCAATTTCACTTCGAAGTGCAAGTGATAAATTTCCCTTTGCCAAACGAAAATCATATGCTACCATCTACATTGTTTTGGCGTGAGCGTGACTTTGAACACATATTCGATGTAGATGGTAGCATATGATTCCCGTTTGGCTAGCGGAAATCTGTCACTTTCTCTTCGAGGTAAAATTGAATATAAACTTCACATAATGCATGGTATATTTGAAATAATTTGAATATTTTTTGATAAATAACTATTGTTTTAATACATGGACGTAATTATGCTTAATCTTGATCTTGATGCAGAAAGGAACAAAACAAAAAATCATCAGAAATGAGATTTTTATTCAGGATGATTAAAAAATATCCATATTTGATAATGATCATGCAGAAGTGAACTTGATTTGCTTTTTTACGAAGAAACTATGCATTTAGCCCCAAAATATTTAATAACGCAGTGAGATGGTATGAATAAATGTGTTCAAAGAGGTTTGTTCATAAGCATTATGCAATGATTGCATAGTGTACCTACTTCCCATTGATTAATGATTAATCAATGCCTACTTCCTACTCGACTTCGTGAAAAAATGTCGAGAAAAATGTACTATAATTTATCTTCAATGTACTATATTTATTCAAGTAATTGTACTATTGAACTTCACACAAAGTTGGCAACACTGCTTAGGCCCGTATTCTCCGATTCTACAGATAAACGCATTCAACTAAACGCGTTCAAATAGTTAAACGTCCTCGACTTTTTCTTGGTATGCACCGTGCTAATTTTCGCAACGTTTAGTTAAACCTAGAGAAAGGTCGGCAACGTTGGAAATTTGGGAACATTTTGGTGGTATTCAAGTTGATTGGAGACCATATTATGATGTTGACAGTTGACATTAATGCCTGGTTTACATTCAATCTCACTTCGAAGTGCAGGTGATAAATTTCCCTTTGCCAAACAAAAATCATATGCTACCATCTACATTGTTTTGGCGTGAGCGTGACTTTGAACACATATTCGATGTAGATGGTACCATATGATTCCCGTTTGGCTAGCGGAAATCTGTCACTTTCCCTTCGAGGTAAAATTGAATATAAACTTCACATAATGCATGGTATATTTGAAATAATTTGAATATTTTTTGATAAATAACTATTGTTTTAATACATGGACGTAATTACCTATGCTTAATCTTGATCTTGATGCAGAAACGAACAAAACGAAAAATCATCAGAAATGAGATTTTTATTCAGGATGATTAAAAAATATCCATATTTGATAATGATCATGCAGAAGAGACCCACACGAAAATCTCAAAGGCATTCATAAGGTTGAAGATTATTTTCTTATTATTATATTGAATTATTTCCGCCATATAAAGTTTAAACCTATAGTTTTTTCCAAGTTTAATATTTGTGTCTGGGTCAATTGTGTTTAGGTACGCTGTACGCATAGAATTATAATTTTTTTTTATGATACGCGATTTTGGCTTGATTTTTCTTTTCTCCTCAGCACCACCTCACCTATAGAACCAATAATTTTAGTGCTATTGATAAAATGACAATATCTACGGGAAAAGGACAGGAAGCTAATTAATTTAAATTAAAATTACGTGGTGAATAATTATTTTACGGACATCCCAAAACGTGATATTATTTGAATAAAACCATTTTGTACTTTGATTATTTTATCAATTATTACAAATGGCAATTTGATTTATCTTGAAACCACACTATGGCATTGCTGACTTTGTAGATAACACAAAAAAAATGAAATCTGAAAAATGACATAACGTTCATTGAATTATTAAAATGGTATTAGAGTATTTTTTATTTTTATGTAAATACATGCAAAAACTATTATTATATCGGCTTCAAGAAGTAAATTCGTCTCCAGACTCCTCCTAGTAAAAAATAAAATAAACACACTCACAGTGGGATGAAAAACAATTAGGTATCAGCATCTAATATCCATTATATATAATAAATAATATGTTCGGTGGTATTAGTTTATATTATGTCATGATATATTTTTTCAAGACGCACGCATCTTCCGCCACAATTGAAGCCGTTTAAATCCTTAAACGCTCCAAATCGGGCGTTTAACTTTGAAGGCGTTTAACCGACTTGAACGTGTCTAATTTCGCCGGTGCATACGAAATCTTGTAGTTAAACGCCGTCAAATCTTAAACGAGCTTAAGTACGAACGGAGAATACGGGCCTTAGAAATCACGCTGACTGGAACCGGAGTCATTGAACTCGATACTACCGTACCTGGAAGGAACCCGTCCGTGCTGTTTACATCGAGTTGACTGAAGACAAATTATCGAGAAGAAAGAGATAGACAGAAAGGGGTGTCTATCTTTGTCATATCTGTTGACATATACAGGGTGTTACGGTAATCATGTTACAAACTTTTAGGGTAGATGGAACACATCAAAATAAAAAGAAAAGTTCATATGAACATGGGTCCGGAAGCGCTTCCTCAGGGAGCTAGAGAACTTCGAAAATGACCTTCAAAAACTACTCGTTTTATAGCTTCGGTACTACTGTAGACTGTAGCTATCGTCACCAATTATTTTGGGACATGAAATCTAGTTGGTAGGTTCATCAATTTGATGATGTTGTCACCTTTTACCAGGGGGGTATTTTGGTGAAGAAGGAATAAGCGTTTCCGGACCCATGTTCATATGAACTTTTTTTCTTATTTTCGATTGTCTTATCTACCCTAGAAGTTTGTAACATGATCACCGGAATACCCTATTTATGTCAACCTAACCTTGTAGCTTTCTCTGATTCTCTGTAGGTTCAAAATAATTTCATTGTTTTGAATGTGTTTTCTTCATTGAGCTTTATTGGACTCTGTGATTTTGATAAGTTTAGGTTTTATTCCATTGGTATCTTGATTAAGTCGTGACTGCTCCATGACTATAATCGAGGGTATAATCATATATTTTTGAAGAAAAGTATTAGTGGGAAGGTTCGCTATAATTGTCCCGAAACGTTTTCCATCCCGACCATAAACTTCCCGACAATATTTCTTCCCGACCGTAAAATTTCCCGACCATAATTGGTCCCTAACGTTTTTTGCACCGACCGTAAACTGTCCCGACCGTATTGATCCCGAACAGTGACTTTCCCGAAAATCATTTCGCGCCAACTTTTTTCTAACAGCGTTACCGCTTGTTATTCAATTTTCGTATCTAGTGAACCCATATTCGTATTATAAGTATATGAGTGAACTAGGAATTGCTTTGTATTGATGGTTGCTGAAATGAACCCAACTTCATAATTGATTTGTATTTGTTTATATTCATCTTTGGGTGATTTCAGACACATCAAATTAAATAACTACAAGTTCCCTGTTAGAGAACAACGTATAATGCTACAATATATTCTTGACTCTTCGTAGGTATTTCAGTGTTTTCGTGTTCCTATCGTGTTCTGGACCAAATATTATGGAACTAACTGTCTGGAATTTTACAGCCGCTGTAAAAAGAGCAACAAAACATTCAAATATCTTTCAAACATTAGGACAAGTGGAATGATTATATCACGAAGACAAGAATATTTCTGCAAAAAAGACACTTGAGGAAAGTTTTAGTGATTCTTTTTGAGCAGGATTCTAGACTCGAAACCACAAGTTACAATAGGTATTTCTATCTCACAAAAAAGTGTGATTATTTGTTGGAAAGTGAATCAGAGCCATTCATTAGATGGGAGATCTTCGTCAAGTCCATTTATAATATTAGGTATTTATAAAGTTGTCTAGAATCCAGCATGAAGCGCGTAAAAGTGATGTTTATACCTATTTCTTTCATTTCTTCGTAACATATGTAAGTATTAAACAAGATAATTAAGCAGAGATTCTAAAACAAAGTGGGACATTGAAAATTGTGTGTAGATTCACGTAACAAATATCTATCAATAAAAAAAAAAAAAATTAATAACCTACTGCAGCAAAGTGGAAAAGTGGCACCATAATTTGTTAGATCTCTCAACAAAAAACAGACAATTTGATTTTTGTAGTACCTATATCCAGAGTTCAAGTTTGCTAAGAAATATATTGATTCCAAAAATGCCTCGAATGCTATTAACTCTATATAAAAACGTGATTGAATCAGTAATTCGATATGGAATAACCATATGGGTGGTTCGTAGAAAAAACATCGCAACAATAAAACTTTTCTCAGAACTACCTACATTATTTTAAAACTTATATACATATTCAAGATAAATAAAAGATTTTCCTCTGAACTGCTCATAAGTTTGTACCTAATAGAACAAACTATTTGAAAAAGTTTGTGAGTTATATCGACGAAACCCAAAATAAAAACTTATCTGTACCCACTACAAATAGCTAGGTATCAACATTACATTTGTAAACTGCTTAGTGCCTAAGTGCTTCAACGTTATACCAATAGAAATATAAATAAATAGAATAAAATCATTTACAAAAAAAAAATTGAAACTTATATTGCCAGTAATTACTTGAATGGAATTAAAACTTGTTCTGATAGGATAGGCGGGTCAACTGAAATGGTTACTTACCGGAATGTAGTGAGTACATACAGATCGATGATCTGCCATCAGCATACTGCGTATTATGATTGGGAAATATAAACTACATCAAATCCGTATTGTATCAACTGAATTGTCAACAACAATCCATAATATACAGCGTATCTAGTAAAGTTGGCGACATATGGGAAACTTTTTTATTATTGGTTTTAACTCGGGTTTTACGAAAAAAAGTTATTCAGTTTTCAGTCGTATACGAGGGTTGACCAAAAACATGAATTTGGTTCAAGTGTAAAGTAGGTTTGTTTTGACAATATCGAGAATTTTAATTTAAAAGAGTTGTTTAGAACCGAAACTCAAGTTCGAATATGAGGTTGAATCGAGTTATATGAAAACAATTGTTTTTTCATTTATGGTCTCAATATACCAATGAAAATCAGAAAAATCCCTATACAATCAGCAGAAATGTTGGAACTACATTGAAAAATAGCACGGAGAACTTTTCTTGATGTTTTTTACTTTTTTATGTAGTTTAATAATAGTGTGACGAAACGTGTTCAGCAAACCGACCCTTATTGGGTCAGAACACCAAAATACTAGCCATATCGCCTTGAACCCGAAATCGTCGGTATTTGTCCCACAAAGCAACAACAGCCACCACTGCGTGTAGAATCGATTCGCTTCTAGTTCATTCTAGCGAAACCAGACGGCGGTGGACCTTCTACACTGTTCTGCGTGTTACTGGAATATTCCGCAAGCCTGGCAAGGAGATATAAGTCCGCCATTTAGGTAAGAGAGTTAGTTCAGTTCTACGGGTCGTGTTTTGAACATAATTATTTGTAGTGTTGTGATTGTAGTGCCTTCAAATAAATAAATCAACACTGAACAGTGTTTTCTATAGCGAAATTCGTAACATTGGTGACCAAAGTGAGATTTATTGTGTGTTCAAGAAACGGACATAGATATTCGCTACAATGTCTGCGAAACTAGTGCTTTCAACCGGATTGAAGGTTGCCGAGTCGAAGAGGGAGCTTGAGGAGCGTGATTTGGATACAAGCGGTAAGAAGGCTGATCTACAACAGAGGCTTCGTAGAATGGAAGAAGGCATGGATCTTGATACGTTCCAATTTGAGATTCCTGATCCCAACGCAGTAGAGAAATTGTCGAGAGCTGTGCTAGAGAACTCCATGCAGGACTATGTAAGAGAACTCGAGAAAATTAGAAGATAAATTGGTAGAGAGGTTCGAGAAATCTTCCAGAGCTATGGAAGAGAAGCTTGAAAAATCTTCTAGACCCATGGAAGAGAAAATCATCAAGCAACAGTTGGTGGACATGTCATGAGAAATTTGAATTTGATCTTAGTATGGCTCTAACTTGAGAGGGCGCTACCTATACTTATTTCTCCTATTATTAACAGCCGTAACTTTTTTCGACGTGCCTGTATTATATTTTTAAAAAATCAGATTTCTTCATCATTTTTACGCAGAAAAAGTAAACTTGTTACAAGTCGCCAAGTGCAACCATTTTCGAGATATTTGGATCTGAAATAAAAAATACATGTGATTTTGGGATTATGGTCAAGCAACGTCTTGCATTTTCTTGAGGATTAGTCTTCCTTGTTGAAAATAAGAAGAAAACTTCCCATAAACATGTGTCCGGAAATGCTCCGTTACAAAGCTACAGGGTGTTGAAGTTTTTTATTGTTTAATTTTTTCAATTTTTTTATTTTTTTATAATATTTCAATAAAAATTGTTGTTTACATCCACTCAATAGTTGAATTTTATCTTTTTACTAGAAATATGTAGCAAACGAAAGATTTTATAACTTTATATACCTCCGCCTTTATTTCAAAATCAGATGTATTCATTATTTCAAATCCAAATATCTCGAGAATGGTTGCCCGTAGCGACTTCTAACAGGTATATATTTTCTGCGTGAAAGTGATATAGAAATCGTTTGTATTAGTTAAAAATATATACAGGGACGTCCAAAAAAGTTATGACTGTTCATATCCTGAAAAATAAGTGTAGGTAGCGCCCCCTACACGTTGGAGCCATACTAACATAAAATTTGGATATCGCATGCTAAGAAACCCCTAAATATCAATTTTCATCAGAAGATCAACATAACCTCAAATATTAATTACAAAAAATGAAAATGATAATAAAGTTTCAACACCCTCTAGCTCTGTAACGAAGTATTTCCGGATACATGTTTATAGGAAGTTTTGTTCTCATTTTAAAACGGGAAAACTCATCCCGAATGTTTTCGCAATATTAATGAAACACCCTGTATATTGGCTACTTGCTACCACTCTCAAATATCCAACCACCCCAAGAGTAGACTACCCCTACAAAAAGGGTGGTTGAATATTTGAGAGCGGTAGCAAGTAGCACATATCAATAGCATTTAGGATCTACAATATGAGTTCATTCCCACTTCTGATAGCGATGGTCGCACCAATAATTTTAAAAAATCCAAGAGTAAACTACCCCTACAAAAGGGGTGGTTGAAGTTGAATACTTGAGAGTGGTAGCAAGTAGCCCGTATCAATTGCATGCAGGATATACAATATGAGCTCATTCCCTCTTATAATAGCGATGGTCGCACCAATTTTGATCTGGTCA
Organism: Orchestes rusci; assembly: GCA_958502075.1. Taxonomy (NCBI): domain Eukaryota; kingdom Metazoa; phylum Arthropoda; class Insecta; order Coleoptera; family Curculionidae; genus Orchestes; species Orchestes rusci. The sequence goes on along the minus strand of OY293303.1, from coordinate 54,386,302 downwards.
TCAAAATAGGCAGACCCAAAAAAAACTTCTCCGGAAATCAATTGACAAGGATCAATTTTACCGCTAGATTATTTCTCAATTTATTGATTTTGGATAGCTGGAGTTGTACTTCTCGCTTTCAAGAAATAACTGGTATTCCTGTTGCAATGTCATTCTCAGACTTCAGACTTGTAATAATTCAAAGTGGTTAATGTTTTCAAAGTTTCAAATGTTCCGAAGCAGAAATATAGCTTCTATACACAGTACCCAAAATTAAAAAAAAATGAACCAATAGAGTAAAGAAATCAACTGGCTAATAGCTCTCGCCGAGAACAAATAACAAGACTATCTCCATCATAAAAATATGACCACATGACCACTGACACTCCATTAATTATTGTATTTTGAATTGCATAGCTTTATTCGGAATATGATTCGAAATACATTTCTATCCGTCCCTACATCATTTTGCCATCTTTTTAAAGACAATAATATAATATAGGGTAAGTGTGCCGATCTCCGGCCTCCCCCAATAGTCGGCCACCGAATCTTAAATTCCTTAAAAATAAGGCATTCCCCCACCAAAAATGGAAATTAATGCTTTGTTGATGGCCGTCAATCTTTTGCGATTATTCCCGCGCAATTTGGTCAACATAACCTAAAAAATTAAGTTGTTGTTGGTACTTGTCTGGTTGGCTAGTTCCATTTCGGTCGCCGGTGGATAAAGCGTGTGTTCTTGGATAAGAAAGCAAGTCTCAAGAAATAGTGATAGAGGCCCTCAAAATAAAGGTAAGGCAATTGAGTGATAATTTCATGAACATAGAAGGTCTATTTAACAGTTTTTTCAATTGATTGCATGAAAAATTTGGCTTTTTGACGAAATTTTAGCCCGGCCGACTATTGGCATTCAAAACATGTTCATTTCTTAAATTCGGCCGGTACCGGCCGACTTTAGGACTGGACACGAATTTTCAAAAGTATCATTTGCCTATTCTAACTCATGTGAAATCAGTATCTGATTCTGTCTGTAGTAACTAAAAATGCGTAAAAAGAGCTTGCCATAAGTCGGCCGATCTGATATTGTTCAAACAATAAAATTGGGAAGTTAGTGGCCGACATTAGGCTGAACAGAGGTCGACTTTTGGAAATTTACAATTTTTCTTGATTCATGAGGTTTTTAACACCATTTTTCTTACAGATTTGCTTAAAATGGCACAAGAAAAAAAAAACTTTTTCCGATATTCTGAAGAGTCATTGGGTCGTGCTTTGAAATCTATAAGAGAGCAGAATTTGAGCATTCGTGCCGCTAGTAAGCATTTTGGGGTCCCAAGAAAGTAAATGAGTAGGTTAATGATTAGGTAAGTGAAAAACATCGATAACTTTTCCAGTTGAAAGATATGAAGATGCTGGCGTCGAGATTCCTGACCAAACCAATGGCCTTTCTATTCTCAAAACTGAGGTGTCAACAATTGAGGACAAAAAAGAGTTACGAGACTGTCAATCAAAATTAGAAAATGCAGAAGAGGTCATGCACAACAAGGTCAACCAAAAGAATCTACTGACCATCAAGCGAAAACTGATGAAGTGAGTTATTGTGGTTTATACAATTGATCTAATGATCCCATTTACAACAGACTATGATGACCCACGTTGATTCTTCCGAGCCAAAAATCAGAATATTGCAGGACATCACATCAAATTCAGTTTTTGATAAGCACTTGACGTATCCAACTCCTATTACACCAAAAAGAAAAAGATCTGTTGGTCCAGCTCCAGCAGCCATCTCTTCTCCAAGATACAGAGATTTTTTGGAAAGCCGGTGAAATTCAACCACTACAGGCAAAAAGAGAAGTGCGCAAAATGAAAATAATAATAAAGGAAAAAAAGAGCATAAAAAAGAAACAAAAAACTGGAAAAACCAAAGAACGGTGCTGGGGCTGTAAAGTGGGGCTGGACAGCGACGAGGATGAGGGCGAGAATGAACACGTAGGATGTGATAACTGTTCAAATTGGTACCATCTCGAATGTTCTGGCATTCAAGAGCCCTCTGTGTATTTTAAGTGTGATTTGTGCAAGTGATTTACCAAAGTTCAAGCTTATACCAAACAGTTAAGATATTATTTTATGCTAGGGTGGTTGAGCATAGAATTGTTTTTTTTTATTTTTTTTGTTACCTAGTATAATTAAATGAATTTCTTTCACTGGAAACGAGAATTTTCTCCTACTTTAACCCTGGGCTACACTTGAAATTAGATATGCCGACCATTGGTATGCTTGTGGCCGAAATAAGGCAGAAAATGGCCGACTATTGGGAATTTTGACTAAACTCGATAATTTCACGTTTTTTGATCAGATGCCTTTGGTCTAACACATCTTACTGTTTTCATGGTTGCCTACAATTCAGTATTGTGTCATTGTGTGCAAGACAGAGCAAGAATGTCAGAAAAATAAGGAGATGTGATATTTTTTCTCTGGCATGTCCCTTAAGTGGCCGACTATTGGTACATTTACCCTATAACAAATATTCTTCCTTTTTTTTGACCCATCTATTATTAACGATAATTTTGATTCCAATTACAACTTATACGATACGAGACGGAAATATTATAACCGGCAACGTTGTTGACGCGAATTTGAGTTTCGGGATTGTCACTGTTCGGAATAAATACGGTCGGGACAGTTTACGGTCGGTGCAAAAAACGTTAGGGACCAATTACGTTCGGGAAATTTTACGGTCGGGAAACTTACGGTCGGGATGTAAAACGTTTCGGGACATTTACGCACTTCCAGTGGGAAAAGGTATCCTGAAAATAACAATATTATAGAACCATAACCTATGAAACGATGTTTTTTTTCTGAAAGATGGTGCTTGTCGGCATTAAAACTTCACTTTGACCAAGGCATTGACATAATAAGAAAAAGGACGCGTAACTCCTTTTAAACGTCATACGACGAAATTGCGGCCTGTTTGGAATCAGTTTGGACCACCGATCTAAACAACTGGATGAGCAAACGCCGCTCTTGAAATGGCCAAATTACGACCGAAAAACGTAAATAAACACGAACATTTTCCGGCAAGTTGGATATTGCGCACTGCAGCAAAATAAAGTCATCATCACGAGGTGTGGACAGGACCGAACTCATAATATAATATTATTTATATTTCCGTGAACCTAATAATTTTTATTGTTGATTAGGCAATGAACGTGTTGAAGACACACAAACACTACGTCCAAAGCAAAATAATACACAATACAAAAGCACAACACAACAAAGCATAAAGCAATAATATGGCGTCGATCACGAATAAACGAAAACCGATGTAGTACGGGACTGGTTCAGTTGACCGCGAGAGTAAACATCTGGTCGGATCGATAGATTGAATTCTACTACGCATGATCAACATTCCCAGACTCTACTGGAAAATGTCCGTGAAACAGTCGCAGAAACTCATTTTTTCGCCCATGCCTCGTCACATTTGCTTTAGATGACACATGCATTATGCTTATCCATGGGTTTGGATCAGTGGTTTGAACCCAAAAAAATGGCGTCCGTCGTCCGTCAATTTGTAATAATTTGTATCATTGCGGATCTTTTTTTGCTGATTTTGTGAATTAAACTTCTGTAGTAATCAATAAACAAAAGTTGGATTTAAAATATTTGATAAAGAAAGATCATGAATTCTGCACGACCTAAAAAATTGTTACATAATTTGACAGTGACGGCCATTTTTTTGGTGTCAAAAGGTCGCAAAACAACTCACATTGTGAGGTATCCTCTCTTTTTCCTTATCTAAAGACCAAGGATTCTTGAAACTCCATAGCAACGTTGTTTGTTTGTTGAAGATTTTTCGAATTTTTGATTAAAATTTTTAAAATAGGGAAAAAAAATTAAATATATTTTTGTCCTTTAAATTATATAGGAGCGCGACTTTTTCGTGCATCCGAATTCTATTCCATTAATCGTTTAATCGAGATTTCACCTTCCAAGATATCATGTCTACTTTTGTTTAAAATAAGACATGCAAAAGCAAACTATACAATCTCAAAAATTAAAAAAAAAAAATCAACTAACAAACCACGTTGCAATTTCAAGAATACTTGGCCGAAGTGAAGTAAAATAATTTTAATGCCGACAAGCACCATCATACACAGAAAAAAAAACATCGTTTCATAGGTTATGGTTCTATAATATCGCTATTTTCAGGATACCTCTTCCCACTATTGCTCTTTTCAAAAAATATATGCGTATGGTCTGTAAGCAGCGCAGTTCGTTTTTGCAACGTCGTAAGTCCGGTCCTAGCAAAAATTTGAAATCTCAGGTTTGGATGAACATCCAAAACATATTTACAAAATATCATATCCAAAAAATATCAATATCCATAAACAAACAGAAAAGTTATCAAGGATCAAATTATGCTCTAAGTTAATTTGGCCCACATCAGTGTAGTGTAGAGTATATATGTATAAGTTGAGTTGATACGCTTGTGTTGGTGTGCTAGCTGTAAAAACTGGTGTGCTAGGTTGTGCTTGATGTCCTCTATTTGTGCTAGCTTTTTAGCAAGAAAAAGTTACCCGGGGGGAGGAAGGGGCTAGCATTTTGACAAAAAAAATACAACCGGAGTGGGCTAGCGTTGACCTGCCCCTCCCTTGATTTCTACTGCATCTTGACTCTGAACTGCTGGTGTGCTAGCTCTAAAAACGTGCAAGGTTTCCTTTACTTGTGCAAGCATTTTGTCAACAAAAATCCAACCGGGGGGGGGCCAGCTCAACCTGCTCAACGGACCTTCGATATTGTCAAGCTAGGCGATTTCGAAGCCACTAGCCAGCCGCACGGCAAAAATCGACCCGTGTAAATCTGCCTTAACGGATCACGGCACGGCAGATCCGTCAATTAATTGTAGGGCATTTGGCAACGTCGGTACGTCCTCCGGGAGATGATGGAAATCGGAATGAACCTGTGGCGACACTGTTGAATTGGCACTTCCCACATTTAAGCGTGTGGCGACACTGCTGGCTTTTGACAAATGGAGAATGCAAGTGGCAACACTGAGGAAAAACTTCAACAGTCAACACTGTCGTTCCAATTTTCACGACTTATCATCACCTTTTTTTCGGTTGTTAACGTTCATCTTCAATTTATGTTCAATAAAGTGGTATTTAATAAAAGTATAGTGATTAGTATACCCACAATTGGTGACCCCGTACTGGAAACAGCTAATTCTCAAACTATATACAAGTTTACCCGCTTGAATTGTACCTAACTACGAGCCACGTTTTCCAACATGACTGAGGAAGCTGCAACTGGAGCTAACGCTGGAGCAAATCTGCACGCTGAACAAGCCTTACATGTGGATCGAGTCACTATCAAACCACCACCCTTCTGGAAGGCTGACCCTATATTATGGTTCGTACAATTAGAAGCCCAATTTGCTTTGGCAAATATAACAGCCGATTTGACTAGATATAACCATGTAGTTAGCGTGGTTGACACCAGTATTTTAAGTCAAATATCTGAACTACTCCTGAATCCACCTCCCAATAACAAGTATGCCGCCATTAAAAACAAGCTGATCTCAATCTATTCAGATTCTCAAGAAAAAAAGTTAAAAACGCTTCTGTCAGACATGAGCTTAGGCGACAAGAAACCTTCTCAACTGTTAAATGAGATGTCTCGCCTAGGGGGCACTTCTGTTTCAAAGGAGCTACTCAAAAGTCTCTGGATGCAACATCTGTCTCCACAAATACAGTCTATTTTGGCTACCAGCAACGACAACCTGGAGAATCTGGCAAAAATGGCCGATAAAATGGCAGAGATCGAACAGCCTCGTAGTTTTGCTGTTCAAAACAACGACCCCAGCTTCACTGATGCCATTCAAAAGCTTCATAACGAAATTCAGGACCTTAAAGCAAAGCACTATCATCGTGACCAGTCCCCTAACACCATGCAACGCAAGGGTCGGTCATCAAGAACGTCTCCCCTTCGCCAACCTCAAGAGGAAGATGGAGAAATATGTTGGTACCATCTCCACTTCAAAGAGCGTGCCAGGACCTGCAAGGCACCCTGTCGGATGGGTCCCATCCAGGAAAACACGAGTTCACGACGTTGATGGCGACGGATGTCGTGAGTCCGGTCAGTCGCCCCCCGGCCACAGTCAACTCCACCTTTTTGAAGAACCAACGACTAATTATCAAGGACCCCAAGACAGGTATTTCATTTTTAATTGACTCAGGTTCCGATGTTTCAATTTTACCCAAAGTATCAGGCGATTATCGTCAGCTTAATAAAACTCAGTTATATGCTGCTAATAACACCCCTATTCCTACTTTTGGTGTGAAGAGTGTTACTGTCAGCTTGGGTTTAAAACGAAATTTCACTTGGCCTTTTGTAATAGCCCAAACCGGAACTGCAATTTTAGGAGCTGATTTCCTGGGTCATTTTCGAATATTAATAGACCTCCACGGTAAAAAAATAATTGATACTTTCACCAATGTTTCTTACCCCGGTAAACTCAAACTTTCCACAACCAACTCTGTTTCGACTATTGACAAAAGTTGTAAATATTACACTTTACTGAAAGAATATTCTGAAATAACGAAACTACCTAAAGCAGACTGTCATTCCCCACATCAAACCAGTCATATAATCATTACCGAAGGACCGCCGGTCGTGTCTAAAGCTCGTCGTCTCCCTACAGATAAGCTTGCTATCGCCAAACAGGAATTTCAAATTCTTTTAGATCAGGGGATTTGCCGTCCATCTAACAGCAGCTGGGCTAGTCCATTGCATCTAGTTAAGAAAAAGTCTGGTTCCTGGCGTCCTGTTGGTGATTATCGCCGTTTAAACTCAGTTACACGACCAGATAACTACCCTGTGCCTAATCTTCAAGATTTCAACCATATTTTACATGGTAAAAGCATCTTCAGCACCTTAGATCTGGTTCGAGCTTACCATCAAATACCAGTCGATCCTGAATCTATCCCCAAAACAGCCATCATCACACCTTTCGGTTTGTTTGAATTCACCAAAATGCAGTTTGGGCTCCGCAATGCAGCGCAATCGTTCCAACGCTTCATTCACGAGGTCCTCCGTAACCTTGACTTTTGCTTCTCTTATATAGATGACATTCTCATTGCTTCTTCCGACCCAGAAGAACATGAGAATCACCTTCGACAAGTCTTCGAACGTCTGCAACAGTATGGACTCACTATCAACCTTGAAAAGTGTGTCTTCGGCGAGAATTCCCTGCAGTTTTTAGGATACGAAATATCCTCTGATGGTACTAAACCACTCCCTGATCGAGTAGTAGCTATTCTCAGGTACCCCCTGCCAATATTAGCTGGCGAATTACGACGTTTCCTTGGAATGCTTAACTTTTACCGCCGTTTTATTCCTCACGCTGCCGATCATCAATCCATCCTCCACGAGATGCATAAGAACTGTAAAAAGTCTGATTCAACACCATTATCGTGGAGCACTGAAGCTTTATCTGCGTTCGATAAGTCGAAAAATGACTTAGCTAACGCATCCTTGCTTGTTCATCCTCTTCCTTCTTCACCGCTGTCTCTTACAGTAGACGCATCTAACACAGCTATGGGTGCTGTCGTTGAACAATACGAAGATGGAATTTGGAAACCACTCAGTTTTTTTTCAAAAAAATTCACTCCCTGTGAAACTAAATATAGCACATACGATAGAGAACTTCTTGGAATATATTCTGCAGTGAAGTATTTCAAATATTTGTTGGAAGGACGCAGTTTTCTTATATTTACAGACCACAAACCGCTCACATTTGCCTTTCAACAAAAATCCGACAAAGCCTCACCCAGACAAACACGTCATCTCGACTTCATTTCACAATTTTCCACCGATCTAGTTCACATCAGTGGAAAAAACAATGTCGTTGCTGACGCCCTTTCCCGTATCAATACCATAAACTCACCAGCTGTAATCGATTATGAAGAATTCCAGAAACATCAGAAAGAGGACCCAGAACTTCAACGAATTCTCCTAAATCCCGAATCAACTTCTTTATCACTTAGACAGTGCAATCTTACAGACACTTCTACAACACTTTTTTGTGACTGCAGCCAAGCGCGTAAGAGACCCTTTGTACCTCTTAACTTCAGACAACATATTTTCAAAAAATTTCACAATCTTTCTCACCCAGGCATACGAGCTACTACTAAACTCATATCTTCACGTTTTGTTTGGCCGTCGATGAATAAGGACATTAAAGTATGGACTCGAGCATGCATTAGTTGTCAACAGGCCAAAGTACACAAACATACACGTACCCCATTCCAAAAGTTTCAAGTACCTGAAGAACGATTCCAAACTGTGAATGTCGATATTATTGGTCCATTACCATCATCTCATGGTTATTCCTATTGCCTTACCTGCATTGATCGGTATTCCTGTTGGACCGAAGCATTTCCTTTGAGCGATATTACAGCAGAAACTGTCGCATCCACATTTTATTCTCGATGGATATGCCGTTTTGGAACCCCACTACAAATTGTCACCGACCAAGGACGTCAATTCGAGAGTTCTCTCTTTCAAAGTCTTAGCAATATAATGGGCTGTAAAAGAGTTCGATCTTCACCCTATCACCCCATGACGAATGGTAAGATCGAGCGGTGGCATCGTACATTAAAGGCTGCAATCATGGCGCATTCATCACCTAACTGGACCGAAGTTTTACCCACAGTACTATTAGGTTTACGTTCCACCCTTCGCCCTGACATAGAAGTTTCTCCCGCCGAGCTAGTTTATGGCTCTACGATACGTTTGCCAGGCGAATTCTTTGAAAATGCCAAGACTCATACCGATCCCTCTACATTTGTCAATCTGTTAAGAAACAAGATGGAAACGTTGCGACCTATACCTGATAGTAACCACTCTAATGCAAAACCTTTTGTATCTCCTGAACTTGATAAATGTACTCATATATTTTTACGGAGGGATGCTGTTAAGAAACCTCTACAGCCTCCTTATGACGGGCCCTATCATGTAATATCGCGACATGAGAAATATTTCACGATTTCAGTCAACGGTAAAAATGTTAATGTTTCCAAAGACCGTCTTAAACCCGCTTTTTTGCTTAGACCTGATGATATTTCTCATGATCACAACTATAGTAAAGATCCATCCCCTATAGTGACAACTACCAAAGCACTTCCTTTCAAACAAGTTCGCTTTTCCGTTTAAAACATTTTGTTTTATAGTAACTTAGTTATTAAACTTAGTTTTAGCTTCAAACATTATGTACTCTACAATGTATGTTGAAAAGTTGTCCTTGTTAAAGATTTAAGTTTTTGTAATATGTATTTTTCTTAGTTTAAGTTCATTTTCTCCCAACTCCGTTTTTTGGGGCGGAGTATTGTGGCGACACTGTTGAATTGGCACTTCCCACATTTAAGCGTGTGGCGACACTGCTGGCTTTTGACAAATGGAGAATGCAAGTGGCAACACTGAGGAAAAACTTCAACACTGTCGTTCCAATTTTCACGACTTATCATCACCTTTTTTTCGGTTGTTAACGTTCATCTTCAATTTATGTTCAATAAAGTGGTATTTAATAAAAGTATAGTGATTAGTATACCCACAAACCGTTACTACTGCGCTTGTGCATGGAAACTGACGGGAATAGAGAGACGTTTTCTTTTGGATATGAATGGAGACGTATTCTTCTGGATATAAATGTATAGATTGTTGTTACAGTCCTCCACCTAAATATTTTGGAGGGAAAAGATTTCTTGCTTCTCATTGTTTTATTTATAATTCACGGGTTCACTTGATTTGAGTTTGATAACTGTCTATTTTCGTACCAGAATGAGGTGTGTGATCTGTGGAAAGTTATTCAAATTCAAAAGTTCTCTAAAAAGAAATTGGCAAAATAACAACAAGGACCAGCAATGCAGCACAAACTTTAATATTCGTATGAAAGAAGAATGTGGCGATTCTTTTAGATTTAATTCCGAGTTGGTTGAGGATTTACCAACACAACAACGTTACTTTCACATCGCACTTTCTCATCCTACTTTTCCAGAGCTATATTCTGTCTCTGTCTTTTGATTAGAAGGTAAGTACATTCAACTTTTTCCGACGCATTTTGAAATATTTTGCAAGAATTAATTGTATGTTCTTGGATGACTCAGGAATTCAGGATCAATATGTGTATCACAAAATTGAAGAAATAATCGAAATATACATTAATATACTGGGGGTTGCATTAAAAAACGTGCAACTTTGATGTTCCACGACTAAATGACCTACCCTGCATGTATCGTTGCATTTTCACTATAACTTATAGGCATGTATAAAAACCTCAAAGCTGTTGTAATAAACTTTGTTGGTACCTCTTAAATTTCACCCATTCGACCGTTTCCATCCATATCCGCGACCCAAGACATCAAGAAAAAGCTTATTTTTCTAATTTAAAAAATATACGGTTTGATATAAGTATTTATTTCTGATGAGCCCTTTAGGATCGAAGTTCCTATTATACTGAGATTTGAAAAGTAGATACATATAATGCATGAAATATAATATATACCATTATTTTCTATACACTGCCTTGAAAAAAACAACCATGCACTATACAACACTTTTAAATGTATCAAAATATTAATTTCAATGTGCATTATCAAAGCTAAGTATTTCCTGAACGGCTGATCAGAATATACAGGGTGTTGGTTAAAAAAACATTGGGCAAAAATGAAAGGAGTAATTCCTGAAACCATTCTTAGAAAAAAAGTTCCAAAAAACATAGGTCCGAAAAAGCATCGTCTTTTTTCTTTCAAAAATTGATGTTATATCTTCCCGCCCTCAACTCCACTGGACACAATATTTTTATCTAGTATAGGGTCAAAACTAGCCCCTCTTATAACTTACATAACAACGCTGCCAAATTTTAAACAAGTCGGTCAAAATTCAACTGAATTTAAAAAAAAAATGAATTAAAAAAAACTTTGTCACCATGTATCATTGAAACGTTGCGTTTTAGGACCTATGTTTATTGAGATTTTTTTTCTTGGAATGACCTCTCAGCCATCATAATATCATTTTTGCCCAATGATTTTTAAACACCCTGTATGTAGGTATTATGAATGATAGTGTATTTCTGAAATCTGGAATATAAGCTCTTAGCAACTCTGTATGAATAATAATTATATATGCCATAATTGGACAACTCATTATCTATCCATCACATTATAAAAATTAATCGTTGGAAGTTTCAGCTTCTATGTAGTACTAGATTGTTGAATTCTATCAGTAAATCTAGAGTGTCATCAAGCATTTGAAGTTATATTTATATAACAAAATGCTCTTTCACCTGACAATAATAGTCGGCTAGGATTCGACTCTAAATAATAATAATTTTCGTTCAAATATACAATTCCAACTTATCAACAACTAGTAAATACTAGATTTATTACAAGATATAGGATAATAATACGCAAAAAAATGCGTTGCATTCAGTTCCAATCACTTCTGATACCTATATTTTGAAACTAGATATTTTATCCTTAATAGCCTAGTTTATACCGACAACTTGGTCCGCGGACCAAGTACCAAATTCGGACTATATCCGAACCAAATATTTGGTTCGAATGGTGTAAACGGTTGCGGACTAAGCTGGTCCGCTCTTGGTTCGGTACCCGCCAGCAAGTGTACCGAACTAAATTTGGTTCGATCAGGATCAAAATTTTGAGGTTATGTTGATTGTTATTATTGTGAATTGTGTTGGTTCTGAGTTTCTAAGGCAATCTGAGCGTACTTACTTATGTTTTTTTTTGGTTACGAATTGTGTTGATAAATAATTTCGACTTGTTTTTGATATTTGACGAATTGCGCGCGTACTCATTTAGTTCACGCGTTGCCAGACTGTGTAAACGGGCGAGAAGCAAGCATTGGTCCTACCGTACTATCCCCACCCACTTGGTCCTATCGGACCGAACTAAACGAGTTATCGGTGTAAACTAGGCTAATGACACAGGACATCGTTTCAATTACGCGCGTAAAAGCGTTTAAAATTTGAATCACGACAAACGTCGCTAACCTGACGCATGCGTATATGAGATCGGTTCATTCCGGTTTCTATCATCTCCTCGTCCTCCACCTTCACACTTCATGTCTTCTGTCATTCATAAGTATGCTTCTGTCTAATGGATTCACTTTAAGGTGGGCGTTTCGCGGTCACGTGTCGGCAATGTAATTTAATGATTTGGCGGAGGCGCCAGGGGTAGATTATTCGATGGAAAATAAACCTGACGTGTCTGACACCACCTCGACGCCGACGGGGAAATTCCATGATTAGATATATTTTTTCAGGTACATACACAAAATGTTATTTTGTGGGCAAATCGTACACCCCCCGCTATTACTTGGTTTATTCTGGGTGTGTATTCTTGTGAATATTATTTTCGGATGCGGATATTTTTTTGTGCTGCCGTTGAGTTTGTGCTTTTTGTGAACTTTGCAAAGTTTTCTGGATCTTTGAATAAACATTATAGACAATTAATTTTTACGAACATTGGAGTATTTTCCGTTGAGGTAAGTTTTTGAAAGAGTAATCATTAGATAAGTAACATAATATCACTATTTATGAATATGTATTTCATATGTAATGTACGAGCACAATACATAAATATCGCAATTTATCAGTTTACGTGTCCTGGCGATTGTGTTTTGCTCTTTTTCTAAAAAAACTTTTTTCTGTGTAATTTTTGATAAAAATGGCCATCACCGTTCGAAATATACTATAAAATTATATACTTTCTGAAAATTGCACAATTATTTAACAAAAGATAGTCTAGCTATAAAATTTTGAACTAGGCAAAAATAACCAATAATAATTCATATTTTTTTAAAAAATCTGGGTTGCTAAGATATCGTAGAATCCAGTTCAACGCAATGTAATTTTCATGAGACTTTGAACTTGAATATAGGGTTCAAAAAAAAATACTCAATCAATTTTTTCAATGTTGCAAAGATTTTTTTTTCACCAACGATACTACACGTGAAAAAACCTAAAACTTTTTTATTTAAAGCTTTTTTCTATCATTTATAATAAAGAGGTCTGTAGTTGGGTGTCAAAATATAATGAATAACCCTGTACCTTCTATGTTCTCGATGGTCATCTTGTTCATTGTCTATTCGTTTTACTTAGTTTTACTCAAAAAGAAATTCGTATGAATGTTTTTTGATCCGTCAATAATTATAGGTATTTTAGTGTTGGGCGTTGGGCCATTATTTGAATGATAAATCGGGGTGACGCGACATATAACGCAGTCGAAAGTAACAATTTTTCTGTAAAAATAAGCAAACTCATATAACTTATAATGATTTGTAAAGACATTTGTGAGAGAAAAAAGTGCGACAACTGACTGTTTTTTTATGAAGTTATGGACACGGAGCGAATAGGGGTGGTGCTGGGTGGGGTAAATAAACAACTGTATGAATAAAAATACATAATGCATACAGTAGGACTGAGCAAATGAAGTAAAACAGCCTGAAATTTGTTTGAACTTGAATCCTGCATCAGTTACTTTTTCATGATTTCCTCAAAAATCGGACATTTTTTGCAAAGTCCAAAATTTCAAAGCTTACTATCCTTTGTTCAATTATAATTATAATGAAGTTTTCAGGAAGTGCATACATTTTGGCCTAGTTTGGAATATTGCTATACATTTTTAACAAAAGTTTCACAGGAAAAAGTTTTTCAACCCTTTTTTCAAATGTGACAAAAGGACACTAGACATTTTTTTTTCGAAACAATCGGATTGATTGAAGTTCCTAATCAAAATTTTAGGCTTTTGCTCATCTTTTGATGTGCCGTGTAGGAAATGTTTTAATTCAAGAATATTTGATATTTCGATATTTGAAAAGTTCCGTTGTAAATCTCCATAGATAAAGCCGCTAGCATATCAGAGAATATACAGGGTGACTTTTGAGTTGATATTTTTTTCAACACAGAATAGAATTCGATAAAATAAGCCGATGTTTCAAATAAACTGAGGTCCGAAAATGTTTAGTTATCGATATACTACAATTTAAATTTGTAAAAAAAGAAGTTTCTTTGTTATAACTTTTCTGTCATCACCGCAGATACTTTCATGACATCTGGAAAACTCCTTCTTCAATAATTATTTTATGTAAAATCACTTTCACAAACAAAAAAATCGGGGAAAAACGAATTTTACATAATAAACATGATCTCAGATTTTATCGATTCTACCTCGGATTCGAGCTCGGATTTTAGCGTGCATCAAAATAGTTTATTTGATTTTCTCAAGCGAAAAAACATCAAATTACATATATTTACCTATTCTTTTTTAGCAAACGAACAAAGTAATACCTGACACTGTTTTGAACTGACAATAGTAGCTGAAATTATTTTGAAGAGGATCAAAAAGATTAAATGTTTATATTCTCCACATATTGTGGCAGCACAAGAAAAATGTTCACGCAGAAATGTGAACATCAGAGCAGAGGTATGTATAACATAATTTCAATGCTTATTGTTATTTTAGGGGTTAGTTTTAATACCAAAACGGTATTCAATGCGAACTGAATTCTACATGAAAACGTAGTGAATATCCCTATTTCTTTTTCAGCAAAAAAAACAAGATAAGTGGTGACACTGGTTTACCTCAACTGCCTGTAGCACCGGAAATTATTTTGAATAAAGGATCAAGAAACATGAAATGTTTATGTAGATCCCCCATATATTCTGGCAGCACAAGAAAAATGTTCACAGAGACGAAAACATCAGAGCCGAGGTATGTATATCATATAATTTCAATGCTATGTAAATATCCCTATTTCTTTTTCAGCAAAAATCAAGATTTGTTGTGACAGTGTTGGAATATGTATATATATTTGAAACAACTATATTTCTTATTATTTACAAAACCATGGAATAAAGTTAATTCAGATTCAATCGATTTTCTATTTAATTAACCCTTTTCGGATATTATGTACAGCTGATATTGGATCAGTATCAGTATTTCTACCCCTGTACAAAGTATCGGACAAAATTAGAGCAACTGCCTGAAAACTTATTTATTTAATTATTTTTATCAAAAGTAGTCACACGGAAAAAAGTTTTATTTTCAACCCTTTTTCAAATGGTCACTAAACAATTTTTAGAAAAAAATCGCCAGGACGCGTGAACTGCGGTTGCTCTAATTTTGTCCGATTTTGTATATAGGCAGATATTCATTCTACTTGACAAGGTTATCTTTGGAGATTCTCCAAGTAGACCCTAAGGATGTGACATTCATATAGGCCAACGAATAGAACCAAGGGGAAAAATGGACTAAAAAAAAATAACAGATCTGTAAAAAATCGCAATTTTTTTAAAAAAATCAAAAGATCTGATTTTTCTGAATAAATCGAGAACGCTGATTTTTTACTTATGGCAATAATGAACTTCAAAATAACATATTTTCTTTTTTTTTCTCTATTCGCCTGAAAATATCTATTGTCTAGATTACTCTAGATTACAGATTAGAATCAATATCATGAAAAAAATAAATAATATTTTCAGCAGCGTGCCGCGGGTTTTCTGTTGGAAAAGGAAACTTTCTTAGTCTTTATAATGTGTGGTTATGATTGTTGTGAATACCTATCTCACCTTATGTACAGGGTTTTTAACCGGTTTTGCCGTGATTTGCCACCTCTTTAGAAACTCTATTTACAGATATACCTACAAAAAATTGTTCAATTGAAAGTTTCATGATTTTTCCTGAAGATCTTATGATAACTAAGCAGAAGAACAAATAACTATTGGAAATCAGGAAAATTTCAAAAAGTTAATTTTTTTATAAATTGAATACACTACATATATTTTATTATAGTAAAGGGGATAGATGCGAGAGAGACGCCGCAGGTCACCCGAAGCAGAAACGATTTGCACTTCACAACGACCATCAGCAAAACCAAAGAGCTGTTTGAGCAGTTACTGGTCATTTGAAAAAAAAAAAACTTTTTCAATTTTTCCTGATTTTCAATATTGATATTTTGTTCTTTCGTTTAGTTATCATACAATTTTCAAGAAAAATCATGAAACTTTCATTAGATTTTTTTTTTGTATCTCTTTGAATTGAGTTTCTAAAGGGGTGGCAAATCATAAGAAAAAACCCTGTACCTATGTGAACGCTCATTTTTATGAAAATAATCTATAACGAATCTTTTTTTTTTCAGTTTTCCTATCAATTATTATTTTATCCGGCGACTTGTTCTACAGCAATTTATAATTAGAATCAAATCATGATAAAAATTGAAAAAGAAAACAAAATAATTGAGGTGTTGATGCTTGCATTTCATCGTCATATTATTATCAAATCGTGGAAAATGTAAATAATGATATTCTTTTTTCATCCCTATAAATTGAATAGGTAGGTACTTTAGTAATTTGGAAAAAAGTCAATAACCGGAACCATCGATTTGTAGTCCTGAATATAAATAGGTAACTGTAAAAGTGATTCATATTTTTTCATAGGCAGAGTGTTTATTTAAAAAGTTACCATCCACGTTGTGCGAAACTAGACAGACTTTTGAAATTCGACGAAACAATTCACAAATCTATTGGGGGGAAGTTTTATTATTAAAAATTGGATGGTGCTAGTTCAACCTCCCTAACACCCAGTGCTTGCTGCCATTGGACGCGGGTGGTGATTTTTTTTAAAGGAAACCCTGTATTAGTATTCAGATTAGGTACAGAGTGTTTCATTATCTTTGATAACATTTCAATCAGCTGTAACTTCTTTGTTTTTGAAGGTATCGAAACGAAACAAATATCAGATTGTATAGTTCTCTAGCAAGTTTTTTTTCTGTACAAAAAATAATACAAAAGACTAACGATTTTCTGAAAAATTGACCTGACTTATGTTTTTTTTTCAATGGAATGCCCTGTATAATATTGGATATTTCGATTCCACACAAAATTCTAAGTATATTTTATAGAGCATCTCATATACCTATCTTCAACGGTTTGGGAGAAAATGACGTCGAAGCATTTTGCAAAAATTGAATGGTTCACATACAGACAATAGTGACAATCATAAAAACGTGTAATCACATAACACCTCGTGTAATGAGCAAACTCTTTGATTTGTCAAAGTATTTCAAAGGCGATATTGTAAAATCTAATTAATTTTTATTGTTCATGGCACACTTTGCGATCAATAAGAAGACTTCAAAATTTTTGTGTGACAGGTTTCGACGCCATTCCCTCACAAACAGTCGAAGATAAGTATATGTTAGGATTAAAATATACATAGAATATTGGGTAGAATAGAAATGTCCAATGATACAAATAGGTACAAGGGCATTTAATTTAAATGAATATAAGTTAGGTTATTATCTCGGGAAAATGTCAGTTTTTTGTTTTATTTTTCAAACAGAAAACAACTTTACGAGATAACTATACAATATGGTATTTGTTCCGATTCGATACATTCAAAAACAAACAAGTTATAGCTTATTGAATGTTATCAAAGATAATGAAACACCCTGTACCTACCTATATTATTTTTCTATGGCCGTCTCATGAAACGGCTCACTCAAATACACTTTCTACTATTATAGGTAATTTCATCACAGCACACAAAAAAAATATCATTTCTCTTGGGCGCCCATTCATCTGTCTCGAGAATCAGGTCCCAAGCAAACCCATGTTCTGTACTGTAAATACAAAACGTACAATACAAACATAGGTAATATAAGAATCTATGAATACGGACTTCTGAAACCCCCAAATCGATAATGTTCAAATTACAGTTTTCTCTACATCATCACTCGCCGCATCTATGAGTGAAAAGCTGAACCACCGAAAAATGCCAAATCGTGGTTCCTACCTGACCTACCCACAGATGATTCCTTTCCATCTCTGTTATCCTATGCAATATGCCCCATCTTCTTTCTTTGTCTACTGTAAACCTTGGAAAAATCCCAAAATATTTCACAAAAAGTTTCCCCATCCAAGAACGGATTGTTTGTTGATTAAAATCGCAATGTTATATTGATAAGCAAATCCATGTGCCTCGAATAAGTTATTTTGATGATGAAAAATTAAGAAATAGCCGAGAAAACAGCGATTGATGTGACCGTTTCGATACATCCAAAAATAGGTCATTTTTGATTGCCCAGAAAACTCTTCAAGTTGAATCTAGCTAATTCATGTTACTTCATTGGAATAGTACATCATTGTACATCATGTACATAACATGATCGCGTCTCAAAGTTGTGTTGTTCTCCCGAATTAAAACATTTAGTGGGTCCATGTCGGGTATAGGAGAATAACATTGCGATACGCCCACCTTAACATAGAAATAACACTACTATTTCTATGACTTTAAGCAGGGTGCTCCGGACAAGTATGACAGATATAATTGCGTCATTTGAGTTAAACGTTGCCAGCTCAGATATTACTATATTTCTCTGATTTTCTGTCTGATCAATAACTCGCGGCTGGATGTAGCTCCCGTCATCGATTTTTAAAATGGCTCATGCTCTAACCACAGTGTTGCCGTATCTCTGTCTGTAAAAGTTGGGACTGTTGGGAGTTGGGATTGTAAATTGTAGTTTGTTAGGGAGGGCGGGGAGGCTGTATCTTTATGTTTATGTTTATGGGGTTATTTTGATGTTTAAAATTTGTGTCTTGCATCTTGCACTTACATCTCATCAGAATATTCATAAATACAATTAAATACCTAGCCTTATTCTTTCGCGATACCAATCCGTTTTGATCATGGGTCTATAATGGATAGTAAAATATAATTGTGCTGTTTGTGAATGAAAACCTGAACCGACATTGCAAGAATCATTTTGAAGACGAAAATACTAAAGCATCCTCAGGCGAGTATTGTGACTACTTCACCACAAGACTGGCAATAAAAAAGACATTTCAGGATATTTTTTTTGTAAAACATAATATGGGATTTTTTTTTATTAATTGCAAAACCAATATTCAAATATCACGAAAAGATGATGCATAGCCGATAAACTTATCAGATGCAGTTAGAATGGTTGTAAGTCAAATATCCTACACGGTAGGTCAAAAAATATAAAAATTCTACAAGAGTAATGTACCTACCTATACGCTTATTTAAAAAAATACAGCAAAACGTTATAAAGAAAAGGTGTACAGAATCTAGAGTTTTGCCTTATTACTAAAACAAAGCGCCCTAGATTATTTTGGTCTGTATTAAATTATAAACTCCAGGTAGGTATAATGGTATCAAATACAAAAATTGCACTTTGTATAAGATATAGTTTATTGGTATATACCTACCTACATTATGATTATTGATAGTTTACCATGTTAAAAAGATCTTTTGCGGAAATTCAAAGTTTTGTTCAATATTGTTGCATTGCAACGAAGATGAACTTTGTGATTTCCTAAAAAAATAAAAATCTGGGTGGATTTCACAAAAATTCTTGAATTTGAAAAAAGTTATACGAAGCTGATTTGATTTTGATCAATTTAATTATGTTTGTGTTCAAGGTGAATATTAGAAAAACAATTTCTTGAGGCAATGATAATTGAAGATGATTTAAAGTAAAAAAATCCGGACCTACGTCACAACTTTAATATTCAGGCATAACTTTTAATTCTAGACAACTTTTTTTCACGACATTTTACGGATTTTTCTGAAATAAGTGATAGGTGCTTTACTGTTGTTACCTTCATCCATTTCTATATTTTTTGACCCACCCCGTGTATGATGTTTGATCTGCAACCATTCTAATTGCAACTAATAAGTGGATAGAACATATAGAACATGCACCATCTTTTGATGATATTCAAATTTTGGATCTGCAATTAATAAAAAAAAAAGTCTCATGTGTTTCACACAAAAGAATATCCTGAAATGTGATTTTTCTTGCCAGTCTTGTGGTGAATTAGTCACGGCACAATACTCGCCTGAGGATGCTTTGTTATTTTCGTCTTAGATGATTTTTGCAATGTCGGTTCAGGTTTTCATTGATGGTTGAAAATGATTTTTCACAAAACAGCACAATTATATTTTACGATCCATTATAGACCTTTGATCAAAACGGAATGGTATCGCGAAAGGAGGCTGGGTATTTAATCGTATTTATGAATATTCTGATGAGATGTAAGTGCAAGATGCAAGACACAAATTTGAAACATCAAAATAACCCCATCATAAACATAAACAATCAGCCTGCTCCCCACTCTTCCTAAAAATCCGAGCAACCCATCTTTTACAGACAGAGATACGGCAACACTGTGGTTAGTGCATGGGAGCCTTGATTTTAAAAATCGATCACGGGAGCTACATCCAGCCGCCAGTGATCAATAAACTATAACCGTTGATTGAATAAGTTAGAGGAAGATGCCTAACCATATGGGAAATGAAGAGACCGTTGAAAGTATTCCCCGTTAGGAGCCGCTAGTCTCGGCCATCTGTATTCCGAAACATTAATTATCTTAACCTCAACGCGAAAGATTTCTGTAAACTTTTGATCCATCAATTTGGTGGCATACCAGCACGGTTGCCAAGTCGCTATCGGGAGTTCGAGGCGTTCTGGGATGGCACGAGCAGTCCAACGATTATTGTAAGGTTCACATTGAATTTCATTCGATTTTGTTGAAATTTTCAGAAAGTTTTTCCGAGGTTTTCAAGTATCTTTTCGTTTGAGGCTAACTTTTCCAGGAGCAAACCTAAAGCAACACAAATTCTTAATTTTGAAAAAAAAAGTTTTACGCCACTGAGAATTCACGAAGTGAAAATATTTTTTTTTATTTTCCGTTCAATTTTCCAAAAAAGGTTCTTTTTTCGGTGCATCGTTTTTGAAGTAAAAAATAAAAATCATTGTGATGTTACTAATTTCAGAAGAATTCACTAGTATTAAACCGTTGATTGAATTTGTTGATTGAAACTGTTTGCGAAATTTAAAAAAATATATATATTCTCAAAAAGTGGTTTTAGGAAAACATCAGAACTTGCCTAAAAAAATAGGTTCTCTGTTCTCTGCATTTGTTTGCGAACGGTTGCTTTTATAAAAAAAAAAACGTTTATTACTGTGCATAGAAATGTTGTCTTCATCACGATAAAACCTATAATTTTGCGGATTCTCAGATCCACATTTTTTATGGTTTTCGAAACATGTACAATATGTTTGGGTTTTTCTTTTTCAAAAATATTTTCATGAAGATTGGTGATATGGTTTCTTATAATTGTGTCATCGTCATCCAAAACAATTATTTAAGAAGACCTCTCTATACAGGGTATCCCAAAAATATACCGACAAACTAAAAGAGATGGTAGGGGACATGAAAACAAATATTTTTTGTCCAGTACATATATATTCCCGCAAATAACTCGTTTGGGCTCTAGAGCAAGAAAAAACGCTTTTTTGGTACTTTATTTTGCGCATAAATTAAATCGCTGCTTACTGTGCAGTCTTTTTGCCACCAGTTGTTTGTTGGTTCCAAACATTTTTGGTCGCAATTTTGTTTATTTTAACGATGCGAACACATTTTTTTATGATCAACATTTTTTTTTCATTTTCCTAATCATCATTATTTGCAAACATATGTTTACTGGACAAAATTTTTGTTTTGATGTCCCCTAGGACCCCTTACAGTGGGGATATTTTTGGAACAACTTGCGTATGTAGTTTTTTTTCAAACAAGTTGTGATAATTATTTAATTGTCTCTTCAATACAAAACTATCTTAAATTTTGAATATTTCTAGTAGGTTTATGTAGAAGAGACTCGTTATATTTTTGGAAAAAAAAATCATTTCGGACAATTGAATTAAACGAAAGTTGGTCTGTATTGAATTTAACCGTTGATTGAATTTTAACACTAGGCCATCAACCTACGAGAAAAGTCTCAAGCCAAAAATTATCCCTTTTTTATAGAAGAATATTCTGCTTTGTCTAGTAAGGTATAGGAATATAATCTATCCTAAATTTTACTTTTATACCTACTCCACTCTGAAGTCGCCCACCCTGAATTGGTTATCGATGATTTTTTGTTCAAAACACACATTCTGGGATTTTATCAAAATCTTATTAATTAGAGCGTACAGGAAGACTCAATGAGTAGTATAAGTATCAAATTAACAAATTAACAAAAAAAAATTACCAAAACAGTAACATTTTTTTTTTTTGAAAATGTGAACAGGGAGGTTTTTGGCCATTCTGATTGAAATTCCGTTGTCAGTTCTTTCCTAAGAAATCCCCTAACACGATTTTGGTGAAACTTGACTCACTTTGAACCCTCATAATCACCCAAAAGTACGTCCCTGGAACTGATTTGGTATAATGTTCAAAAAGTGTTTGACGAGACCTAACAAACAAAAAAACAAAATGAAAATCGGTTGATAAACAAAAATGTTACAGGGGTGGGACACTTTAGAGTGGACACCCCGTATAATCGATAAAAAACTTTCACGCGTTTTATGCGGGAAATCAAGCAATTCCGGAACCAAGTAAGTATTGAGCGTTTATTCTTCTCATCTATCTTAAAAAAAATTACACTCGTCTTGAGACCCTACAAAAATCATAAATAATTACCTCTTATTACAGTGGTCAGTGCATGTCCGTTCAGACTTAAGTACAAATTCATTCACTAGGTATATGTACCTGATGGGAACACGTGTTATATATAGATAAATTAAATCTAGATTAATTTAGGTATTCAACCATCATACAGATGTTATTTATCAAATGATAGATCATCTCTATCTCTTCCCTATATCAATTGAAGATTCACTCAATTTGACAACACTGCTTGTCGCCCAAACCGAATTTCGCATTTCAGTATTTAATGCATGCTCCCCGCAAGCCCCCACTTCTACCCGAAATTTGACGCCGGCTTACTAAAAATGCCGTCAAATTCTTGATGGCAGCACTAATCAGTCCATATATTCGTGAGCATCATCTGTTGTTGACAAAGACGGAGGATGGTATTCGCATTTATTAAAGAAAGATAGGAACAGTTTTTGTCGCGAGTCACGAAAATTTACAATTTACACAGACATTAGGTATCTTCCTGTACTTATATTCAGCGTTGCCAACCCTACGGATTTTTCCGTAGATCTACGGAATTTACAATCTGTTCTCCGATATACGGATATAGAACCAAAATCTACGGATTTTGGGACTTCACTCGCCATAGACTATAATCACGAAAAACACAAGCATGCTCATTGCTCAGTACAAATTATTAAAGATAAAGAGATATTTTTATTTATAAAAATTAGTTGAAATAAATACTTAAAAGATTTATTTTCCATGAAAGTTCAAGCTTGCTCACGATTGCCGCCTCTTGGCGGGCTTTTATACTTCGGAGAAATTACAAGCAATGCTGAATGAATTCTATATAAATAGTTTAAGTTGGAACGCCTAGGCTGCCCGCTGGGATACTCCCTCGATACCGGGGATTTTTTGTCTAACATAGCCAACACAAAAGTGGAATTGTCATTGTCATTGTCATCTATTATGTTCTTCAGAAAAAAGCATTATAGAAGTATATTTTTGTGTGTATTGTGTCTCGTGTTGCATACATCCTGAATAAATTAAACTTTTTTTGTCAAAATTGTATGTAAAACCTATTAATTAGCATTATTTGATTTTAAAAATAATTTACTCAACTAATTTCCGGTACAAAAAAAAAATACGGATTTCTACGGATTTTCATCATCCTTCCTACGGATTAACTCATTCAAAAAGTTGGCAACACTTATATTCAATCAACGCTATAACTCTTTTGGGACTACTAACTCACATGCACATAAATAGTATATTATGAATAGATAAAAAATATATATTCTGTAAGATTTACAAGAAACGTAGGCACATGCCAGAATGGAGACGGTCGTAAAAGTGTTATTTCCGTAACTCTGATTTATGACCTAAATGCGTTATTTATTCGAATATTCCATCATTTAAGCAGCGGAAATGAGCGATTTGGGTTAGGGGTTTGGTTATTTTATACGTGGTCGACGTATCTTCGTGTGTCTTCACTTTTGGAGGGCTTTTGTGTTCTAACTCGACCATTGTGTTTATATGTAATTACCTATGTGATAATTTTATAATTATTGAGTCTTAGTCTTATGACCAGCTAAAATATTGAACAAATTAATTTTAAATTCAGGGTTTTGATTTTTTGGAAAACTGACACACGTCGATTTTTATTTTTGGATGCGTTTTCTTTATGACAAAATCATGCAATAGTAAAATAAAGGTATACAAGTTCATAATAATAATGGTTGACAAAGAATGAGTTACGTAAATTTTAGACTTGTCAAAAATGAATGATTTTTATCCATTTTCGAAGAAATCATGAAAAATTGGTCATTTTTGCCAAGTTTGTAATTTCATAGCTATAGAATATCTTTTGTTCTATAATTATTGTGACATTTTCAGGAACTACATACATTTTGCCCCTCTTTCGAATGATGCTAGCCATTTTTATCAAAATTTACTCAGAAAAATGTTTAATTTTTAACAATTTTTTTGAACGTGACAAAAGAGCCCTAAACAATTTTTTGACAAAATCGCCAGGACTTACTTATCAAATTGTTCGAAAATCTCAAACGCACCATATTTTCTTTGATCACTGACGCGGTATCAAACTTTCATCAAATTTTATTCATGTGCTATTTATCTGACTATGCATGAGTGTATATTCAACCGTTTTCAAGAAAATGGCATTCTATATCCATGTTATTATTTAGAAACTGGTCAATGTTTGCATTTGTTGAAAAATTAGAATTAAATGTTCATTTAGCATCATATAAGTGGTAACCACCTGAAAAAAAAAAAAAATCGCTGTCGACAGGCCCTTGTCGACAGCGATTGTCGACAGCGGGTCTGAATTGGGGTATTGTGACAGATTGACAAAAAATCCGTCTAATAATTATTATTATATTCAAAATATGCGCATTCGCCATAACATATAGATTTTTTTTTTGTCAATGAATTTTTCTACCAAATGAATGTGATATTAGGGCTCCTTCTGAAAAAAAACAATCAATGTTCCTAAAATGTTTCCAGTCAATCAAAAATCGAAGTTCCATACTAAAAAAGGATATGCTTTGTACTTTTGTGAAGCATCCATGATTTACCTAATCTTTCTGGGTATTCCGCCGTACCCTTTCAAAACATTCCCACAAAAGGAACTTTAGCTTGACGCAAATTTAAATAAAAAGTCACTTATCTAGAAATCTAAGATTTTATGTATCCAGGGTGGACCAAAACTAAGTTTCCACCATCAACTTCATTTTTTCAAATGGAAACCCCCATTTTTTATTTGGTTTTCGAATTCTACATTAAATTTTAAGTAATATGTTGATGATAATTTTATGTGTACAGGGTGGACGAAAAATATGTGACGACCACCAACTGCATTTTTTCAAATTAAAATCTCGTTTTTCTATTTCATTTTGGAATTCCAAATCACATTCCAAGTGAGATTCATGTACCATGTCCTTAACCTAACCCCAAGAGAAATTTACGTTTGATCAAATGGACTGTGTTTCTGAACAATCATATACGTACATTTCTTGATAACTGTTGGAGTTAGGTTAAGGACATGGTTTATGAAACCTACTTAGAATTTGATGTAGAATCCGGAAATAAAATAAAAAGGGGGTTTCCACTTGAAGAAATGAAGTTAATGATGGTTACCCATTTTTGGTCCACCCTGTTCAATTATCATCAAAATATTACTTAGAATTTGATTTAGAATTCGAAAATGAAATAAAAAATTGGGTTTTTCTATTTGGAAAAACCAAGTTGATGGTCGTAACTTAATTTTGGTCCACCCTGTACACATAAAATTATCATCAAAAAAAGCCGTAGTTGAAAATAAAAGTCGACATGTCCGTGGGTTTTCCACAAAACAAACTTCTGAATTTTGAATGAATTTATTTCAACCAACGCGTCCTCACTCTATATACATACCTACCTATCCCATATTTTTTTTGTTATCTAAAAAGATCCTCTATGATGTAAATGACAAAACCTTTGAACATCAAACTTTTCGAAAGCTGCCTTCTTCAGTGGAACCTGAAAAAAGAATTGATTATTGCAAAATCAAAAATGTATATACATATTTCCTAATATGACGTTTCTCATGAATGAGTGAGTATCACCAAAATGCTCAATCATGTCATTTTATCACGCAAATTGACCCTTTTTTGCTTAAATTTGTGGATAAATGATTTTTTATTTTTTCAAATCGCATAAAGCTTATAGTTGTTTTTGTGAGAATTTTTGGACTCAATCCACAAGGGAATCCATACAAAATATAATAATGAATGTTCACAAATTGATTTACTAAGCTCAAACAATATACAGCGACAGTGTGTCCCCGGATCGACGCATGACTAGTTGAAAAAGACAAAAAAAAAATTGAATTGAAATTTCATCTTCTGGGGTTCAGCCCCGCTTGGGTAGAAACTAATTTGTGTCTTAATTTTAGTTTCCAAAAATCAAGCATGTCTTGGATATTATACCTAGAAGGTATTTTTCTCACTAGTGAAGTGCTTCTTCTATAGGAGATACGACAAAATGTTATTGAACAAAGTTGTTCAGAATAGAAAACTGAGTAAGAATGTAAAATTTCAAAACCCTCCTAACCCAAACTAACCCAAACTAACCCACTTTGATTTTTTGAAGCTATTAGAGAGGTTATCAACAAATACTCTTTAATTGATGAATTACGCAATTTTGCAAATAAATTTCAAATTTTGAAATGAAAAACACAACAAACTTAAAATATTGAGATCAAATCTATTTTTATTCTATTTTGAAAAATTGGAATGAAAAAATACAAATTATCAAAGTGGGCGGAGGGATTGAAATTTTGCATTCTTATTAAGTCTTTATTTCTAAACAACTTTCTCCAATAACATTTTGTCGAATCTTCGACAGAAGAGCACTGATCTGCAGAAGAAGCACTTTACTGGTGAGAAAAATAGCAACCAGGTGAATATTTCAGACATACTAGATTTTTCGAATCTAATAAACTTATGACACAAATTAGTTTCTATCTAAGCAGGGCTGAACCCCAGAAGATGAAATCTCAGTTTAAATTTTTTTATCTCTATCACCTATTCATGCGTCGATCCGGGGACACACTGGTTATAAATGCAATAAATGCACAATTATTTAATAATGGGATATAAAGGTATAGGTAAACATCACAAATTCATGTTGTGCCATGGAAACCTAGAATATATTTATCCCTAGAAAAGTACCATACGTTGAGAAAAAAAAAAATTTGAACATCTAACGTAGTTACATTTTGTTATTATTTGTTGTCTCTTGGATAACATAATACTTCGCTTGTTATAATTATTGCCCTGCATATTGAAAGCATGGCTAGGGGAAAGCGTACTCATGATGACGTCATGACCCTGCTGGCAACTTGGCAACGATGCGCCCAGTTGACTCAATTATTTCTGTCATACTTGTCCGGAGCACTCTGCATAAAGTGAATCCTTTCTGTCTAACGGCAAATAACAAATAATAATCAACACTTAACACTAAAAAAAGTATTTAATTCTCTTTTCTATGTATAATCTTTTACCTTTATTTATGGTAGCATAAATATTGAGCTCTTGTTCGGTGGAATTGCTGATTTGGTGGTCAGAACCTAGGTAATAGCCGATATTATAGGTATCATATAATCAATTATCAATCTTAATAGTAGGTCCTGGTCGGCCTGAGCAATCAGTTCATTTCCTAATTGGCTCCGTGGATCAGTTTGAATCTAATTATTCACTTGCAACGTCCGGTTGATGTTTGACCTTTATGACATCGGTCAAAGAAGTACTGGATTTTAAATAGTTTTTAGTTTTTCCGAATTTTGTGTTTCCTTTTCATGGCAAGTACAAAAGAGTTTTCTGATGATGATGGGTCTAAGAGGTTCAGTGAAGATGTTAAGAATACATCTTACGGATCTGCATCAAATGGTGAGTAAATTACCGTTTCCTTAAAACAATAGCCGAGGAATAATCACGGGAAAAATAAAATAAAACGGGGTCTTGTGTCATAAAACGACCCACGCATTTCACACTTTTTTTGATATGGATCGATAGTAGACTCTCTAAAACATATTTTAACAAAAAAAAAGTAGCGGTATTTTCAGTTTATTTAGAGAAAATGAACAAAATGACGGTATTTTCTAAACTATTAGAAAGGTGAATTTTCCCACAATCTAGTAAAGCACTGCCAGAACTTTTTTTTTAAAGGAGTCTACAATCCCTATAACGTGATTTGTCAGTGAAAAACATTTGAAAAGCTAACGTTTTAATTGAAAAAAAAATCAAAGAATTCAAAGCCGCCATAACTCAAAATAGACAATAGCATGGATCAACGCTTACAATGGTTGAGTCGGTTGAACGGATGAGCGATGTTGCCAAGTGTTGAAAAAAGAAAGGCTGCCAATATGTCGAAAATTACTTTGATTTTTATTATCATATTAAAATAATGGCTGAAAAAAAAATGAAAATTAGTAATTTTCAACTATTTATTTGAAAGAATTACCTGAAGATTAAAGTGGTTGCGTATCACACTTACCTAATCTAACCCATATTATCCAATAGTTAACTCAAACAACAAAGCAAAATCAACCAAACGAAAAATGTACCTAATTATACTCAAATGATGTCGCTCACGCGACATCAAATTTTTGTCAAACTAACCCAAGCTAACCCAAACTAACCAAGACAAACTCTAAATAACCCAAACTAAACAAATCAACCCAGGCTAACCAAACCAACCCAAACTAACCAAACCAACCCAAACTAACCAAACCGACCCGAACTAACCCAAACTAACCAAAACAAACCCAAACTTACCAAAACTAACTCAAACTAACCAAAACCAACCCAAACTAACCAAACCGACCCAAACCAACCCGAACTAACCCAAACTAACCAAAACAAACTCAAACTACCCCAAACTAATCAAAACCAACCCAAACTAACCAAAACAAACGCAGATTAACCAAAACTAATCAAACCAACTCAAACTAACCCAAAATTATTCAAATTAACTAAAACTAACCCAAAGTAACCAAAACCAACCCAAAATTACCAAAACTAACTCGAACCAACCAAAACTAGCCCAAACTAAACAAAAACTAGCCCAAACAACAAAGCAAAATCAACTAAGCGTAAAATGTACCTAATATACAGGGTGACAATTTGAAAAGGACCAGCATTTGATTGTGTCCAAACAAGGGCGCCCGCAGACATTTTTGTAGGGGGGGTCAGTGGCGGCTCGCGGTGTTGTAAGTAGGTGAAGCAGACTGATGTGAAAAAAGCGCGGCTGGCGAAAAATTTTCCAGGCGCATCCACCATTTTATTATACACTATTCAGTTATCGGCTCGCGGCTTCCAAAACAGGTTAAGAAAATAGCCGTGTTTTCATGAACGACGGCTGTGTTGGGTTGAATTTTTCTTTAAAAGAAAAAAGTAATGATTTCCTGAAAAAAATTTAGGGAAGGAGAATAGAAATTCGAAAGTTGAATGAAAACTGGATTCTTTTAACAATATAATAGGGAAAGTTGGGATTTTTAAATTATATAACAGTGCATTTGAGCTCGTTGCAAATGAAAACTGTCTTAGCTAAAGTTGTACTGATATGCTTTTCCGGTAGATACACTATCCCGAACACTTCAGTAAAAAGGAAATTTTACGAAATTACCAAACCTCCAGACAGGCAGTGCAATTATACAAGGTGTCCCATAACTTATCCGCCATAGAGCAGCAGGTGATGATAATATAAATGAAAATGAGATTTCACCAATAAATGTGGTGCAAATATTAGTCGTTGAAAAGATATAGGGTGACCAAGACTAGAAAATCGATTCGCACGTTTTAGAAAAATGTAGGTGAAACATTTTTTTTTTTAAATCTTCCACGCCCTCTGTAGGCTAAACGAAGCAATTTTGGATATAGGTAAGTTTGCCTAGATCACCTTATTTTTGGTCAAGGAATTTGTGGTTAAGCGTTGTACAGTCATTTCAGGGACACCCTGTATAAATAATAAAGTAATGACCAATGCCAAATTCCAATTCTCAGGTTCTCAGATTCAACTCACATAAAAATATACAGAAACATAAACATATGACTTAAAGTAAAGTTTGAAATGTTTTTGCTGCTACTTTCTACTCAACTCACCGTAGCTATTCAGGTACTTTTGTAAGGAAACTGCAAATTACCAACCACCACTTTTTAGCTAAACCGTAGAAATTTTGGTTTCGCACTATACTGTAATGAATGTAATTATTATTACTGAATAACCAATGTTTGCTTCATATTTTTGCTTAATAAAATACTTGAAATACACTGATGCACGCATGTGTCAATACAATAAACAAACCCATTACCAATCTAAACGTTTTGCGTAAATCAAATGGCAGAGCGCGCCAACCGCCAAACCAGTTTTGTCAGTTCTGTCCACTGAACTATGAACACAACTGGAACGCTCGCCGCTGTGTTGAAAATCGATGCCTGATGTTAGAAAAAGAGACTGCAAATCGTGGATC
This sequence comes from Orchestes rusci, assembly GCA_958502075.1. Taxonomy (NCBI): domain Eukaryota; kingdom Metazoa; phylum Arthropoda; class Insecta; order Coleoptera; family Curculionidae; genus Orchestes; species Orchestes rusci. The sequence continues at coordinate 54,355,769 of OY293303.1, read as the reverse complement.
GTGGACATCCCTCTGTCAAGAATCAACCTATATTAAATCATTTATTGAATGTAGGGTAGGAGTAAAATAATTGTTTTTTTTGAATAGCGTGAACAATAATACTGCGATTTTTGAGAACCCCGTGAATCTAGGGGGGGTCACGCGACCCCCCCTGACCCCCCCCTGTGGGCGCCCTTGTGTCCAAACCAAAAAGGACCAGCATTTGATTGTGTCCAAACCAACGATAGTATGAAAATTTGGCGAGACACGTCAATCAAGATATCGAGGGAGACAACTTTTGAGGTATCTGTTGTTTTTCTGGAATCAACCCTCTCACGCCCAAGGTAGCTGCCACTGGAATTTCAAATAGCAACCCCCACTTATTTTGCGATTTTTGAAATCTTCACGTTATTCTCCATACACTGCATCACTTTTTTTTTCAAAGTTGAAGTTCCTAACCTCACAAAAACTTTCAAACGAACAGCATTAATTATTCCTTGAACTGATGATAGTATGAAAATTTGGTGAGACATGTCAATTTAGATATCAAGGGGGACAACTTTTGAGGTATCTATCAATTTTCTGGATTCAACCCCCTCACTCCCAGGGTAACTACCCCTGAAATTGCAAATAGCAGCCTCCACTTATTCCGCGATTTCTAAAATATTTATGCTATTCTTGATAACTTGCATCACTTTTTTTCAATTGGACCACATAACCTCACAATTCTTTACAAACGGACAGCAATAATTATAATTTCTTAAACTGATGACGGTGTGGAGATTTTGTGAAAGATATCAATGCAGATATCAAAGAGGACAACTTTTGAGGTGTTAGCTGTCATATTACTTTCAGCCCCCTAACCTCCAGGGCAGGCTATTTCTCTTGTCATTTTTGGGTTTCTCATGTATCTCTATATAATTTTTTTTTATTTTATATTGGAATTCTCAATTTCACAAACAGAACAATTGCGAGGCTATGTACTTTATTTTTAAGAAATAAAGTGATGTAGCTTATTGAGAATTGAATGAAGATTTCAAAAATCGCGGAATAGGTGGAGGCTGCTATTCGAAATTTACCCTAGGAGTGAGGGAGTTGAATCCAGAACATTAATAGATACCTCAAAAGTTGTCCCCCTCGATATCTAAATTGACGTGTCTCACCAAATTTTGATACTATCTTCAGTTCAAGGAATAATTAATTCTGTTCGATTGAAAATTTTTGTGAGGTTGGGAACTCCAATGTTGAAAAAAAAGTGATGTAGCGTATGGAGAATAAAGTGAAGATTTCAAAAATCGCAAAATAAGTGGGGGTCGGTATTTCAAATTTCAGGGGTAGCTACCCTGGGCGTGAGAGGGTTGATTCCAGAAAAACAACAGATACCTCAAAAGTTGTCCCCCTCGATATCTAAATTGACGTGTCTCGCCAAATCTTCATACTATCATTGGTTTGGACACAATCAAATGCTGGTCGTTTTAAAATTGTCACCCTGTATACCTTAATGATGTCGCGCACGTGACATCAATTTTTTTTCAAACACACAGCTAAAAAGTTTTGCCGTTCATGCTGTTTTCGTCAAAAAGAGCCTGTTCAAAACCAACCCAATCTAACCCCCATTAAAACACACGTTAACTGCCTCAATGAGAAGACCAATTCGGGTACCCCTGTGCCAAGTTTTACTGTATAGTAATTTCAACATAATTTTACTCGTAGGTAACGAAAATATATGTAAATTCAACACATTTTGTTTTTTTACATGTTTTTTGTATGAAAATGTTTATGGCACAACATGTGTGCCTCGCGGCACAGCATATGCGGAATTTTTCGTTCGTGCCACGAGGTACAAATATTGTGCCTCAACAGACAGAGGGATGTTTTGGCTCTTAGCACAAAGCATCTAGGAGAGATGGTAGAAATGCCATGTCGAAAGGATCCAGAAAGAAAGAGACCAAAATCAATCGTTGACTATAATAATTCCAAAGCATTTATTGACTTATCCGACCAACGAAAAGCATAAAACACTCCACCAAGACGTGGAATAAAGTGGTATCGCAAACTGGCAGTAGAAATGATTTTGGGAAGTACACTTATCAATGCGTACGTAGTGTATTCGGAACTGACAAAAAATTAAATAAATATTACAACATTCAAGCAAGACATTTTGAAACAAACTCTCAATAAACATGATAGCCAGATTCGACAGCGCTTACCAGAAAATCAAGGCAATCCTGAATTGGCAACTCATGAGCTGGAACACACTGGTAGCGACTACGCTGCACAGTTTGCTATGAAAATTTTAGTGCAGAGTTAGGACGTGCAGCTGCTCAAAACAAAACTCCGAGATCCACTTGGTCATGCTCCACATGCAAGAAGCCCTACTGTGTAAATTGCTTTTTTCAGGCACACAAGTGCCACCTAAACTAAGAATAAGTATGCGTAAATTGTCTTTTTTTACCATAAACGTTTTGTATTCATGTTCTTTACTATAATAAAGCTTTCAGTTGATAAAAAGTGTAATTATTTTTGTAAATATCAGGTATTTTTGTAAAAAAAATCGATTGATTACATTTTCATACATAAAATCCAAACAAAGAAAAAATTTCGTAGGCTTTTCACAGAGAATCTCCCACCGTGCCACGCTGAATTCATTTCTGCAGAAATAATAGGCATAAGTGGGACCAATGCTGTACCTCACCTTAAAAGTGATAGTAATGCATGAGGCACAGTATATGAACCTCAATGCGCCAACATGATATTTCGTGAGGCACCTAACGTGCACCTCGCGGCAGTCAACGTGTTAACCAAAAGCTACAACAACCTCATTGGCCTAATAAATATCTTAAATATGAACATTGATACCATTACAGCATGAAATTTGGATAGCTACATACTGAAAAACACCGAAATAAAATTAAACAATGAATTGGCAACGTCGTTCACAAAGAAATCCCACAAACTGTCGGTACGTCAAACTGTTAATTGATTTCAGCTTGCAGCTGTTATGATCCCTACTACCCTACTTCATACTAAAAAGTGTATACTCATAAAAATCAAATAATGTTGTATTTATGAAAATTCCAGACTAATTTCACATTTTTTCTCAAAATAGAATGTATTTAGCGTCAAGAGTGACTTATATAAATGCAGTATTTCGGCAGATTTTGAGATAAGAAACTTTACTAAAAGGTTAGAAAATAAAGATAGTTTTGCTTAATTCTCTGAAAAAACTGCATTTTTTTTTTGTTAAAATGTGTTTTAGAAGGTCTACTATCACTCTGTAAAAGAATGTCATGAAATGCGTGGGCCGCCATAAGACACAAGAGCCATAAAACAAAAACCGGTATTACTAATTTTATTCGATCGCCAGTTTACGAGAGCTGCTACTAGATGGCACACCAAGCCAATTCGATTTACAGTGACTATATACCACCGATCTAAACAACTGGATGAGCAAAACGCTGCACTTGAAATGGCTAAATGCTCAATCACGACCGAAAAATTTAAACAAACTCGAACATTTTCCGGCAAGTTGGATTTTGCGCACTGCAACCAAATAATGTCATTATGACTACAGCACGGACTTGGTAAATAAAAATGGACTGCTAATGCAATGAGAAGAAAATCACTGGAGCATGGGCGCTGCCATGATGGGACAATTTAAGTTGGTGCTTCTGATGTTCAGTGGTGCCATCGTTGAAAATTGCAGAAATCTGTAATGCCTGATCTACATTGAATTCCGTTTCGAATTGGAACTGTCAAATTTCCGCTTCGCACACGGGAATCATATGTCACCATTTACATTGTATTTGGCGTAAGCGTGACACAAATTCTATGTAGATGGTAGCATATGATTCCCGTTTGCCAAGCGGAAATTTGACAGTTCCAATTCGAAAACCAATTGAATGTAAACCTTACATACATCTACCCGCTACCGTCTGATTTCGATTTCGGGGTTATTAATAATTGTTATTAATATAATAAGATAAAGGACGAAGGAAATTGGTAAATATTTCTTTTTTTTTCTTCAAGTGTCTGTGACTTCGCGTTCCCGTGGTTTTTGTGCATATTGAAGAGAATATTATTATATCAATTCTAAAACCGCAGAATGCATAAATCATGAAACATCGACTATCTCAAGTACCTACTACCTATACCAATCTCCAGGGTCCAAGTTAAACTCGTTACGAAATAGTAGGTAGGTAAGGTAGGTACAGATCAAGTGCTATTCGCTACTTATAATGCTGTTGAAAGGACATAATAGGATTAACCCATTAATGGCCGGTGATGCGTATACGCAACACTGCACTTATATTTTTTTTAGAAAAAATGTTTGACTTTTTCACTTGAAATAAGGGCTGATACTCTTGACCCAACGTTAAACAAAGGTGGTAAGATTAGAATTGAAGGCATCTCTTTACTTGTATTATTTATGGACAATATTTAATATTCTCGATTTTTCTATAAATTGCTACAAAATTTTCAGAAATGAAACTCTCATATTCACGTTCTCATTTTCGAAGTTTTAATACTTTTATTTCACTAACTACATTTCCAGTAATGTCATAAAAATGAAAACCAAAGTCTAGTTGAACCAGTTTTTTCCTGAATGGGTCACGAATCACGCTGTTGCGTTCTCGCAACACCGGCCAAATAGATGAAATCCCGTGTAAACACAAGTTTTCTTGGACTGAAATCAAAATTGACCAGGCGTGCAAAGTTTTAGTCTCAGTGCATCGTGCATCTAATCGAGTACCTACAGTAAACGCCAAACATCTTTCCATTTACGTCATCAATGCCACCAAGCGCGTTATGTGATTTGCTGGTGATCAAATGTGGATACCAGCAAACTACATTACAACGCGCTCGGTGGCACCGATGATGCACATTGGAAGTTGTTTGGCATTCACTGTACGTATCACTTACAGTTTTCATTATTTATTGTTGAAAACGACAAAAATTCTCACGCAAAAGGTGTTAGAGTTGGCCTTAGAGGATGTGGTAGATGAGCTTAGCCAAGAAAATGGTAGGTATTCCTTGAAGTCTCTTTTTCTATTGTACATTACCGAGTACATTAGTTTGTAAGAGCGAATTGACGCTGTCCACCTTCCAAGTGAGTTGATCTACCTCCGACCAACTCACAGACGAAAAGGAATTTTCAGAGATCCCGGAAAATTTCGAAAATTGACAGAATATCGGAAACTTTTGAGGTCCACACTGCCCAAGGCAACTTTTATGACGAATCTGACGATGAAGATTTGGCAACGAAACTTCGACAAATTGTAGAAAAGGAAGCAGTCAGTTTCAAACTGACTTGGAGATCTGGCTCATTCGTTTACCAAAATTCACCTTTCTAAAGAATACGAAGGCATTCAAGAACTTCAAGGCGAGTTGGAGGATTCATCACCATCAGACATTTTTTCAAGTTTGTAGACGAGGGCGTGATGGATTTGATAATCCGTATTCAAACGATCTATATTTGTGAACGTTGTACAGTGTATTCACATGCTGACGGTTTCTGGCTATATCACTTAACACTATAAACCGTTGATGCGTTTACGCAACATCGTTTATTTCATGAAGTAGTTGATTTATTTATTTTTTGGCGTCACATATATGTCTTAATGTGATGTTTTTTCATAATTGTATCATACTGTTTAAAAAATGTTGGTTTTATTTCTATCCTTGGCCGTTAATGGGTTTAGGTAATGATATTTTTGAAGAATTGAGTTGAATGAAGAATGAAGGCTCATTTTTATGTTAATAATAATCCAACACAAAACGTTTCATAGATTTATGAGTATCTAGAATAATGTTAAAAACCCTGCACAAAATTACAATGTGAATGTGAATATTGAATTTTGAGTACCTATAGGTGTCTTCTTAAAATCCAATAATCCAAAACCGAATCGAAATAATAGGAATACATATTATACTATAATAAGTATATGTAGGATTGTAGGAATAGGTGATATGACATAACCTCAAAAACAAAATAATTAGCAGAAAGACAGCTTTCTGCATTTTGCAACGGCCGCATAAGAGGAATTGCAGCGCTAAATCGCTTTTTCGATCGATCTCACTGAAATGACATCAATGATAATTTCCACCACTGCATCACAGTTCCAGCGATAAAGCGAAAGAAATATACTTTTTTTCGTAAGACCACTGTGCTGCAGCACAGGGAATCATGTCATTCCAGTAGGACCGCTCAAATAAAGCGCTAGTTCTCGGAACGCAGCCATAAGTGGCACGTCAAAAAAATCAGAGATACCAACACAAATTGTCCCATCATGGCGGCGCCCATGCCTCAGTGATTTTTGGCAAGGTCGGCCATATGCTTTAGCAGTCCAGTTTTTATATAGGTCCGTGGACTACAGTGACTATATACAAGAGAGTGGCGACAATAGCATGATAAATAAGGCCCAAAATGGCCGCCGAAATTTTTCGTCTTGTCAAAGCGAGACTGTCGAAACCGATTCATCTACGTTTCCGGAAAAGGGAGCTATATTGATCCGTTGTCAAACACAGTGTTGCCCAATTCACGTGAGGCAATTAACAGTAAAAATACACCATTAACGTTGAAAAACTTTAGTGCGAGTAGTAGATCTCGTGGGCATATATGTATAAATAAATCAAAATAAATACTAAGCATTAGAATATTTATAGATAAATGAAAGGCATAATGAAGCGGTACCTATGATTTTCAAGTATGTAATAAACAATAGAGAAAATAATTTACGATGGAAAGATAACACATACATAGTAATACAAACACACGACATGTTAAATTTAATATTAAGTACCCTACAATAAATCGACTGTTTTAACTTTTTCAACCCTATCCTATATTGTGTGTACAGGAGGATCATGATATGAGATACATTTATAAGTGTGCATCATTTGTAATACAGTGACATGATTTTATTCTTGTAATAATTTGTATTCAAGCGCATGGATATATTTACATAGGTATATCCTATATCTTTAATTAGGGTCATAAGCATAAGTGCTAAATAATTGTAACAATTGTTCATCACATCTTAATAAGTAGGTGCCCTATTTAATGTTTTTTTTTATTGAGTAGGTGGGTAGCTAGTATCCTTTACTCACACATTTGTGTAACTATATCCAAAGTGTACATATAGCATACTTATATTGTCATTCCGGAAGAAAATATAGGTAGGTAGGTGATAAAAAAACAATGTTTTGAAGAAAAGAGATTTCAAATATCTCATATGATGATCTGTAAGATCTTGAGAAATTGCTATTTGTTATTTTTGGACCACTCGTTTTCCTTTATGTGATGTTTCTTGACTATTGAAACAACATAGTTTTGATAATAAAAGGACTTCATAATAAAACTAAAAATGTCATAACCATCACTACAGTGTGGCAAACTTTTCTATACCATCGGGGCAACGGTAAGGAGAATGAAGAAATGGCCTATTTCATTCATGAAATAACTAACAGCGTGCGTGCATCAGTTACCTATATGACACTCTACTATCCACAAAGATAAAAACAACGTCACTGGAATATACCTATTTATTTTAGCAAAAAATAACCCGTCGACAAACACAATCCAATTTCGAGTCCAGGTTCCACTTTGTTTTCATTTCAAGAAAACTGGTTTTACCAATAAGAGATCTTCAAACTCATAAACATGACGCCTCTCGATTCTCGAAGAAGTAAAGTCTGGTGATGTTTCCACATTCACCGGTGATAATAACATCGAGCTACTCAAACAAGTTTTGATAAAAAAACAACCTATTCAATGGAATTGCAAGTACAAATTACGTTTAAATAATCTGCTCTTTTTTTACAGATATTTGTGATAATGAGAAATCCATTTTCAAATGAGCATTATTCTCCGAACAGTAGGTGTTGCTTTTTCGTAGGTAAACCTGGCAATTCCTCCGGTACACATTCGTTTGCCAGACTTCAACTACAATCGCCGTCTACGCTACTACTTCGCCTATAGTTACGACGGTCCCCGTATTGTTTTGATTCTTGATGGTTGCTCTGTGAGAGTCCACTTCGTCTGTTATTTACTGCTTTGGAAATTTCTTTCTGGTGATTGATTATCTCTCCTCTTCTGCCTCTTCATACTCAATGAAGAGCATTGCGTCCTGTCATTGATCGCTGGAGTGAGAAGAGTGGTTTTATGATTTCTAGTCTTGGCCATTTTCTGCAAAAATATTTCGAGTATTATCTCTCACCACACTCACTGTGATCATACCTCTCTTCTGCCTCTTCGAACTAAATGGAGGGCATTGTGTCCTGTCATTCATAAGTCTCACGGTGGAGTGAGAAGAGTGGTTTTATGATTTCTAGACTTGGCCATTTTCTGCAAAAATATTTCGAGTATTATCTCTCACCACACTCACTGTGATCATACCTCTCTTCTGCCTCTTCGAACTAAATGGAGGGCATTGTGTCCTGTCAATCATAAGTCTCACGCTGGAGTGAGAAGAGTGGTTTTATGATTTCTAGACTTGGCCATTTTCTGCAAAAATATTTCGAGTATTATCTCTCATCACATTCACTGTGGTCATACCTCTTTTCTGCCTCTTCGTACTCAATGGAGCGGACGATGAAGTTTTCAAATTAGTGTATGGATAATGAAGATCAATTTATAAAAAAAAATATAATATGAAGATACAAATTCAACTTATAATAAGTCAGACTTACTGGCTAATTTTGTGGCACTTTTATGATTTTTTGAACTTATTTTCAATCTAAATATAATAAACCTTTTCATAATTCTATTTTCCAATCTGTGACAGTCAGGAATACTCAAAACCAGATTGTCTTCAAACATTTTTCTGTAGAAGAAATCGCTCAAATTTATGTTTTGTGAAGAGACTATGGGAAAATACTTCCTAAATATATTTTCCATATCCAAGAAAAAACAAAATGTTTCTTCATTACAAAAAAATACGCAGTTTTCCCTAAATCTTTTGAGTATCGTGAATTTTTCAAAATGTTTGAACGTAGGTGTTGTGCCTCCCGCCGCTCCGATACAAATATTCCAGGTCTTTGATGTCCTTTTTATGCTTTGAAGTATGTATCCACATGCATTGTATAATGAGTTTAGTTCACCATAGCTTAGATTTAATACTGGAGATGGGACTACAGGGGAAAGCTGAATATTGTCGTATCTGTTTCGTTCTGCCTTGAAATTATCGAGAAATCCTGAAAGAATTTTTCTGTCGTCTGTTTCATCGTAACTACTGGAACTTGGGTTTTTTAGATATTGAGATACACAAATCAGTTTTAAATTGTTCTTCACTTGTACCGTATTTGGAACCACTTGATTATTTCTCAAAACACAGAACAAATTTTCTAAACAGTCTTGAGAAACTCGACTAGTTAAAAAAAAATTATAGTTCTTTTGTTTCAGTAGGTAGGTTCCAGCATAGATTTGGTTGTAATCAAACACACACACAAAGTTTGTGAAGGTTTCCAGTGTCCTTTGTTGCCCACTACCATGTTTGAAAATAAGTCCAAAATTTCGTTCAAAAATGTTATGGCGTCATTGTATGCATTCACATTTAATTTGCTCAAAGCGCAAGATGGATGTCTGGAGGTCATTGGGGAAAACCATTTTTCGATTTGATCCAAAAACCAAACAGTTGTTAAATATTCCGGTTTGTTCAAGTCTTCTGCCAAAAATTTCAAAGCACTGTTCAATGTATGACTGACCACATTGAATGATGTTGACACCTTCATTGTTGAGAAATGAGAAGGAAACAAATCTTCCTCTGTCAACTTTTGGGCAAATTTAAATACATGGGGCTCCTGGTGTTTGACAAGTTCAAAAATATGGCTTGATAAAACTTCATTAATTGGAAGAGCATGTTTTTCAACAAGATGGCCAGGCAAACGAATGATTTTATTGGACATAAACATCGACTTGATGTTTTTGAATAAATGGGGAACATCAGCAAAACATAGAAATGTGTCGGCATTTAGAGGATGAGGAATTTTGCATTAATTGGAGAAGATCTGCCTGCTGAAATTCCCCAAGTTTTCCATAGAGCTTGATTGGAAGATGCCATGTCTGATGTGACACTCAGTATATTCAGTTCTGAACCTTCAGCTCTTCGAAATATCTCCTCAATGATTGGTTTTAACACGGCACCATTCACAGATTCTCCGGTGAAATAATAACCCACGATTTGCTTCCAGCGTTTGGTTATACCCCCCAGCATGAAAACCAGTACGTGATTGGCGATACCTGTATGGCCCGGCAATGTTACTTCACCAAGGTATTTATTTAATGAAGTATAAAATGTTCTTCCTGGAGTGATCGCCATTTCATCGAGTACTAGGACACAATCTTTTTCATGTGAGTCAAAGCTGCTAATTTTGATTTTCAAAAATTCGAAAACTTCCTCGAGTATTCCACCGTCGAACTTAAGATTTTCAAGACTTCTTTGCAGTGTTCTGATGGAGGGAAAGGGGTAGCCTTGCTTCAGCAATTCAGTGTATCTGTCACAGTAAAACCTGGTAATCAGTAAAAGCTAACTGTTACTAGGAAAAGTAAGCTTTTCCTGATTTGGAAACTCCATCATACTTTTACTAGTAATTGTTAGCATTCACGTAACTTTTCTAGTGAAAGCTGCTACACTGAAAATTATTATCGTAATTATAAATATCCTTTTTGGTCCGAGTTGGAATTCGCCGACAGATTAGACGCTTTGGAAAATACGAGACTTATGAATCGCAGGTGTACAATGTGAACATTGTTCAGATACCGTATTATAGAAAATACTTAAGTATTCTCAGTAGGGGTTAGTCTGGGTTAGTTTGGGTTCGTTTGGGTTAGTTTGGGTTTGGCAAAAATTTTGATGAGCGACATCATTTAGTGCCCCGTACACCTTGGGATAGTTAAATGGCGGAAATAAGTTTTAAAAAGAACTTTTCCTAACTGCTTTCAGTAAAAGTTGATTAGATAAAGTTTCTCCAACATTCACTAGTGAAAGTGTACAATATTCTTCAAAATTTAACATTTCCTAACGGATCAAGTAATTGCTAGCATCAACTAGTAAAAGCTAGCTTTCACTGAATTCCTAACATTTACTGTAACATATCCATTATTACCACAGCTGAGCTTCAAACGCAACGACTTTGTGATGGTTTCATTTGACCATTTCATTAACTTGGTGGACTTTTTCCTTTGCTTTTTTTCTAATGCTCTGACCTGGTCAATATTAAAAAGCGGAGATTGGAATTTTTCTACGGACGCTTGAGCCTTACTACTTGTCTTCATCATTCTCTTCATCCTTTTTCTCATATTTTTGAGCATTTTTTTATATCTCATGACTTTGTCCCTTTCTCTTAAATGTAACTTCTTATATTTGGCCAATTTCTCAACATCAGCATTTTCTGGAAATCGAGGTTCGGGTGATATTTGTCGACTCAAACTTGAAAACGAAGAACTTTCAAAAGAAGATGTTGAGGGTTGGGTCAGTAGCGTAGATAAAATTTCCTGCGAAGGTTTTACGTCCTCGAGTAGCGCAGATAATATTTTGTGCGAAGGTTTTACGTCGTCGTGAAAAGTTAATACTTGTTCAGGGACTAGTTCATCTGCGAAGAAACGCACCAAGTGAAAATATTTTGATGTGATGAGCACAGCGGCTGCCACCTGCCACCTGCAACATTATTGTCATTCTTTTGAAACTTTCCTTGATTAAAATCCAAAAATTTACTCATCCCAGAAAAAAGTGTTGCCACAACTCAGATATAAAAACAAGGCCTTTCTGAATATTGAAGCTTTTGGTTGTCTTAGTACATATAAGTATTTATAAAAGAGATTTGATGATAAAATTAAACTGATATGTTTAGTTAAAGTTCAAAATCATAATCACACAGGTGAAAACGTGTTTCAGGGACAATAATTATTGTTCCAAAACGATTAAAACGTTAGTGGAATCTGAAATTTCTGGATAATGAGGCACTAATCGCACTAATACACAAAATTCAACGACATCAATCAACTACTCAACTGTCAAATGACTCGAATGTCATTGATGCTAATGACATGCTGACGACAGTCACGTCCTACGTCAAAAAATAATAAAGTACAATTGATTATTAGCATATAATTATTTTTCCAGATTACTTGATATACCTAAGCCAAAATATAATTTTAATAAATAAAACCGATGTAGTACGGGACTGGTTCACTTGTCCGCCAGATAAACATCTGGGTGAATCGATAGATTGAATTCTACTACGCATGAACATTCCCGGGCTCTACTGGAAAATGTCCGTGAAACAGACGCAGAAACACATATTTTCGCCCATGCCTCGCCACATTAGCTTCAGATAACGGATTCAGTATGCTTATCCATTGGTTTTAGATCAGTGCTATATACCCATATATCTATTAACTCTATATGGGAACCGTCCCATTTGAACAATGAGCGGCGCTTGATGCCAGGATGAGATAGAAGATCCTGCTGTACTGTATAGTTTTCGCATAAGTCTATCCTTTTCTATCTTTTTACTATAAAATACATTGTAAACAAACTTAACAATGATAAGCCCACATTCCATCATATCCGATAGATGCGGAAAGAACGAGTAGTTTGGTGCAAATATACTTTTTCATTTTCCTTGATTTTGTTATATTTTGAATATACCTATTTGACAATTTGGGAGCTCTTTTTAGTAGATATTGGATTACCATAGGTACAGTATGTCCGGCGATAGAGTAGGTATTAATTAGGTGAAACGAACCAAAAATTTCGTTTTTCGAGAAAGTCAAGAAAGAAAAAATACGATTGTCGATGAAAAAAGTTTGAAATTTTATACAGGGTCGCGACGATGCCAGCTATATTAGTGTAATATTTCTAGACGGCGTTTGTGGATAACGGAATCATTTTAAAGGCAGTGCGCAAATATTCATGATAAGTTCATCAAATTTTATAGGTAAGTTGAGAATACCGTGATTTTTTTTACAGATATCTTCGACATATTTCATTTTTCACTGGACTGATCAATTCGAGACATTTTTGAAAATATACTATGCTCTTCTTAGCCGTTTTCCAATAAGCGCTCTTCACCAAAGTCTTATCATTTCGAATACGAGCTTGCATTCCATTGATGAAATGTAGCATTCTACAGCGTTCTCTGTTTGATCGGATGTACATAGCAAGGATAGATATATGATGCAGGATTTAGGCAAATGTATCGAATCGCCTGACCTGGGGGCGTGTTGAAAAGATAACTACTCTTTTTGTAGGATAGTGCCTTTGAGTTTGTGACAAAAAGCCCCTTGAATTGTGGGTGACTTTGTTGTCGACTTATTCACAGTGCCCTTTTGTAAAGGTGACGACTATGATAAGCTTTTGCGGTTGTGCGTAGAGAGTAATAGGTGAAACACCAGGAACGGTTTGATACTGATTTATTATACAATATTTACATCTATAAATACCAGAATAATCCATAACAAAAAAAAAACGTATTTGTGCTTGTGCCTGGAAAGAATGTGATGAGCTTGCCGTTTCGACATTAATTTACTGTGCGGTGCTGTTCTGTGAAAACATATACTTTCATCATGTTTGTTTAGAATAACAATATACAATACCTGTGTGAAGCAATTTAATAAACTATTTTGTCTTACGGAATGTGATTTGTACATAGATGTATACATGTAGGTCATATTTCAATAATTTTATCCTAATTTACTAATAATGTTAATTTTTTAATATAATACAATTCATGTTTAATCTAGAATATTTCTGAAGATTAGACATTCTGGCCGCCCGCAATCTTGGTCAGCTGCTGTTAGCATCAGAGTGAGAGTGATCGTCGATGTTGACATCCCGGAAAGTAACCAAAGATTTTCCGTTGAAATCGTCTACTTGATGTTGGGGTCTTGTATTATTCTTCTGACGGCGATACCATAAATATCTCAAGAGTACTGATAATGTGATGGTAACCATTATCAGTGACGACGCATTGCTCAACACTGCTAGATAGTGAACGCTGGTCCACTGTGTTTCTTGTATTTTGTTCTGGATATCTGTCTCTTCCTCTTTGAGTCTATCCAAGGATGCAGAGGCATCTAGAACTGGTTCTTCTAGAATCTTGTGTTCCTTGTTGAATGCGTAGGAATCTGTAATGTTGAAATTAATTGATTGCACCATGGATCTCAATACTGTTGGTGAGTCAGTTTTTTGGAGTTAAATTGTTTTTGTTGGTCTTGATCATACAGTTCTGAGATATGACCAAGATGCTTGTTTTGTTGAGAGTCACATCTTCGCGAATGCCATCGTAGATGATTGCCACCTTGAACTGATCAGCACTGATGAACATCCAAGCATTGGGTGTGTTCAACCGTTTCCATATGGTATTGGACATGAAGGGCTTCTTTTGAATCGAGCAGGACGTATGGGGGTATCGTCTATGTTTCCTGTAGTAGTCGGTGAGCAGATGTACGTGTCTGGGCTGCTGCTGATGCAATTTTGAACTTCTTCTTTATTAAGCTGGAAGTATAATTGCGTATTATAGTCAACTGCAATGAACTCGTTTGACACATCCAGTATCCAGTAGTCCTCTCTTGTGATTCTTATCGTGATTCTCATCAGGATTGGTGATTTGATCTCTGTTTCATTGAATGTCGCCAACGCATGTAGCATGTACAGGGTGATTCATTTTCAGCGACAGGGTGCCAGTTCTCATTAACTATTCATCATGGAGACTCGGAAAAAAAATCTGTAGAGTAATGTTTCCAAGAGAAAATGCTGCAAATATATTTCAAGATTCTAGGATCGCCGCAAGGGGGCGTAACGGTACTGAGAAATCAAAAAATCAACACATTTTTGAAATTTTCCACATTGGACTACAAAAAAAATATATATGGAAACAACACTTCTCTCTAAGTTGTCAAATAAGACAGCTACAAGCCGTCAAACTTGATGTCAATAAATTGCCTATAACTTCGAAATTCCCCGAACCGATATGACTGTTCTTTAGCTCCTTTTAAAGAAGAAAATCTGCTCTTTCTGCTGCATGTACTCGAGGTCGATTTTATCTGCTTTAGCCGACCACACAACATGAATTGTAAAAGTCAAACCTGTGTTTGAGGTTTTTTCGAAATTTTCCAATGCAAACCCACTAAATAGATGCCTTAATCGTTTTATTTGGAAAATTTCCTATCACTTTCATAAAGATCATTTTTCTCTATCTTTTGAAATAGAAGAGTTACGTAAACTTCATCAGGAATCACGCGAGGAATACTTTTGAAACAGCCCCTATAAATTTGAATGTGTCAAAAAGATCCACATCAGATTTGTTTTGATTAGCGTTCAACATTTTCTTCAGTTGATGTTAAAAAAAAACCCATAAATGAGAATGCCAACTATTTTTCTTTTTTTTTTCTACGAGCAGCTGACAATTAGAATGCAGTGCACCACTCGCCAAAAATTGTACGGTGGACCAGTGAACACCTTATTCCAAAAATATTAAAAAAAAAATGAAATTGACCCAAAAAAAAAACAAAAAAACTAGTGCAAATGCTCAAAATCCCCACTGTTGGCAAGGCACTACCAACTTTTTGACATATTCAAATTTACAGGGGCTGTTTCGAATTATTCCTCGAGTAACTCGTCTATTCCAAGAGATATAGAAAAATTACCTACATGAAAGTAGTGGGAAATTATCCAAATAACACGATGGAGGCATCTATTTAGTGGGTTTGCATTTGAAAATGTCGAAAAAACCTCAAACACAGGTTTGACTTTCACAATTCATGTTGTGTGGTCGACTCTGAGTAAATGCACCAGAACAAGCAAATTTTCCTCTTTAAAATGAGCTTATGAACAGTAAAATCGGTTGAGGAATTTCGAAGTTGTAGGCAATTTAGTAACATCAAGTTTGACGGCCTGTAGCTGTCTTATTTGACAACTTAGAGAGAAGTGTCGGTGAGCAATTTTGTAGAGAGTATCGTCCATAATCTGTTTCCATATTCTTATTTGGAAGTTCACCGGGATAAATTTCGAAAATGTATCGATTTTCTTTTTTCACAGTACCTTTATGCCCCCTTGCGGTGATCCTAGAAGCTCGAAATATATTTTCAGCATTTTCTCTTGGGCACATTACTATACAGATTTTTTTTCCAGGGTCTATATAATGAATAGTTCACGAGAACTGGCACCCTGTCGCTGAAAATGAATCACCCTGTACTTTGTTTGATGATTGGCAGTTTTGATCACCTCATTTTTATTTTTATCTAGTTCTTTAATGTCTGTGTATACTACATCAACCGTTTTTGCCATCTGCGCCAGATATTTTGTACTCCCTAAAACTATAAAAAGTGTCTATAAATGCATTATTGCTTATAAAAGTGTAATAGGTAAAAACCGTTAAAAAAATTATAGATCTGAATTTTTATCAAATAATAAATATTTGAACACGGAGATCTTCATTTTTCTGTCGTGAGAAAAATTATGTCTCTATCCCGTGGTGTTTTTAAAGTCAACGGTATCAAATTCATCCGACCTCTGTCCCTATTAAAAATATACTGTGACGAGACATCATTTTGTCGCCGATATTTGCCCTGCTACGCCACTGTGTTGCTGCGCGAACGCGGTGGAAGCTTATAGACAGTTCTAGAAAGATCTGGAGTATTCTTGCATTTTCGCGCAGCCGCCAGTTAAGTTCAGTTATAAGAGACTTTTTGCACCTCTTAAAATAACATCAGATATTTCATCCGTTATAGTTAACTTTATTTTATAAAAAATGACATTTATTCATCCGTTATTAAGAGAGGTTTTGCTCCACTACGATTTTACTTCATTCGTTATCCTGCGTCTGACCAACAGGCTAAATGACAGTTTTCGTAATGGACAATTTGCACATTTTTTGAAAATATGAAAAATATATGGATTAGTAAGTACTGATCCCATTGATGTTTAAAAAATCAACCAACGACTTCTAATAATGTAGTAATCACCGATTAAAGAGCGCCAATCAACATCCACTACGAAGAAGGAGGGTTAGGTCCGAGTTAGGTCGTGTTCCGTGATTGAGTTCGTGACAAGATGTGTCAGATTGTTGAGTAGATCAATCCGGAGAAGTATGAAATAAAGGAGAATATTGCACTGGGTTTATTTTTTTTATGTAAAACGTTCCATTCTGGTTTTCGCGATCGTCTATGTCATGTGAAGTAGTTATTTGCATCTTATTTTGATCAATTGCTTGAGAAAAAATTATTATTAGCAGTTGTATCCATTTAATTTTACACATTCCGGCAACATCGCTGTTAAAAAATAAGCATTACCATAACGATCAGCTCTTCCTTATTTCCCCGTAATTAAAGGAATCCGTTATGGTTAATAACGATAAAGGATTGTGATCATGTCACTGCGCATGCTCAGAATAACGATAACCACAACGGAATGAAAATTCAAGTGGTGCAAAAAGTCTCTATCGATTGGCCGCGAAATATAAATCGTGAAACATAAATAACCTGTTATTATGAATACAATAATTTGTGATGTTGTCATTGTGCGGTAGTGACTTTAAATAAATAAATTAAAACTGGACAAGTTTTTCTATAGCGAAAAATATTACATTGGTGTCAAAAGTGGGATTTATTGTGTCCTATAGGAACGGGCATAAATATTCGCTGTAATGGCTACGAAACTAGTGTTTTTAACCGGTTTGAAGGTTGCCGAGTTGAAGAGGAAGTTGGAGGAGCGTGATTTGGATACAAGTGAGAAGAAGGCTGATCTACAACAACGGCTTCGTGAGGCTTTAATAGAAGATTGCATTGATCCCGATACGTTCCAATTCGAGATTTCTGATCCCAATGCAGTTCTTAGGAGAATGGAGGAAAAGTTCGAAGAATCTTCTAGATCAATGGAAGAGAACTCTAGGAAAATGGTGGAGAAGCTCGAAGAATCTTCTAGAGTCACGGAAGAGAAGCTCGAAGAATTCTCCAGAGCTATGGAAGAAAAGTTGGCAAAATCTTCTAGAACTGTGGTGGAAATCAAGGAACAATTGGCGGACTGGAACTACAACTGTCTGAAGGATTTTGTAGCGGAAGAAAACGAGAACCTTGAGAAACGATTTGAAGTAAGATTTGAAGACACAGTTAAAACCCTCGAAGAAAAAATGGAGCAAATAAGAAAGCAAGTGGCATTGATTATGACACAACCAGATGTCACAATCGAGAGCAAAAGTGCTAGTGCCAAGATGGAAGCTGATACCATCAGAGTCCACACGAAAGCCCCACAGTCTGATGGAAGCTGACCTGGAACATTACCATCGCCAGTTCGAGGCAGTAGCAAGGGCAAATGGATGGACGGGAATCGAGAAAGCCCTGGCATTGACTCTGGCACTTCGTGGGGAGGCAACGGAAATCCTGCAGACGCTGAACACCCAGGAGCAGGAAGACTACGATGTTCTGGTGAAGCATTTGGAGCTGCGATATGGACAAACTTACTTGGAGCACGTCTACCACTCTCAGCTGAAGAACCGCTCTCAGAAGACCAACGAGAGCCTGCAGGAGTTTCAAGCTCGCCTTGCACGACTGGCTTACCCAACTACGCCAGAGAAAGTGATGGAAACGCTTGCTATACAGGCCTTCTTGGATGGACTGCGGGACCAGGAGATAAGGATGTCCTTGATTCTTCATCGTGCTCACAATCTGGTGGATGCCCTGGTCAAGACACTGGAACTTGAAGGGGCGAAGTAGTGTTGCAAGCTTCCCGCGGAGGGATGGATGAACAGTATCCCTCAAAGAAAAACACCTTCGAAGAAACTGTGAGAAGGAGCATCAAAGTAGTACACGCCTTCAAGTCAAGGGAGCTGTGGTGCTGGAACTATGGAGAACCTGGGCATATTCGAAGCCGCCGCTGTGAGAAGAGGTACGGTCACCTGCGTTGGCATCGGAAAAAAAGGATCATCGAGCAAGTTCAAGCCTCAAGAACTTCAATGGCTTACCCAGAAGACCAGAGTTCTGTCACAAAGCCGAGGAAGAGGAAGCGAGCGTTCGCAGGACAACTGTGGTGGATGATTCCTGGCAGTCTAAGGCGCTTCGCGAGGACCAGGAGAAAGATCTATATACAGTGAGAACTTTGGCTCTTGTTCCATAGAAAAAATATTGTAATGAAAAAATATTGAGTCATTGAAAATGTTCCATACGTAAAAATAAATGTTTTGTGTTGCTATGGATTTTTCATGAAAATGTCAAAGTCAACGCAAAATAGGTATTTTAAGTTGAAATGTATTCCAAAGAAGAAAAAATTCAAATTTACAGATGGTATTGCAGTAGTGGTGCCTCTTTGCGAGAAGTTTCAGCATTTTTTAGTGTGGAGTACCCAAATAGACCAATACCTTCACATACGACAATCAGAAGAATTATTGAAAAATTTAACACATCTGGCTGTATTGATCCAACCCATGGAAATCAACGTGTTCGACAGCCCCGTGTAAACACAGAAGACATGAGAATAAGTGTTCTTGCTGCTGTAGAAAATAACATTAATAGTACCACGAGAGGACTTGCAAGTGACCATGGTATTAGCCAGTCTAGCGTCTGCAGAATTCTTAAAAAGCAAAAATATAAGGCTTATAAATACCAAAACCACCAAGAACTATCATATCAGGATCCTGAAAGCCGAATAAGATTTTGTGAAAAGATGTTTGAAATGATAAATAATGATGAAAATGTTCTAAAAACATTCGCTTTTACTGATGAATCCACCTTTTCAAAACACGGCCTAGCAAATACGCAAAATTGTAGGTATTGGTCCAGAGAAAATTTGCACTTGTACAACGCCACAAGGACCCAATACCCTCTAAAAGTCAATGTGTGGGCTGGTATTGTGGATTGCCATATCATCGGTCAATTTTTTATAGACGGTACACTCAATTCTGAGAGGTACCTTCGTCTTCTTGATGACCAAATTATGCCAGCAATAAATGCGCTGCAACTAGGTCCAAACGTTTGGTATCAGCACGACGGAGCACCTGCTCACAGTACGACAGCAGTAAGAGAATATCTGAATACCCGTTTCCCTAACAGATGGATAGGTAGAGGTGGTCCTATTAGATGGCCACCACGCTCGCCTGACTTGAGCGTAAATGACTTCTTTTATTGGGGAAAATTAAAGTCAACCATTTACAATTCTGTCCCTATATACGACTTGGAAGAACTGAAAAGAAGAATACAAGATGCCTCAAACGAATTGTCTCATCAACAAGTTAGGGACGCCACTAATGAGTTTTACAACCGTCTAGGATAATGTCTTGCAAATAATGGACATGTGTTTGAACATTTGATTTAATTTTGTTACCGGTAAAGATATCCTAATAAAATAATTTGTCAAAATGTTTATTTTTGAACTATCATTGATACTGAAAAATTAAATATCACCTCCTGTCTAGTCGCCACTTTCCGCATAACTTTTATTTCATTTCTTAGTTTTTTTCTTGACTTGTCAATACATCAGTCATCGCTATGGAACATTTCCAATGACTCAACTTCATTTCATTGTTCGGTTTTCCTATGGAACTAGTGCAAAAATTCTCACTGTATAAAGCTCATCATTGGATGGAAGACAGCAGACCAACGACCAACTTGGCAAGACGTCGCACGATTTTCAACTACAGTGCAATCCTACTGGGCGCAATGGGACTCACTGATTATTAGCGTCATCCTGATGAGGCTGGTGAAAAATCAGGAAGGTACGAATCGGAGGCAGATATTGGTTCCTGAGGCAGCCAGGCCGAGGTGATGAGAGTGATCCATGATGACGTCACGGGTGGACATCTGGGAGTAATCAAGACGCCAGGAAAGCTGCAAGAAAGGTTTTTTTGAATACACTGCCAGGCCGACGCCCGGGAGTGGGTAGAAGATGTGCCGGTTGCGCTGCAATTATTGGACCACAAAAACTCTCAAAAGCTCCTATGCGCCAGTATAATGTTGGAAGCCCGTTTGAAAGGATCGCCATAGATGTTGCTGTACCGTTTCCTGTGTCGAACGGAGAGAATAAATACATCCTGGTGGTGATGGACTACTTCAGCAAGTGGGCCGAAGCGTATGCCTTGCCGAACTGAGAGGCAGCAACAGTAGCTGATTCACTAGTCAAGGAATGGATATGCCGTTTTGGTGTTCCATTGGAGCTGCATTCGGACCAGGGCAGAAACTTTGAATCAATGCTGTTCCAGAACGTGTGCAATGTCTTGAAAATAGGAAAGACGAGGACGACTGCGCTGCACTCACAATCGGAAGGGATGGTGGAGCGGATGAACCGGACCATCAACCGACACTTGGCCAAAGTTGTCTCTGACCATCAAAGAAACTGGGACGAACACCTCCACCTGTTCCTATTGGCATACCGATCTACAGTACACGAATCGACAGGCGAAACTCCTGCTAGGATAATCATGGGTCGCGAACCCCGGCTGCCCTGCGATCTGAAGTTTGGTTGTCCGCCTGGTAAAGATGTCGCTGGAGAAGACTACGCAAGCGATATTCGCAAAAAAATGGACGATATACTCCAGCGTGTCCGTCTGAACATCCAAAGTTACAGCGACAGGATGAAGGAGGCCTACGACGTGAATGCCGTGGATGCCCCTCATCCAGGTTTGGGATCTGGTTTAGCTACACAACCCACAGATGGGACGCGGCTTTTTCCCAAAACAGCAAAGTTCTTGAGAGGGCCCGTATGAGATCCAGGGGCGAATCAATGACGTCGTCTACAGGATCAGAAAGCCACCAGGAGGAAAACCTAGGGTTGTTCATTTCAACTGTTTGGCCCGGTATGCTGGAAATCATGACGATCAGGAGGCTGAAGTAAAGCACGTCAGGTCACCCAAGGAGGACATATCACTGGAAACAGTCATGTCCCTTTACCCCAATGGCCAGAAAGTCGAGAATCGCATTGTTCAGGAGAAGCAGCTGGATTTGATCGAAGCACCGGCTCAATACTCTGTGGCTCACTGGGTCACTGAAGACCTCAGTATGAGGAGTGGCTGAAGCTTTCAAACAAAAATTCGGACTACTGGACCATCTGCTACGACAAAGGCCAGAGGTGGGGAAGGTTCTACAAATCAGGGAAGGGACACGACACCCGTTCCACCTTGTAACGAAGAAGCTTCCACGATATCTGACCACCTACAGTGATGTCTGGAGCGCCATCAATCATCTTCGAAACTCGATGATGTCACAGGAACTGACTCATTTAACCATTCCGAAGATGACCAATGACCGCGTGAACTGGCGTGTAGTGAGAAGCATGCTGGAAGTGATCTTCAAGGGGAGTGGCGTTGACATCCAGGGTGCCGATTCTGGATTTCGTAGGAACTGATCAATCGAACGATAGAACTGAACTGTCACCGGTGATCTCCGTCATCATACCCTATCGAATTTCCGTATTCTGGGTGTCATGTGAAGAACGTTAAAAGATGATCAATGTTGCCAAGTCGCCATGCCGTATTTGAACTAAAATTAAGATCAAAACGTATGGTTTTCTAAACTTTCAGTTGATTGACATGAGATTTATAATTTATAACAAGATTGACAAGTGAACTCAAATTCAAATGTTTGTTGTTTGTTTATGGTGTTTTTTCGGCGATTGTTTGATGTTTTCCGACTTTGAAAGATTATTGTAATTGTGATTATTCTTGTGGTGTTGCCAGTGAAATGACTTCGCAAAATGCATCAATTTCACCGTGTCAGAAAACACTTTTGAAGGAATTTCTGCACCTGAATCCCCAACTTTTAAAGGGGGCATTTACCTCCACATTCACGCATAAGATGGCACAAAAACTTTGGGAAGAGATTGGGGAGAAACTCAACGCTGTTCCCGGTGGAGCTTCAAAGGATTGGAAGCGATGGAGAAAGGTAGGTTGAAGATTTCAGATCTTATCAACAGACCAATCGATAATTTCGCACATCAGTGTAGATTTTGAATAGTGTCATTTTTGAGAAACACGCTATTCCAAAGCTGAGTCGTAAAAAAATGATATCTACTGTTGATCTTAATATATAAAAATGAGTACCGATTTCTTCTGGAAGATCCATAACTTGAGAACGGCTGGAGCAATTTGAGTCATTTTTTTTATTGTTCCTTACAGTCTAGGGATTGTTTTGATAGCGAGAAAAGCTGGAAAATTTTCCGAAAAAAAACTGAAAACACAAGTTTTCTTCCGGGACTTCACATTTCCGTGACAAAACAAACTAATGTCAATGTCGATGAGTAAATTCAGTTATTTATGTCAAATCAAATCATAGACCTTAGAAATGAAAGAGACTCTACACTCTACAGCATAGCAGTGGCGGCCATTTTCAATATCCACTGAGGTTATGTTTGTATGATTCCCATATGCACCGTAGAAATCTAATCCGGATGAAGTCTGGTGCATATTATAGGGGTCAGTGATTTTCCAAAGGATTTGGTTCAAATCAGATTATGTAGGTTCTATTTGGGATCTGTAGTGTTGAAACAAGAGATACGTTTTCAGTTTACTTCAGTTTAACCATTTCAAAAAAAGTACGCTAGAAATGTTGTCAGATATTTAACATATATCATCCTAACTGAAAAATCGCAGGGGGGATTTTTATTATTTTTTATATTTTTGTTATGTCTGTTATTGAAACATCGGAAACATTTGAAAAAAAAAGAATATTGTGGAACAAATTCATTTAGCACATTTTTTGATTATGAGGCAGTATGAAATTTGCCGGGTCAGCTAGTTATGTCATATCATTACATATTGGTAGTGTTTCTTGTTGGTGTTCAGTGAAAATGAATTTATTTGAGAAAAAGTTGCTTATTAAAACATCATTTTAGACATGGCAAGAGTTGAAAAAAATTACCAAAAGTAAATTGGTGGGAAAAAAAAGGACATGGCCAAGACTGGGGGTGGACCGGAAATTGATATAAAAATAGATGACGAGATTGCAGTTTTGATTGATCCCAAAGAAGTGGAGGGGAACACCGTGGTCATTGAGCCCAACATAACTTTGGAAAATCTCAAAACATCTTCAATGGTAAGAGTATAGTATTATCTTTATTTAGCTGATGATTATGGATAATAGGGTTAAAGTTTTGACTAGGTTTTATTTTTAATTTGAATATAGACTATATTATGTGGTTACATTTCTAATTCGCTTCTGTTGTGTTGTAGAACATGCATATAGGTACATTGACAACTATTATGTGTATTTATATTGTTAGCTGTGAAAATGAACGTTTATTTTGATCAAAGCAAATAACCCCCATATGCACCGTACAAATCTATTCCGGATGAAGTCTTTATCGCGATTATCTTCCATACCACACAATGGAAAATAATCGCGATGCAGTCTTCATCCGGATTAGATTTGTTCGGTGCATATGGGGGTATAAACAAATCACAGTTCTGTCATCATTGCAATAATTTTGACAACATTAACGACTTCAACCTAAAAATCAGAATTGTCACTATATTTCCAAAACAAAGCTTACTGTAAACGTTCAACATGATTTTTCAGGAATCAGATGTTTTCTACGTCACATGGAATCGGTCTATTGCATTATAAGAATTATTTTGTATCGTTTAATGATTATAGCAGATGAACTTGATTTCGTTGGTTATTAGGAAATGTCACTTAAATTTGCAGGAAACTCCTGATCAATCACCATTGGCTCCCAAAACCTTGCTTGAATCCTCCACCGACTCCCACCTCGAGGTGGAACCAATTGTGATAGAGGTAGTGGATGGTGGCCAGATGGAAGAAAAGGAAAACGACCACACAACATACCACATGGACAATCCGCCTTGCTTGCCACACAAAAAAATCAGCCAAACGCAAAGGTTACAAACCTTAATTAAATTAGGTGAACAATTGAGTCAAGGTATTAACACAAAAAACCAACTGATGGAAAATTATTACCATCAAAAAATGGAATTTATAAAACAAAAAATGGAACATGATAGTAAAATGCTAGAGGCAGTGCAAAAAAATACCGAGGCATTAATTTCTATTTTAGCCTCGATTGTTAATTAATTTTCATTACATGTACCTTTATACAGTATGTCCCAAACTCTCAAAAGTTACGGAATGTCCAATTATCTCATTTATTATTGGAACCTACTGTATGAAATTTGGAACGATGACCCCCTTCGTTCCGTTTCCCATTTAAAAATGAAAACTTGACACTGCATCCTTGAAAGTGGAGATGTGGCAACGTCGCCGGTACTTCCATCGAAGACAGAATGTTGTGTACCTCCTTAATTCCAAATTTCATACAGTATGTTCCAATAGTAAGTGAGATAATCGGACAATCCAGAAATTTCAGGACACACTGTATACGATTTGTATTATTTATTTTTGTTTTCATCTAAACGTTAGTCGCCCAGTAGTGCAATATTTGAAAAATTATAAATTAATAAAGTTTATTCATGTTGACTTTTTTTGTATCTTTAACCCCTGTAATGGCAAGCTAGATATTGATGGCGTGAAACTCGGAGGTTATAATCTACATAAAAATATCTTCAAAATAAGGTACAGTTTGTTCAATGCTATTCTGTGGTTACGTCAAACTTCTCCCTCTCTCTCTTACCCATTCCGAAGGTTTGTGTATTAATCGATCACCTACGACATACTGGTGAACATCAAATCCTGTGACGTAATCGCAGAAAAGCATTGAACAGACTGTATCACTCGACCCCTCATGCCATTTAAAATTTTGGAGACACTTGTCTCCCCCGCTTAATTGTGCAAACATTTTTAAAAATGGTTGAATCAATAATCGACGGTTTCGAGGGTTTTTTTGCTTAGATATTTTGGGGCGTCCAAAATTACCTCTATTTCCTTTTCAAATGGCTCCCCTTATATAACATAATATAGTTTGTACCGTTAAAAAAAAAGTAAGTAATGTCGATGATATTTTTTCAACATTGAACAGACTGAGAGTATCAAACTCTACTGAAAACTCTGAAACATGTTTTTTATTCGACCAAAAAAACTAGACAAAACAAATACTTTACACACTAAAATGTAGGATAAATTGATAATTGTACAAAAATGTTTTATTTTACAATCTTAAGCTAACATGAAAGAAAAATATAATACAGTTTTAATGGAAATGTCTATTGATTATTTGGGCTCTCGAGCGTCGCGAACGTGCCAAGTCACCGTTAATGTTGAAAGGATTCTGCTCATTTTCGGCCACTGCATCAGCAGCATAATATACTCCATAATCCATGTCTTCAAGATCAATATCTTCTGGCACGGGCAGATTGTGGTCTGTGCATATATTGTTCAGTACTTCACAGGCATTTACAATTTTCCCTGCAGATTCTGGAGAGTTATGTAGTACTCTATGCTTAAGTAAGCATCTAAACCTATTCTTCAATTTGCCATTGCATCTCTCTATTAAACTTCTAATGGACTTGAACAAATTCTCGAATCTGTGTTCTGGTGTTCCTGGTAACGGATTGTTATTCAGAGGTGTCATCAACCATGGACGCAAAGGATAACCTGAAAAATGAATCCATAACTTTCTTCTTTTATGCAAGGTATTTCAAAATTATGTACGAAGATCTTAAGGGTTTCAAATTAAGTCGGCACTATTGGTAACTCCGTTATTATTGCAGCTACGATGATGTGTAAATGAGCAAACTAGTAGGATTTTTTTCTGTTTAATAGCACATAGCGTTTTAGATTTATTGTTTATTTTATTTTATTTTATTCATTTATTTTTTTTGCACATATCGATATTGAATAATTTTCTTTAAAAAATTTACTACCAGCCTTGATCTAGAAATAAAGGAGTTATGACCACAATTTATTTACAGAAAATCTCTATAAAACCCCAAATAAAGAAACCATTGCATGGTTGCTATTGACCATTAATCAACAAAAAAAAATCCACTAGTTTGCTGATTTAAACCTCATCGTAGCTGCATGAATAATGAAGTTAGCAATAGTGCCGACTTGATCGGAGACACCCTGTATACCAGCCAAAGAATGTTATTTTCAATATAAACAAAATATGTCCTTGCTTCGCAAAATATCAATTAGATGACCCTCTAGGACGCAATTGAAATACAGGATGATTGTTTATAATTTACTCGATAGATATCTCAGTTACTTTTGGTTTCAAAAAAAGTTTAAACTCATTTAAACTTTTTTGCTCACAAAAGTGCAGTATATTTTTCATGGACATTCAGAATCCGATACCTACTAAGAAATCCAAAAATGGATCTAAAAATATTACACAACATGGAATTTTTAAATGCATGGTGTACCCTGTATAGTTTTGGCAAGAATGATATATATTTATCTTCTGATTCCATATTATTATACAGTGCGAGTCTCTAACTTGGAATAAATTCAGTACACAAAAGACCGTTTTTTTCTCGGAAATATGTTCGGACACGTCGATTAGTATTTTAAATTGCGCTCTTTTTCATGTAGAAAAATTTTATACAGTGTGTCCCAAATTTGAGATATGACGTCATCGACTATTTTTTTAAATGGTAGCCCTAATTTTTCTATGACTATTCTTAAAGAGTATATCGAGTTACACATGCGTACCAAATTTCATGTTTTTATTCCTTGTCATTTAAAAGATATTTAAGAAAAACATTAACTAATTCGAAAAATGAAGAAATCTGATTCAACTCAATAATTTTTCTTCAATAAATGCTCAAAATGACAAAATGTTGTCCATGCACTAACTGACAATACCCTAAACGGAATTGAAACTCGTTTTGAACATTTCTAATTACTTCAGCGGAAATTAGCCTACACTCCTGTCTTATTCGTTCTTTCAACTCCTCAATATTTTCCGGTTTGGTCCTAAAAACTTTGATTTTCAAGTACCCCCATAAGAAATAGTCCAGAGGTGTTAAATCCGGAGACCTGGGTGGCCATTCAAAGGGTCCTCTTCTACCAATCCATCTGCCTGGAAATGCATCATCCAGATACTCACGGACAGGTCTAGCAAAATGAGTCTTGTTGAAACCAGATGTTTCTATTCGGGACAGCTTCAACCGGATCAGGGAATAGAGTAGCCAAATTCGGAAGTAGTTCTTCCTGCAAGAATTCTAAATATCTTGCTCCATTGAGATTTTCTTGGAAGAAAATTGGTCCTATTACTCGATCACCAATAATCCCTGCCCAAACATTGACTTTTTGTGGACGTTGAGTATGGCCTTCCCTCATCCAGTGTGGGTTGTCTGCCCAATAACGATAATTTTGTTGATTTACCTCCCCATTTAACATAAACGTTGATTCGTCAGAAAACAGGACGTTTTCTATGTTTAGAACATTTCTGTCTAGTAGGTCCATCATTTGTTCGCAAAACTGGAGTCTTCTATCCGGATCATCTTCGGTGAGTTCCTGGAGAATTGTCAATTTATAGGGATGAAATTTTTGCGCTTTAAGAGTTCTTATAACTGAAGACTGGCTAATTTCGAGTTCCCTAGCTATCTGCCTAGTGTGGACATGAGGATTTTCTTGAACAGAGAGAAGTACATTAATGTTGACCTCTTCATTGAGCGCACTTTGACGATGATTATTTGTTTTTCTCAAATGTCCGTTTTCCCGAAACTGTTTTTCAATCTCTCTTACGGTACTTTGTGATATGGGTGGTAAATCAGGATACTTCTCTCTGAATAAATGAATAACTTCATTTTGTGTTCTTGTCCTATCTCCGTAGCCAATCATCATTAAAATTTCAATTTTGTGGGTTTCAGTTAAGTACGGCATGTTCGTGGATTTTTCAAAAAACGGTGTTTCTCACAAAACCACAAACTAATAGGGTTCTCGCTCAACAACTCGAATACGATGCAGCTCTTCTTACTTGTTTTTATTAACTTGTTTTCTAGTTTTTATAACATTGTGATAAGACGTCAAACCGATTTGACAAAAAACGAATACCTTTTGACGTGCCATTTTTAAACTGCATAAAAATTTTATTGACTTGAATCAGATTTCTTCATTTTTCGAATTAGTTAATGTTTTTGTTAAATATCTTTTAATTGACAAGGAATAAAAACTTGAAATTTGGTACGCATGTGTAACTCGATATACTCTTTAAGAATAGTCATGAAAAAATTAGGGCTACCATTTAAAAAAATAGTCGATGACGTCATATCTCAAATTTGGGACACACTGTATAAAATTTTTCTACATGAAAAAGAGCGCAATTTAAAATACTAATCGACGTGTCCGAGCATATTTCCGAAAAAAAAACGGTCTTTTGTTTACTGAATTTATTCCAAGTTAGAGACTCGCACTGTATACCATATACACCCATGCACCGACGAACGTGAACAAGCCGCCTTAAATTTGAGTAAGCTTTGATCCTTTGAATATAATTATTGACAAAATATGTCTAATTCCTCTACGAATATCATTATATTGTTATTGGATGATGAATTACCAGAATCTCCCAATAGAAAGAATGGCTGTTGAATATTTTGGTGAATTACTTGCATAGCATTGCACACTGCTGATTGTCTACATACATGAGAATCATGTATCCAGGAAATCTCGCATTCACGGCCAAAATTTTGAGGTTTTCATCGCATACCTTGAACAAAAAATAAAGTGGTGAAAAAGGTTTGCCACTGAATTAAAAAGATACATTCCAGTAATATTATCTGCAAATTTATATCAACATTTTTTACCAACTGAACATTCAAAGAATGGTATCCTTTTCGGTTTACATAGATGTGTTCATTTTCATTTGGTCTTGCTATTGCCACATGAATTCCATCTACTATACCAACAATTCCGGTTATCCGATGTTGAACGGAAAGGTTGGTACAGAACCGTAATAAATGTCTAGAGTTACATCCATGTGAGTAGTGCCCTCCTTATACCAGTTTCGTCCCGAAATTGGACTCATCAGTAAGGCAGCTGGCACCACTCACATCGATGCAACTCTAGCCACTACCCTAATCTGGGTAGTCCCATCTCTCCACACCATGTTTCTACTATCTTACAGGCTCGCTTCATCCGCTCACAGACGATCCCAAGGTGTTTACCCCTCACTAGCACCAGTCCATCGTCCGCGTACGCCTGAGTGTAAAATCCTTCTGCATCCAACCTTGTGAGGAGGCTGTCCATTATCAGACACCATAGTCTGGGGGAGAGACAGCTGCCTTGGGGGCAGCCTCCTTGGACTTCTGCATCAACCTGGTAGCCTCCTAAGGACGCTTTTACTTGGCGGTCACGAAGGGAGGACCAGACTCACCTCACGATGGAAGAGGGAACCCCCCAGCTTTTGAGCGCCTCGCAAATAGCGCCGGTTTTGGCCTTATCAAAAGCTCCTTCGACGTCAAAGAATAGTGTTAGAGCCACTTCCTTGTCGTTGATGGCCTTTTCAGCTAGTTGCACTACCGCATGGAGAGCCGACTCCGTGCTTTTGCCCTTGCAGTAGGCATGCTGGTCCCTATGAAGAGGAAATGCTAAAAGGATTTCCTCTGTCAAGTACCTATCAATCAATCTTTCCAAGGTTTTAGCTTCGAAAGATGTTAGACTAATCGGTCTGTGGGATTTTGGCAGTCCGTAGTCCTCCTTCCCAACTTTGGGTATGAAGACTACCTTGACGGTTTTCCAAGCGTTTGGAACGTGTCCCAAGGCGATGCTTGCCCTTTGCATCATCGCCGGGAAAATACCATCAGGACCTGCAGCCTTGTATGGACTGAACTCACTTATGGCCCACTCGATTGCTTCGTCGGTAACGACTTTGTCAGCCGTTTCCCAGTCCGCATCGAGGATAGGGAGGGGCTCCTGGGTAGGTCTATTGCCTTCTCCTGGAAAATGAGTGCGTAGAAGAAGGTGTAGAGTATCCTCCATGTTATCGGTCCATCTGTTGTCTTCTTTTTTCAGCTGCCGTATCTCTGTTTTTCCCTCTGAGCTAAGTAGCCTCAATAGCCTAGTTGATTCTAAGAGAGATTCTATCTCCCCACAGAATCCACGCCATGCAGCTCTCTTGCTCTTTCTTACCTCTGACTTGAATTTTCTTCTGGCTTCAACGAAGCTGTCCCAGTCGGCTTGCCCTTTACCCTGAAGTGCTCGGCGGTGCGACCTCCTGGCTTCCTTTTTAAGGCGCTCCAGAGAGTCATTCCACCATGGGACTTTTTTGGTCCCCGCTCTCCTGAGTGGGCAAGACTCTTCAAATGCGGTGTTAAATGCATTCGTCAGGGATTGAACCTCCGCATCTATTTCACCTGAGGAGAGAATGTGCCGACCTTTGGAGCCCATGGACTTGCTTAGACAAGTGTTGAATTTGTCCCAGTCAGTCGCCCTCGGGTTCCGCTTCAGTATTGGTGCTTCCCTGTCCGCTTGCAAGGAGAAGCGGATTAACCTGTGATCGGACATTGTTATGTCATTTGTGACACTCCACTTTAACACTTTATCCAGATAATTATGCGTCACAACTGTTATGTCTATGATCTCTTGTCTGACGTCAGATACGTAAGGAAGTTATGAATTATATTACATTCACAACGTACGTTTTAAAGATGAACGGTTTAGATTCGCGACCGACAGAGCGTAATATGAACCTAACACTACTCTTAAAGATGTACATGGTTTATTGGGTATCGGTTCCTCTTCCTTTACCAGCGCATTGGTTTTCTTTGTATTATGAGCGTATATTGTATGAATAGAAAATAATATTATGTAGATTAGGTGGTATTCCAATATGATATGATGGATTATTTGTTATACCAAAGGGTTCTCCTGATTGGTTTTCTTTGTCTGAAAAAATGCCCATTTCGACATGGTGAATAGAGTACCTATGGTACTT
Organism: Orchestes rusci; assembly: GCA_958502075.1. NCBI lineage: Eukaryota > Metazoa > Arthropoda > Insecta > Coleoptera > Curculionidae > Orchestes > Orchestes rusci. The sequence continues at coordinate 54,324,012 of OY293303.1, read as the reverse complement.
CACTATTTATAAATAAACATGTTTCCACGAACGTCTCGTTGAAAAAATAGAGTGTTGAAAGTTGAGGAAAATTTCGATTTTTTGTATATAGATTCGAAACACCTCCAGCGATTTTGTTCAAACTTTCAGGAAGTACCATATCCGCTTGAGAAATTCATTTGAGTTTAAGTTTTTCAGGACTGGACGTAGAGCGACTCATATTTCGTTCATTGAAGAAAAAAGTGGTACGACTTTGAGTTTTCACAAAGTAAAAACTATGTTTTGATTTTCCGTTCAATTTTGAGCAAAAAAAGAAAAATTGAGTTATCAATAATCAGTAAATTATAACTGTCCTATAACACCAACGATATTGAAACAAATAAAAAATTGAAACATATCCTCGTTAATACACTGGTTAATCCCTTTTGATAAAAAGTGAAAATTCCGAGTGCTTTTTATTTGCAACAAGGCAACGTTGAAAGAATTCAACGGACGAGATGTAAATGATAACATGTTTATTATAGTGACAAACAATTTGCCCGGAATATAGGGTGTACGCTAGTTCTAGTGGGTTCTATGTTCTAAGCTTACATCAGTCAGGTCAGGAGTGGCTGAGGCTGAGGTGCTTGGCCGTACGAAAGCGAAAGGGTCCGTCAAGTCTGGGGCGTGCCAATAGCATATTTTGGTGAAGCCACAGCAGAGACAGCAGACAACCCAAAGAGACGCGCAACGTAAAGAGTTTATCCATGAGAGAGATAGCTGATTGCGTTCTCACTCCAACTCGACAGAAAGTGGATATCATCAATATTATCATATTGTTGATAGATTAATAACAATTTAATAAGTGTTACTGATATAATATGAAGTTTTATCTTTGTATTATAAATAGTAAGTATAATGATTTAAACAGTATTGATGTTGCTTACAAGTCAACAAAAACTACATACCCAACTTCAAAAATCTAATTTGGAAAATTATCTTTATTTACTTGGTATTCATATACAGACAATAAAATGTGAACATGGAATTAATTTACATAGGTACATCAAACACATACTTTTTTGAAGTTAAAATGGGAAATCAATCGCAGAAATTTTGTTTAGGTGGGATCATTCAAGATAAAAAAAGGATACTTGATTCACTAAAATTGCTTCAAAAGTCAATGTCTTATAGGGAAAATCGGGAAAAACACACAACAGTAATACGTGAACTACAAAATGTAAACTCGGCGGCCATTAACATAAAAAATGTCAATCATGTCCATCGGCACGAAGAGACGACAGTAAAATGCAGCAGCGTACGTGTCATCTCTGTCCATCATCAAACAATAAGGATGTCGCTCATGCGACATCCATTCGTTTACCAAACCCAAACCAACCCAAATTAACACAAACTCTTTGTGTAACTCAACATTAGACACAAATTTAATATATTGTTACTTCGGCGATCAACATGCATGGCAACATCTATGTCAACCAATCAGACCAATCACGGGCGACGTCTCTGCTGCATTTTACTGTAGTCTGGCCACGGACTTGGTAAATAAAAAATAGGTCCGTGAGTCTGGCACGAAGTCGGCCAGTCGGGCGATGTTGCCGGGTTCAAATATTTCAACTGCTTTTATGCCCGCTATCTCTCAATTCACATGTGAAAAAGAAAGAGATAGCCAATAGACACAAGAGATAAACGAAACATGTCAACTGAGATAAAAGTGATCGCAGCTCCCTCCTTGCCACTTTCACTTATGCAAGATGAACATAAACGTATTCGAGAATATGCGAGAAAGAGAGAGTTAGGTATACGGCGGACAAATTTTTCAAGCCACTCGCGCGTCTCTTTGGGTTGTCTCTGGCCACAGGTCTTTTTTTCTTGGGATTTCAATGACGTCAGCGCTTGAATACGGTCGAAAAATAAGAACGAATACGGTTAACAAAAAAGAACGCCTCTACTCTATGTTGGTTCTCATCAACGATTATACACTACTGTATAATCGTTGGGTTCTCATTACACCCTGTTTATGTTTCGCCCAATTCAACCTTAATCTTAGAATTTACAATACATTAACAGAGCAAGTTGCTACATATTTACTCCAATGGCAGTTTATAAAATTATTCCACCTCTACTGGTCGTATCCACCAAGAAACGAGAAAAAACTACCCTTGAACCCACTCAATTTAGTCTGCGTATCAGCAAACTCTCGACACCTAAACTAATACTAATACCACCAAAACACCAAACTAACACTAACAGCATCATTCTTATTAATAAATAATATATAAACACCTGGCTGATGAAATTGATTCTATTAGAACAAACATCTCCTTTCATAAAGTATCTCGGTTTTTGAGATACTGGCCTTCTTAGATATACAGTGTGTCCCAGATTCGTTTCTCTATACCGGGATCATGGCTCCTATTATACCTACATCAAAGGTTAAATGGAGAAAGTTTCAGAGAAAACTTAGTGCATTCGATTTCCGGTTTCAGATTTGCGATCGGTCAATTGGTCTTGGAAACATCGGCGAAAAACCGAAAATGCCGGATTTTGTTTTTTGCCAGTGAATCCAAAACGGCTGATTTGACAGCTATGAAAATGTGACAATATCTGGACACTTTTTTGAGACGAATAAAATGGCGTAAATGACATCTCTCAATCGTCTTTTGTTTTCACGCAAACCCGCCTCAACTTTCATTTTTCTTAGGGCCGCCATATTGGATTTTCCAATTTTTGGAAATAGCGTAAAATTTCCTGTCTAGTGATGTCACAGTGCATGAAAGATTTGCGTTTGATCGAAATATCACACTTCGTAGTTGGGACTCAGTCTTATCCAAAGAGGCCATGATTTATTTGTCGCAAAATATGAATAAGTACTGTATCAGCTTAAGGTCAACGCATTTAGTGTGCAGCAAATGTGTTTAACGCATTGAATTTTAAATTGAAAATGGACATGTATCGTGACATTTTTGAAAATAAGCGACTGTTTTTCGTACAACCCTTACAAGTTTATTTCTGTTTATAGTTGACCAAATGAATCACGGTTTTTCTAAATTGTGTCGCTCGGGATACATCTCCTAATACCTTGAACTTGCGGGGGTAATGCCGGCATTTCTATGTGACTGCAAGTACAGCATTAACCAGCATTTCTTTATTTGAATAGAGAAATCTTTAACAGGTTTCGACATGCAACAAGTTTCTTCTAAATCTTTCTCCATTTAACCTTTGCTGTAGGTATAATATGGGAGCCAAGATCTCTGTATAGAGAAGCGAATCTCAAAAAATACTTTGAATGTTCCAAACTACTTTTTTCACATATTCTCATTCTCCTTATTATACTTCATATTTGTAAATCGATTACAAATAAATCATTTTTATTAATCAAAGAGATAATGTTGAACAATTTACGACCTGAAATCTAGTCGATCAAATTTATTTCTCAATTTCAATCTATGTATCCTTTTCAAAAATGTCACTAGTTAGTTACATTAATGGCCAGATAAATAGCACATGCCTGAAATTTGATGTAACGTTGATCCTACATCAGTAATCAAGAGAGTAATTGTGCATTTGAGAACTTTAATCCATTTGTCAGTTTTCGTGTGCTGACGATTTAAAAAAAAAATTGGTTCAGGCCCTTTTGTCACGTTTAAGAAAAGGGTTAAAAATTGAACTTTTGATAAAAATGGCTAGACTCATTCGGAAGAGCAAAATTTATGTGCTTCCTGAAAATGTCGCAATAATTGAACAAAGGATTGTTTAGCTATGAAATTCTTAACATGCAAAAATGATCAATTTTTCATGATTTCTTCAAAAATTGGCAAAAATCACGTCATTTTTGTCAATTTCATATCGAGATTAGGTATCTTGTGTTCAATTATTGTGAAGTTTTCAAGAAATACATGAATTTTGCCCCTCTTTCGAATGATGCTAGCCATTTTTATCCAAAACTTTAAAGAAAAGTTTAATTTTTAACCCTTTTTTAAACGTGACAAAAGGGCCTTAGACAAATTTTTGGAAAAAATATCCAGGACACGTAGGTTGACAAATGAATTGATGTTTTTGAATGCACCATCACTTCCTTAATCACTGATGCAGCATCAAACATCAAAGTTGCGTCAAATTTTAGGCATGTGCTATTTATCTGATCATGAGTGTAATGTAGAATCAAATAAACTGTTGGTGAAACTAAAGAACATAGCAATTTTTTTGCCCATTTTCAATAAGCTGTAGCTTTGAAACGAATAAAGCGTTTTGAAGGTCGACTTTGAATTTTTTATTATTTTTAATTTTTTACATTGGACTCACTTGAGGTAAGGTTTTCTATGATATACAGGGTGCGAAAGGAGGTGTGCATTTTAAAAATGTTCATGATACTCCCATTTTGCTAAAAACTATTCTTCACACTAAATTTATACCTCAGGGGTATATAGCTAAGATAAGTACCTCGGGTCGTATTTGCTATTTTTCGGATAACTTCTGAAACAAGAAATAATCATTTTTTATTCCAATTCGTATTTTGCGATGTTTTTTTTTTAAATTTGCGGACTCAACTTTCAAAATTTTAGGATATACGATACTTTTGACATAATACAAAAAAAAAAGATGATAACTGGAATGGTAATATACAGGGTCCCTCAAAATTCGACAAACAATTTTTTTTTGGTATCGCGAAGTTGGTGACATATGTATACCTACAAAATATCTTTTCGAAAAAAAAGTTCACTATCCATTTGATTTATCAGTTATTGACTTCGCAATGCCAAAAAAAAAATAGACTAAACAATCCAATACAAATAAAACAATAAAAGCTTTCTTATACGAAAAATTCACATTTAAATCGGAACCGTCATTTTTGACATACAAACTCAAATATTTCAAAAACGCTTATACGCTTATAGAACATGATATATCAGATTTTACGTAGAATTTAAAAATGTAATAATAGGGTGTTTCATTTGGAAAAATCATCAACATGTCAAAATTTGACAGTTATCAACATATTTTAGTTCATAAAAAAACTTGAATATTTTGTATTTGCCTCATCCTAATATACGTTTTTTTAAATAAACTCTCTAGATGGGCTGCAAAAATATATGGGAAAACCATGTTTTAGCTATACCCTTGTGATATAAATATGGTAAAGAATAATTTCTTAGTAAAATGGCAGTATCTTGAAATTTTAAAAAATTGCATCACTTCCTTCCGCACCCTGTATATAATCGAAGACCTTATCTCACACAAAATCTACAAAAATTAGTCCAATGTACAATGTACGAAAGTCGGCCATCAAAACGCTAATACACTCAAATCCGTTTATTCGTTTCAAAGTTACAGCTCATTGAATATGGAAAAAAAATTGCTATGTTCTTTTTTTGACGGGGAGTTTAATTGTAAAAACTTACCAAAATAAGTTAGTTTATCACCCCTTAGAATGTTTTCATCGATGTACCAAACACCCTGTAAAGTACAGTCGCTACATTGGAATTTTCAAATAGTGGCACACTCTACACGTAGAAGCTATGACTTTCGAGAGCGGCATCAAAAATTGCGATCGTCACGTCCCAACATCATAATAAATTGAGAATGACACTGGCACTTAGCGAAATATTTGAATGATAGACTAAAATGTGTTCAACTCTTTAAAGTTGTAATACGACCAAAGGAAATGATCATCTATATTTTATATGGAACGACTGGTTCACTTAACTGATTTTACTTATTACCACTTTTTATCTAGGATTTGTTATCAGATTAAACATGCCAGAGATTTTCATTCTCAGTCGTGATTATGAGCGATTATTAAGTGAACACAGGTGGAGATATCAAATTTGACGTAGTCGTTCGTGATCATTTGGTTTGAAAATGTTTCTGAGTATGTTAAATCAATTATAGTTCACCTCTACTTTACTTACATGTTTTTTCATCAAAGTGAAGGTATGTTTTTTTTTCAGATCCCATTGACGAAATGGGAAGTAGGTCTAGTCTATCCCGGGACGTAGAAACCCATGCAGAAATAGATCACTGGGAAATGAATTATCATGAAGCAGCTATTTTTTTGGAGGTTGGTAACTTGTAAATTAGCGAACATGATTCATACTCATACACTTTCTCCCTCTAAAATTGACGTACCTACATAATCATACAAAAATCACTATTCAAGAATATTTTTCATGCGTCTTCGTCTTGAGGTGTCTTAGTTCAAAAATCACATTCATTCACATCCGTCTGCCTCTCTCTCTATTTGACCAATCATATTTGGTTTAGGTTTGTATGTATTCGATGAAATTCGCTACACCAGATGGTTACTGAAAAATGGGGCAAAAATGGAATCATTCATTCACATGAAAACATCCATATCAGCATCTAACCATCGCATTGGGTGGAATGCTTAAACCGTAGTTTATGCTAATGCTTGGAGCGAATGCTACAAATGTTCTTTTCAGGTGAATCAGATACTTCTAGGTGAAATGCTTTGGATTAGATACTGACTGGTATGAACAAAAACGAAGTACTTGCTACTACTACAAGCATTCCTATCTTCTACGTGGTATTTGCTTTAAAATTAGGTAGCGATACTACATTTCTATTCTTCTTCTATTTTTTCCGAAAATGCTACAACGAATAGCATGCTTCTTAAAACCATGGGTGGTATAAATTAAGAACAAGCAAATGCTTTCACTTAAATTTCTTGAAATAGACTTATACACTTTATAAGCAACTGACAAAGAGTAGAAGCATTTGCTTCTCTTTATTCATACCACCCTATAGCAGCATGTACGAAGAAGTATTTTTTACTTTTTTGGGTAGTCGATACTTCGATTTTAACAAGAATTGTGGTATTTACTCCGTTAGTCGCAAAGTTGTTGGGTGGTATGAATGAATAAAGAGAATGTAAACTCTTTGACTTGAATTTCTTGAAATAAACTGAACTTATACACTTTATACACAACTGACAAAGACAGTTCTAGAGAAAAAGCATTTTATTCTCTTTATTCATACCACCCTATATCATCGCAGGTGCTACGGCGTGCTACAGAGTGCAATATGGCTGAACTACGTAGAAAAATCAACTACCATCAATTCAAACTTTTTGACGTTTATATTCCTTATTTATCATGTACCGTGGGATGGGGCTACTTTAGAACCCGGGGGATACTTTGATTGAAACTTCGCCATTTCACTCATCGACTTATTACCGCCAAAAAATTGAATCCTTTGCGACCGCGCCGCCGCGCCCGAGTTGTATAAAGCACAAGGAGGCACACTAGAAACTAGAAGCAGCTTCAGTCAACCCGGAACGTGCACGAGGTACGCCAGTGTTTAATAGAAATTCTCATTTTGGAACACTTTTTATGGTTGCAATAACTTCAGAAGTGGAAAGCTATTTGTATTTTTATACCAGTAAAGTGACGTTCCAGAATACTATTTTTTTTCACACATTTTTTGTAAATAAATGTCTTCTCTTTTCATTTTTAATAGAAATTTGGACGTTATATGGGGTTTCTTTGAAATTATGACGTGAAATAATGACTCGATCAAAGTAACCCCACTTCAGGTGTAACTTTATAACTGACAACTTTTTTTTTTTACTCAAAAAGTACTCAATGTTTTTTCAATATCATAATGTTTTTCGGAAGAAGAAGCAAACCCGATATTTCAATATTTTTTTGACGAACCGAATCGCTAACTAAAGGCGATACTGAAAAATTAATTTTTAATTTGATCAAAGTAGCCCCATCCCACGGGTTTGGTAAGGGAAATGTCAGTTTTCTAGTCAATGAATTATTGAAGGATTTGAATGATACTAGAGATGGTGCACTTTCACATATCCAGCAAATGGAGGTATCTTTGGGAACTTGATGTATACAGAGTATTTCATTAATATTGCGAAAACATTCGAGATGAGTCTTCTTGCTTCGAAACAGAACAAAACTTCTTATAAACATGTATCCGGAAATGCTTCGTTACAGAGCTACAGGGTCTTGATTTTTTTTACATTTTTATTTTTTCCAAATAATATTGGTATTTGAGTTTTCTTACCATGCGAAATTCGAATTTGATCTTAGTATGCCTCTAACTTGTCGAGGGCGCTTCCTACACTTATTTTTCAGGATATGAACAGCCATAACTTTTTTGGACGTCCCTGTATTATATTTTTAAGTAAAAACAAAAAAGATTTCTTTATCATTTTCACGCAGAAAATATAAACTTGTTAGAATTCGCTACGCGCAACCATTCTCGAGATGTTCGGATTTGAAATAATGGATACAGTGATTTTGAAATTATGGCGACGCATGTTGTTTCATTGATAGTGCCTAGAAATCAGGATGAGTTTGCCTGCTTAAAAATAAAAAGAAAATTACCCATAAACATGTAAATATGTATACAGGGTGTTATAAGGGACAAAATTTCACTACGTGTTCTTTAGGTAAATTCGAGTCGAAAATGTCTTATGAACATGGGTCCGCAAATGTTTCCTTGACACTTTTTTCTCCTTGACACACTTTTTCTCTTTTGGACACTGAACAATTATTGTAAACCGTGATTTCACAGTAGTAATATTTTTTTTTGTTTTTTTGCCATCAAGTCTGGTTTTCCTCCCAGACTGATTCACAGGCTGATTCATCATGAACTTTCTGTTTTCCTCCGAATTGTGACACAACGGATTTGCTTCGTGAAAATGAAAGTCTCTAGAGAAGAGCATTTTCAATTGGGCTTTTGCTAAATTATCAAGCTGAGAAGATGATACAACTACTTTAATTCTACGTGAAAAAAGCTAAGAATTCTCACCGATATTCAAAAAGAAAAAGATGAAATCCAAAACTTCTCCTTCTGCAATCTATATGATTTGTCTTTGAGATCATAAATTTGTGTATAATGAATAATAAATATATGATGTGTTCATTTCCAGCATTTGGAAACGTATCGAATTTTCTTATTCACCATTATGTTTATCTGAACTGCTTCCAAAGCAGACTGTGGCGGCGACTGCCGAATAAAGTTGGTAGCAGCGGCTAAAAAAATCGTGGGAAAACAATTACATTTAAAAATCATCATTAGGTGTTTTTCTCTACATTACACTTTCAAACTTTCTGGTGTAAAATTTGACAGACGTGAATTCTCTCCATATGGACAATATGTTCGCCTGTCAAATTTTACAACAAAAAGTCGCCTGTCGCGTCTAGGTCGTAGTCGCCAACGGCCAGCGACTGTGGAGGAAAACACAGCTTTATTGTAGTTTTCGGCAAAATAACACTATTAAATTTTGAAAAATCATATCTTGGTAAGGAAGCATTTGCGGACCCATGTTCATAGGACATTTTCGACACGAATTTACCTAAAGAACACGTAGTGAAATTTTGTCCCTCACCTCGCGGGACAACCTGTATAAACAATTGAGAAGTATCTACCAATATCAAGTTGGACAAGTCTCAAAAGAAAAATGAAATTATACATGGTGTTCTGAATCGCCTGTACCACTATTTCTATATCCAAAACGGTCGGTCGAATCAGAGAAAATGTGTCGTTTTTAATGCTTACTCAAGATCCATAGCGAAATGTTAAATACAGACTCAGATTATTATCATAATTTTTAAACTCTCTGCATCCCCTTTCCGATGGTATACCTACTACACAAATACCATTTGAGACGTTTCGACCATGAAAAATGTTCTTGTCAGGAATTATTACAAGTATGGACCAGTCCATCATATTTAAACATTTGAAAAGCTTTTACCCACTCTGAAATCCAATATCTGTTCTAAATAACATAAAATATTTGAAGGGACTTTTTTCAACTGTCTTGATGATGAATTTCTGGATAGGAAAGTGAGCCTCACACTAGAGCCTCTATGGCAACATCTTATAACGATAAATGTATTGAAGCAAATCGTAATTTTAGCAATCTACAACGTATTTTCAACATTAACTTGGTCTATAATTTTCACGAGATTTTTGACTTATATTTTCAGGAAGGTGAAAACAATGAGAAATTCGATTCTCATCCAAGACATTCCTCAGCCCTACCAGCATATTTGCTGGTTCACAATAAATGGTATTATGGATTAGATTTATTTTTTTCAATACTGCTTCTCCTACTAGCAATCGTGGAGGAACCTGCAGTGGATAGCTTCGAGCTACCAGCAATTATCCATAGTACCCTGGAACTGGTATGTCTAGGTGAGTATAACATCCGGTGAATCGTCGTCTATCAATCATTCTGCTTAAGGAGTAATTGGTGTGGAATTGGCCCTTAAATTGAGATGGATTGGATGGACCACAATTTTGAATCACAAAAGGACCATGATAAAGGTATTGAGATTTGTATCGGTTCTGCTGGTCATTATTGAACACTCGATGTATTGATGTAGTTTCAGATTCATAATCATATAGTCACTCAGATTATCAAAACGACGAACATAACTTGCAGGTAGTTTTAAGAGGCTTATGTTTATTTAGACGAAAGTTTTCTCAGAAACTACCAACTTTAGAAACAGCAAAATATTCGTTGTCTATACATACAAATAGTGTGTTCGATTAAAATGGTTGTAATTGCATATTTAAACGTGGTCTTTAGATCTGATCAACTTTGTTCAAAAACAATTTTTCATATTATTGTCAAAAGCAGAATTCATATCTTTTGATAAACCTCGTATAAGACTGAAAAAAAAATTGGCTTCAGATTCTAGAACATTCAGAACGTTTTATCAAGAATAACTTTTATCCTAAAAGTGGAAAGAAAAAAGTTTTTCAAAAGATAAAGAAAAAAATATGTGTGTTAAAGTGGAAGGAATTTTTCCAAATAACACGATAGAGTCATCTTTTTAGAGAGTTTGCATTTGAAAATTTCGAAAAAATCTCAAAAACAGGTTTGGCTTTGACAATTGATGTTAAGTGTTTGTCATTCGGCTAAAGCGAATAAAATTGATTCCAACATAACCTATAAAACTAGCATATGGATTCCAAGCACATGCACCAGAGAGAGCAGATTTGCCTTTTCAAAACAGTCAAATCGGTTAAGGCATTCCGAAGTTAGAGGCAAATAAGTTACAAAAAGTTTGAGGGCCTGTAGCTGTCTCATTTGACAACATAGAGAGAAGTTTCGGGATGGCAATTTTGTAGAGAATATCGTCCTAAATCTCTCTCCATATATTATTTTGGTAGTTCAATAGGAAAAATTCCAAAAATATATCGATTCTCTGTTTTCACAATACCGTTACGCCTCCTCGCAGCGATCCTAGAAACTTGAAATATAGCATTTTTTCTTGGTGTCATGATGAATAGTTCACGATAACTGGCACTTTGTTACTTAAAAGGAATCACCCTGTACATTAAGAAATTTCATGTGGACTCTTTGCATGTAATATGTTTACTTTTTGCAGTGTATCACACTAATGATAATGGTGATAGAAGCTATAGCAGTTCTCATAAGACAATCCTCTCATTTTCGTGTTACCAGAAGCTTGAGACCAATTTTTTTAGTTGACACTAGAGTATGCGGGGCCGTACGCAGATATATAAGACAAATTTTACAATCTCTTCCTCCGATCTTGGACATGCTGATTTTATTGATGTTTTTTGTGTGTAGCTATGCTTTGCTAGGTAAGAAAAATTTAAAAGTGGATATAATTTTCTGAAAAGCTATTTTGTAAATTTTCAGGCTATTTTTTATTTAGTGACGATGACAATAATCTTTATTTCAAAACACTATCTAATAGTTTCATTAGCATGTTCGTTTTATTGACTACGGCAAAGTAAGTTTTTGGATGCTAACTAAATGGATCGTAATTGCTTTTTTCAACAGCTTTCCAGATGTAATGATGCCGTCATATTATAAGTCTAAGTGGAGTGCAGTGTTCTTTGTATCATATATATCGACAGTTCTGTATGTTCTGATGAATTTGGTAAGTGAAACTCGAATGTATGTTTACATTCTTCCTATACTAAAGTAGAGAGGAATCAAACCCAATAATTGCTTTAATATGTTATAAGAATTTTGCATTTTCCCTAGGGATCGTTCAGTCATTGCTTAGTTTCACAGTTGATTGTCAAATTTGAGACGAAGAGTACGAATTTATAATAAGAAGCGTTTTAATAAATCATATCCAAAAACCTTTCAATGTGCTTCAGTTATAGGACTTGAAGAAATTGTTTGAGATGAAATGGTTGAAAAGAGACGATATTCTTTTGATCGCTTGTGTTACCAATTTTATTTTTTATCGTAATTTTCGTTATTTCAAGCGTAGCGAAATAGTCTTACTACTGATTTTTAAAATCTTCCGAAAGTCATGTTATTTCCAGATGTTGGCTGTGGTGTACGAAACTTTCACAGGAATAGAAAAAGATAAGTTCAGAAAACTGCTTTTACACAAAAGACAGGCTTGTAAATTAGCCTTTCGTCTACTAGTCAGTCGACAAAATCCTCAAAACATCAGATTCAAACAATTTGAAGGATTAATGAGATATTTTAAACCTAGGACAAGTAAGTTTTAGTTTGACTTTTTACATTGTAAATTTTTTTTTTTTAGGTGAAAGAGATATGATCCTTATATTTCGACAACTTAATACTTCAAACACTGGTTTACTCACCCAAGATGAATTTTTGAATATTTATGATGCAATAAGTTTGAGATGGCGACACAAAGATCCTCCCGACCCATGGTTTTCTGCTGCCTGGCCTCCGTTGCGTACACTTTGTAGAAGTGCTAGAGTTCTCGTATCTTGGCAATATTTTGAACATTGTATTTGTAAGTTAAAAGTTTAATATCCTACACTGAATACAAGCCTGACTTATTATTGCAGATTGTTTGATATTGGGAAATGTATTAGCAATGTTCATAAGAGTATCCCAATCTTCTCTCGACCTAGAACAAGGTGCTAGACAGTTTTGTGCTTCGTGGGACTCTTGGCTATTTTACGCATGTCTGAAAGTTCTTTTATTTGTTGATATTTCTTCTCATGCCATTCATTGTAGTATTTCTTACTGAGGCATTATTGAGGATCATCAGTTTTGGATGGACTGAATACATATCATCGGGATGGAATAGTTATGATCTATCTATAACACTACTAGCTATATGCGCATCCGCATTATTATTAATATCTCCTGGTTTAACTGTTGTAGTGATTTTGAGACCTCTAAGGTTTGTTTTTAATCAATAGGCCGATTCCATGTGACGTAGAAAACATCTGATTCCTGAAAAATCATGTTACACGTGCTAAGTTCGAATAGTCCACATCTTGACTTATGAGATGTTCGCTCATGTGACAAACGATTTGCAAATAAAATCTTCTGTCACATGACCGGACATCTCGTATGTCAAGATGTGGACTATTGGAACTTGGCTACGCGTACGTTTACAGTAATTTTGTTTTTGGAAGCACAGTGACAGTTAAAAATTTTAGCTTGACGTCGTTAAGGTTGTCAAAATTGTTTTCATTACAATGATTACAAATTGAACTGTGATTCGTTTTTTGGGCTATGTTCAAAATGTATTCGCGTTGACTTAAAAAAAACGTTCATTTTCACGACTAGCAACATAAATGCTTAAAACAGTTGTCACAGTTGTCACATACATGTTTTACAACACAACAGTAGCAGTTGTTCATTTTAATCAGGAAGCACGTTACGGCATTTTATTTGCTGGTCAACTTCAACCTAAAATTCCAAAATCTGTCACAATCATTTTGATCTGTCACTTTTCAGGAATCCGCTGAGATTCGTGACGTAGGTACTTGGAAACGATCTATTAGGTACCTTATAATCATCACCTTGATAAACTGATTTTCAGAGTTTTGCGTCTGTTCAAGCTAAAGAAACGTTATAGAGATATTTTTGGTACCCTAGTACTTCTCTCTCCACTCATGTGGTCCACAGCAGTTGTTATGATGGTGATGTATTATTTCTTTGCTATCATTGGTATGGAACTTTTTGCCGATATAGATTTGAAAAACTGTTGTGTGTAAGTAGAACCACTGATTTAATATCTTGATAGGTAATTGGAATTTGTAATTATTTTTGCCTTAGTGGGTCCACTGTTGAACCATTCTATAAATATTCCACAAATAGTAGTTCAGGTGTGGGATACTACTATTTGAATAACTTTTCCAATCTTTTTACATCGGGAGTCACATTATTTGAGCTAACGGTTGTCAACAATTGGTTTATCATTATGGACGCCTATGCCATAAAGGGGAATGCCCCTTTTTCAAGGTTAGAGTAACAAAAACACTTATCAGCTTATAATGATTTCTTTTTTCGAATGTACAGAATATTTTTCATGGCATTCTATCTATTTACCATGGTTGTCTTAACTATTGTAGTAGCTTCAGTTTTGGAAGCATTCAGGTTTAGAATCCAGTACAAACAGCAGACTACTAAAAAAGACGGTAAGAGAATTTCATTTTTTGATAAGAATTTGAAAAAAAAATGGTTTTCAGAGGAACTAATGCTTCACGAAGAAGTCATAGTTGATTGGCATTCACTTGAGCGTCAAGTGAATGAGCCAAAACTTTTGGAATCTCTCCAGATGGATTTCATACACGGGGTAAGTCACCTGTCAACATTTTCCACTGATTAAACCGGCATTCATTTTAACAATCCTACTCTGACCTAGCAACATCATAATTTGAAATATCCCATAGGGTGTGACCTCGTATATTGGACGAAGAGCAAGAACTAGGGACGTTTTGCAACGGCACATGTACATTAGCGAAATCACTCAGTGGCTGCAAGAAGCAGAATACGAAGAAAGACAGGATATTAACAGTATTATTGAAGAGGCACAGATAAATGCAAGGTTAATAAATAATGTTGTGGCATGAACAAAGCATATTAAGGAATCTCCTAGATATTGTAAGGATATAACCTGAGAAAGGAAGCTACTTCAGAGTAGTGCAACTTTAGATATCTGTCCACTATTGAAATATAACTATTTAATGGATAGCATGAATTCGCGACGTTTCGCACGGTTGTTTATTCTGGGACCGATAGATCGGTCATAACTAGAGAAATAAACGATCACCTTCATATACTTCTTCGTCTACTCTCTCTCTCTTTTTCTCGATATAACCGTTCTATCGGTCCCAGAATCGGCACCCCTATGTCAAAATAGTATCCTTACGCTTGTTACCAATAGTAATTGCTACTCACGTCTACATTTTTGATCTTTGTCTATTCTTATACGCTTATCATAGGCGCTTTCGGAAATAGTGATCCGATTAACCCGATCATCAGCTGTTGTGTTTTGACTCTTTTTATTAACGTAGAACAAAAAGAGACAAAATACGACATCAGATGATCGGGTGAATCGGATCACTGTTTCCGAAAGCGAGTAAAATAAGAATATTTTTCCGGCAAAAGATCTCGATTTTTATGAGAGCTTATCGCTTGGCAAAAGTGCCATTCAAGATAGTCCGGAAAAGTTTTTATAATTCTTACGCATACAAATGATTAAACTTTTTTTTCCGTTTTGATAGTCCACGTATTTCCTAGAAGTAGCTTCAATTAAAACAAATACTAGTCAATTTTCGATCAGTTTTATATTGGGTATTGGGTTATTTTTATTCCAGGATTGTATAGTCTACATGTGTTCGCTATTATGCCGTAGAAATTCTACTCAACTCTAGATTTTCTTATATTTGAAATACTCTCAGAGGCAACAAACACATTGATATCTTCTATGACATGACATCAAGTTTCATTATACGAACTACTATAGTCAACTCAGTACCAAAGGACCGGAATAAAAATGTTTTCATTAACTACCATTCACATCACAAAAATAAAAGATCGATTCAAAAATGCAGAATTGAATGTATCCCTGTAAAGCTTATGACTGATCTTGAAAGATGATAATTAATGGGTCCTGTGAATAGAGAAAAGCAGATGATTTTACTATAATACTATCTTTGCCCGTTCTTTATGAAATGTATAAGTTGATTTTAAGAAACGTAAGTGTTTTCTATTCAAACCACCGATTCACTTAGGTACTCCAATAAATCATGAAGAGTTATGATGACTAACTACTAATAATAAAAAAAGTTTTCCATATGATTCCAAGTTGCAGAGACATAGTGTATAACCGGTATTATCCAAGTAGTTGGGGTGTTTCAACAAAAAGGTTGAATCCCAGAAAAATTAGAGCGGTCGGGAGTAAAACATGGTAAGTGACAGTTTTCGGGATTTCCACATTATTGCATAGAAAACATGTTAAGTCCTTTCTTTATTGTAATACACAATTTATTGGCTCGATTCATAGATGTCACCAACCATCACCCACGAATATGCTGTCAACTGACATTTGCGTCAACTCTGGCGCGAACCAAATGTTCTAAGAGCGGTGCAAAGTTTGTGCCGTTTACTCGTTAATATGGATGAGTCCTCACCAGAGGAGTCCTTGGAGTGTTCAGATTCACACAGTTTCTAATAGGAGAAGAATCATCAGTAAGTTTAGAACAAGTGCAGGTGTCTTTATCTGTTTGAAAGTTGAGTTATGCCTTGTTCTTCCACTTCAAGAGGTTTTATCAACAAAAAAAAACAATAATTGTATCGAAACCAATTTAAAGAAAAACTTCTCTCTCGCGAAATTTGAATTTACTTGACTTAACACGTTTTACTCTCGAACGCTTAGGTACCTACCTATTACTCTGGTTTGAAGCTAGTAGACGATGTGGATTTTGATGCAGATTTACGGATTTGGATAATGTAAATCCGAAACTCTGCTTCACTATAACTTCAATCATTTTGCAACAGATAGGTAATCACTTTTTCTTTGGAAAAATATTTGTGTTTTAAAAATCAACCCAAGCTGTAAACAAAGCAGCACACAGAAGACTATTTCAGTTATTGCGAGAATTTATCTTTGCGAATTGGATTTGGCAAAGATGTCATTATCTGATTTCAGATCATAATTTAGGCGTTTATTGATTTTTTTGTGGAATTTCGTTTTGGAAGCATATTGTTTGAAAAATAAAAATAAATCAGGGGCGATAAAAGTTCATTAGTCCTTCAATAATACAGGGTGTCAATTTGAAAACGAACGGCATTTATTGCTGCCCGAAGACCAAACCAATGATAGTATGAAAATTTGGCGAGACACGTCAATTAAGATATCGAGGGAAAGAACTTTTGGGGTATCTGTTGTTTTTCTGGATTCAACCCCCTCACTACCCCTGAAATTTCAAATAGCAACCTCCACTTATTCCACGATTTTTGAAATCTCCATGTTATTCTATAATAAGATACATTATTTTTGTTTCAAAACTGAATTTCATAACCTAAAAATTGTTTTCAAACGAACAACATTAATCTATCATTCCTTGAATTGATGATAGTATGAAAATTTGGCAAAACACATCAATGAACATCAAAATACCAATCATCGACGGCCAAGCACAAGTAAAGACCAGTACTCTCATCACCAGAGGTGGGTTGCAATTTAACTTATTGTTACTTCGCTGTTGCAATCACGGTCTGCTCCAATCTCAGAAAACAACAGTGACATTTCTCACAAGTTGAAATTCGATCTTGATCCATTTAGGTCGCGTCGCAGACCCTCAGAATACAGTTGTTCACACTGTTCACAGAACATGTCATGTCACAAATAGTGGTTCAAGACCAACACGTGTTCACTGAGAGCCAAAGCAAAACATTCAAAAAATTAACGTCGACTTCTTTAGTTCATCCCCAAAAATATTATTCTGCATATATACGAGTAGGTATAACAGGAAGAGAATTATGAAAGTAAGGTGAATAACAAGTAGATGATAATACATTTGTGATTTTGAATACTTAGGTAACTAATTTCTTTGCTTAACATGGAGCTCCATGTTTAGTGTATATCAAAAGATCATTTGTTAGAGTTTATATATTTTCTTATAACAGATCTAAGCAGAAAATCAATAGAGACAGAAACAACATGACTAAACTCTCCTTTTTTTTGTAGAAACTTCATTCCATTTAGCGACCTTTAACGGATTTGGAGCGCATTGCCGAAATTCACAATCAATATACAGGGTGATGCATTTAACTTGAGACAGTGAATTATCTCAAAAACTATGTAGGGGAGAAGTGGTATGAATGGGTCATTTTTTTTATATCACCTATCTTTTCGTAAATTTTGAAGGAATTGGTCAATGTTTCTGCCAGTTCGTTTTGGAATGTGAACGGTATCTTCAAAATATCATTCATCTTCACACAAAAAAATAAAAAAACAAATTTCAAATAAAAAAAAATGTCCCATCCATAACCCTCTGCTTTGAATGGGACAAGACCATGTTTTGAATGGGACAAGAAGATAGGTCATAGATGAACTTGTTTGACTCGGCTTTTATTGACAAAATGTATCTCAAACATCAATCTGTGATAACTTGAATACCAAAAACAAATACGGTTGGTCTCACAATTTCTTCAATCCTTTCCAAATTTCATTTCGTAATGATTGAAGGAAATATGAAATCTCAAAGTAGATTCAGTACGAGCTGGTGGGCTCATTTCACAATACCTTCTTGTTGATGAAGATCATTTCTTGAAATCCGGTCCAGTGACACATCACAAATGTCTTCCTCTACAAGATTCAGAATTTCCACGACCTCAATTTGGAATTCAAAATTGTCAAGATTTTCTTGAACAACTCGAATGTTGTGAGAAATTTAGTTTTTCTTTGTGAAAAAATCGACGAACAACCAAATACCAAATCATCTATTCACTTCCTTGTGCAATCCTTCGAACAACTTTTTTTTTCGTTGCCTTTTGTCGGATTGTATCACGTTCTCTTCCGCCTTGTTTTATTTTTCACTGGAGCTTTCTTTCTCTTCTAAGATGTGAAACTGTACGACATGTTTTTCGGGTTATGAATGGGACTCGTCAGTTTTACTTCAAGAAACTTGCACATTTCTCACAACTGCTTTCTGTTGACTTCTTTAGAAAATATTGATTTATCAAAAGTTGTTTAGTATCAAGGGGAAAACACAACGAACATATATTTTTTTAAACCTTGACCTTGATTTCAAGGTTATTTCAAGGTCAACATGATTTTTTTGAATGGAAAGGTATATTTTTCAGTGCAGAATCTTATTCTTTATAAAAAAAGTAACTTTTATTTGAACTTTTTTTTCATCCTTCTTCAAAATATTGAACTAAATTTTATTTTATCGGCTGGAAAAAAATAAAAAATTGATGCCATTTGCTTCCACGGCAACACTAACACCACGTCGGTATATTAATGGGGGCTATGATTGAACGGATACGTTAACTTAACGTATCCATTTCACCAAATGCTGTTAGCAAATGGAACAATCTCAACGTATACGTTAACTTAACTTGAACGTCCAATCATAGGGCATATAATTCAATCACTATGGAGATTATAAGTGAATAGAAGTCCCTAGAAAAACCTATATATTTTAAGATCGATGTTAATATTTTATGGTTAATCATAAAATATTAACATCGATCTTAAATGATATAGGTTTTTCTAGGGAGGCCAATGAGCTGCTTCACTCTTTTATCACAGACAGAGCACAACGCGTCTCATTTTCTGGATCAGAATTCGCGCTCCTGAATATCCTTACTGGAGTACCACAGGGTAGTTTTTGGGGCCAATTCTATATACCATTTATACCTCAACATTTGCAACTAAAATAATGAACTGTAAATATCACATGTATGCCGACGATACTCAGTTGTATTTGTCTTTTGATACTTCAGAGGTGGCTTTGGCACATCGACGCATTACTGAAGATCTTGAGCAACTTGTACACAACTCTGAAAACATCTGTTGAAAATAAATCCTACCAAGTCCGTTGCTATTGTTTTTGGAAATGAGAAGGATAAAGTTCAAATTGCTAACAATTTTCATTTATTCATCGATAATGAAAAAATACCATTTAAAGAGAGTGTAAAAAACTTAGGTTTAACAATAGCTAACAGGCTTAGGTTTAAAGAACATATTAATAATAGAATTGGTAAAGCTTATGCGACTCTGAAAATGCTATACCCTCTACGTCATTATTTGAACCGCAATCTCAAGGTTTTGCTCTGCGACACGTTAATACTTTCTCAATTCAATTACTGCTCCTCTATTTATGGGCCCTGCTTAGGCTCGTTAGATATAAAAAGGGTACAAAAAGTTCAAAACTTTTGTCTTAGACTTATATTTGGGATTAGACGACGGCAGCATATTTCTCACAAACTTAAAGAGTTACTATGGTTAAGTATGCATAACAGACGCATCCTTTATGCCACCATGTTTTTTTACAGAACGATCAAATTTCAAACTCCATCGTATCTTCTAAAAAGAATCCGATTTAGAACTGACGTTCACAATCTGAATGTTCGGCGGACTAGCATTCTGAGTATTCCCAATCATAAAAAAAAAACTTTCAAACGATCCTTCTCATATAACATTGCTCTCTGCATTAATTTATGTGTCTCCAGATTTACTTTCTCGGTTGGTGAGTTTTAAATTTTTCTAAAAAGCAAACTACTTTGGCAACAGTGATCTTTGCTTTATTTTCCTTCTCTTTCTCTCCCTCTAATCCTTCCTTTCCTGTCATCAATCTATATTTCAAATTTAGACCATCTTGTAAATAGTGTTTTTCTCTTGATAATCATTATTCTTTAGGAATGTAATGGGTTAGGTTAGTTTTAGTGTTTAGTTACTTATTTAAGCATAGGCCCAAACAGCACCCAACACTAGTGTCGAGAAGCTGAAAACGGCCCTTTACTTCACTTGATTAATATCTTAAGATAGTGATACACTTGTATCAATACCTATGTTCTTTTTTTTAGCTGAAGTAATAAACGTCTTATTATTATTATTATCATTATTATTATTAATAAAATAATAAATAATAATAATAATGATAACAAAGCTTTGATGCGATGTTAATGAGTCATTTATTAAAAGAATTGATAAATGTATCGAAGTCCAAGGTCATCATTTTGAACATTTACTGAAATAATGTGAAATGATAAAAACATGATCATCATAAACATTATTGAGGTAATATCTTTGTTGATCCAGTGATGATATAGCGAGTTGTTTAGTAGCGGGTGTTGGGATCGAGAATAAAGAAAACCACTTTTCTAAATGGCCAACGTTTCGCAAAAATTTATTTGCATCCTCAGGGCCCTAGGACAAGAGAGAAGGTGTAATCTAAGTGATGTTCATGATGTGAGTACACTTTCCTTACAAAGGTACAGATTGGAAAGTGAAAAGTTGGTCGACAACATATACAAACAAAGAATTAATATTACTTACACTTAGTTGTGGTTTCTTTTGTCATAGAAGAAAACAGACATGAAAAGTTTCACAGGCATTCAGCAACAATTAGAGAACAAAAAAAAATGGAAAATCACAAACATACACATCAGCAAAATATAGTTATAAGCGGGCTGCGGCGTTTCAGTCGCGAAATACCCTACCACACTGACAATATTGTTGTAATGGCTCGGCTATCAGTTCTCAACAATATTTACGTTTTTTTCCCTTTCAATTAGATTTAAATAGGAACTACTGAGATTTTCAATATCAGTTGTTTTATTGACGGAGTTCTTTTTCTTTTTGATAGCTACCATTTCACAAAGAATCCTTTTTTTGTAATTAATTTCATGACCAATAATTTTCACGTCATTAAAATCAAAAACATGTCAATCTTGTGTTCAACGAGGG
Source organism: Orchestes rusci (assembly GCA_958502075.1). Taxonomy (NCBI): domain Eukaryota; kingdom Metazoa; phylum Arthropoda; class Insecta; order Coleoptera; family Curculionidae; genus Orchestes; species Orchestes rusci. The sequence goes on along the minus strand of OY293303.1, from coordinate 54,302,362 downwards.
CTGTCGGATTACGTTGTAGCATTCACATTTTCCTTTTGAATGGTACTCACTAATTATTAATCTTCTAAATCGGTTTCTCCAATATTTATCAACAAATTACCTTAACCTTCATACATCACAGCTGTTAGTTTCCGGCAATGTTGCAATGTTTCCCATTTTCGGTCTGCTTTATGGTAATAAGGTGTAATCTTCTGGGGTCAGTTGGTTCTGTCCAGTTGATTGATCGCTTAATACGTGACATTTGTCAATGTCCATCTGACACTCTTGATTGATGATCGATGGGAGTATTTGATTTTCTTTTCGGCCTAGCTCGAGGACTGGTTCCCGTGATGTGCTGAAAGCCACACGTAAAATGTGCTGAGCGGCATTTTTTTTCTTTAAATATTCGAATGTATCGTTGAGATTTAACGATATTTTACATTTATAATGTCTATGGACCTCCCCTGAAGAAATGGGTGTGATTTATACAGTGATGGTATAGATATTTGCCGAATTCTTTTCAACCTAACGAGGGTTTTTTTTCTTTTTCTTCGAATCTTTCCAATCAACTTCATTACTAAAATACCATATGGATGCTTTGCTGGCTAAATCGTTCGATGTTTGAAGACTATCACCTTGTCGTAAACTTGGCTGTATGAATCCTCATATGCTGCTGGAATATGTCGCAGGAATGGCACTTTGTGATGTTGGGATTGCCCGCACCGCCGAAGCGAACAGAAACCGTTTATGGCTGATGGTCTTGAGGCAGCAACAGTAACAGGCCAGTTTTTTTATTAAAATACTACTTCTTCAATATTTTTATCAACAATTACTTTTAATACTAATAACGATTTTCCTAAAACCCTTCGCATTCGCATTTATTAAAGTACCTATCAACCTTTTTACGGTTGTACTCATTGTCATTAATTCCTCATTGATTTGTAACATTTTTTTTTGTAACTGAATGGTACTTGCGCCGTATGTTGATATCCACGTATGACTACACCCCAAAAGGTTCATGAACATTTGACTCCCTGTAGTACCGGTTTAAATTAAACTTAATTCACCTTTTCACTTTTGCGGATCTTAAATCCTTTTTCAATACTTATTTTTTTTTTCTTTTAATAATTATAACAGTACCTATCGGTAAACTCTTTCAAATACTGTAATAATACTTGACCACTTGAACTATATTTAAGTTCAGTGAGTGGGTTGGTGTGAGGACCACCCATATTTCAATTTTGTTCGAAACTTGTATATTCATGTAAATAAATGTTAGTTATAGTGTTTTGGGACACACAGTGTTTTCTTCCACTCCAGACATCACAGTGAATTGTTTTACAAAAGGTTTCTTTGTTTTCACCTATAAAAAATAAAGTGGCGCCCTCTTTTCAAACTTAATCTTAATCAAAACAAAACCCTACTCTACCACCCATCGCCAACGACTACAAGAGCTGCCGCAGCCAAATTTGTTGAAGCCAACTGGGACGATCAAAAGGTAGGCTACAACGTTTGGTCAAGAAGTTCTTGCAATCATTTTTATGTTCATAGATTCTTTGTTTTAGGTATCTACCAGTTTGTCCTATGTAAAATTTTTCACAATCGCTGCATTGAATCCTATAAACAACATTAGAGTTCAAACCATCCTTAGTTTTTGGTTTTAGATTCGTGTAAAAATGTTTTTTAATAGAGTTCTGCATCTTTTGAGCGACTTTTAGATGTGAGGCTTTTGATTCAACATTTTTTTTTAGTTTTTGAGATAGGTTATTAATGAAAGGAATTTTGTAATATTTTTTGGTTTCTTGGGCCTGATTCATACTCTTATGGTGGGCGTATCGCAATGTTATTCTCCTATACCCGACATGGACCCACTAAATGTTTTAATTCGGGAGAACAACACAACTTTGAGACGCGATCATGTTATGTACATGATGTACAATGATGTACTATTCCAATGAAGTAACATGAATTAGCTAGATTCAATTTGAAGAGTTTTCTGGGCAATCAAAAATGACCTATTTTTGGATGTATCGAAACGGTCACATCTATCGCTGTTTTCTCGGCTATTTCTTCATTTTTCATCACCAAAATAAGTTATTCGAGGCACATGGATTTGCTTATCAATATTACATTGCGATTTTAATCAACAAACAATCCGTTCTTGGATGGGGAAACTTTTTGTGAAATATTTTGGGATTTTTCCAAGGTTTACAGTAGACAAAGAAAGAAGATGGGGCATATTGCATAGGATAACAGAGTGATGATGTAGAGAAAACTGTAATTTGAACATTATCGATTTGGGGGTTTCGGAAATTCGTATTCATAGATTCCTATATTACCTATGTTTGTATTGTACGTTTTGTATTTACAGTACAGAACATGGGTTTGCTTGGGACCTGATTCTCGAGACAGATGAATGGGCGCCCAAGAGAAATGATATTTTTTTTGTGTGCTGTGATGAAATTACCTATGATAGTAGAAAATGAATTTGAGTGAGCCGTTTTATGAGACGGCCATAGAAAAATAATATACCTACCTATATTATTTTTCTATGGCCGTCTCATAAAACGGCTCACTCAAATACATTTTCTACTATTATAGGTGTTTCATTATCTTTGATAACATTCAATAAGCTATAACTTGTCGGTTTTTGAATGTATCGAAACGGAACAAATACCATATTGTATAGTTATCTCGTAAGTTGTTTTCTGTTTGAAAAATAAAACAAAAAACTGACATTTTTCCGAGATAAAAACCTAACTTATATTTTTTTAAATGAAATGCCCTTGTACCTATTTGTATCATTGGACATTTCTATTCTACCCAATATTCTATGTATATTTTAAGCCTAACATATACTTATCTTCGACGGTTTGTGAGGAAATGGCGTCGAAACCTGTCACACAAAAATTTTGAAGTCTTCTTATTGATCGCAAAGTGTGCCATGAACAATAAAAATTAATTTGATTTTACAATATCGCCTTTGAAATACTTTGACAAATCACAGAGTTTGCTGTTTACACGAGGTGTTATGTGATTACACGTTTTTATGATGGTCACTATTGTCTGTATGTGAACCATTCAATTTTTGCAAAATGTTTCGATGTCATTTTCTCCCAAACCGTTGAAGATAGGTATATGAGATGCTCTATGCTCTATAAAATATACTTAGAGTTTTGTGTGGAATCGAAATATCCAATATTATACAGGGCATTCCATTAAAAAAACATAAGTCAGGTCAATATTTCAGAAAATCGTTAGTCTTTTGTATTATCATATCAAGTATCAACACCTCAAATATTTTGTTTTCTTTTTCAATTTTTATCGTGATTTGATTCTAATTATAAATTGCTGTAGAACAAGTCGCCGAATAAAATAATAATTGATAGGAAAACTGAAAAAAGAAAGATTCGTTATAGATTATTTTCATAAAAATGAGCGTTCACATAGGTACAGGGTTTTTTCTTATAATTTGCCACCCCTTTAGAAACTCAATTCAAAGAGATACAAAAAAATCTAATGAAAGTTTCATGATTTTTCTTGAAAATTGTATGATAACTAAGCGAAAGAACAAAATATCAATATTGAATATCAGGAAAAATTGAAAAAGTTATTTTTTTTTCAAATGACCAGTAACTGCTCAAACAGCTCTGGTTAAGCTGATGGTCGTTGTGAAGTGCAAATTGTTTCTGCTTCGGGTGACCTGACTCTCGCATCTATCCCCTTTACTATAATAAAATATATGTAGTGTATTCAATTTATAAAAAAATGAACTTTTTGAAATTTTCCTGATTTCCAATAGTTATTTGTTCTTCTGCTTAGTTATCATAAGATCTTCAGGAAAAATCTTGAAACTTTCATTTGAACAATTTTTTGTAGGTATATCTGTAAATAGAGTTTCTAAAGAGGTGGCAAATCATGAGGAAAAACCGGTTAAAAACCCTGTACAGATAGGTATTCACAACAATCATAACCACACATTATAAAGACTAAGAAAGTTTCCTGTTCCAACAGAAAACCCGCGGCACGCTTCTGAAAATATTATTTATTTTTTTCATGATATTGATTCTAAACTGTAATCTAGAGTAATCTAGAAAATAAATATTTTCAGGCGAATAGAGAAAAAAAAAGAAAATATGTTATTTTGAAGTTCATTATTGCCATAAGTAAAAAAACAGCTTTCTCGATTTATTTAGAAAAATCAGATCTTTTGATTTTTTTGAAAAAATTGCGATTTTTTGCAACCCTGTTATTTTTTTTTCTAGTCCATTTCTCCCCTTGGTTCTATTCGTTGGCCTATATGAATGTCACATCCTTAGGGTCTACTTGGAGAATCTCCAAAGATAACCTTGTCAAAGTTTACTAATAATCAGTAAACTTTGACCTTGTCAAGTAGAATGAATATCTGCCTATATACAAAATCGGACAAAATTAGAGCAACCGCAGCTCACGCGTCCTGGCGATTTTTTTTCAAAAAATTGTTTAGTGACCATTTGAAAAAGGGTTGAAAATAAAACTTTTTTCCGTGTGACTACTTTTGATAAAAATAATTAAATAAATAAGTTTTCAGGCAATTGCTCTAATTTTGTCCGATACTTTGTACAGGGGTAGAAATACTGATACTGATCCAATATCAGCTGTACATAATATCCGAAAAGGGTTAATTAAATAAAAAATCGATTGAATCTGAATTAACTTTATTCCATGGTTTTGTAAATAATAAGAAATATAGTTGTTTCTAATATATATACATATTCCAACACTGTCACAACAAATCTTGATTTTTTGCTGAAAAAGAAATAGGGATATTTACATAGCATTGAAATTATATGATATACATACCTCTGCTCTGATGTTTTCGTCTCTGTGAACATTTTTCTTGTGCTGCCAGAATATATGGGGGATCTACATAAACATTTCATGTTTTTTTATCCTTTATTCAAAATAATTTCCGGTGCTACAGGCAGTTGAGGTAAACCAGTGTCACAACTTATCTTGTTTTTTTTGCTGAAAAAGAAATAGGGATATTAACTACTTTTTCATGTAGAATTCAGTTCGGATTGAATACCGTTTTGGTATTAAAACCCCAAAAATAACAATAAGCATTGAGATTATGTTATACATACCTCTGCTCTGATGTTCACGTTTCTGCGTGAACATTTTTCTTGTGCTGCCACAATATGTGGAGAATTTAAACATTTAATCTTTTTTGATCCTCTTCAAAATAATTTCAGCTGCTATTGTCAGTTCAAAACAGTGTCAGATATTACTTTGTTCGTTTGCTAAAAAAGAATAGGTATATATATGTCATTTGATGTTTTTTCGCTTGAGAAAATCAAATAAACTATTTTGATGCACGCTAAAATCCGAGCTCGAATCCAAGGTAGAATCGATAAAATCTGAGATCATGTTTATTATGTAAAATTCGTTTTTCCCTGATTTTTTTGTTTGTGAAAGTGATTTTACATAAAATAATTATTGAAGAAGGAGTTTTCCAGATGTCATGAAAGTATCTGCGGTGATGACAGAAAAGTTATAACAAAGAAACTTCTTTTTTTACAAATTTAAATTGTAGTATATCGATAACTAAACATTTTCGGACCTCAGTTTATTTGAAACATCGGCTTATTTTATCGAATTCTATTCTGTGTTGAAAAAAATATCAACTCGAAAGTCACCCTGTATATCGCTGCTTTCCGACAAGACCGGTACAACTCGAAATTTTTCGATTTTTGGTTTTTTGCACCATCGGGGTTGAAAAATGCGTAGAATTTTCCTACAAAATCAGCACAAATCAATCTCCAATAGTTTTCGCCAGATGGCTTTCTGACCAATCGGCACATTTCCATGAACGCCATTGTGTTTTGAGCAAGACTGGCGCATTTCAGTTGTGCCTTGACTTTTGAGAACGATAGCTCGCGCTCTGCGTGCAAGACCGACACAACTTCAAAAAGGGAAATTTCGTTTTCAATATTGTGACTTCTTTCCCGATAAGATCGACACAAAGAGAAAAGTGCCAGTGCAGTTGCATTTGTTGTTCAAGGAAAAGGGTGACATTCAGTTTTGTGCCACTTTTCATCGTAATAGTAAGTACATTTTATAATATTATTTGGCGCGAGAACGAACCATTTTGTAATGGGGCGGTCTTGCTGAAAATATCACCGTATTTGTTATTCTTGTTGTTCCCCTTCGTTTTTTTTCTGACTTGTGCCGTTCTTGATTTCAAATGTTATTATTTTGCAACCCCAATATTTCATAAGATTAAAATGTGACAAACTATCACTACAGTTAATTGCTATAATCCCGCCTCTGTTTCAGCTGAAATAATTTTTTTTCCAAATGGCTGAGGATAACGCTAGATCCTCATTGATATTGAAGCTATTCAAACAAAATTTAGAAGTGCACAATGTCAATGAACCTTTGTGGACAATCCATCGTTTTTTCGACGAAGATGAGAATAGTCGTGGATCCACTCAGGATATCACAACAGAGAGTAAGTTTTAGATGCATGTATGCAACTACAAAACCTTCTTAAAAAGAAAGCAAATTTCAATTCTTTATGCTTTTGTTGTTTTAACATCTTTTTTTTTCCCTTGTTTTTCTTCAGTCCTGCAAAATGAATTTTCTTCATCGCCAGTGGGATCCAGGGAAAGTGCCGATGACAAAAATCCAGAGAAGCTTGATCAGGTTGCTCAGTGTAGTACATCTGATATTATTTCTTCGGAGAAGTTAATCGATCAAGGTAAAAATGGAAGTTTCATATTTTTTTGATGATACTGAATTCTGATTTGTCAAGGTATCGATGATGAGGTAGTCCCACCTTCAAATACGAGTGATGTTGACTCAGACTCGTCAAGGTCATCGAGTGAGTCTGAACCTTTTGGTTCTGGAGAATCAATAATTGATCCAGATTATGAACAATCAGACGATTGTTCATCCTCGACTTCTGTCGATCAACTAGACAATCAACCAGAAAGTCAAATAATTATGGAAGTTCATAATGATTCTCCTCAAAAAAAGAAAGGAAAAAAAAAGAAAGGCCAATCCAGTGAAATGGAAGAAGAACTTAACAAAACACTTGAGGAATAGTGGACAAAGTTATCAATCCTTCAAAGTTACCAAGAATGCAGATGGTTCCAAGGAAAAAACTCAAGTAACACGCGAAGCGAAAAGCATGCTTCCTCCTTGTAGCAATATATGTCGCCTCAAGTGCACAGAAAAAATCTTGGAGGAGTCAAGGAAATGTATATTTAACGAATACTGGGGACTTCAAGACCTTCAGAAACAAAGGGACTTCATTGCTAATTCGATGACTGCCATTGCTCCGAAATATAAATACTACAATTTGGAAAAGTCCAGACGCCAGAACCACGCTTTTTTCTTCGAAATTGAAGGAAGGAGATTAAAGGTTTGTAGAAAGTTCTTCATTTCGACTTTGGGTATAACACTCAGAACTGTCAGAACTGTGATAGAAAAGCAGGAACCCCACAAAACGCGTGGAATTATTCAAGGCGAACAAAGAGGAAATCACAAAAATCATGCCTCAGTGGACATAAATATAAAAATGGGCGTTAGAAATCATATTGAATCAATCCCGAGGATTGAAAGCCACTACTGTCGCGCTGACACTCAAAGGAAATTTATAGAAGGTTCTAAGTCTTTGGCAGATATTCACCGGGACTATGAAGTCTGGTGTCAACAGCCCGGCTGGTTCTTATAGAACCTACTATGATATATTCACAAGAGAATACAACATCGGGTTTTTCTTTCCTAAAAAGGACCAGTGTGACCTGTGCACAGAATTCAGAAACGCTTCAGATGAAGCAAAAACCACAATTCAGGAGAAATATGATAAGCAGCTTAAAGAAAAGGAATTAAGCCGCAAAGAAAAGGAAAATGATAAACTAATTAATAACTATGTCACGTTGTACGATCTTCAAGCAGCTCTTCCCTGTCCAGTCGGCAAAGCGTCCTCATTCTATTATGTTTCCAAGTTGAACGTTTACAACTTGACCTTTGTCTGCCCAATTGATGGTTCCGTCATTTGTTTCGTTTGGCATGAGGGCGGGGCTAAAAGAGGTGCTAACGAGGTGGGAACTTGCGTTTTGAAGTATCTCAAGAAGGTGAATGAGAAAGCTGTGCTTCAGGATAAAATGATCGATGTTATATTTTATACAGACAATTGCTCAGGGTAAAACAAGAACAAATTCTTATTTTCATTATACCTGTATGCAGTCTTGACATTGTCTAATATAAATACAATCACCCATAAATATTTGATTAGGGGGCATACCCAAAACGATGTCGATAACGTACATTCGGTCATCGAAAAACAGATAAATAGATACAAAAAAGCTGCTGCCATTTATGCTCCTGATCAATACGTTACTCTGATCAGACAAGCAAAAAAGACTAAACAAGCATACCAAGTGGAGGAGATGAGTCATCAAGAATTCCTGGATATTAAGGACTTGGCGAGACAAATGAAAATGAAGGAGAGCTACAAGAATGACAATGGTGACCTCGTAAAAATTTCGGAAATTAAAATGTTTGAAGTACAAAGAGAAGAAACGGGACATTTTTTTTACAAGAATTCATACGAAGAGGATGACTACCAGCGTGCGAAGTTTTTCTTGAGAAAGTCTTGTTGTAATTTCGATAAAGTACTTCTTAAAAGGGAATACGACAAAAAAGTAGGCATAACTGAAGCTAAAAAATCAGGAATACTAAATCTTATTGGTAAAAATATCGTGCCCCGTTTTTATTTCGACTTTTATAACTCTCTGTAAAGACCAAAATCGACTGAATATCACAAATATTGGCTGTGTTATGAAAGGAAAAGGATCTCAACATGTTTATGTTTTTTTTATATTCTTAAGAGCGTTATGTTTTTTTCTAAATAAGTATTTAAGGAGACGTGTCTCTATTCTGTGTCAATAAAATATGCAGGAATCAATTGATTTTATTTTTTTATTTTCCAGGAAAAACGACACTTCTATTTTTTTTTTATCGATAAACATCAAATTTTTAAGATTTGCACAGTCAACGAAAAGCCTAAGACCTCCTGTGTTTACCCAAAAATGACAAATCATCAGTTTATGAAAAGATAAATTCAACAGAATAAACATGAATTTGCTTAAATTTTCAAACGCTCGTACTGAAGAAAACGTGATTTTTGAGTTGTACCGGTCTTGTTGGAAGGCAGCGATATTCTCTGATATGCTAGCGGCTTTATCTATGGAGATTTACAACGGAACTTTTCAAAAATCGAAATATCAAATATTCTTGAATTAAAACATTTTCTAAACGGCACATCAAAAGATGAGCAAAAGCCTAAAATTTTGATTAAGAACTTCAATCAATCCGATTGTTTCGAAAAAAAAATGTCTAGTGTCCTTTTGTCACATTTGAAAAAAGGGTTGAAAAAACTTTTTCCTGTGTAACTTCTGATAAAAATGGATAGCAATATTCAAAACTAGGCCAAAATGTATGCACTTCCTGAAAACTTCATTATAATTATAATTGAACAAAGGATAGTAAGCTTTGAAATTTTGGACTTTGCAAAAAATGTCCCATTTTTGAGGAAATCATGAAAAATTAACTGATGCAGGATTCAAGTTTAAACAAATTTTAGGCTGTTTTACTTCATTTGCTCAGTCCTACTGTATGCATTATGTATTTTTATTCATACAGTTGTTTATTTACCCCATCCGCCAGCACCACCCCTTTTCGCTCCGTGTCCATAACTTCATGAAAAAACATTCAGTTGTCGCACTTTTTTCTCTCACAAATGTCTTCACAAATCATTATAAGTTATATGAGTTTGCTTATTTTTACAGAAAAATTGTTACTTTCGACTGCGCATGTCGCGTCACCCCGATTTATCATGCAAATAATGGCCCAACGCCCAACACTAAAATACCTATAATTATTGACGGATCAAAAAACATTCATACGAATTTTTTTAGAGTAAAACTAAGTAAATCGAATAGACAATGAACAAGATGACCATCGAGGACATAGAAGGTACAGGGTTATTCATTATATTTTGACACCCAACTACAGAGCTCTTTATTATAAATGATAGAAAAAAACTTTGAATAAAAAAGTTTTAGGTTTTTTCACGTGTAGTATCGTTGGTGAAAAAAAAATCTTTGCAACATTGAAAAAATTGATTGAGTAATTTTTTTTGAACCCTATTCAAGTTCAAAGTCTCATGAAAATTACATTGCGTTGAACTGGATTCTACGATATCTTAGCAACCCAGATTTTTGAAAAAAATATGAATAATTATTGGTTATTTTTGCCTAGTTCAAAATTTTATAGCTAGACTAACTTTTGTTCAATAATTGTGCAATTTTCAAAAAGTATATAATTTTATAGTATATTTCGAACGGTGATGGCCATTTTTATCAAAAATTACACAGAAAAAAGTTTTTTTAGAAAAAGAGCAAAACACAATCGCCAGGACACGTAAACTGATAAATTGCGATATTTATGTATTGTGCTCGTACATTACATATGAAATACCTATTCATAAATAGTGATATTATGTTACTTATCTAATGATTACTCTTTCAAAAACTTACCTCAACGGAAAATACTCCAATGTTCGTGATAATTAATTGTCTATAATGTTTATTCAAAGATCCAGAAAAACTTTGCAAAGTTCACAAAAAGCACAAACTCAACGGCAACCACAAGAAAATATCCGCATCCGAAAATAATATTCACAAGAATACACACCCAGAATAAACCAAGTAATAGCGGGGGGTGTACGATTTGCCCACAAAATAACATTTTGTGTATATACCTGAAAAAATATATCTAATCATGGAATTTCCCCGTCGCCGTCGAGGTGGTGTCAGACACGTCAGGTTTATTTTCCATCGAATAATCTACCCCTGACGCTTCCGCCAAATCATTAAATTACACTGCCGACACGTGACCGCGAAACGCCCACCTTATTATTGGCGGTGTTTTGATTAAAAAAAATTTTGACGAGAGATAAGGGATAATTATTTCTAAGCATCTGTTCTGTGACGTGTTCCTTTTTGTGGAATTCAGGGCTTGACAATCTAGTGCGGAATTTTAAATTATTAATAATATTGATTTTATGTTGAAGGGGATGTTCTGAGAAATAGTTGATGTATCTTTTTGAAAATGTAGGTTTATGGTACCAGTCTGTCTTGATTTGAACATCCGGGCAATAACGTATCAACTTCAAATCAAGAAAGGGAATTTCAAAATTAATTTCTCTTTCAAGTGACAGAATCTCCTGGCAGCGTGACTCAGGGATGGCAGTTATAATGTCATCAACATATCTGCAGAAAAAACGCAATTCAAAAGATAGTTTCTTGATACAAGTCTCTTGTAATTGTGACATGACTATATCTGAGCAAATGCAATTACCCATTCCCAAACCAAAAATCTGCTTATAGAAACAGTCATTGAACTGGAAATAATTATTTTCGATACAAAATTTAAAAATACTCAAGAAACTTTCCAAATCCAGAGTAGTATTGGGTTGTATCAAATGCCATCTTTGTTGGATTAAATTTATAACTGAATCTACTGGTGAACAAAGAGACAACATCAAGAGAAATTGAGATGTAGCCATCAGGAATCTTTCGCTGCTGTATATATTCGGAGACATGGAAAGAGTCCTGCACATGTTTTTCATCCTTAATAAAGGCATGTTGTAATAATTTTGATATAAATGTTGTAACTTTATACAGTGGGGATCCAACAAAAGAAACAATAGGTCTCAAAGGTACATACATTATTCTTATGTATAGAAAGTAGATTTTAGGGGAAATGCCATTTGTTGTTTTCAAGATTTTTTTCTGGTCTTTGTTAATTAATTCAAGTAAGAAAAAGTTTTCAATCAATTTACTTAGTTTATTGTGAATTTGTGTAGTAGGATCAGTTCTAATTTTGAGATATGTTGAAAGGTCACTAAGGGATTCACTTGCTTTCTGATAATATTCCTGTTTCGTTCCCTTTGTCCGCTTTGGTGACAATTATTTCATCTTTATAAGTTTTAGTGAATTGTGTCGTTTTTTTGAAACACCGATAAATGTAGTCATGTGCAGAACCATCCCTTACAATACAACTATTATAAGAATGTACAAAGTTGGTCATGACATTAATAAATTTGTTTCGCAACTCAATTCTATCATTCTCTACGAGTGTATCCAAAATATACTTTATATCTATTATTAGTTCTTCTATAGGTATTTGATGTTTGGTGAAATATGGAATATTAAACTTATCACCTAAGCTTAGAAGCCACTGGACGTCATGTGGAAGTTCAACGTCAGTTAAATTCACTTACCACTTATCATTACTGACTGAAGAGAGCTTATTGGTACTTTTTTGATTTTGAAATAAGGATCTAAATTTTTTTATTTCATACCGTACCGTAAAGTATCATTTACCGGACCCAAAACCAGTCCGGTAAATGATACTTTACATCATCAGAGACTGTAAAAAAAATTTACTTGACTACTCCAAAAATGACATTTTGCATTATCAAAGACTGTGAAATTGCATTGGTAACATGGTAACGCGGTTTGGCTAGCGTTTCATTCATCAGTCATTTTACATTTATCGAGGACTGCAACTACTGTTTGTCATTACATTGATGGTCCCTCGGGTTTTTTTCATTGGTGGTGATTGGTCTTTATCTTCTTCCAGATTTTTGAAGATCTCTCCTAGATCTTCAACTGATATATTCGAATATGAGCCAATACTTGCTTGACTGCAAGTTTGAGATACGTCCTCTTCACTTGAAATCAGCTCGATGATATGATCTGAAATGAGTCGTAATTGAGAATTGACTTTTACTATAGATTACTAATGTTTCTGATATCTACCTATCATCTAGTCAACTAAACAGAATCATATAAAATGCTTATAAATGATCACATTTTTTTTTTTTATTTCAAGTAAATTGGAAAATCCTTATTATTCATTAACATGTGAGCTTTTTTTATTTTTAGACTTGTAATCAGTATTTTAATTTTTTTTGTAAGTATATAATGAAATAGTTACATGAAAGGTTATATTTTCACGTGTTCCTTCTTCATGACTTACCATTGTCGTACTTTTCTCGTCGAATTTGGTTTGATAACTGCTGTGAAGCTATCTCTTTCCTCTGCTTTTCTTCTTCATTCATTTTCTCCAATATAGGCTGGATGTCGAGAATGTATCCGGGACGGCCTGGTTCTCTTTGCCTCAGTAAAAACTCTTTTTGTATCTCATTGAGATCCTCAAAAACATTAGCACTGGCAATATCGAACAAATCATGTAATTCCAAGATGAAATTATTTTCCTTTATTTTATTTGCGCCATTCTTCGTACAATTTTTCGACTTTTTCAACGCAAAAAAAAAATTTCTGGACTGAAATTCGAGCTTTATTCCAGAAAATGAAAACTTCCTCTATCACTTATTGCGCACTTTCATGAAGAGTCAACCCCACACATCGGAGATTGGAAAAGAGTACTTTCAAGACGTCTCTTGTTGATGGCAATTGGTTACCACTGATTTGAGTGCTGTAATTGCCGATAAGATAAATGTTTTCTCGTGTTAATGGCTTGGAGGACATTTTTTGTCAATAATGTGAAACAATTGAAAACATCAATCCCATTAGCTGAAAAGTAAAATGAAATTTATTAGATCAAAAATAATTAGGTATGAGGATATAGTACATTTTGTATCAAGGGCGGAAAGTAGATGATTTTGACGAGCGCAGCGAGGGCAGATATTAGCCGAGTCAAAATCAACTTTCGTCCGTGGTGCAAACAGTTCTTTTTGTACAACCAGTTTGTAATCATTTAAAAAAGAATAATTATAAAAGTCAAAAATAAATAATCGATACACTGCACTACACTGCTGACAAGTCAGACAACTGTCAATCATGGTTACAATAAAGGTGTGTTCCCGTATTCTTTTGTGGTGCGGATTCATTGCCACCGAGATTGTCACGTGATTAGTTCCTTCTAGTATGCCAGACTGTCACGTGGTTATTATATTCAGAGGCGTTGGGATCCAAGGAACCGTTGCTAAGCGACCTACTTTTGCGCCCGCGGGCGCGAAAGTACTTTTAGGCCCGGCTGCCAAAATTAGCGACTTTCCGCCTGCTTTGCATTCATTGAAAAGTGTAAGATGTACAAAAAAGAAATTTTTAGAGCGTAAGTAGAAAGTTTGCAATGGTTATTGAAGTGACATTCTAATATTTGAGCTACATAATCGTAATTATTGCTGCACAATTATAAAAAGTTGCATAGTTCTAAGGTAAAAAAAATAATGATGAAAATGTCCCAAAGTAGTAAAGAAAATGGAGGAATCCGGTAAAAAAGGAAATAAAAATGCATTATATCCGTTTTGTAGAGAATAAGAAAATATTAATTAAACACGTATTTTTTCTTTTTCCGATACATTAAGAATTGACGCAGATAAAGAGGTTCAAAAAACGCTCTAACGTCATTAGCCTGTAAAAATTATATAGGCTAGTGACGTCACAGCGTTTTTTGTGCCTATGTATCTCCGTCATTTTCAATTAATCGAAAAAAGAAAAATACATGTCTTATATTTTTTAATTCTCTACAAAACAGACATGATAAATTTTGATTTTTTTTATACCGGATTCCTCCATAGGGTTTTTAATGAAAAATATACAGCGTTATACATTTCCTGATCGACATTGACATTCCATTATGCGAATATTTTATAAAAGTTACTGATACCATGTTTTTCTTTTTAAATTATAGGTATTCCACTTTTTATTTTAGTCAAATTATACTTTAGTCAAACTCAATGTGATATGCATTCTCTAATCGTCACAAAAATGAGTTGTTTAAATGTGAATATCATCAGTTAACAGTGATTCAAAGAATATTGCTTTAACCACACAATAAAATCTTACATTCGACTAACGATTTGTTATTGTAATTTTATGACAGGTTGTATTCCTCTCCAATTTTACTTTTTTTTGCGAAAAACTTGTCCAGAGGACATCGAAAAACGAAACAGCGAAAGCAGTTTTCAAGTTGATGAATAGACGCATGATTTGAGATTTTTCAAGGAAATGGTTTTTCTCGTGCAGCTGACATTTGTAAACAACATAACTCAGCTGAGCTTGACTCCAGGCGAAAATTCGCTTCTGTCTTTGGATAAAGAAATTATTCAAAGGCTCCTGTAGCCACACTTGCGCCATCGAGTGTAAAATGTTAGAAGTATTCAGTCAGTCCAGCAGCCCAATTCCGTTCTAGATCGACGATACGCCTGTCTATACAATAGTCGCGCAGATGCTCTTGCGACGAGTTCGCGCGACTATTGTAGATAAGCTTTTATATTTTCCGAAAAGATTACCGCTCTTACAAGTTAAATATGTTGCCATTTTCTATTTGTTATTTTGAATTTTATAATTTAATCATGGTTATGATAATCAGTGACCCCTAAAACCCTTATACAAAAACATTTGCATCAATTATCAAAAATCTGCGAAATTTGTGACAAGAGGTCGCCATTTTGGATCGTCCATTTCGAATTTTTGACATCAGAATCGTAATCAGCGACCCCAAAAACTTTAAAACCATTCAAAAGTCCAACAGATCACGAGAATTTGTCCAAATCCTGAAAAAAGCGATTAGATACGATCTGGAGATCAATTTTTTTTTCTTTAAACAAGTTATATTGACCTGCAAATTTATGTAGTTCACATATTTTTCATTGCTAACCTGGTACAGTAAAAAAAAAGACTGACAACGTACACTTTTCCCATGTTATTCAAATGGGAAAAAAGAGGGGCTGTGAGGCACTTAAAATGATTTTTTCGAGCTGTGAGTATTTTTCTGATTTTTTTAAAATTATTCTGTCATTTTAGAGGGTTGCTTGGTCAAAATTTTTTTTGACCCTTGTTAAGCGTCACCCCTATGTAGGTACTTAGTAGCAAGACAACGGGAAACTCATCCCTTGCTCCTGATTGAACAGAAAAAAAAAGTTGTTGTTGGGGGGCATGCTGTAAACTATTGCTCTGGATGGTTTGACATATGGGTAAACAATACAGGGAGAACACATCTCGCCATAAACAGAGAAAGTTACTAGAACTGTGAGGTTTTCTTTTTCGCTACCCCTCTTAACCTCAAGCATGTTCTACGTCCTAGCACGTTGCCTGATGTTTCAGGACAAAGGCAAAACCCACTTTCGTCTGCATCGAATAATCTTCGAGGATCTAACAAAATATCATTAGCTCCAATTGAATCGAGATATGACTAAAGATTTTCAAACCAAGACATTATGAATTCTTTGGTGAGTTTACCTCTAGATCTGTCTATAAACTCAGCTTTACGAAGAGACACTTCCGGATTTCGTTTACGAAAAGATTTGAACCACTTTTCGCGGGGTTTTCCGTCTTCTAACCGAGTTACATTTTTATCCAGAAGAACTTTCTGAACGTTAGATAGCAGTTCTTTTTTTTTATGGGAAATTCACATTTTGCCAATTGAATTACCCAGTTGAATTTTTTTTTTCCATTTTCCATTTTTAGGCAAAGCTCTGGGCTCATTCGTCGCGGCTTCTCCGATATTGGACCCGAAAGCCGGTCCTGTATGGTTGCTCGTGGTACTCCGAAGTTCCTGCAAGTTTCTCTGATTTTGGCACCATTTTTGATTGCATCCAGTTGCTTTTTGAAGATTTTCATTTCGAGTCCGTAGCATTATCTGAAAAGTCGAAAATCGTTTTTTTTTTAAAGAGGTGCTCTCAATGTCTTATTGATGCATGGCCGACAACTGGCAATGTGATAGGATTTCAATGTCAAGCAGTGGTCGGCCACATGTTTCAATTCAGCTTTGCGGCTTCAATTTTCATTTTTTGCACGGCCGACTTTTGGTACAAATGTTCAAGCCATCCTATCGGTTACTTCAATAGATGCAGACATTTTCACAGATACACGAGAACGTAAAAAAAATGAAAACAGAATTATCTTTGACGTGCCAGTTGTCGGCCGCTCTGGCCGACTACAAGCTATCCACTGTTATTTCAACGCTAGTCCCCGGCCAGCCGGCCACCCATGTTTTTAGGCAAAAAATGATTTAATCCAAGTTTTAACACTGTTTTTTATTAAAAAGAACATGTTCATACCTGGAGAGACTTACCTAGATATAGAAAAGACATCCACAAAAAAAACACAACACTTTTAAAACGTTATCACCGATGTTGAACAAGTTTCCGGCAACTGGTTGACGCCGCTGCCGCTAACCAAGAACTGAACTAGTTTTGGCGCCCATTTTTAATGACTGGTTTGACAAATCATAATAATTTTTAGCAAATACGATTACCTATCCTAAATCCTCAATAGATGTTAAAAATTATCATATAATGTTTCTAAAGGCTTCTGGAAACTCGAATTTTTCAAAATATGGTGTGAAAGAGCTTACTGAGGCAAGAGGCAACAACGGCTACTTCCTACTTGGTTTAAGAATGTGTATTTTTGAACTCAACGTTGGCTATTTGTATCACAAATTCACGCATAGTATCTTTCAAAATAGTGAATTTTTGTTGAGTCCTTCATGGAACAAATCCCTGAGTCAACAGTAAAATGTTTTGTTAATGCAATAATGCAACAAGATTCCAACTTTTGGATAACTGCTTCTTTAATTTTAATGCGTGGTCATTGTGCTTTCTTTTTCTTTAAATTGTAGTTGTCCATCAGCATAAGCATACAAATAAATCAATTAATTACGAGTTGAATACTATCCTCATCTGAAATTGAGGAGCAAATGGATTTTCCACTCACGGAGTGACGAGAGGGATCATTAATTTTTTATGATTCGTAAAGAGTCAAGGAAATAAAAACTGATATCGTCAACAATTTATGAAAATGGATTGGTTTTCTTCCTGAACCCTCATATGGGCCTCATTGATTTGTAAAGGTACACTAACTTGCAAATAAAATGCGTACACAGACAATGAAATCATGTTTTTTTTGGGCAGTGTAATTATCGGCTGTCAAAATATTTACACGCCAGACAAGTTTTTTTTATAACAACAAAAGAAAACGATATATTGTGGGTAAATTTTTGAATTTATTTACGCAGTTAATAGCCGGTTGCAGAGCCATTTCTGACCAAAACTTCTTGAAGTCGTCGAACCATAGTTTGATAAATTTCGACAATATTCAAAATCATTGGCGAGCTCATCCCACGCATCAAGAATGGCATCTGATAGTTCTGCCTGATTTTGAGGCCTCCAGTTTCTTTTATAAATAGTTTTCACCAATCGTCTCCACACATTTTCCATCGGATTTAGATCTGGACTACGCGATGGCCATACTAAAACTTCAATGTTCCGGTTTTGAAACCATGTCTTGCAAACATTGGCGGTGTGCACGGCGCAGTTATCTTGTTGGAAAATATATTGGTTCTCTGGATAAAGGGCTTCAACCGATGGCAACATTACATCTGACAGAATCTCCAGATAACGAGCCGAAGTAAACCTGCCATTGATATGCCAACAAACCCCCAGTCCTCGTGCACTAACCCAGCCCCACGTGTTGACGGAAAAATGACCAGCCCTGTCTATTTGATTTGTGTATCGCTCGTCAAGGCGAGAGTGTGCAGGCCGATAGACTTTAATTCTTCTGCGATCAGAGGAGGGCTGGAATGTTTTTTCATCGGTAAATATTACTCGTGCCCAGTAATCCTCGTCCCGGTCCTAAATTAGGGCAAAAACACCCTTGCCTGCTTTTGCTCTTCGGTTAAATTTGGTTTTCTTGCAGCAGTACGACAACGTAATTCCGATTTTTTTATTCTCCGACTTGCGGTGGAGCAGGAAGCAGAAAAATTGGTCAATGATACTGTGTTCGCTGCAGAGTCAAATGGGTTTTCCCTCAAATGATTAAGCAGCGCTTCGTCTTCTTGATTGCTGGTCTTTCTGTTCTTCTTGCTAGTACCTTCTTTCCTTTCGAGGCTGTGTGTAGCCAGCCAACGGCTTCTTAGTCTGCAGACTGTGGCTTTGTTAACGCCATAGTACTCAGCCGTTCTTCTTACTGACCATAAGTCTTCACTGAGACGCGTCAGTATTTGAGTTTTCATAAAATTAGATAATAATTGTCTCGGCATATTATTGCAAATTGCATTTGACAAGACTTGACGTTTACTTGTCACCTTCATACACTGCCCAAACCAAAGCAATTTCACCAATTCAATGTACGCATTTTATGTGCAAGCTAGTGTACCTACATACTTATTTGAAAAAAAATAACCAAAATCAGTAATCACCACAATCTAACCAGAATATAATCATAATAATGTTCATTCACTCACAATCGCGCTTAAAAATTGAAAACTACAGTCAAATATTTGAAAAAGTGGTGAACATTTCTGAAAAGTGAGGTTTGTTTTCCATTTCGGGACCTCCGATGGTATCGTCCAATTTGATATTCCAAAACGAGACGTGGACGAGAGCTTTCGACGATTAGAATCGCAAACTGGCCGTAGTCGTGACGTGACGTCTCGAAACAGCGAATTAGAATTCCAGCCCTTGAACTATTTCACCGGGTATTACCTACATCCTAAGTGCTACTTTTCTTTTAATTCGCTCGCCGACATGGGTAAAGTTCGCCCACAGTTTGTCGAGCATGCGCATTGGTTTGTTTATGTTTAAAGTGAAACTTGAATTTTTAGGTGACCTATCTGTGTGATTTGACTAATTTATGGTTTATTTTGATTTCTAGACGTCTATTTAATTTATTAACAGTGAGTTTGTTGGCTATGAATATTTCAAAATTATGTCACTATACCACTGTCTGTCGTTCACACCTTCACGATCTAGGATGTTTTTCTACCGGGTTAAAGATTAAAGATGGAAGTCGACCCGTTAAAGATTTAACCGGGGTAATATATACCTTACCCGAACCGGTTGTTTTGTCGTGAACGTAGCCCTGGGCTACGTTCACGACACTGTTATAATAAATTAAATAGACATTTAGAAATCAAAATGGAACATAAACATAATCCTAATCAAATCACACAAATAGGTCACCTAAAAATAGAAAATGTTTCAATTTTAACATAAACAAACCAATGCGCATGCTCGACAAACTGTGGGCGAACTTTACCCATGTCGGCGAGTGGGTTGAAAGTTGCTTTCGGGATGTACTGCCTACCCGATGAAATATTTCAGGGTCGTGAACGCAGTTGTAAATCTACCCGGTTAAAAATCTGCACTCCCCGATCACGAACGGCGCTCCGCTCCTAGCATGCTCCGCTCGCAAAGGAAGTTACCGGTGAAAATGTAAGGCGATTTCGGCATAGTTTTGGTACCCAGTTTGGCTGGTCAAAAATGACCAACCAATTTTGGGATGATACACGGTGACATCAGGGCAGATTTGATATTTTGTTTTTTGGTAAGTGTTTGGTCCGTGAAACGAGGTACCGAGGATTGAATACGTTAGATTGTTTTGGTATGGGCCTATATCTTTCCAAAACACAGGTTTTCCTTTCTCTGTTCTGTCAGGTAAATAGTAAAAAGTAAATACTAAGTCATAACGGTGACGTCACATGTACCAAACAAATACCAAAAATCAACCATTGGTTTTTATTTATCAACGAAAAGGGGGCCTCATTTTTTAACACCCCGTAAACCAAATCTAAAATTTCAATATGGCAATCGCATTTTTTTGACTTTTTCAAAAAATAAAAAGGTTTTCCCTCGGTTTTTCCTATTGTCAACCCCATCCGTGGACACACTGTATTTTCATCCTGGGTGCCTTTTCTGGGACCGATAGAACGGTCATATCGAGAGAAAGAGAGAAACAGTGAACGGAGAATTATATGGAGGTGATCGTTTATCTCTCTTGTATGACCGTTCTATCGGTCCCAGAATCGGTACCCTGGTGTTTTTGATCAGTTGACCACCACCAGTGTATTATTTCAGTAGTCAATGTTGTGTTATTTTTTTTTTAAATGTAATAAATTATTGTTCATCAATGTAATATAAACGGCATTTACACAGTGAGTTTGGCTTGACAAGACAAAGTTGGAGCAGATCACGTATACTACTTCACACTAACTGAAACGGAGCCGCTTTTATCAAAAGTGAGGCAAGTAGGGAGCGCGGGTATCCATCTCTTTCTAACTATACAGAGTGTTAGTTTTGTAAAACCTGACATAGGCCAACTTTTTTATTTCGAGAGATAGACTAGTACGTTGTTGTGTAATGACATGACTGAACAAAAAATATATATATCCACATATATAAGTGATTTGACACGCAAAAATCAAGTCTTGGCCTTGGTATGGCTCTTACTGGTAGCAGGCGCTACTTACAGACCTTTTCACTCATTCAAATAGTCATAATTTTTTTGTACGCACTCGTATTTTTTTTTTAAATAAAAATTGATTTCTTCGTCAGATTTACATGAAAAAGGTACATCTGGACATCTGGTAGAAGTGGCTGGGAGTAATCTTTTTCAAAATATTTGAACTTGAAGTTATCCATGCAATGTGGTTTTATACACGTATGACAACGTGCATCTCACTGTGAAGACTCGACGTCATGTGCGTAGGAAAATAATTAACATAAAAAGCTACGCTCCCCAACAAAAACACCCACCAACAACCATAAAAACCTACGATCCGCATATTAGGTTTGTTCCAACTCGACCGAGAACCGTACTTGGAACGATCCTCGTCTTGCGCACTAAAGAAATTCCGTTCCAACTGCGTATGGATGATTCCTTGCACCGTCCCGTTACGCGTTCCAACCTATCTTGGAACCGTTCCGGAATCGATTCCTGAACGATTCTCTTCTTCTAACTGACTAAAAGTGGGAATTGATTCGGTTGACATGCGCACTCTAACCTATCACCGCCATGTTAGTCTATTTATGTATGTTTTGGCTCAATATATATTGACTATGTAGTAGTACTAAATGTGTTTTTTTGTTGATAGCGCAGATAAGATATTTTTGAGTAAAAATATTTCATAATAATAAGTGATGAAGAAGATTGAAATACCGATTCCTCAAATCGGTACCTAAATCCGTTCCAACTGCTGCGATTCTGGGATCGTGATGGAAATGATGAAAATCTAGATCATGCGCAATACAGGGTGTTACTTGATGATATGTCATAATTTTGAGAGGGAGTTCCTGGATACATTTTGAGTCGAAAAGGTCAAATAAACTTGGGTCTAAAAAGATAAATGAAAAAAAAAATATTGGAAAAAAATACAATAAAATAAAATAAACATAAAATAATAAAAATAAAAAAAAGTGTGTTCCTATACCATAATATCCTCTGGCAAAATTCAGTTCAATATCTCAAACCGTCTTTGGAAAATGTATTAAAAACTGAAAATAAAATAGATCTTTAACAGCCTGTATCTTAAAAACTAAGCATTTTGAGACCCAAGTTTATATGACCTTTTCGACTTAAAATTTATCCAGGAACTCCCCCTTACAATTATGACATACCATTAAGTAACACCCTGTATAGTTCAACTCAAACAATTCCAATGATCGTTCCGGAACGGTACCAATTGTGGAGGTTGGAACAAACATGGTAAAACTCCTAAATAACCTCGAACATGTGTGTGATTCTTCCTACCCCCATATAACACCTCCAATGGATTGTAACCGCCGAAGGTTGCTCACAACCTTAAAACTTACATGCTAGAAGTGAGAATAGTTTGCATTGGGCTGGCTTTGCTCATTGGATAGGCATTGCGGCATTGCTAGCTCAGTTGGTAGAGCGTTGTCCTGGTGTGACGTGGGTTCAAATCCCGCCTGGTGTCAACTTTTCTCATTTCCTTTTCTGTCCCTACGCCACGACAACCCCCTTCTTTACATGATTTGGACAAAGAAACTTCCCTTACATATAATCATTTTAATGTGACGATGTGTACAGGGTTATTCATTATATTTTGACACCCATCTACAGCTCTTATTGCGAGTGATAGAAAAAAACTTTAAATACAAAAGTTTTGGTTTTTTTTCACGTAGTATCTTCTGGTGATAGCGGAATCAACAAATCGAAATCATAACATAGAAAAAATTCATTAAGTCATATTTTTTTAAATGGAACACCCTGTATATTATTGACTAAAATGAAAGATCTCTTTAATCTGATTTCAAATATATATGGTTTGTAGGCATTTGGTTCAGTCACTTTGAAACTATTTGAATTCAAAAAATATATTTTTTTAAACTACAACAAATATTCACAACACTAACTTAATCATATAAACTATCAACATTCCATTAAAAACGAAGCTACATGTTTTCTACATAACCCCCATAACCAAAACTTTTGTATTTAAAGTTTTTTTCTATCACTCGCAATAAGAGCTGTAGATGGGTGTCAAAATATAATGAATAACCCTGTACAATAGGACAGTGGTTTTACGGAGTCATTTTTAATTTCACAAATTAGAATCCGACAAAGTTACAACATCAATAAATTGTGTCTACACAGGGTATTTCTCAATGATAGGATTGATAGGATAGTTTCAAAGACTCATTCCTGAACCAAATTTAAGTAGAAAACGGTAAACATATTGTGACGAAACATGCCCAGTGGAACGAACTTCCAAGGCGGTCGACAGCGGACAGGACGTTACAACCATTGCATCTCGCCATCGAATAACTCGGCTTTTGTCCCGTTTGTCACAAGCCCAAACTACTGTTAATTTCTAGAATAACAAGGTTTATTCGGTTGCCTACACCTAGAATATTGGAGAACTTCCGCCATCAATCGAGGCATTGAAGATGATCTATATAATAAGCTCCGCCATTCGGACAGGGAGTTAGATATCGATTAGCCGCGAATTATAAATCGTTACAACATAAATATACGCTGCGATTGTGAACATAAATATTTGTGGTTGTGTCAGTGACTTTAAATAAATTAATTAAAACTGGACTAGTGTTTTCTATAGCGAAACTCGTTACATTGGTGTCAGAAGTGGGATTTATTGTGTGCTATAGAAACGGACATAAATATTCACTGTGATGGCTGCAAAACTAGTGTTTTTAACCGGATCGAAGGTCGCCGAGTTGAAGAGGGAGCTGGAGGAGCGTGACCTGGATAGTAGTGGTAAGAAAACTGATCTACAAACAAGGCTTCGTGAGGCTTTAATGGAAGAAGGCATGAATCCTGATACGTTCCAATTTGAAGTTCACGATCCCAACGCAGTAAAAAGATTATTGGAAGACAACTCTAGAAAATTGGAGGACAAATTTGGAGCCATGGAAGGAAAATTGGAAGAGAAGTTTAATGAATCTTCTAGAGCCATGGAAGAGAACTCAAGAAAAATGGAAGAGAAGCTCGAAGAATTCTCCAGAGCTATGGAAGAAAAGCTGGAAGAATCTTCCAGAGCCATGGAAGAGAACTCGAGGGAATTGGAAAAGTTGGAAGATTCTTCTAGAGCTTTGGAAGAAAATGTCAAAGAATCCTATAGAGCTATGGAAGAGAGATTGGAAGAGAAGCTCAAAGAAACTTCTAGAGCTATGAAGGATCAGGTTGCAGAAGAAATCGGGAAACAGCTAGAAGATACAGTGAAGACTCTGGAAGAAGAAACAGAGCAAATGAAAAGGCAAGTAACAGTGATCATGAAGCAACCAGACGTCCCATTCGAGAGCAAAGGTGCTAAAATGGTGTCTGATACCGTGCGAGTCCACATGAAAGCCCTCAGTTTGATGGCAAGCTGTCTTGGAACAATTACCATCGCCAGTTCGAGGCAGCAGCAAGGGCAAATGGATGGACCGGAACAGAGAAAGCTCTGGCACTAACTCTGGCGCTTCGTGGGGAGGCAACGGCGATCCTGCAGACACTGAACACCCAGGAACAGGAGGACTACGATGTGCTCGTCAAGCATCTGGAGCTGCGGTATGGTCAAACTCATTTGGAGCATGTCTACCATTCCCAGTTGAAGAACCGCATCCAAAAGTCCAACGAAACCATGCAGGAGTTTGAAGCGGATGTTGCTCGCCTATCAAGACTGGCTTATCCAACCACGCCAGAAAATGTGATGGAAAGGCTGGCCGTCCGGGCCTTTTTGGATGGTCTTCGGGATCAGGAGATAAGGCAGTCCCTGATACTTCATCGCCCCGAGAGACTAGTCGACGCTCTGGCCAAAGCCTTGGAATTTGAAGCGGCAAAGCAGTCCGTGAAGACACCTGCGCGCGTGCGAAGGATGGAAGAGCATGATCCCGCACAGGAGGAGACCGTCGAAGCTATTGTGAGGCAAGTTATCAGGGAAGCGGAGTCCTCCAAACGCAGGGAGGTGCGATGCTGGAACTGTGGAGAGCTTGGCCACATTCGTAGCCGATGCAAGAAGGAGAGACAGGCACCTTCTTCGACGTCGGAAAACTAGAGAGGGTCGATGCAGAGGGGCAATCGTCGACCTGTAGCCAGTATGCCCCAAGGAAAACCGCCATAGTTGCCTCTTTAGGACCCCAACTGAACAGCGTGTTTGTGGATGGCTTGGTCAATGGAGAGAAACGCACCATGCTGCTGGATACAGGTGCGACGAAGACTATTATTTGGACCGACATTGTCACAACAACGACAATGATTAAACCAACAAAGTGGCAACTACGGACGGCAACAGGAGACTTGGCTAGGTTCCATGTTGAAGTGGAGGCAGCAGTGACTCTGGGAAGCACTAGCTTCGAAAATCCAATGCTAGTTACTGATATTGAGGAAAAAATCATAATTGGAATGGACATCATGAACACTCGAGGCTTCCAATTAGATTTCAAAAATGGAACACTGAGAACCAACAACGAAGAGGTGGTACTGCATGGGAGAGAGGAAGAGACAGTTCGTGTTTTGCTGGCTGGGTATTCTTCAATTCCTGAGAGGAGCGAGATGATTTTGTGGGCTCGCCTGGAAGGGAAGATGAAACAAGGAAGCATCGTGATGTTTGAGCCTAAAATACACGATGCTGAAGTAGGACGAGGCATTGCATGTGGAAAAAGCCTGGTACATGTGGGAAAGACTGTGCCCGTGAGAGTGATGAACGTCAACTATCACTCTGTGAGTTTGGCAAAGGACACAGTTTTGGGGCTCTGCTCGTCAATTTCCTCTGTGGTGTACGTACAAGTACGTGAGACTGAGCAAACCATCTCTGAGTTCACCAGAGAGATGGAGAAGTTAGTTGTCACCTCTTCAAAAGACTTGGATAAGACACAAAGACAACGATTGAGAAACCTGATAAGGAATTACGGCGACATCTTCGACAACGGGACTGGGGAAAAGGTCCGAACGAACGTGGTACGGCACACCATCAACACAGAGGGAGCACGACCGATCCGCCAAACAGCTAGAAGACTACCTTTGGCCAAGAAGGAGGAGGCGGACAAGATCATCAAGGACATGGAGAAAGGCGGTGTCATCGAGCCTTCTAGGAGTCCGTGGTCATCGCCAGTTGTTCTGGTTAAAAAGAAGGACGGTTCAACTCGATTCTGTGTGGACTATCGTCAGCTGAACAACGTGACGAAGAAAGACAGCTACCCGCTACCACGGATCGACGACACTCTGGACACCTTGGCCGGATCGAAGATCTTCTCAACCCTGGACATCAAAAGCGGATATTGGCAGGTAGAAATGGCCCCTGAAGATCGAGAGAAGACTGCTTTCAGCGTTGGAGCTGGGCTGTGGCAGTTCACTGTTATGCCATTTGGGTTATGCAACGCACCTGCTACGTTCGAGCGGCTGATGGAGACTGTTCTCAGAGGACTATCCTGGTCAACATGCCTGGTGTAGCTGGATGACATAATTGTGGTTGGCAAATCATTTGAAGACCATCTGAAGAACTTGGAGGAGGTATCCAAAGACTCAGAAATTCCGGTTTAAAGCTGAGTCCAAAGAAATGCCAACTGTTCCGGAGGGAAGTACAATACCTGGGTCATATCGTGTCGGTTGAGGGAGTAGCCGTTGACCAGCAAAAGGTGGAGGCAGTTAAGGAGTGGCCAGTACCAAAGAACCTCTACGAGCTAAGAAGTTTCCTGGGTCTGTGCACGTACTACCGGCGTTATGTCCAGGGATTTGCGAACATCGCCCGGCCTCTTCACAGGCTCACAGAGTCTCTGTGGACGCTTCCACTGGGACGAAGATTGTGAGGAGGCCTTTGACACGCTTAAAAGGGCACTTGCCAGCGCGCCCATCCTAGGCTTCCCACTACCTGAGGGAAACTACATCCTGGATACAGATGCCAGCAATGTAGGACTTGGTGCAGTGCAGTCCCAGATCCAGCAGGGACATGAAAGGGTGATCGGCTATTTCAGCAAAACCTTGTCGAAGCCGGAACTACTGCGTCACGAGAAGGGAACTACTGGCAGTAGTCAAAGGGGTAGAGCACTTCTACAAGTACCTTCACGGGAGAAAGTTTCTGCTGAGAACCGACCACGCCGCGCTCAAATGGCTCCTACAGTTCAAAAATCCGGAGGGTCAAGTTGCTCGTTGGATTGAGAGACTTCAAGAGTTCAACTTTGACACGGAACATCGAGCTGGATCCAGCCACAACAACGTTGATGCCCTATCCAGGAGACCTTGTCCAGAACCGTAAAGTCCTACTGGGCTCAATGGGACTCGATGGTTCTTGATGACGGAATTCTGAAGAGGCTGGTGAAGAATCTGGATGGCACGGAAGATCAGGGGCAATTAGTTGTTCCTGGAAACAGACAGGCAGAGGTGATGAGAGAGGTCCATGATGGCGTCACGGGTGAACATCTGGGTGTAACCAAGACGCTGGGAAAGCTGCGAGAACGGTTTTACTGGGTCAACTGTCAAGCCGATGTGAAGGAATGGTGCAGAAAATGTTTCGTATGTGCGGCAAGTAACGGACTCCAGAAACGGCCAAAAGCTCCTATGCGTCAATACAACGTGGGAAGCCCCTTTGAAAGGATCGCAATCGACGTGGCTGGACCCTTTCCTGAATCGGACAAAGGATATAAATACATCTTGGTCGCCATGGATTACTTCAGCAAGTGGGCTGACGCGTATGCCTTGCCAAACCAGGAGGCGGCTACCGTTGCCGATGTCTTGATTAAGGAATGGTTTTGCTGTTTCGGTGTCCCGTTAGAGCTGCATTCGGACCAGGGCAGGAACTTCGAATCGACGCTATTTCATAATGTCTGCGATGTCTTGAAGATCAAGAAGTCAAGGACAACGGCGTTGCACCCACAATCGGATGGCATGGTGGAGCGAATGAACAGGACCATCAACCGACACTTGGCCAAAGTTGTCTCTGACCACCAAAGAGACTGGGACGAACACCTCCACCTATTTCTCTTGGCATACCGATCTGCAGTTCACGAATCGACAGGCGAAACCCCAGCAAGGATCATCATGGGTCGTGAACTCCGGCGACCTGAAGTTTGGCTGTCCACCTGGTGAAGATGTCGCTGGGGAAGATTACGCAAGCAATCTTCGAAGAAAGATGGACGACATTCATCAACGAGTCCGTTTGAACATCCAGAGTGCCAGCGACCGGATGAAGGAGGTCTATGACGTGAACGCCGAGGAAGGCGGGTTCCAGGTTGGAGATCTGGTTTGGCTTCACAACCCACAGAGGTGACGTGGCTTCTCCCCAAAACTGCGAAGTTCTTGGGAGGGCCCGTATGAGATTCTGGAGCGAATCAATGACGTCGTCTAACGAATAAAGAAACCACCACGAGGGAAGCTGAGGGTTGTTCATTTCAACCGTTTAGCTCGGTATGCTGGAAACCATGACGATCAGGACGCTGAAGTGAGGCAGATCAGGTCACCCAAGAAAGACATGTCATTGGAAACTTTCATGTCTCTACACTCCAATGGCCAGAGAGTCCAGAATGGCGTTGTCCAAGAAAGGCAGCTGGATTTGTTCAAAGCACCGGCCAAATATTCGTTGGCTCACTGGGTCACTGAAGACCTTGGTATGAGGAGTGGTCTTGCTGCTGCTTTCAAGCGGAAATTTGGACAACTGGAACATCTACGACGACAAAAACCAGAGGTGGGGAAGGTACTGGAAATCATGGAAGGTACACGACATCTGTTCTACTTTGTGACGAAGAAGCTTCCACATCATCTGACCACCTACAGTGATGTCTTCGTGACTTGATGCAGTCACAGAACCTGATTCATTTGGCCATTCCGAAGATTACCAATGACCGCGTGGACTGGCGTATGGTGAGAAGCATGCTGGAAGTGATCTTCAAGGGGAGTGGCGTTGACATCCTGGTGTGCTGCTATCCTTTCAGAAGGACGAACCAGAAGACAGTGGACTGCTATTTCCACCAAACAACTGCAGGTTTGGGGACAGTTGCCGATATCGACATGAGGACATTTCGGGACGAAATGCTCTAAGGAGGGAGCAATGTGACGAAACATGCCCAGTGGAACGAACTTCCAAGGCGGTCGACAGCGGACACGACGTTTCAACCATTGCATCTCGCCATCGAATAACTCGGCTTTTGTCCCGTTTGTCACAAGCTCAAACCACTGGTAATTTCTAGAATAACAAGGTTTATTCGGTTGCCTACACTTAGAATATTGAAGAACTTTCGCCATCTATCGAGGCATTGAAGATGATCTATATAATAAGCTCCGCTTTTCGGACAGGGAGTTAGATATCGATTAACCGCGAATTATAAATCGTTACAACATGAATATACGCTGCGATTGTGAACGTAAATATTTGTGGTTGTGTCAGTGACATTGAATAAATTAATTAAAACTGGACAAGTGTTTTCTATAGCGAAACTCGTTACAATATTATCATTGAGTCTTGAATATAAATATTCTGGTTTTCGAGATACAGGTTTAGAAAAATTATCGGATCTATTATTAGTTAATCCAATGATCTAATAAGTATAGATGAAACATAGCGAGATAAACATGAGAACAACATCGAACTGTGCACTCGGGTGCAGAGATTCTCCCACCACGTTGTTTGCCAAACTTACTCTATTAAAAGTATTACTACGCAGCAAAAAGATCAAAACATTGTTTGGAATCATTTTTCAAACCATTTTATAAATTTATGAATGAATTTAATCAAATATAAGTTGATGGTAACCTTTTTATTAAAATTGAAACATCTCTTCAAGATTTGTTTAGGTATTCAGGATTTAGAAAAACTAGTATTCTCTTCTGAAAATTAAAAAAGCTGTAGTACGGCAACACACCAAAATTGGGTACGCCCCGCCCCTATCGATCGGATTTTGTCTACACGTTTCATTCACTTTTCGTCTCATTGGCGTCTCTTGTTTTTTGACTAGGGTTTGGTGTTGATTTTGTGAATGTTTATTGTGTTTTTATTCTGGTTTAGTTTGTAGTGCTTCATTATTTACTTGGTATATTGAAATGACTCGCAAGTGTCGAGCTTGCAGTAAATAAGAATTCTGTAAAATAGTTACGCCACTGGCAGCCTTGCGTGTAGTAACCGAAGCACATTCTAGTGAGGTTTAAACGTATCCCCACTCAGTTGCCCCGCTCAACTCCTCCTCACGTCTCTTCTATGTTGGATGTTGTCTACACAATTTTTCACAGTTTATGAATGAAATGTTTCATCTATAGTTATTAGATCATTGAGTAAATCAAGTCAACTTTGCTCGTTGCTATATTTTTTTATGGACATAATAATTCAGGAATACTTCTTTGTAACTATGGCCTATCTTTGAGTTAAACTTTGTATAGGCTTATTACTTCATTAGAAATTAGAAGCACGACGCACGCCATAACCATATACAGTGTGGCAAACGGATCTGTAACGACGGAGAGAATTTGTTTTAAAAAAATTATATTGCCATATTTAACTACCAGGATGCAAAACCTGTTGCTTTCGTGAAACAAAGCTCATTTAAAATCGATTTTTATAATTACAAATATTGACAAGGAAAGTCCAAAGTATATTAAGGTACATTTTTTAATCTTCTATTTTCAATCAATAACTATTTTTGCAAGACCTGATCTTAGAATGAGTAGAATTTTTTCCGAATATTATTATCGGCATCGGAGAAGCGGCAACACGACTCAAAAATAGTCGAAAGGCGCATCTTGAAGGAGTCTTATTGGTTGTCTAATGTGATCACACTTTTCTGATGAATGAAACGGACTTTGGAAAACGCTCGGACACGTCGTTTTTTATACGTGGATGTGGTCTCTTCAATGACAACTTTATGTATACAAGGTGAAACAAAAATAAGCTACTACCATCAATTTCTTTGCTTCAAATGGCAACATGTATACCAAACGCCAAACAAATTTGAATCCACGTCATCGTTTCCACCATGCGCGTTATGAAGTTTGCTGGTGGCCAACATATGGTCAATCGAATTAAATCTTCATTCAGCAACGTAAAGGTGGCAACTTACTCAAAAAAAACAAATTCGCCTTTGTTACTTTTAGTTTATATTGCTTCCTCTTGGCCGTGATTATAAAACTAGACAACTACACGATTATGTCTTTTGCTGCTTAGTTACTACTTGCTCACTTTGCTGATTGAACTTTCAATTCAATTATTAAATCAATAAGAACATTAACCTGTTTTTGAATTAAAAATATGGATTTACAAGGCCATTTTCTGGAAAACGGTTGTATATAGGTATGGTGTATATTGGTGTATTACATGAAATATACTTCGAATTTCACTCAGAATTGAAAAATGAAATGAAAAATAGGTGTTTCCATGTTTAAAAAGAAGTTGATGACGTAACTTACTTTTAGTGCATCCTGTGAACCTGAATTTGTCATTAAAAACCGCATCCAAAAGTAAAAATCGACGTGTGTTCAAGCGTTTTCCAAAAACTCATAACCCTGAATTTGAAATCAAATCAATTTTTCCATATTTTAGCCGGTCACTGTATGTACTTTATCTTATTATGGAGAAGTTCCCTAAAGGTGAATTTGATCAAAATCAAAAAAGAATAACATTGAAAACTACCCCGATTTGTTCATGAACTAGGCGGTATCTCCAAAAATATTAAAGTGACAAAAAAGTTCACAACGAAAAGTTGCTCAAAGAACGCGTCAATTTGCAGTAAATCAAACTTTTGAAAATCACCCCAAAGAGTGGAAGATCGAAAACCAGAAAATTTTACACAACATGGTATTTTTTGAATGGGACACGCTGCATTTTTTTGTATTTTTCTTAAACCAAAAACGGATCCCTGTATTTTGGAATCACGGCCTATCATTGAGTAACACCCTGTGTATAGACATCAAATTATTGAAGTTGAAACTTTGTTCAGTACTAATTTGCGAGATTAAAAATGGCTCCGTGAAGCCATTGTACATATGTGAACAAATCCATTTCTACCATATATTTCTTCCATCCAGCGCATTTGGTCTGAACCGTAGTAAACAATGGCTGAAGAAATTGTGCGCCCAGTCCAGCCATACTTTACTGCGATACAGCTCATGTATAAATGCTCTGTAGCGTGGTTAGGAATGCCAATACGTAGGTGTTAAAAGAGGGCAAATGGTCTAAAAATAGAGTTACATCCATGTGAGTAGTGCACTCCTTGTACCGGTTTCGTCCCGAAATTGGACTCATCAGTAAGGCAGCATGACACCACTCACATCTTTTTTTTCTTTTTTTTTTTCAGGGGTTCCGGCCCCTAGGAGAGGAATCTGAAACCAGACACTCTATGGTCCGAGACCTGAGAGTAGTGTGGGGTTATACCCACTAAGCCTCTCCTCCGCATTAAGACGTCAGGGATAAGCCCTTTAGTGTCCCAATCTCTCACTTAAGTTTAGCTCTTTGGTACCGGGTTACCTTCCGAAGGCCTCTTGGTCACAGACGCTGCAAAATTCGTCCTACCAGTGTGTCTCCGCACTAGTGGTTACCCGAAAGAAAAGAGAAAAGAAATAAAAAGGGGTAAAAATCTGGAGCCACTACCAGAGGTGAGTACACGGTTGCGACGTCTTTGTCCTAACTCCGCTCTCGCTGCGGTGAACTCTAGACCGCTGTCTAGTTGACTTTTGGTGCAGCCTGAAGGGCTTGCACTCTTTTCTTGACTTCTGCGTCGATGCGAGACTCAAACGCAGCTTGGGCTCTCTTTGACCAAAAGGCGTATGCTTTTGTCTTCTCTTCCTCTTTTTTGGGGTTCGTTCTGCCCATGTACGATGGGCAGCCACGCCAGCTTGCGGGATGGCCTTTCCCCCCGCAAACCACGCAGCTGGCGTTGCTTTCACCGCTAGCGAGTCTCTCGAGAGTGCAGTCTCTGCTGCTGTGTGCACCGCACACTTGACGCAGCGATGTGCATGGTGACACCTGCTTTGGGTATGGCCTCATCGCTGGCACCGGAAACACTGCCGTGGTTCCGGTGACTTCTTTTTGGCTTCCACCTTGACATCGACGCCAAGCAGCTCCTTGATCTCAAAGATCCGCCTAGCGTCGGTTTTCACCAAAACTAGGGGCATGACTTGCCGGGTTTTCGGGTTAGTCATGCGGAGCGGCACAGCATCGATGCCAAAGCGGGTGGCGAGCTCTGACCTGACTGTCTCTAAGTCTGCGTTGGCAGCTCCTCTGGTCGAGAGGAGCTGCTGCCATCTCATCCAGAACGGTCTGGATGTCTTTGTGATCATCCAGTGAAGCTGGAATGATCTTCACGTCGTCCCTCACAACGGAAGCCTTTGCATACGATATACCGGCTGCTTGGAGCTTTGCACGCAGCTCACTCCACAAGCGGGTTCCCTCTAAAAAGATAGCGGGAGCCCTCTTCAAAGCTGCTGCGGCAGAGTCCGTCGTGGTCGCGGGTGGGGGTACGAGCGGGACGTGTCCCGAACGTTCGTCGTCGAGGGTCGGTACCGTGGGCACCGGTGCCTTCTCCGCGGAGGGGGGGCGTGGCGACATTCTTCCGGGCATGCTTGCCCATGCTAGCCGTCCGGAGACATGCCGTCACTGCCCCCAGCTTTTCTCTTAACTCCAGCATGGGGATCAACCTCCATGTCATCAGAGACCCTTGTATGGGTCTCAGAGACATGGTTCTTTGACCCCGATACCTTCGTTTTGTCTTCTTTTCCGGCAAGGGGGGAAACGCGCCCTTCTCTTTTCCCGAGGCCGACGTTTGGACGTCCCCCACTTTAGGGGAGTCCGGGCGCTTCGCGCTCACTCCTTCGAAGAAGGTGAAGGGACAGGTCATTCTCTCTTTGTCTGTTCCGTCCGCTTCTTTTTTGAAGTAGGCTTCTCCTCCAACTTTGAAGAAGGTGAGGGGGCAGCCTTCTGCCCCCCCTTCTTCGAAGAAGAGGGGGGGTAAGCCTCCCTCTGTGCCTCCACCTTTGAAGAAGGAGGAGGATCAGAGGAAGCCTTTCTTTTCAGCTGTGATTTGAGACTCTCGATCTCAATCTTCAGAAAGCTGATGGTCTTCCTAAACTCCTTCTCCTTTGAAGAAGGAGGAGGAGCAGGGGGAGCCTTTTTCAGCGGCTGAGTCCTGGGTCGAACCATCTTAGATCGCAGCTCTCCTGTCTCGGTTTGATATGCTTTAATAAGCATATCATTCCTTTCGTTTTTCTCTTGGCACTCGTCGCGTCTTTGTATGAAGAGGGCGTCTAACTTCTCATAGCTCTGACGGAGCCTTTCATGAGATTTTGAAAGTTTTTTCAACTCTTTCGCTAAAGTTTTTGCATCCATTTGTAGCATTCACATTTTCCACTTAAATGGTACTCACTAATTAATCTTCTAAATCGGTTTCTCCAATATTTATCAACAAATTACCTTAACCTTCATCACAGCAGTGGGATTATGTGAATAATAGACATAGACATTGACATAGACATGGACATAGACAGACTCTGTCTATTTCTTTGGTCATTACGTATGGTATTGTCTATGTCGATCGTTTATATTCGTTGAGGTATCCGTAAATGCTCGGTATAAGTTATGGAGCTACTATCAAACCTAAGAACATGGGTTCTTTTTGGATACAAGTTGAATTCCCCTAGACATTTTCCTAGTTGTACGCTGTCAAGCTGTCATTTTTGAAATTTCAATAAAAAGGTACCTTTATTGATAAATAAATGAAAATGGAGTTTATCATGACCTCCCATTGCTCGGACCTTGTCTTAATTTCTTTTTTCATTCTTTAATTATATCGAATTTGATGGGTTTAAATAATCGTTAGTAGAAATTTGACATAGGCACCTATCTTGAACTAATGAAATACAGTGAACGCTCTGTATTTATTAAAAATATTGCTTTTTTGATAAGGCTTTACTAGGAAAAAACTGTGGGACATTTACATAAACAAAACAATAAGATAACCTCACTCACTCGGAGTAGATAAGCAATGTATGTCCGACAGCATATTTGGTCATTTTTACATGTAAATTCCCATAAGAAAATCGTAGGTCGATTCTGCAGTTTTTGTACCGTTCAAGGTCATCGAGCGACGACGCTGTGGGCGTGGTTGATCTTGACAGCTTTGACAGATATCATTTTGACAGATATCATTTTGACAGTTGACAGCTTTGACAGATGTCATTTTCACAGCTTTGACAGATATCATTTTGAGAGTTGACGGTTGTGATCTTATTGATGCTTGATTCCCAGGATCGGGGTGTGTGTGTGTGGAAGGTGATTTTATTCTCACCAAAGCCTGAAAAAGATTTTCCGATGGCGAGATTGGAACCCACATCCTGTGGATTTGTACGTGACTGCCTTAACCACTGAGACAACGAGATGTTATGAATTTAAATCTATAATCAAGGTACTGTTGTTGCTACTTGGTTGTTGTTTGTATAGATGACGCGTACTATTGATTCAATTCTTTGATCGTTTGCTATTAGAATGACGGCGTGGGATGTTTGAAGTAGGTGAGCTGATTTTTAGGCGTAGTGTTGGGTTATGGTTGCGGGGAAGCGGGGTGCGATTAGGTGAGATTAGGATGTGGAGTGCGGTGCGGTTGGTAGATCGGTTGGGGTGGGGGTCTTAAGTGGGGGTCTTGAGTGGGGGTGGGGGTCTTCGATGGGGTCTCGAGTGGGGGTCTTGAGTGGGGGTCTTGAGTGGGGGTTGGGGTGGGGGTCTTTGGTAGGGGTCTTGAGTGGGGGTCTTCGGTTGGGGTCTTGAGTGGGGGGGCCGCTAGGTGGCGTCACGAGATGTGGTGACGTCAGAAAACAAGAAAACAAGAACACAAGAACACAAGAAAACAAGAAAACAAGAAAACAAGAAAACAAGAAAACAAGAAAACAAGAAAACAAGAAAACAAGAAAACAAGAAAACAAGACAACAAGAAAACAAGAAAACAAGAACACAAGAACACAAGAACACAAGAAAACAAGACAACAAGAAAACAAGAAAACAAGAAAACAAGACAACAAGAACACAAGAACACAAAAAAACAAGAACACAAGAACACAAGAACACAAGAAAACAAGAACACAAGAAAACAAGAACACAAGAACACAAGAAAACAAGAACACAAGAAAACAAGAAAATAAGAACACAAGAACACAAGAACACAAGAAAACAAGAAAACAAGACAACAAGAAAACAAGAAAACAAGAACACAAGAACACAAGAAAACAAAAACACAAGAAAACAAGAACACAAGAACACAAGAAAACAAAAACACAAGAACACAAGAACACAAGAAAACAAGAACACAAGAACAAAAGAAAACAAGAAAACAAGAACACAAGAAAACATGAAAACAAGAAAACAAGAAAACAAGAACACAAGAAAACATCCATATGTTTGCATTTTTGTTGGGAAGATAAGACCAGTCATTGGCACCAATTTGTTTTGCGATCAAGAGTGATGAAGTCGAGCTCGTTCATTGATTAGAGTAGGGTTTTCATTTTTTTTGCATTTCTAAATATGAGAAGAGTAGCGAAATTCTGATAAATAATTCTTCTCCTGAGTACATCAGATCAATCATCATCAAGAGCAGTACATACCCACTACATTATTGGGTAAGAAATATTCAAAGTACAAAAGCAACGTGAAGACATTCTCTACTTACCTTGTTCAACATATTATACCCTATGGGGCAAATAAAAAAAAAAAAAAAAAAAAAAAAAACTTCGTCATATTCATCAATATATTTAAGCATATAATCAAAATTAAAAATCAATATAATTTATTAAACGATATGTAGTTTCATAAAAAGACTTAATCTAGCTTAATTCAATAAACACAACTGTATATAACTATATAAAAAAAATTAACAACTAAACCTATTTATATGAAACATTATGCGAGGTCCATAATGGAACGATGTCCATGAGGCAAAGTCAGAACTGAGTCTTTCAACAGATGCCTTTTATTGTCATATGGACTCAACGCAATTTTGGTCTGCCTAATTGTAAATAAATCATGTCTGCTAGCACAAATCAAATTTTGATCAACGGTTTTTTGGGAATATGACTCCAGACACTCAACATAATCTTCAAATGTAATTTTATTCTGGACAACATTTTTTTTCACCCCTTTGCTCTTTTTCACTACACCCTTATCACGCAAATATTTGATAATAACATCTTTTTCGACCCCCTCATTTTCCATCTTAGCCCTAATCAGCTGCAATTCATCATCCGTATAAAGTAGTTTCGTAGCATACATTTTAGATCGCAATCCAACAAATTGACTCATAATTCGCCCATTATTTTCATCCTTCATCAAACCCAAAACTTTTTTATTAACTAATGGAATGTTGTATGAGTTGTTAGAGGGATAATCAGAAGTGTCAAAATACTTACGGCAATCCACTCTAATTATATCATAAACTTCAGAATCGACAATTTCATATATTAGAGAATCAGTATCGGTGTAAAGAACAGTACAATTTTGAAAACGATTCTTCATGTATTCATAATGAAAGCTGTGGATTGTAGACTTAGCCAGATCTAAAATACACATTCCAACATAAATAGGTTTGTTGAAAAACACCTCTGATTTAGCTAGCTCTATAATTACCAGGTTTTCATTAATTATGGTGCTACTTTTGAATTCTGGTCTTGAAATCAAAGCCTCAGCCCCATATCGACCATCCCATCTAGTTACTAGTTTAACAGATGAATGTTTCCTGACGTTTTCCATCGTTTTACCAAAAATTGTATTTATCATTAGTTTAAATAGATTTTTCTCGAAATCATTTTTGGAGGCCTGTCTGAGACGAGTATTTAAATCAATGTAGGGTTTTAACCATGGAGACTGATTAAACGAGATTGCTCTATGGATTT
Source organism: Orchestes rusci (assembly GCA_958502075.1). Taxonomy (NCBI): domain Eukaryota; kingdom Metazoa; phylum Arthropoda; class Insecta; order Coleoptera; family Curculionidae; genus Orchestes; species Orchestes rusci. Next base: position 54,264,212 of record OY293303.1, on the reverse strand, counting down.
TAGATAGCTTGACACCCAAATTCAAGGCCTGTTTCAGGTTTCTATAGTGAATAACATATTTTTGTTTACTATAGAGTGTTGCCAATAGCTTGCTATTTTTCGAACCAGGAGATTTTCGATGTTCTGGACAAGGCGGTAAATCAGAAAATAAATCATGTAATTCATGGGGTATTTCCAAGTCCACCTCCAAAACAAAGCCTATATTAGAAGTATCATCAACGTTTAAAACATCGAAAGAGTTAATTTCAGCGTCAGTTAACCACTTGAAACCGTTATAGGGTAGATACTGAGACATGGCCCATCCATATTGATTATTGACGTCAAAATACATAAGATATGTTTCTTTATTAGAGGAATCATACGAAGGAATGTACATATTGTTGGCTTGAGCATATCTCTTGGAGCACTGACTCAGACCTCCTCGTATACCCTTCTCAATGAACATGACCATATCTAAATCGGTTAAGAGTTCAAGTTTTGGATGATCTGATTTATACAACTGATATAACATACATTGCCAAGAATAACCCGGAAGAGTGAATGAATGAGCAGGATCTAAGCCATATGTTTCATGAGATGTAGATCTAAATTGTTCAAACACGTCTGCCAACAACAAAATATCCGTTTTCATGTACAGCTCAGCAAAATCTTGCATTGTTTCACATTGGAATGTATTCCAAACTTTTTGTGCATGTGCATAATCATTATCTGAGATATATTTATCGGTTAATCTATTATAAAATTCCGGTTTTGGAGGTAATTGACACTCATTGATTTTAGACCACCCATCCATAAAGTCATATGGGAATACACCCTTACGAGTTAACAATCTAAAATGTTCTTCGTTCAACCCCACAAACTCAGATTTTAAAATAGGAAACTCGGAAAGATAAGATGCGAGTTTATCTAATCCAGAAGCCATGAATCGAAAACTATCCAAAAACCTGAATGCAACATGATTGTCTGGGATATGCTTGGTGAAAGAGATGTATTTTTCCTTGTTCACAGGTAAAACATCAATTGTCCCCTCCACTTCCGCTAGAGCCTTAATCAGCAGATGTCCATCATAGGAACTTAGGCTATGAAATAAAACTGGAACAGTGTGACAATCGTTAAAATTTAAATTACATGCTTCATGGGCAGGTCCTCTATACAAACCAGTCAAGTGACAATGATCACGAACCTTTTTATCTCCTACAACAAAAGCTTTCCCACAGACATGACAGTTTCTACCTCTATGAAAACCTTTATTTTGTTCAGGTGTTAGCTTGTCCATAGGAAGAGGACATTGGAAGACGGTCTCCACATTTTCGGCAAAGTCAGAAAGTTCTTTAACAAACCATTGAATGCAGTCTTTTCCAGTATAAGATTTATAAAATGATAATGTATCATCATAAGAACATTTAACATAATAGCCAATGCTAAATGGGATATGGGATTGAAATTTTTGGGTATTTTTCGATATATCATCTTCGAAAGGTAGCAAGAGACATTCTGAATCAGCGTATATAACAAAAGGAACTCGTGTTTTAGAAGAAAAGTTGGTAAAATCAACAAACCTTTTTTCATTTGTCGGAACTTTGGGAATCGAACCATCGTTAAAACTTTCGCAGTCTTCTATATGATTCTCTAGTTTACCTTCATCATAAAAGTAGTGAAGACAGCGATCGCAAATGTGCTCTTTCCCACAGTTCTTTGTTACTTGGGGACGAACTAGACGAGACAAATTTATTATCCACACAAAGTGCGTTTTTGGTGGCGACACCATATCCAGTTTTTCACTATAATAATTTTCTTGGACCATAAGAAGATTAATATGGTAATTGAGTTTATTTTTAGTGATGTAGGCTGGTACCACTTCAAAAGACTTTTCAGATTTGTGTAATCTATAAACGTTTATTGAAATACCGTTTTGTTTTTCAAACCGAGCAACTTGTGATAAAGTCATGGGAAACTGAAGGCCCTTCATATTCAAAACATCTCGAGGATTGGGATAAGAAGTCGTCCTATTCGCTAACTCTGGATCTACAGGAAATAGTGCAGATACCACAGCCCAAAGAAAACACAAATCATCTGAATTTTGAATATTAACGCACGCTTGCCTATTTTTAATTTGAGAGGGTAGATCAATATAGGATCCGGCTCTGATGGGATTATACTTATTTATATTGACAGTTAAATTTACTATTTTAGATAAGGCCCAACCACTATCTCTTTCTTGAAACTCTTCTAATTCACCAAGCAATGGTATTTTTACATTATTTTCAAACCACACATCTAAATTACTATTCTGATATATTGGAGCGTTTCGAGTGTTTAGATATTTATTTTGCCTCAAGGTTTTATCTGCTTTATCAACAATGAATTCTCCACATAAAACTGTATTAACTTTAATGGCACTGTTCTGTTTTAAAACATTTTGAATTCTTCTTTTGAATATAGCTTTACAATCCATTAGATATTTAATAATGTCTTTATGATGAAGATTAATCAATACACCCGTTCGAATCCTATGATCAAAAGCCGTTTTCAAATCTTCCCATTTCACTCGATGATATGCGGTTTCTTTTCTCACGGTGCCCGTTTTATGTTCCAATTTAAACTGATGTCTCAAGCTCTTAACATTCGCTAGAACAGCCTGCAACTGGTGCTTCTCACCAACAGTATGAGCAGTTTTCATAGATTTGTTAATTTTTCTAGCAGCCCTGGTACATTCTTGCAGGCCCTCACGAAGCAGTTCTTCAGTAGACTTCTGTTGATATATACCAAGCAGGGCAGATATGTGTTTGATTAAATTTGCGATAATAGCAAACATAATTCACGTGAACTTAAACTGAAACGGAGAAAAAAAAAATAACCAAACACGTCTGAACACTTTAAGAGACAATCTAAGACTGATGGAAGTAACTCGCTCTTAATAAAAAAAAAAAAAAAAAAAAAAAAAAAGACAATAATTTGAATTGTTGCTAAGAAAAATAGCAGAACACGTCCGAACACTTCAAGAAACAATCTAATAGTAATGATATAACTCACCCTAATCAAACTTTAAAAGGACTTTGTTGATACTGATGTTCTCTGCTGTTGGGCTACAGGTGTCACAACAATGTAGGCACCTTATCCCTCGTTCAGATTTATTTCCTCAAATGCAGGAACAATCTGCTGATCTTTTGTTTGTTCTTAGTAATAAAGTGAATCTAGTTACCTTCAACTTACTCACAACAACACAAATCACGTGATTGACAATTTTTACAAAAGCACGTCTTATCTCGATGGATGGCGTTAGCAGACTGATTGAATTCACACAAATATAACTGATTATAACTCAAGAATTTGTTATCACCTCAACCACAGCCGTATCAACAGTTCTAAATTTAGCCCGAATGTGGTTTTCTTATCAACAGTAGACAGGATGTGGTTTTCACGTCACACTCTTATCAACAGTTCTAGATTTAGGTTGAATGTGGTTTTCTTATCAACAGTAAACAGGATGTGGGTTTCTTATCCCACCAACCACAGCCTTATCAACGTCACACTCCTCTTATCAACAGTTCTAAATTTAGGTTGAATGTGGTTTTCTTATCAATAACAAGTCTCAGTAACTACAACAGCAACAAAACAAGAAAACAAGAACACAAGAAAACAAGAAAACAAGAAAACAAGAACACAAGAACACAAGAAAACAAGAAAACAAGAAAACAAGAAAACAAGAAAACAAGAACACAAGAAAACAAGAACACAAGAAAACAAGAAAACAAGAACACAAGAACACAAGAACACAAGAAAACAAGAACACAAGAAAACAAGAAAACAAGAACACAAGAACACAAGAAAACAAGAAAACAAGAACACAAGAAAACAAGAACACAAGAACACAAGAACACAAGAAAACAAGAAAACAAGAAAACAAGAACACAAGAAAACAAGAACACAAGAACACAAGAAAACAAGAACACAAGAACACAAGAACACAAGAACACAAGAAAACAAGAACACAAGAACACAAGAAAACTAGAAAACATTCTGAAACAACATTTATGGAATTGCGATCTGGTTTATGTGCGTGCGCATCAAAAGAAGTTCTTTCTCGAGCTAATGGCTTCGGGTTGGAGTCGTTGCCCAAAAATGTTCAATATAGAGGATATTTCTTACAATCAGGCACCACCGCCACCAACACTCGAACAAGATATACCGAAATGCATGAGCAGGGCATGTTTATAAAATGTGATTTCTGAACGAAAAAACGTGATCATATTTGGGAAATGAAATCTTTGAATCATTTTAACTATTACGACGCCGTCTCTAAAGTTACACTTAGAGAACACAGCATTGAATTATGGCCATGATACTCGACCAGCATGCGCCCATTGCCAATGGGGCCAGAGGTGTCGGAGCTGATAATAACTGCAAGGATGGCGACTGGCTTCACACAATCCATGGTGTTGTCGGGAGGAGGTGAACAGATGTATGGTGCTCATGCTATCCGTGTCGAGGGGCTGCATGGAAATACCATATTTTATATGAATTTTTAATAGAACAAATTAAAACAAACAATGTTTTATTTCACAAGAATTAAAGTGCTTCGTCTAGACCGCGTCATTGACTTATTTATGGAGTGTTCGCATGGAAATAGTTCAAACATCTATCGCAAATAAACATTCAATTCTTATGCTTAGTAATTTGTGATCTCACTAACCTGGATAGATCCTTTATCAAACAATAATGATAGGAAATCTCAATCTCATTTTCAATATTTGGCAATGGTTCAAAATCATTAATTTTTGGAAAATATTTGTTTTGAATAATTAGTAAATTGACATGATTTTCCAACTTATTGTTCGTCAATCGACATGGTACAACACTGAAGAATTCGTTCTTTTTATTTTGAACCATTTCCAACATATAAACATTTACACTTATATTATTTAATTTTTCGAATTTATGAATTTTGTTGACTGTCATCGGAAAATCCAAACCCTCTGTATCAAGGATGCGGGTGTAATGTGGATATGATTCGACTCTACACCATACACCAATAAAAGCATGCGTTATCATCATTTTTGATGTTGATACATGCTTTTTTCTTTGAAATTTGTCTGGGCAGAGGAATGTAGGATGAAGCACCCACCCCAAAGCTATGCTTATTAATGCAAATTTCTAGACTGACAATTTTTTTAATGCCCACCCACTGTCACGTTCTTGAAAATCCTCCATTTTTTGTAAAATTGGTTTGCTTTTACAATTTTGAAACCACTCAATCAAATCTGTACCCTTACCCAATACTTCATTTTTGATATGAAAATATTTAAAATCAAGGTTTTCAACATTATTTTTGTTTACAATGAACTCACCACAAAAAGTCGCATTCACCTTTATAGCACTGAACACTTTCAAAATTTCGTTGATTTTTTCCTTGAACAAGACAAAGGAATCATCAAAAAAATCCCCTAGATTCACGTGTGTTTGATTGATAATCACTCCAGTTCTTATGCGAGACTCAAAGGATGTTTTCAAGTCTTCCCACTTGACCCGCCTGGTAAGATTTGGTTCCATTCCTTCACCCACATGCGTCTTGGAGATTCGTGACTTGAGAAGCATCCGGAACCTCTTCAAATGACCCAAATTCGTCACCAATTTTTTTCTGGATCCAATAGATATTGGTGCAGCCATTGCCCTCTGGAACTGCTGGATGCTTCGATTTATTTTCAACAGCCACCGCTTTTGCTCCTCTTTTCTGGCGGCACATAACTTGGGGTATGCCTCTTTGAACTTTGTCACAATGTCGCTACTCAAAGAGGTAATTTCTCCGAAAGAACTCATGATTTGATCTATCTAAAATTGATATTTTAAAACACCACTTAAATGGGGCGAGTGGGTTGACTTACCAATGCAGCAGATGATAACAATGAAAGAGAACTAATTTCAACTAGCTTATCAATTTGATGTTGGTTATTTGGAGCGATATGTTGAATAAACCAACTGTCTGATGTCTGATTTCTCGATTACAAATGAATCGTTACACCACTCACCACAATCTCCTATGTTAATAATCAGAAAATCACATCCTGCACTGGGCATATTGTTTGATATCATACCAACCGCAATAACATGAGTCACCATTTCCTTTTAGCAGGACGTTGTTGATAATTGCATCATTTCCGGTACATATTGAATTCACACACACACACACACACACAGCTCACGGGCTGCAGCGTTGACTATCATCATTGACTTTCAACAATTTACTACTACATACATTTGCTATTCAATCCATATTTCCATAAATCTAACTATAAACAGTGACAACAATGCAATTTCATCTTATCAGCTGGAACGTGATAACAATTTCCTGCACAAATATACTCCTAGAATGGGTGGCATGATACAAAAAATGAATGCAAAGATTGATATAATAGCGAATTCTATATGATTTTTACATTCAAACAAATCAATGAGTACATTCCAGTTTGTTGGTTCAAAATTTTCATCTACAAAATAAAGTCTTAACTTGAAAGCTAAATATGACAAAATTTTTAATTGACTTATCAATTTTTAGCCAATCAATCCATTATTAACAATTAATTTTTCTCAGTTTGATGGTCAAGATTCATTATGATTGGTTGATATGCAAATAAACGTTTCTTGTATATTTGAATCCACTTGTATATACAAGGTATTGTTAAAAAGGTACTCAGAAACAATACTCCTGCTGGAAATCCTGTTGTCATTGTTAATTTTTATACTAATGATTATATTGTGACAATATTTATCTACTTCACCCAACAGGTATTATTTTTTTTAAATTCAGCTACTTTTCAATGTGAATCATCTTTATATGATTGAATTAAACAAAACCTGTCTTGTTGAAAACCACAAAGCAAACCGATCCTGGATTTATACCTGAAATTTTATAATCAGTGAACTAATACTGCTACATTTGTTCATTTTATTTTCATATAACCACAATTGCTTATGAGATGTTTTTGTTAATATTTGTGTTGTTTTGTTGTTTTCTTGTTTTCTTGTGTTCTTGTGTTCTTGTTTTCTTGTTTTCTTGTTGTCTTGTTTTCTTGTTTTCTTGTTTTCTTGTGTTCTTGTGTTCTTGTTTTCTTGTGTTCTTGTTTTCTTGTGTTCTTGTGTTCTTGTTTTCTTGTGTTCTTGTGTTCTTGTTTTCTTGTTTTCTTGTGTTCTTGTTTTCTTGTTTTCTTGTTTTCTTGTTTTCTTGTTTTCTTGTTTTCTTGTTTTCTTGTTTTGTTGTTTTCTTGTGTTCTTGTTTTCTTGTGTTCTTGTTTTCTTGTTTTCTTGTGTTCTTGTTTTCTTGTCTTCTTGTTTTCGTGTTTTCTTGTTTTCATGTTTTCTTGTGTTCTTGTTTTCTTGTGTTCTTGTGTTCTTGTTTTCTTGTGTTCTTGTGTTCTTGTTTTCTTGTGTTCTTGTTTTCTTGTGTTCTTGTGTTCTTGTTTTCTTGTGTTCTTGTTTTCTTGTGTTCTTGTGTTCTTGTTTTCTTGTGTTCTTGTGTTCTTGTTTTCTTGTGTTCTTGTGTTCTTGTTTTCTTGTTGTCTTGTTTTCTTGTTTTCTTGTGTTTCGTGTGTTCTTGTTTTCTTGTTTTCTTGTTTTCTTGTGTTCTTGTGTTCTTGTTTTCTTGTTTTCTGACGTCACCACATCTCGTGACGCCACCTAGCGCCCCCCCCCCCACTCAAGACCCCCACCGAAGACCCCCACTCAAGACCCCTACCAAAGACCCCCACCCCAACCTTCACTCAAGACCCCCACTCAAGACCCCCACTCGAGACCCCACCGAAGACCCCCACCCCCACTCAAGACCCCCACTTGAGACCCCCACCCCAACCGATCTACCAACCGCACCGCACTCCACATCCTAATCTCACCTAATCGCACCCCGCTTCCCCGCAACCATAACCCAACACTACGCCTAAAAATCAGCTCACCTACTTCAAACATCCCACGCCGTCATTCTAATAGCAAACGATCAAAGAATTGAATCAATAGTACGCGTCATCTATACAAACAACAACCAAGTAGCAACAACAGTACCTTGATTATAGATTTAAATTCATAACATCTCGTTGTCTCAGTGGTTAAGGCAGTCACGTACAAATCCACAGGATGTGGGTTCCAATCTCGCCATCGGAAAATCTTTTTCAGGCTCTGGTGAGAATAAAATCACCTTCCACACACACACACACACACACACACACACACACACACACACACACACCGATCCTGGGAATCAAGCATCAATAAGATCACAACCGTCAACTCTCAAAATGATATCTGTCAAAGCTGTGAAAATGACATCTGTCAAAGCTGTCAACTGTCAAAATGATATCTGTCAAAGCTGTCAAAATGATATCTGTCAAAGCTGTCAAGATCAACCACGCCCACAGCGTCGTCGCTCGATGACCTTGAACGGTACAAAAACTGCAGAATCGACCTACGATTTTCTTATGGGAATTTACATGTAAAAATGACCGAAATTGCTGTCGGACATACATTGCTTATCTACTACTCGGCACTCACTGTCGATTTTTCATGTCTATCGTTGGACTGAAGAAGGTACATCCTTCAACGCGAGAGCGATAAGGATGCATATAATGAGACTGCCCAAGATTCCTCTTGAACCAGCCGAAGTCATACGAAGTTCCTTACGTGATCGCGACCGGATTAGACATAGACAAAGACATGATCTGTCTATGTCTATTGTCTATAACCTTTACACTCGCCTTTACATAATCCCAGTGCTGCAGTGGGATTCACAGGCCACTAACTTAATATAGACCGGAAAGTGCCATATAACCCTACACAAAACTTTTCACAGCGCCCCTGATGTCTGTACCCACGAACTATATACAAGGGAAAAGTAGAAATCTCTTTTACCTCGGTAGGGGAAGTTGTGAAATTCCCCTATAATGGTGGGGGTAGATAATTGTTTGTTTTGATTTTGTAGATTGTATGTTATGGAATAAATTCAATTATTTTCTTGAAAAATCTTTTTTAATGAAGACATTCATTTCTTATAACCGTGTTTGTTTTCAATTCACGGCATAATAATAAAATTATGGAAAAGTAAGCGTCATAATACAGTGCGACCGTAAGGATTGGAATGAATTGATTTAAAATTCAGGAGTTTGTTTTGTGGGAAAACGCTCGGACACGTCGATTTTTATTTTTCGACCTCGGTTTTTTTGCGAATATTTTTATGTGTACAGGGTGTTCACAGATCAATGGACCCCCATTAACTTTTTAATTTGATGTTTTGGAAAAAAATGTTTCAAATGAAAGTATATTGTAATGGTTTTAAAATGAATTTTATGAAAACGAGGTTTTTACATATACAGGGTGTTTCAGAACTTCTGGGTGTGGTTCAACTTTCTTATTTCAAAAACACCCTGTTTTTTATTGGATGTTTGATTTCTCCGAAGAATCCTAAACATTTTTCATATAACATACATATAGGTACCCAAATTAAACCAATAAGAAGATATTAACGTCAGAAATTTGTTATTTTTTCGAGCATGTTTTAAAATGAATGGTATTATTTGGAAAACTTGGAAACGAGGTACCTAACTGTTGATAGATGTCAACTTCTCAAAAAATATTTGAACATGCATATTGCGAAAAGGAAAATTTTTGAGTATTCTCTTTATACATACAGGGTGTTTGTATAAATACAATATTTAAAATTTATATTCTACTAAGTAATTAGAATGGATAATTTTTATTGTATGAAACTCTAGAATGAATGGAAGGATATCATCCTAGGAATCAAAAATAAAGAACGTAAAATGGATTTAAGAAAGAGTAGCTAAGTATACTCATGAATACATTTTGATATTGAACAAATTGATATGAAAAGAGAATTAAATCATTGTTGATTGAAAGGAGCTCTTACTCACTACCTTACATACATGCTTAAGGGGTTATTCAGCCCTGCTTGGATAGAAACTAATAAGTAGGTATGTGTCATGATTTTAGTTTCGAAAAGTTATGTATGTCGTGGAAATTAACCTAGAAACTATTTTTTTTATTAGTAAAGTGCTTCTTCCATAGGAGATAAGACAAAATGTTTTTTAGGAAAGTTCTTTAGAATGGAAAACTGAGTGCGAGAATGCAAAATTTCAAATCCCTCCACCTACTTTGATAGTTTTTCCATAATTAAATTTTAATGATACTTGGCGTAGGTATTTCCAAAAAAATAGATCTTTATCAAATGACTCAAGTTATCAAAATTTGACTCCTTTTGTGGTGAGGTCATTTCTTGGTTGAAATAAATAGGTAGGTTGCACTGTGCGTAATTATAAAATTATTTTAAAAACACCAAGGAAAAGAGACTTACCTGGTAAATTCAATGATGGAACAGCAGTTACTGTCAGGCCACTAAGACCTGGTACAATATCTTCAGGACAAAAATGATCCTCACAAACAACAAATTTATTATAAATTTCCTCTGTTGAGAGGTTTAATCTTCTGAACCCAGGCATTGAATATCCCAGGAAATCTTTTTGGAAATCTATGTCTTTTACCCGTTTGATTTTGGCAAAGAGGGACACAACAAACAACAAGATCTAGCTTTTGTTCGCCGGACCTCTCCCAAATTCATCCAAGCGACAAGTATTGGTAAAAATGACCACAATCTCGAATGAAAAAAAAATATCTCGGATAACAATATCACAAAACGAAAACACACAGGAACTCAAGAACACAAACGAAAATCCAAAAAGCAATAATTAACGGTAACGGTCGAAATCAAAATGGCAGATGGCAGCGGCCAGTCGGCGTCAGATATGATCCGAGTTGGCTCGACATGGTCTAAATCGTTACGTGATTATGAGGTGGCTTTAATCACATAAAGTCACGGGATAGATATCAGCTGAAGAACATTGGCGCCCCCTGAGGAGTGTACCCATGAAGCTCAACAGTTTTTGGCGGGAACGCTGAGCTTGCAATACTATGTAGAATTAGTTTACTGTGGTGGGATTCTAATTCGACCAGTGGTTACGTCTCGTTACGGGACCGGCAGTCGGTATCGAGTGAAATGCGCCCTGGGATTCTAATTCGCTATTTCGAGACGTCACGTCACGACTACGGCCAGTTTGCGATTCTAAATGTCGAAAGCTCTCGTCCACGTCTCGTTTTGAAATGTCAAATCAGACGAGACCATCGGAGGTCCCGAAATGGAAAATGAGAGATGTAAATATGAAAGTCGTAACTCGGTTCTTGTAACTTTATAGCAATTAACCCGAAAATAACAATACATGAATAATTATAATACGGCATAAACAGTATGAACAGCGGCCATTCCTTTTAATATCGATTAACCAAGATTGCAACTGTCCAACTGTTATAAACACAATACCAACATAACTCAGCCTGAACTGCTCTGAGTAGTTCGGAATTAATATCACTGGATTATACGAGGTATTAAATAAACGTAATAATTCCAACACTCCCCCTTAATCCTGTGATATACAAAAAAAATTATTCTAAACCTAACTGGTTCACAAAATAATTATGCTTTGGACTCGGAAGTCCTTTAGTTAGAACATCTGCTAACATTTCTTTTGTAGATATATAATCTATCCTGATATCATTACGTTCAACAGCCTCTCTAATGAAATGATATTTGACATTGATATGTTTCGTCCTATTATGATGTACCGGATTTGACACGACAAGTTTCTGAGCACTTTGATTATTGTTTTAAATTAAAATTGGATCATCAAAACCTAATATTTCACACAAGAAATTTTTCAAAAAAATACCTTCTTTACTGGCTTGTGTCATAGAAACATACTCAGCCTCAGTACTAGACAAACTTACAGTTGACTGTTTCTTAGCTTCCCAGGATATAGCTCCCCCTGATAGACAAAAAACATATCCTGTATAAGATTTACCATCCATTAAATTGTTTCCCCAATCAGCATCACTGTAGCCTAAGATCTCTATTTTATCCTGTTTTCTATAAATCAGCTCTTTATTGATCGTTCCCTTCAAATATCTTAAAATCCTTTTTGCATGTTGAAAATGAGTATCTGAATAACAATTATTATACTGACTCAAATAACTCACAGCAATTGCTATATCAGGTCGTGAGTTAACAGCCAAAAACATTAATGAGCCTATAAGACAACGATAAGGAATACTTTCATCACAAGTTTCACTCTTTTCTAGTTTCAGACATGCTTCTATTGGTGTCAATGCACTTTTTGCATCAGATAGTCCAAATTTCTCTAACAATTGCAAAATATAATGTCTTTGGTTGATTCTCAATTCATTATTGTCCTTATTCAACTGAATATTCAATCCTAAGCATTTCTTTATGGGACCCAAATCTTTAATCTTGAAATTTTTAGACAAAGCAAGTTTCAATTTCTCCTTTTCAATATCATTATTAGAAAAAATAAGAAAATCGTCCACATAAAGAGCTATGATTACCATTGTATGATTGATTTTCTTTATAAAAATACAAGATTCATAATGAGACTTTTCATACCCCAAACCAGTCAAAATTTTCTTGACTTTTAAATTCCACATTCTGGAAGCTTGTTTTAAGCCATAAATTGCTTTATTTAACAAACAAACTTTGTTTTCGTTAAAACTGTAACCTTCTGGTTGGGTCATGAAAATAGTCTCATCTAGTTCACTATTAAGAAATGCAGTTGTCACGTCAATATGTTCAATCTCTAAATCAAGACTTACAGATAATCCGAAAAACATTCTTAATGTAGAGTTCCTGACAACTGGTGCAAAAGTGTCTGTGTAATCCACACCATATTGCTGCGTAAAGCCACGTGCAACCAAACGAGCTTTATATCTCTTCCCTCCACTAGCATCACTTTTCAATTGAAAAACCCATTTGCACTGAACCACCTTTTGATCATCTGGTTTGTCCACCAATGTCCAAGCTGCATTCTCCATCAAAGATCTATATTCCTCGTCCATAGCTCGTTTCCACTCATCACATTCTGCACTATCTATGGCTTCTTGCACCGAAGTTGGCTCAAAAGAATAATCTGAAGCCAAATATATTATATGATCAGGAAATTCCTTTTTCTGCCTTCTTCTGCCTGAACTTCTTGGAGCTGGTTCTTTTTCTGGTTTTTCAATCTCCTCATCATCTAGTTTCTCGCTGGAATTATCTTCTCTGTCATCCATTTTATCTTCTTGACTGTCTAAAATCAGTTTTCCATCAGTAAACTGTTTTTGACTATCTTTGATTTGAACATTTGACGCAAACTTGTTTTCAAAAAACACTACATCTCTGGATTTAATTACTCTTCCAGGATTGTCAATGTCAAATAGTCTGTATCCTTTGGTATGTTCATCATACCCGACGAAAATATATTCTTTACTTTTGGGATCAAACTTTCTTCTAGGTTGATCTGGAACATGAGCCTGCTCAATACACCCAAACACACGAAGATGTTTCAGATGATGTTTTTCGCCAGAATATTTTTCTTCTGGGGTACACCCTTGTACTGCCTTGTGTGGTGATCGATTCTTCAGGTATACTGCTGTATTGACTGCCTCAGCCCACATTTTCTCATTGAGATTTGCTTCCTGCATCAAACACCTAGCCTTCTCCACTATGGTTCGATTGGTTCTCTCGGCCACTCCATTTTGTTCAGGAGTATAGGTACCTAACTGTAGGCTGATGTATAATGCCTTTGAAGTCTAAGTATCTGTTGAACATGTCATTGACGTATTCTGTTCCATTATCACTTCTAATATTCTTGATTCTTTTGCCAGTCTGATTTTCTACTAGGTTCTGAAAGTTCTTGAAATTCTCCAGAACATCTGATTTTGAATGTAGAAAATAGGCAAATATTTTTCTGGTATAATCGTCCACCAAAATGAACACATACCTGGCTCCACTCCACGATGACTCTGGCATTGGCCCACATAGATCAGTGTGCACCAGTTCTAGAACCCCATTTGCTCGTTTACCTCCAGTTTTCTTGAAAGGTTGTCTGGCCTGTTTTCCAAAGAGACAAACTCTACAATCACCTCCATTTTCATCACTGTACTGTATGCCGGTTGACATACTTTTCTTCAATATTGCCATGCTGATTCTGTTAAGATGCCCTAGTCTTCGATGCCATAATTCTTGTGTTTCGTTCTTGACACTCAAAAAACTTCTATCTTCTACAACATCCAACTTGTATAGCCCATTTTCATTACTGGCTGTGATTACTATTTCACCATCAACTTGAAAATGTTCTTCATCATAAATTGTACACCCATCGTTGTCAAAAACAACAGCATGTCCCTTTTCCACCATTTTGCTCACTGAAAGAAGGTAAGCTCTCAAATCTGGTACGAGTACAATCTCGGATATTGTTTTAATTCCATTTGACGTATAAACATGTGCATTGCCAATCCCAAAACTTGATAATTTCTGATTGTTGGCCACTGTAATCTGTGTCTCATTTCCTTCCTGGAACCCCACCAAGCATTCCTTCCCAAGACTGCGGGATCTCCTTACGATCACTTGCATGCACAACTTGCATTGCTTTTTCAAATTTCGAAGAATTCCTGTTCTTTTCATGAACTTTCCTATTCTTTTCTTCTTCTAAAGACTTATTTTTACATTGATTTTTGTAATGTCCAATAAGTCCACACTTGAAACACTTCACACTTTTTCTTGAGAACTTTTTAGGTACTTGAAAACATGGCTGTTTCCTGTGATTCTTTTCCATATTTGTCATCCTGCAATAACTTTGACAAAATCACTAGTTATGTGCGTAACCGAGTTCTCTATGGCCATTACCATTGGATCATATTCTGAGGTCAATCCACTGAGCATTATCACTCCTAAAAACTCATCATCAACCGGATGCTCCATGTCTGACAATTTTTGTGCCAATGACATGGCTTCATTTACATATTTTTCCATCGTTGAAAAATCTTGTAATTTGATCCTCACCAGCTGACGAATCAAACTTAACCTCCTAGACAAGCCTTTATCTTCATATGCTACAACCAGATTGTTCCATGCTTCCTTCGCCGTTTTTGCCGTTCTGACGTGTGGATATGCTGTTGGCTGGACCATAAGGCATATTTTTGCAAGAGCCTTCTGTTCCCATCTTTCTTTTTCTGAAGCAGAAAACGTTTCACCATCAGGATACCCCTCTATGCAACGCCAGAGATTTTCATGTATTAGTGCCATTCTCATCCCAAATTTCCAATTATTGAAATTTTCTCGACCAGCTAACTTCTCGAAACCAACCAAGCTTGAAGAAGTCTGCCATTTTTGGTGAGAAAACCAACAACACTTCACCTTTTACACTGAATTTTCGAGAGTCCAGACCGAATTACAGGCACAAACACTCTGGGCCCATAACCCGAGAGATGTAAATGAAAGTCGTAACTCGGTTCTTGTAATTTTATAGCAATTAACCCGAAAATAACAATACATGAATAATTATAATACGGCATAAACAGTATGAACAGCGGTCATTCCTTTTAATATCGATTAACCAAGATTGCAACTGTCCAACTGTTATAAACACAATACCAACATAACTCAGCCTGAACTTCTCGAAACCAACCAAGCTTGCGGGATTAATATCACTGGATTATACGAGGTATTAAACAAACGTAATAATTCCAACAGAAAAACAAACCTCACTTTTCAGAAATGTTCACAACTTTTTCAAATATTTGACAGTTGTTTTCGATTTTTAAGCGCGATTGTGAGTGAATAAACATTATTATGATTATATTCTAGTTTGATTGTGATGATTACTGATTCTGGATATTATTTTTTAAATACTTTCAAGAATTAATTAGGCCCCTATGAGGGTTTTGGAAGAAAACCAACCCATTTGTTGACGATATTATAGTTCTCATCTCATTGACTCTTAACGAATTATGAAAAAATAATGATCCCTCACGTCACTCCGTGAGTGGAAAATCAATTTGCTCCTCAATTTCAGATGAGGATAGTTCAACTCGTAATTAATGGATTTATTTGTATGCTTATGCCACGGACGGCTTATGCTGATGGACAACTACGATTAAAAAAAAAAAGAAAGCACAATGACCCCGCATCAAAATAAAAAAAACAGTTTCTCAAAAGTTGGAATCTTGCATTATTGCATTAAGTATCAACAAAACATTTACTGTTGACTCAAGGATTTGTTCCATGAAGAACTCAACTGAAATTCACTATTTTTAAAGACAGTCTTGGTGAATTTGTGATTCAAACCAACGTTGAGTTTAAAAATACCAAGTAAGAAGTAGCCGTGGTTGCCTCTTGCCTCAGTAAGCTCTTTTACATCATATTTTTGAAAATCGAGTTTCCAGAAGCCTCTACAAACATTATATGATATTTATGATAATTTTCGACATCTATTTAGGTAGGGCTGTCAGATTTATAAAAATAAAAAGCGAGAGGCGGGAGGTTTCATTGTTAAAAAGAAGTTCGTCACAAAAAAAAATCCTGGCTTTATTGTAATAAGAAGATAGATCTAAAAATATCATAAGCTTTTATGGTTACTTAATCAATAATACAAAGAAAAATAGAATAAAATATGAAAATAAAATACAAAAATCACTATTCTTGAACAAATCAAGTAGGTATTCTCCATGGTACAGACAGGGTGTCTGTAAAAGGTTTTTACAAAATCTCACCACATATTTCTGAGACCAAAATAAGCCGATTTTAGGGAAAAATCTATTGATTCGGGATTATTCAGGAGTTCACTTAATCAAAATCGGGATTTTTATGACTTTTTTTAGAAGCGGGAGGAACAGTAAGAAATCGGGAGTTCTGGCAGCCCTATATTTAGGATAGGTAATCGTATTTGCTAAATAAAAATATTCACCTAACCTATAAAAATAATAGGTGTGAAGTTAGGCAGCTACGAGTGAAAACGGTACGTTAAACGAGACCGAATTAGAATCGCATTTCACTCGATACCGACACCGATCTCGACTGCCGGTCTCGTAACGAGACGTAACGACTGGTCGAATTAGAATCCCACTGCTGGGCTGTCTATGTCACGTACGTCGTACGTCTTGAATAGCAGTGGGATTTTAATTCGACCAGTCGTTACGTCTCGTTACGAGACCGGCAGTCGGGATCGGTATCGACTGAAATGCGATTCTAATTCGGTCTCGTTTAACGTACCGTTTTCACTCGTAGCTGCCTAACTTCACACTGATTATTTTTATAGGTTAGGTGAATATTTTTATTCAGCAAATATGATTACCTATCCTAAATAGATGTTGAAAATTATCATACAATGTTTGTAAAGGCTTCTGGAAACTCGATTTAAAAAAAATATGATGTAAAAGAGTTTACTGAGGCAAGAGGCAACCACGGCTACTTCCTACTTGGTACTTGGTTTGAGAACGTGTATTTTTAAACTCAACATTGGTTTGTACCACAAATCCAGCAAGACTCTTTAAAAATAGTGAATTTCAGTTGAGTTCCTCATGGAACAAATCCTTGAGTCAACAGCGTAAAATGTTTTGTTAATAGTTAATGCAATAATGCAACAAGATTCCAATTTTTGGGAAACTGCTTTTTTTATTTTAATGCGGGGTCATTGTGCTTTCCTTTTCTTTAAATCGTAGTTGTCCATCAGCATAAGCCGTCCGTGGCATGAGCATACAAATAAATCAATGAATTACGAGTTGAACTATCCTCATCCGAAATTGAGGAGCAAATTGATTTTCCACTCACGGAGTGACGTGTTTATTTTTTTATAATTCGTGAAGAGTCAATAAAATAAAAACGGATATCGTCAACAACTTATGAAAATGGGTTGGTTTTCTTCCAAAACCCTCATAGGGGCCTCATTAATTTGTGAAAGTATTGAAAAAAAATAACAGTAATCATCACAATCTAACTAGTATATAATCATAATAATGTTTATTCAAATATTTGAAAAAGTGGTGAACATTTCTGAAGTGAGTTTGTTTTTCCATTTCGGGACCTCCGATGGTCTCGTGATTTGACATTTCAAAACGAGACGTGGACGAGAGCTTTCGACAATTTGAATTGCAAACTGGCCTTAGTCGTGACGTGACGTCTCGAAATAGCGAATTAGAATTCCAGCCCTCTATATATTTAAGACGTACGTGGTCTATGTCTGCCACTTCTATAAAGTATACCTTTTTCATGTAAATAGGTATGATGTAAAAACCAATTTTTCAATTTTGAAAAAATGAATGAGTGCGTAAAAAAAAATCTGACTATTTGGATGAGTGAAAAGATGTGTAAGTGGCGCCCCCTACAAGTAAGAGCAATTCCGTGCTCAGATTTGAATTTTGCATGTCAAACCCCCATATACCAAATTTCATCAATATAAGTTGATTATTTCGAGTTATTCAAATGAATCAAAAATTAAAATTCAACTTTGACACGCTGTATCTCTGTTAAATCATCTTTTGGGATAGACAAGTTCGGGGTGATCGTAATGTTTTTGTGTAAAGAATCTACTGTTGCCATATGTTCCATTCTTTCTGGAACACCCTGTATAATATATGTTGGTATTTGGTTCAGCAGATTTTGCTCTATTTAAGTTCAAATTCACTTTCAATTCATCCAGAAATTTAAGCCAGACTCAAAAATTCTAGTTTTTTGTCACTAAAAGAACATTCATTCAAATGAAGCGACTGGGAAAATAAGTCGAAAAAAATTCCAATGCACCCTGGACTAATAGAGGATCAAATCCAGATCAACGACTTGAATAGCGCAAAAACGATCGACTGATTCCCACACACGATTAAATATGAGTCCGAGTATGAATCAAACTAGAAACGTAACATAAAACAAAACATAAACCGCAAACAGACACAATCCATCAACATCAACCTCGCCATTACCAAAATATAAATAAATAAAGATAAAATTGAAATGTGACGTAACACTGACAAGACAAATCTACCTACCTCTACGACGTACGTGCCTTCGACATCGATGCATCAACGTTGAGATGTGAAAGATGGAAATGTGTAAATTTTGATTAGCCACGGATCCATAAGTGTCTATAACCTTTACATAATCCCAGTGCAGATTACACTTTTACCCATAATAGAGAGACATTTCTTTCATAGAGAGAAATCTCTATGTGTATGGCGCTACAGAATTCGCCTCCGGGCGCGTATTCTGTAACCTGTAACGCATATACCTATTATAGGTATATGCTGTAACGATAGAGAAATAGACATAGGGAGGAGATGGACATAGAAATGATATTTCTAAAACGAATTCTATAAGCATATTTCCAAGGTTCGTTCGGAGTGTTAGTTTCCGGCACGTTGTGCAATGTTTCCCATTTTTGGTCTGAATTATGGCAATGAGGTGTAATCTTTTGGGGTCATTTGCTTTGCTTGGACATAGACATGGACATAGACAGGCCCAGTCTATTCCATCAGTCATTACGTATGGTATTGTCTATGTGGATCGTTTATATTCGTTGAGGTATCCGTAAATGCTCGGTATAAGTTATGGAGCTACTATCAAACCTAAGAACGTGGGTTCTTTTTGGTAACAAATGAAATTCCCCTAGAAATTTTCCTAGTTGTACGCTGTCATTTTTGAAATGTATCAATTCAATCAAAAGATACCTATATTGATAAATAAATGAAAATGGAGTTTCTTGTTTCACAGTGTACGCGTGAAAGGTATCCCCAAAACAATTATATCTATCGGTCAGTTTCAAAAGGCAGTTATTTTCAATGTGAATAGGTCCAGCTAATTTTGGAAAACCGAAATACTACCGCCTATAGTACCCACTGAATTTAGGTCCATCACTATCAAAAATCAGTGCATATTATATTAACTATATTGAAATGTTATCAAAACACTTAACGTCCTCCCATTTAACAAAACTTTTTTGTCCCAAACCCATGCCGTTTAGTTGATTTCTCAAAATGTCCCATTTTTTGTTTTGGCACACACCATCTGAAGCGTGCCCCATAAAATGGTTTGCAACTATAGTTCGGTTTTCCTCCACACCTATAATTTATCATGACATTGCTCGCGCCTTGTCTTAATTTTAATTTATTTTTCCATTCTTTAATTCCTATATCGAATGATGGGTTTAAATAATCGTAAGTAGAAATTTGACATAGGTACCTATCTTGAACTAATGAAATACAGTGAACGCTCACAATTGATTAAAATTATTGCTTTTTTGATTGGGCTATACTAGGAAAAACTGCCGGAAATTTACATAAACAAAACATTAACATAACCTCACTCACTCACTGTCGATTTTTCTTGTCTATCGTTGGACTGAAAAAGGTACATCCTTCAACGCGAGAGGCGAGAGCGATAAGGATGCATATAATGAGACCAATGATGAAGAACTTTTTTCATCATTAGCCTAGTTTACATCGATAACTCGTTTAGTTCGGTCCGATAGGACCAAGCTGGTGGGGATAGTACGGTAGGACCAATGCTTGCTTCCTGCCCGTTTACACCGTCTTGCAACGCGTGAACTAAATGTGTACGCCCGCAATTCGCCAAATGTCAAAAACAAGTCGAAATTATTCATCAACACAATTCGTAACCAAAAAAAACATGAGTAAGTACGCTCAGATTGCCTTAGAAACTCAGAACCAACACAATTCACAATAATAACAATCAACATAACGTCATAATTTTGATCCAGATCGAACCAAATATAGTTCGGTACACTTGCTGGCGAGTACCGAACCAAGAGCGGACCAGCTTAGTTCGCAACTGTTTACACCATTCGAACCAAATATTTGGTTCGGATATAGTCCGAATTTGGTACTTGGTCCCATATGTATATGCTTGGTCCACGGACCAAGTTGTCGGTATAAACTAGGCTATTGATACCATATACTTATAAATACAATAAGCAAGTTCGGCATTGACGTCTCAGATCCGAGCAGATTTTGGTCACGTGACATCCGACGGATCAGAGCAAGGTGGAATACAAGAACGATTCGGACTTGTTTATCTAACCTCATCACTTCCATTTCCCACAATCTTCAAATTGATCGTCTGTAACCGTGATAGAATAAGTTTTTTTCAAATCTTCGTCTTGCAAGTGAATAATCTTCACTTTAATATCAAATTCATCATTAACTGTTGACTTATAACAAACAAAACAGTTGAATTATAACCTCATAAACACAAATCTGACGGAACAATCGCTTTCGTCGGTCCCAATACGTCGATCAAAAAGATCGTCATCCGATCTGTCAGATTTTTTTATCGAACGATTCCGATTCACCTCTGACACATCTAGATGTCATAAACGAACGATTCAGAGCAATCGGAGAAGTCTGATTGCGATGCCGAACCCGCTTAATATACCGCGGGCAGCTTGTCGGGACTCCCGCGAGGATGTTGAAACAGACATATACTTTTACTCATAAGTCTGTCCTTGGTTAGGAGATTGAATTATGCGCAGAATCGATTTTCGAGAATTGTGATTCGCCGGCTGAAACATGGCGGAAACAGTGCTGCATGCTCAACATCAGCTGTTGTATCTACGTATTTTTAAATTTTTCGCGGGATTCCGAAAAAAAATGACGTGAATTCACATGTGGGGTGGGTGATAAATATTATGAGCATGAGTGGAAAATATGTTCATGAATTCATCTTATCTGATCCAGGATTTTGTGTTTAGGTGTGAGATTGCATAAGATTTAACATTTTTGTGCAACAAAATCCCTACAAAATATTATTTATTATTGATTCAAAAACGATTTGAATTAGTTTCGTGATTTGTTCTCGATTATACATTGAAATATTATAGTTACTTAATAGTTTTTGAAGCAATATAGGTATCACCAGAGATTGGTAAGGTTTACTTTATAAACTTTGTGTACCTAGGTAGGTATAATGTTTTTGTCATTATTATCGCTCATATTCATAACAGTTCGAGGTATTTGCGGTAGATATCTTAAATCAAGTGAGATTAATTCAGAGGTAGGTGAATAGACAATAGAGAGTAGACCGATATCGGCGTTCTTCTAGTTTTGTAACAGAAGGAGTAATACACGGAGATTTGGAAAATCAAACAGCTCTTTCTTGGTTTCCACCATATTTGTATTCATAAGTATGTTTTTCACTAATGAAATAAGGGTAAAATCCATCAATCAAGCTTTTAGAATATGCCATAATATACATAAATAAAACAAAAGCTCCCATAAGCGGGCAGTCACGGTTCCAGCTTTTTTGTTCGCTTATGGGAGGTGCCCGCTTAAGAGAAAATTTCATCGAATGTTCATATTATACTTATAAATAAAAGTATATACAAATGTGTTAAAACATAGATTTAAAATTGGTTCCAAGAAATTTGACCGTTTAAGGGAGATTATCGCTTATTAGAGCTGCCCGTCAAGGACTTTATTATAAAATCAAAAGAAAATAGTAATTTTCTGTGCGGTAGTGCAATCACACAGTTCATAGGTCTACTTCTCAGAGACACTTCGACAAACTGTTCCAGACCTTTCCAGTTTTCAAGTTTAAATTTAGTGAAACTAACTTCTAACTTTATACTTACTTCTCAGAGACACTTCGACAAACTGTTCCAGACCTTTCCAGTTTTCAAGTTTAAATTTAGTGAAATAATATCCATATAATATGTACCATTTTATAATATAGTCTTATTATAAAATGTATGTACTTATATGGAAATATCTATAGGTACAATTTTTGATGAATAACTGATGGTAGTGATCGACCGATATGACTTTTTTAGCCGATACCGATAATGTCCTGGCCGATACCGATATATATCGGCATATCGGCCTCTTGGTCATTATTATAGCACTCATTATTATTATTAATATTTATTGTGGACAAAACATGTTTTATATCTTTAATTTAAATATTTCAAATTTGTAAACTCAAATCATTTGTCGCGCAACGCAAGATGAAAACCTTAAAATAGAACTTTGACACCGTTAGTGTTTGAAAAAAAAAACGTGTTTTTTATCCAAAAAAAAACGGGTCAATTTGGAAAAAATAATTTTTAATTTTTGTTTGCTGTTTTGTTAGTTATCCATTAACAACTCATTTACGTAATTTGCAATGATTCTTTGTTAAAAAATGGTTGAATATAAGGTCTGAGGACCATAGTGAGTTTTTCAAAATATGAATCTGAACAAAATTAGGTTTATTGATTTAGTTTCTGAAATAATATTTGGGTTTGATTTTTTTCAAGTTCTTTTATGTGTTGTTGTATTTGATGAAGGAAAAAAGTCGTTTTTTTTTTGGCAGTGGGAAAAAAAACGTATTTTGTCGGAAGGAAAGCAACGGAATTTCTTTCACTAGGCAGCAGGCACCGCTGTTATACACGGTAATTTTCAGTATTGTGGGGATTCAATGAAATTATTCTTAATTTAAACTGTTTTTGTCCTAAATGATTCCTCTGTTTGAATAAAAATGTTTTAAAGCTTGCTTAAACATACAAACAAACAGGTGTTATTGGCGTCCCCTAAAAGTAAGAGCAATTCCGTGCTCAGATATGAATTTTGCATGTCAAACAGCCCTCATATACCAGAACAAACAACCATGAATCAATAATGGCGTCTTTTCAACGTTCCCGTTCAATTCAGCCGGCTCTAGCCATATACGTATTATTTTAATAATAAGTATATGGCTCTAGCTCCTTGTCCGTCTCCGTCGTGACAATTTGAAACCGAGCCAATAGGAAATGGTATTTCGCGCATGGGTAGTACATCGAGATCCTAACCAAGGATTGCCTTATGGGATTCTTCTGTATTCTCCTTCTCACTTCTTCGCGGGAAATCCCTCTCATTTGCCTTATGGGACGCACGCGGTATATTGTATTTATAAGTATATGATTGATACCAACATTTACATAACCTCAACCGAAGCTTTTCCGCACAGTGTTGCCACTGTTGCCAGGACGTACAAATGAATCATGAATCCTTTCACTTTAAATTAATGTTCAATCATATTGCTCTTCTTTTTATACGTTATTCCGGTCTATAAACACTCAGGAAATTGAGACAATATTATTTGAGTGCTGTTTTTCATGAAAATAATCAAGACTAGGTTTGATTTTTAAAATATCTTATGAATTAAGACTGAAATCTCAGAATTCTGACAACAGGATAACAAAGTGTGATAAGTAATCGATGTTTAACCTAAACGTATCTTTCAAGAATATATTATTTAATATGTATTGGTTGCGGCCAAATTTACGTACATACCTAATGTATGTACCGAGAACGTGCCAGATACGTAAGGAAGTTATGAATTATATCACATCCACAACGTACGTCTTAAAGATGAACGGTTAAGATTCGCGACCGACAGAGCGTAATATGAACTTAACACTACGTCTTAAAGATGTACATGGTTTATTGGGATTGTTTCTTAGACGACTTCTTATGGCGCTTTCTCCATTTGAGAAACATAATCATTTTGTTGACTGCAATGATTATTATTATATATATTCCCTGGTAATATCGATATTCACCCAGAATAATATTAACAAGAATTTAAATATACAGTGTGTTATTCACGTTATTGGACACGAAACATTATGGCGGAAGTATCTGATTTTAAAGAAGTTTTTTCTTCAGGATGGATAGGGACCCTTCAGGGCTACATTTTAAAAATATTTTCATGATATACAGGACGTCTCCAAAACACGAAACGTCAAAGTTGGTATTCTTCAAATGAAACCCCCCTGTATAATAATTGGTATTTCAATTCTTCCTTCAATTTTGGACAAAAATTGTGATACCGTAGCAGGGGCGGCCTTAGTGAGTGTGCTAAAGGGGTGCGCAGCACCCAGGCGCTGGGTCTTGGTGGGCGCCGCTGGCTGCCACGGTTCAAAGATTAAAATCTTTCTTTATTGAGACTTCAATAGAATGATACTTCAAAAGAGTTCCCCCTGGCTCTTCATATAGTTATGTTAAGGTCATATATCAATAACCTACAGTCCGTCAGCCAAATTCGCTAACAACTTGCGTGGAGGAAGTTTCAAATTTTCAAAAGAGTGTACTTATGTTGGAATGATTTTTGTATACTAGAATACCAAAGAAGGTACCAACTACACCAGCGTATTTTACGTTTAAAGATATAAAAAATCATGAATTGGTCAATAAATGCTTCGTACACTGAGAAAATGACCAGCCAAAAACACTTTACTAGTGTATTTTTGGCTGTGACAGCATAAATCTCACCCGAAATAGTAAAGCAGCTCTCTTCTGACAGCAAAAAGCTCTTCACTAGTGTGACTTCGTTATGATTATAAAGTCATTTGCTACCATCAATAAAACATTTCATGTACAGCCAAGTTCTTGGCTGTTGCAGAGGAAAACTCTTAAGAGATTATTTCTTGTAGTCCCTATGAAGTTTTTTGCTACCCCAGCAAAGAGCATATTTGAAAAAAAGATGTTCGGTTGTTTCCGCCTTCGACGAAATTGTTTTGGACCAATCGCATATCATAGTCGCCCTCCTCTTTCAGTTTCAATTCAATCGTGTTTTCATAACTTTGTGTGCGAGCAAGTTTCTGAGGGTTTACTCTGGTTTGGTTTCCACGGTGCTTTTCTCTTGTTGCTCTAGGCTCTACAAGACTTTGGGAGAGCAGAAATGTCGGCAAAGGTGAGTGAGTATTTTGAATATTATGATGTGGCTATATTTCATTAAATACCTTAATATTTTGGCTATAAAAAAACTTCAATCATTACTCAAGCGAGGAAATTCCCGCGAAAGATAAAATATTTTGGCTAATTTTGTTTTCAACTTGTCTCTTTCTCAGCAGCCAAAGAATTAAAAGCTTTGCTATTTTGGACGGCGGCGGCGGAACCATGCATAAAAGCCCTTATTCCAAAAAGCGGCCAGCGAGGATCATTATCAAGGAAAAAATCGATATTTTCCGATCCAGATCGAAGCAGAAATCAGTACCATGTAAGTGAAGTATATTAAAACATATGGAATATTCAAATGTTATTAACTATAATTTGGTTTTTAACTTGAAATCCATCATTAACAAAACAATTCATATTATTTTTGATCCCCACAAATATGTTTTTTTTGACATTCATATAAAAAAGACCTTTTGTTCCACAAAGGTTGCTATCTGCATATTATCACAATATCCTTAATCATCACAATTAATTATAGTTTCTATTTTTAGGTTTTTGACACATTGCCGCAAGAGCATCTACCGATACTTTTGATATTGGAGGTCTATATATTTGTCATTTGAATCGGATGCCAATTTCCCAAACTCCTTGGCTTCTTTCTACTTCAACTTTTACTTTCAACGCCCAATTTCACGAAACAACTTGAAACATTTCTGGAACTAGAAGTGATGGAAGAGGCCAGGCCAGAAATCTTAGTCTTATAAGAAGGTACAACCCAACTAAGGAGTTTTGTAGATTATACCACCTGATTTGGTAATTCAAAAAGAATAAATTATATTTTGTAGTATTTCCGATTTTTACTGTCCATTTACTTTCTCCAAAAATGACCAATGTTTGGTGTGGTTTCTGCTATAATAAAAAAAAAAATTACAAATTTGAATTTTTTTTCGAGATTTTTTTGTTCTAATATTTTTTAAAATAACCCTTCTGCTTCTATAGAAAAGCCACTATCAAAACGTATCGATTTTTTCATCGTGATTGTAGCATTTTCTATCTTGACGTTTTTATAGGATTCTTCCAGTATAGCTAGTGACAAATAATTCATTGTAAGATGATGTTCTGATTTGTACGCATCATCAGTTCAAATTGAAACACTTGCTTTGGAATTATTTGTTATTGATAAGCTAGGTGAAACCTATAAAGATGAAGATCAGAACTGCTATAACAGGATAAATCAATTTCAGCAACAGGAAAACAACTTCCCGCACTAGCATATATTCTTTGTTATTTAAAATTTTGCTGTCTTATGAAAAATCGCTTTGCATAAACAGCAAAGTAACTTTATAGCCACAGCAAAGTTACTTTATACTGGCAGAAAAAATGTTTTTTATAAAGTTAGTCTGGCTACCACAGTGAAGTGTGTTCAGCAAAGTGAACTTTATCGTAATAGTAAAGAGCTTGGCTGGCGCCTATTCTAAAAAGAATTTTGGCTGTGGCTGCTAGAATCTCAGCAAGGAACATAAATAAAATTTCTCAGTGTATAGAAAATATAAGGTGGCAAAGTTCCTAAAAAAAATAAATAAATAACTGGATATGTAGAAAGCCGCTCCCTCGAGATGATCAAGTCAAATTTGGCACAAGGTGAGGACTGACAGGGTAACATAATCTGATGCTGTTCAGAGAAAAAAATTGGCATAGACTGTGGCGTGCGTACGGATATCTACCGGCTTTGACACTTTTAAAAAAATAATAAGCCACTGTTCCCTTCTCGGAAAAATCACCATTGTCGAGTGTAAAAATAAAACCCTCCTATTGTCAAAGTGCATTTTTTTTATTTTTTTGTTTAATGTATCACAACCGTTTTTTTTCTATTATTATTCAATAATAGATGTATTATACATCCACTTTCTATTGGTTAATGTAACTCGTTACTCATACCAGTGACTTTTTTTTATTACTCAATTGTTTTTAACCAATGAAATGATTTAATGTCATTACTCCACTGCATAGAGAAATAAAATTTCTCTATGCTTTTAGAGCCAATCACAACATTCGACAAAATAAAGAGACATTGTTTTACGGTTATCCGATGTTAAACGGAAAGGTTGGCACAGAACCGTAATAAATGTCTAGAGTTACATCCATGTGAGTAGTGCCCTCCTTATACCGGTTTTGTCCCGAAATTGGACTCATCAGTAAGGCACTGGCACCACTCACACCGATGCAACTCTAGCCACTACCCTAATCTGGGTAAATGTGCAGTGGTTGTTTTTAGACAAACACTTTCGGGACGAAACCGGTATAAGGAGGGCACTACTCACATGGATGTAACTCTAGACATTTATTACGGTTCTGTGCCAACCTTTCCGTTTAACATTCGACAAAATGTCAACCTTCAAATCCATCATTTTGAAACAGCATTATTGACCGTCCATACATGTGTTATAGTCATCGCCACATTGTGTTGACAACCTAACCTCACTTTAGGTACAGTCGGTGTCAAAAAGTGCCGTCCAAATTAAATTAAATATTGCAAAGTTCGCTTCAATTTTTGGAAAATCATAGAAAAAGTATAGTATTCTCCTCGCGGGAAATGGCTATTACTCACTCAGATGATAACGCAAACTTCATCCTCGTGAGTAATATCCACCATTTCCCGCTCGTTGAAAAATATAATATTATTTTGTCACACTCGACAATGAAGCATCGTATAGGAAAATTTCAAAAGACCTTTCTTGTTCAAAATGAAATGAGAAATCTGAAAAAAATAACATTGACGTACTATTTGTTTCGTAAAGCCAGTGCTCACCATATACACACCACAGCCCGTACCATTTTTTTTTCTGAACAGCAGCTAATGAAATTATGAAATTCTATTATTATCCTGACCCTGTGCCAAATTTGACTCGATTATCTCGAGCGAGCGGCTTTCTAAATATTCAGTTGTTTATTTTTTTGTAGAAATTTTGCCACCCTGTATTTTCTATACGAAGCATTTTTTGACCAATTTATGATTTTTTATATCTTCAAACGTAAAATACGCTGGTGTAGTTGGTACCTTCTTTGAGATTCTAGTAAAAAACAGTTCCTACATAAGTACACACTTTTAAAAATTTGAAACTTCCTCCACGCAAGTTGTTAGCGAATTTGGCTGACGGACTGTAGGGTATTGATATAATATCACCGTAACATAACTTTTTGTCAAAATATGAGCTTTGATAAAACTTTTGAACATTTGGTCCCATCTTGGACCACTTTATTGAAGTATCATTCTATTGAAGGTTCAATAGAGAAAAAAGATTTTGATCGTTGAACCGTGGCAGCCAGCGGCACTCACCAAGACCCAGCGCCTGGGTGCTGCGCACCCCTTTAGCGCACTCGCTAAGGCCGCCCTTGCTACGGTATTACAATTTTTGTTCAAAATTGAAGGAAGAATAATTAAAATACCAATTGATATACAGGGAGAGGAGGTTCCATTTGAAAAAATACAACTTTGACGTTTCGTGTTTTGGAGACACCCTGTATAACATGAAAATATTTTTTTAAATGTAGTGTTGAAGGGTCCCTATCCATCCAGAGAAAAAAAACTTCTTTAAATTCAGATACTTCAGCTTCAGCCTAAATGTTTCGTGTCCAATAACGTGAAAAACCCTGTATGCTTAAATTCTTGTTGATATTATTCTGGTTGAATATCGATATTACCAGGGAATAGATCTGTTATAATTAATAATAATCATTGCAGTTTTTCGAATGGAGAATGCGCCATAAAAAGTCGTCTAAGAAACAAGTTGATTGTTAGACGCTAAGAACATAGAAAATCATTGGTTAGACGAGATAAAGTCGTCTAAGAAAGGAGTTGTCTGTTAGACGAGATAAAGTCGTTTAACAAGTTGACTGTTAGTCGAGATAAAGTCGTCTAAGAAAGAAGTTGTCTGTTAGACAAGATAAAGTCGTCTTAGAAACAAGTTGTCTGTTAGACAAGATAAAGTCGTCCAAGAAAGAAGTTGTCTGTTATACGAGATAAAGTCGTCTAACAAACAAGTTGACTGTTAGTCGAGATAAAGTCGTCTAAGAAACAAGTTGTCTGTTAGACGAGATAAAGTCGTCTGAGAAAGAAGTTGTCTGTTATACGAGATAAAGTCGTTAAACAAGTTGATTTTTAGTCGAGATGAAGTCGTCTAACAAACAAGTTGACTGTTAGTCGAGATAAAGTCGTCTAAGAAACAAATTGTCTGTTAGACGAGATAAAATCGTCTAAGAAAGAAGTTGTCTGTTATACGAGATAAAGTCGTTTAACAAGTTGACTGTTAGTCGAGATAAAGTCGTCTAAGAAAGAAGTTGTCTGTTAGACAAGATAAAGTCGTCTAACAACAAGTTGACTGTTAGTCGAGATAAAGTCGTAGAAAGAAGTTGTTTGTTAGACGAGATAAAAGTCGGCTAACAAACGATTTAAAAAAATATTCCATGTGAGCTTCCAGCGCTTCCGTACGTACATACAAATCGACTGAGGCAATAACGAATTCACAGTGTACCATCGAGCAAAGTATCGAGATTTTCAGTCGAAGGTCACGAGTTAGCGTGAAGTTAGCCATAAAAACTATCAACATTCATAGAACAGTTGCGTAGCCATAAAATCACGCGACACAAGTATTCTATCAAGTATTTGTATTATAATTATTATAATGATGATTATTATAATTCAATGAATAGAGGATTTTTATTATTAGATAAATATGCAAATGCAAAAGTTCTAAATGAAACAAAAAAGATCCAACTGCAACAAACAATGTTGTTCAGTCATGAGTCGCGTGGTACACCCTGTAGTTGATGATGTCACGCAATGAATTTTTCATGAGTCAATGTCTATAGAATAAAGAATGAACTGACGTATCCAGACTTTCCAGAAGCGCCTTCTCAATACCCAAGAAAAAATATTATTTAGAAAAAGCTGCCATTTTTGGGCGATACACCCTGTAGTTGAGATGTCACGCGATGAATTTTTTATGAGTTATTATCTATATAATAAAGAATAAACTCACGTATCCAGACTATCCAGAAGAGCCTTCCGAATACCCAAAAAAAATATTATTTGGAAAAAGCTGCCATTTTTGGGTGATACACCCTGTTGTTGATGATGTCACGCGATGAATTTTTCATTGGTTAATGTCTATAGAATAAAGAATAAACTAAAGTATCCAGA
The DNA here is from genome assembly GCA_958502075.1 of Orchestes rusci. Classification (NCBI taxonomy): domain Eukaryota; kingdom Metazoa; phylum Arthropoda; class Insecta; order Coleoptera; family Curculionidae; genus Orchestes; species Orchestes rusci. The sequence continues at coordinate 54,233,434 of OY293303.1, read as the reverse complement.
CTTTCCAGAAGAGCCTTCCAAATCCCCAAAAAAAAATATTATTATTTAGAAAAAGCTGCCATTTTTGGATGATACACCCTGTAGTTGATGATGTCACGCGATGAACTTTTCATGGGTTAATTAATGTCTATAGAATAAAGAATAAACTGACGTATCCAGACTTTCCAGAAGAGCCTTCCGAATACCCAAAAAAATATTATTTAGAAAAAGCTGCCATTTTTGGGTGATACACCCTGTAGTTGATGATGTCACGCAATGAATTTTTCATGGGTTGATGTCTATAGAATAAAGAATAAACTGACGTATCCAGACTTTCCAGAAGAGCCTTCCGAATACCCAAAAAAAAATATTATTTGGAAAAAGCTGACATTTTTGGGTGATACACCCTGACATCATCAACTACAGTCATACTTCAATTTTTAGGGAAGACATTTTAAAAATGTAAGAAACAAATTTTTGAACAAAGAAAAAAAAAGAAGTAACTACCTGATTTTTATTATAGTGTTTCAGTCACACATAAAGAATGTGTCATCACCTGCATCGCTGCGTCAAGTGTGCCGGATCACATAACAGAAACTGCAGAGTGGAGTGGCCCGCGAAGAACGCAACGCGAAGTGCGTAGTTTGCGGGGGGCTACACTCACCCCGCAAGAGGGCGCGGCTGCCCATCGTACATTGGCAGAGCGAGCGACCCCAAGAAAGGGAGGAAGAAGACGAAAGCAAATGCTTCCAGGTCGAAAAGAGACCAGACCGCGTTGAGAAAATTTGTGAGAACGCACGCGACGCCCAGACACAAGTTTAGAGCACAACCCCAGGGAGAACGGAGATAGGAGAAACACCTCGCGAACGCGTAGTCAACTCTGAATAGTGTTTTCAGATTTTAACCACTATTGCGACCGATGGGTAGGACGAGTTCTGCCGCCCTCCTACCCATATAGAAATTCGGAAAGGTAACTAAGTGAGATATTGGGACACTAAAGGGCTTATCCCTGACGTCCTAATGCGGATTTGAGTAGAATCCCACTCTATTCAAATTTCCCACTTTGAAAAAAAAAAAGATTATCATTATAACTCTTACTCTTGTAACGTGTAGACGTGTTTTTGAGTTTATTGAAATGGAGAATTTTATATGGGTGACAATAAATGCGCAATATCGAAATTATTGGTTATACGTAGCAACCAACTTTTACGGTTTTTGCAGTTTTCATATATTATCCATTAGTATTCGGATTTATTTGGGTCAGGCTTTAGTTTGGGCTTATCAAACATTTTTTCTTTTAATTGAAGGTTTGTTTTTCGACGTGATATGTGGCGTGCTAAAAAAATGTTATTTTCCATTGTTATACTAGCAGTATTGTTCACACTATTAAAATGATAGGATGACAATGAAAGCTATTCTAGATTCAAAACAATTTATTAAACTTTCGATAATATAAACATTCACACAGTGCATATCCATGATCTCTCATCGTACAAAATCTAGTATTATAATAAATTCATAAAATAGAAAATAAGTGTGATGTTGCCTGAACAAAATTGGAATGTGAATCACGAAAGAGTTTAGATGCAGAGTAACCTAGAAGTCCACAAGTTTAGTACATTCAGACTACCTTGTTCTCAAATCTGGGACAATTTTTTCAAATCGATGTATTAAAGATACAGTGAAGCAGATGCGCGCAACAGATTTTCTTATAAGCTAAAATTGAAATAAATTAAACAAACTAATTATCTTTGGGATACTCAGGGATAGTCTTTCTAAATTCCTATAGTGGGAATATTAACAAAACTTCCCACTATTTATGAATCTTTAAAAAATATTTTTCAGCAGTATTCATAAACAGACTGATTTTGTTTTAAACTGTCAATATACTTGATTCAGAATACAGTTTAGGCCTATCAATACAGGGTGTCCCGAAATTAGATATCAATATTTTAACCACGTATTCTACGCCCCAAAATAGAAATAAAACTTAATATAAACTAGTATCCACAAACTCTTCCTTTTCAAGATACAGGGTGTTGAACGTGACGACCTGATGGCGGTTTTTTGTAGATATTTTCGAAACCTGTCAAGTTAATTGGATACAATTTGGTACAGTCACTAAACTTTTTGCAATTATGTTTGTTATATGATTTTCAAATATATTTTATTCGAAAATGGTGCGTCCAAGCGAGGTAGGAGAAGAATACCTTATCTTTGTGAAAAAAACTATATTTTGAAATTGTGCACGCAAAACTACTTAAAATCGACAACCAAAAAATTCAGGGCACATTTTTCCCAAGCCCGTCACTGTATTCCCTAGCCATGAAGGTGATACAATACTGAGTTTCCGTCCATTAGGTATGGCGTAGAAAGGTTGACTACTGTACAAAATTTTATCCAATTATCTTCACAGGTTTCGAAAATATTTACGAAAACCGTCATCAGGTCTTCACCTTCAACACCCTGTATCTTAAAAACGAAGAGTTTGTGGATACTAGTTTATATGAAGTTTTATTTTTATTTTGGGGAGTAGAATACATGGTTGAATTATTGACGTCTAATTTCCGGACACACTGTATACTATAACTCAGATTCAAGTAAGTACGTTTGTAGCCTGAAATAAAACGGTAAAACGTCAATTCAACAAAAAATCAAGATGTTGGGAAAAGCAAACGTAGATTAAATCAATTCATACATGGAAAATGGAAGTAAACAAAATCAATGTTAGATGTGCGTAATTCCTGCTAAAATCATATTGGAGATTATAGGATAAATTTACTGTAATTTTTTTAAATTACTGACTGGGCTTTTTCCTTAATCTGGCTACGATAAAAATCAGTATAATTTCAATCAATCGAAATGGTTTTGGTCCCGACATTTTGTCGATGACGATAATACTAAAGATAAGATAACGAACGATCTGATCTGTAATATCAAGTTTTTTATAACTTGAAAAAAAAACGATCAACTACCAGCAAACCGCCATTCTCATCTATATTGCCAGAACACATTGGGTACAAATAAAAAACTAACTTGGTTAGTACAAATCGTATGTACCTTGATTAAGCTTTAAATCTTCTGAAGTTTTCAAATAAACCTATTGTTTCAAAATTGAAAAGTTGTTCGATTCTGCTGCTCCTAACAGTATTATATTATGAATTTTCAATAATTCCAATTAGACTCATGAATAAGTCATTTAGTTTGAATCAATATTCTGACCAAAATTGAGAATTAGATATTTCAATTAGTTGATAACGGCAGGATCAGTGATACTCGCTGAATTTGAGTTGTTGCTCTCTTCGCTGAAATCTTCGTCGCTGCTACTCCTGATATCTCCTTCCATTTGGCCAGCGCTCAATGAATTGTAAACAATCTTGAGAATTAGATAAGTCCAGAAGATGTGCAATATTAGAAGAATACAGAGCAGTCCATTGAAAATATAGTAAGCGGGAAACATTGGCACTAACTTGGGTGCTTCAATTGAGGTACTGTGAAAGTAGCAGAATAGTAAAAAAAAAAAACATAAGTATTGCAACTTACTTTCTGATGATCCAAAAAGGAAAGAATCCTAACCTAGTGACTATCCACAACACAGTAAAAATTGCAAATATTGTATCACAAACCTTTTGATATCCTGAGTACTTGGCCATTTTGGCGGCCTATAATCGTGAAGAAGATCTTGCAGATATTTCAACTTTCATTTTTCTAATACATACCTCTAAAAATATATCAGCAGAATCATGTACTACTAACACCAGAGTGCCTACTCTGAACACATTAACAATCCAAGACAAACACATCAACAAAATGGTAGCAATATGATGGATAAACATCTGCCAGAAATCTTTTCGCTTCACGTCAAAAAACTGAGATACACATAGAGACCAATAAAAAGCCATGGAGAACATGTAGTACCACCAAATGTCACTGCTGACCGATTGGTGGGGGAACTCATTCCTGAAAATATTTTCTATTAGTCTCAAAAATTTAATTAATAATCATGATCCTGAAACATTCTAAACTTTATTCACGACTTACATTAATGTAGGTTTTATACTTGTGGTTTTTGCAGTATACTGCCAAACATTATTCCAAAACAACCGCTGCGAAGGTATGATATATATATGCACGGTCTTGTACGCAAACAATTATTCGTCAGCAAAATAATCAGAGAAAATATCAGATGCGTCGTTCAGCTAACCGCATTCATTCTATTTTATCTTTCGTCCAATTTGTTTCAATGTTTCTACTAACTTCTATGGCCTACTTTATCACTTGATCTAGAGCTTGCTTGATTTTTTCAAAATTGTTGATTTCTACCTCATTGTTGGAAAGAACTGTTAACTGTATCATATTTTTGGATTGCTCAGAGCGAGCCTAATCTCATCATAATTTCGTTTTAATTTGTTTGTTTTAATGTTCCCATTGGCTCTTCTATTATCCAGAACGCTCGATTTTTTCAAAATTTTAAATTTCTACTTGACTATTGGAAATAAGTATTGAGTGTATTATATTTTTGGAAAGCTCACAACAAGCCTATTCAAAATAACCAAAAATATACAAGGTATCCCATTACAAAAAACATATGTTTGCGTTATATCTCCAAAGCGGTTACTCCTAGAAAAAAACGGATTACAACATCGGATTCTACTCTATGAAAATACATTTTTACTTTCTATATACGATATATGACAGCTGAGATACGAGGGGTACCTGAAAATTAACAATTTTCAATTTCGCCCTGTATACCAGAAACGTAGTGGGCTATGAAAATTTTATTTGTCATATCTTTCGTTTTTCCGGGACAGTAGCACAGCATCACGGAAACAGCAACTCTCTATCTTTACTCATAAGGGAGATACCCCGCAAAGGCAACGAAAATGGGACACACTGTATACCATTCTTTCGTAAGCAATATAATGAACCATTTTTGACGGAAATATATTTGCCCACCGACGATGACGCATGGTTTTGATGACTACCGCCACCTAAATATGTTAAAATCTGGAGGTTATTAAATTTCATTCATACAGGGAGAGTTTTTTTTATGTCTAGCATAGGGATCTCAGAAACTTCAGCAGATACGAGAAAGTTTAAAAGAACAAATATTTGCAGTTTTGTAAGTTCTACTCTTAACCATTTCATGTCTTACAAAATTTGACAGCTGTCAAAAGATATTTAAAAAAAACTGACCTGTTTTTCAAAACGCCCCTAACTCCGCGAATATTGATTGTTCTACCTGCTTGACCAGTGGCGTCATATGCAGCTACATATATCTTTTGATTTTTTGTGGAATTGACCTGATTATTCAGACGTTTTTATCTAATAACCCAGTGTATAGGAAAGTTTTTTCCTCTCTTGAAAAGATTTGCTGCGATAAGTGGTTATGCTAAAAAAAAATGATTCAATAATAAAATATCTGTGCAGCTAATTGAAAAGATTTGTTTTCTGGCACAACCACTTATCTCAGCAAAATTTTTCAATAAAATAAATAAATAATTCTTTATTAGCAAAATGCTACAAGAAAACATAGTATAAAATATATAGTATAAAAGATATTGCAAATAATTAAAATGTTGTGACAGCTAAGTGTTTAAATTTCACATTATGGGTGTGTAAACAAACAATACTTAAAACCTATTAATTAAAATTGGAGATGACATATGATTAGAGTAGCCGTTTAAAAAGATCAGGTTATCACAGGTTTTGATTTCTGGAGGAAGTTTGTTAAAGTCTAGCAGTCCTTTAAAAAGAATGGAATTCAGCGTTTGACTAGATTTACACTTCTCACTTGAAATAAAATTATCACGATTTCGTGTACTATAGCTATGGACATCACTAAATAATTTCACTTTATCACAGATATATGGAGGTAACAGTTTAATTATAATTTTATAAATAAATACATTTACATCAAAGATTATTTTTTGTTTTACAGATAACATATTTAACGTATTCAACATTAATCTGATAGGCGTATATCAAAATTCAATTACATCTTAAAATTGTCCTCATTGCTCTGTTTTGTATTTTTTGGATTTGTGACACTTTATAATCGGGTAAATTATACATAGTCGACGAACAGAACTGTAAGTGAGGTAATGCAATAGCGTTGTATAAAGTGATTTTTGTGCTCATACTCGACTGCTTCCCTACTCTACTAATGAAGCCAACTTTTTAAGAGAATTTCCTCGTTACATTATCAGCGTGCGACTTAAAAGTTAAGGTTGAGTCAAGAATGGTTCCTTAATAATTCATTTCTTTTTCGAAGGTTAATTTGTCGTGATCTATGGCTACGTTGAGAGTGGTTGTGCCAATTTGTGATACATGTGATTTTTTTCCAAAAATGCAAAATTTTGATTTTTTAGTATTTAGACTTAGGTTGTTACTACATAACCATGTAAACAGTTTTTTGAGTTCCTGATTTATGACATTTTGCATTTCTTCGATGTTCTCACCCACTACATAGACCATTGTGTCATCGGCAAACATTATGATTTCACTTTTGTTGGCGATTTTAACAACATCGCTGAGATACAGCAGGAGCAATAGTGGTCCCAATACGGTTCCCTGCGGCACTCCATATTTCACATTTATTGGGTCAGAGCTAAAGTTCTTGAACCTCACCTTCTGTGTAAGGTCTGATAAATAGGACTCGAACCACTTCAAAACGTTACCCGCCATACCCAAACAACGTAGCTTATGTATCAAAATGTTCCTATCCACGGTTTCAAAGGCACATTGCAGATCCAAAAATACAGCAAGAACCATCTCTCCATCATCAGCAGCTTTGAGGAACTCGTCACATATATGGACAATAACAGCTTCACAGGAATGAGATGCACGGAAGCCAGACTGGTGTTGTAGAAAGGTTTTGTTTGTTTCACAATATGATAGGAGCTGTTCTTTGGCACATAATTCTAGAAGTTTTTCACAGTTTGGCATTGTGTTTATTGGCCGGAACTCAGAGTGTTTAAGTGTCTTTTGAACCTTGGGAACAGGAATTATTGTTGACAATTTCCAGGCTTCGGGAAACACACCAGTGGATAAAGATGAATTTATTATGTCCAAAATTCGATCTCCTGCTACAGCAATCACATCGCATAAAACCTGCTTAGATATACCAGTATCTCCTCCTCCAACATTTTTCATCGACTTGGCCAGCTCTTTCATTTCAGTCAACGTGACGTTTCGGAATCTTGTGAAACTGTTGAAGTGGTGTTGCTCTATAGTTGAAAGATCAAACGCAGATCCAGGGATTTTGTGAATAATATCTTCTATGCTTTGGACAAAAAAAGTATTGAAGCTCTCAGCAATATCATTTTCATTTGCCATTTTCAAGAGAGAGAAAAACTCCCCAATACATTAAACTTTTAGATAAAAATCTCTGAATTATCAAAAAATCAATGCCAAAAAAAAATAAAATGAAATAACTACATAAGATGTCACCTTTATATGACTTTCGGTTAATTACAACCGGTCGCAGCAGAAAACGTTATTTTATGGTCCAAGACTAGGTACCAAAAATTATCAAAGTCGATTGGCACGTTTTTTTTTTAAACAAACGGAGATTTCTCCCGTTTCGCTAGCCCAATTTTATCGAACTTGGGCCCATATGAAAGAGCATGATCTGCTCTACAAAATGCTTATTTGCTTTTGGATTTGTGACCTTCGCCGTCGCTGCTAGATGGTGTTAACTGAAACGGTAGCATATTTTCGAGTTTTTTCCAAAAAAATTCAATGTAATGATATAATCATTTTTATATATTTAAAAGGGCATACAGTTTCCTATTGAAAAATTGAAAAAAAAAACAAAAAAAAATTTTAAAAATCATTTTATTTTTTAGATTTCTTTCTAATTTTTTCAATAGAAAAATGTATCTCCTTTTAAAATATTTAAAAATGAATACACCATTACATTTGATTTTTGCGGAAAAAAATCAAAAATATGCTACCGTTCCAGTTAACGTCATCTTGCGGCGACGGCAAAGGTCAGAAATTCAAAAGCAAATAAGCATTTAGTAGTGCAGACTATGTTCTTTCATATGAGCTCAAGTTCGTTAAAATCGGTCAAGCAAAACGGGAGAAATTTCCGTTTGTTTAAAAAAACAATTGAACTTCCTCACCGCTTCATTTTGATAGCAAAAAAAAACGTTTTAGACAACAAGATTAGGTGAATAGTCAGTAAATATGAAAATGATATCATCGATATATTTTCATTGGGCAGAATTTCGAAAAAAAAATCCTATTTTTCTACTTGATAGCGAACATTTCAGAAACTTGAAAATATTTTCCAGGTTTTTCTCTTGGCCGATTTAGTGATAACATTTTTTGCCGCAAGCCTCTACGATGAATAGTTTCCGGGATATGGCCGGTGGCCACCCTTACTGGAACACCCTGTACATATGTACAGGGTGTTCCAGTAAGGGTTTCCCATTTTGCAGGGTATCTCCGTTATTTTTATAGATAGAAAGTTGCGGTTTTCGCGACAGTGTGCTACTTTTTCGTAGACTAAAGACTAAAGATGTCGTTTACAAAATTTTAAAAGCCCTTTTAGTTTTCAAGATACAGGGCTAAATTGAAAATGTTGCATTTAAGGTACCCCTCGTATCAGATCACTTGAAAATGTGAAAATTGTTTCTTGTAGAACTTTTCACGTGGAACTCAATTCAATTTGGAATTAGTATACAGGGTCAAGTCAAAAATGTATCGGACCCTACTTTATTTTTTTAAATGGAACACCCTGTATATTTATAGGCTATAAAATTTGTCTTTTTTTTACCTTCTCAGAAATATATAACAGTATGCACTTTTTCTCATTCACACTCGAATAAATGACAATTTTATGAATTTAGATGCCTAATTTAATAGTAGACCATGAATAAAAATAATAAAAACTAATCTTTTTATATAAAAAAAAAACAAAAACAAAATTATTAAAATTCGATCCAAAAACAATAAGACAAATGGTAATTGCCATTTATTTTTGTTTATTGCCATAGCAACAATTGAATTATACATTAAACTTCAGAACATTGTCATTTATTTGAGTGTTTATGAGAAAAACTGCATACTGTTATATATTTCTGAAAAGTTTAAAAAAAGGCAAATGTCATAATCTATAAATATACAGAGTGTTTTATTCAAAAAAATAAAGTAGGGTCCGATAACGTTTTAACCTGACCCTGTAATTATGGAATTATTTTCCGAAGGCAGAATTGAGTTCTAAGGAAAGAGTTATACAAGAAACAGTTTTCACATTTTCCATAAGTTATCTGATGGTTCCGATGAAATGCAATATTTTCATTGTAGCCCTGTATCTTAAAAACTAAGAGAGCTATGAAAATTTTGTTAACGGTATCTTCAGGTAGGACACCCTGCCTGCCTCTTTCAATACATTCTATGGGTGGGTGTCAAAATATAAATGGAAGTGTTCCATCATCTTTGATTTTCCGAGATAGGTATTAACCAAACTCATATTTTTTAAATGTAGAGCGCTGTATAGTATTGGATATTTCGATTCTACTCAAAATTCTAAGTATATTTTAAAGGGCATATCGTATACCTTCAACGGTTTGTGAGAAAATGACGTCAAAACATTTTGCAAAAAGCAAAAATTGAATCGTTCACATAATGACAATCATAGATGTGGAATAAAAAAACTCCGTGATGTGTCGAAGTATTTCTAAGCGATATGTCAAAATGTAACCAGATTTTATTGTTTATCAATTACGGCACACTGCGATCAATAAAAAGACTTTTAGATTTTTTGTCTGTTTCACGTTTCGACGCCATTTTCTCACAAATCACAAATATACCTAAACTTTTGAGTAGTATGTAGTATCTAATAATATACTCTACTGACATTAGAAGTGTTACACCGACTAATTTCCCATAAGACTGTGTACATGACCTAATACAAAGCTTCACATCTTCTTTGAAAAAAAAACAAAAAAACAAAATGTTCAGGATGAATGAGACTTCAATATTTCAGTATAGGAGAAATTCCATTTCTACCAGGAAACTCTATAAAGTGTTTTAACATTTTGTAGTCAAACAAGCAATGCAATTAGCATTGGGTGGAATGTGCTGAAAATTCAACACACTCTATACAGTTTCCTGGTAGAAATAGAATTTCTCCCATGCTAAAATATTGAAGTTTTATTCATTCTTGACATGCTAGATATACAATAAAGTATGTATTCGTTTCCTTTCGATAGCTTCAAAAACAAAAATGTTACAGCTGATCAAAATGTTATCAAATATAATGAAACACTCTGTTCATTGTAACGTGGAACCGTTGCTGTTAGCGACTCTTCCGTTTTTATGGAAGCTAATGCACGGTACCATTCAAGGATCAATAATAGTTATTTGAACAGCCCAATATAGAGTTCCATATACCACCTATCGATGGGTTATTGGAATAACATAAGATTATACAGATTATTCTGCAAAAAAAAAACATTCTTTTTGTATCTATTTCCTAGAATACAACTTATTCAGAACGGTATGATCAATGCTATAACTACATCAAGACGCCTAAAAAAGTATACATCCGGAAAAACTTGGATCGTGTGATAGATTAATTGAACATCAGCAAAACGCTCAAGTCAGTTGAAACAAAAATAGGTAACAAATAGTCACATGTCACACAACGGATTCATAATGAAAAAATTGGTGCAAAATGGCCCTAATTGCTTTCAAAGCCCTAATAGATAAATACACAACTTTCGATACAAGAGCAATTTAGGTTTCTTGAATATCAATTCAACTTATACAGTTCGTTTTTTTGAACACGCAAGATAGGGCTTCCCATGTTCGATTTTCATTTCCATGTTAGCAGTTAGTACCTCTATTCGAAATACACAGCTAAAACTTGCCGTGGCGTGGATGAGCTTTGGCGCTCCGAAATTATGTTAGTTCATCAATTACGCCAGAATTAGGTACTTGAAAAAAACTGAAAAAATGCTTTAGTCTATCGGAAAGTTATACTGTTAACATGTCTTGTATATGACGGTGACAACCAATTTCCTGACATGTCCAACTTCATTGTCAATGTTTAACCAAAAAATGTCATTTTCATTTTCATGAACGTTAAGGATACTGCTTGGCCGTGAATAAGGGAAACTTTGAACAATTCGTCCAAGATATAATGCCCAATTTTTATCATTGTTTTAAACTATTAGAAATAAATGTAATTATAATTTGTCCTTGAAGTTTGTTGGAAATGTATTCAAAACGCTATCATATGTTGGAGATTAGTTAAATGTGTATCGTGGTTTAAAGTAACTCATTCTGTCAATCAGAAATATATAGTCTTTTGTCACTGTCGCTCCACAGAGAACAGCGAGTTTTATTCGTCCGACAATTGGACCTTTTTAAATTCATCAGGTTATGGGCCCAGGGCAATCGGTTCGATAAAGTCAGCTACGCGTTAAAGTTCGTTTGTATTGTGAAAATACTGAGTTCTATTGTGTGTGTGTGTGAGTAAGAGTGTACAAAATGGGGTCCAACTACTATCTGTCCACTGTTCCCAAGCCACTAGGCCGGGAAAATTATGAGGAATGGTCATTTGCAATGAAGAACTCCCTTGTTCTCGAAGGTCTGTCAAAGAGCATTGACATTGATGATTCGGAAACTGATACTGTTTTGGATGCGAAGGCAAAGGCGAAGATAATGTTGTCCCTAGACCCTTCATTGTAGGTCCATGTGAATGAATCAGCAACAATGTATGTATGACTTAAGTTGAAGGATCTGTATGAGAACCGAGGTTTCACGAGAAAAATCTCTCTCCCACGGAAATTGATCTCATGGAGATTAGAAAACTGTTCGTCGATGGAAGAATGCGTGAACCAGGTCATTGAAACTTCGCAGAAGCTTGGCAGAGGACCGCTATTCTGATAAATAAATTCGCTCAACGTTTCGTGCGCGCTGAGCGTTTGATGACGTCAGATTCGCACAGCACATAGACAATCAAAATGGTCTTCTTTCAATTCTCGTATCCAAGGCGCGCTAAACACACGCTATGCTTCCCTGAAAACGTCTACCATTTGGTAGCCGTTTTGCCATTCGTGAATCGAGTGACAACCATTTACCGTGTGACTTTTGAAAAATATTGATAATATCATTATTATCTCATTTCTATTTTAAATTTACAATGGCGGTACTTTATATTCTGAACAAAAATATAGAAAATAATATCAAATGTGCAATGTACTTAAACTACGTTTTGAGCTACGCCAAGCTTTCGAAAATATTTATTTTCTTCTTCAGGGCCTAAAATATGAAATTTTTTTCATGAAGGTACCTAAATGGGCATAGGTTATTGTATGTATACATGACAAACGTGGGTATAACTAACTAGGTGTTTCACTATTAAAAAAATTCAAGCAAGGCAGTAGACATTGCGCTCTTGTCAATAAGTATAATTTTATTATGATCCTACTTTTAACACTGTTCACAAATTATGAACAAATAAGTATTTTACAACCTATCTTTCTCTTGATTGTTATGGTAGTCAATTAATAGTATATTATTCAACGAGCGGGAAATGGTGGATATTACTCACGAGGATGAAGTTTGCGTAGGAGAGTAGCGTAATCATCTGAGTGAGTAATATCCATTTCCCGCGAGTAGAATACTATACTTCTTCTATGATTATGCAATAATTGAAGCGAACTTTGAAATATTCAATTTTATTTGGACGGCACTTTTTGAGAACTGGTTTACTTAAAGTGAGGCTAGGTTGATAACACAATGTGACAATGACTATAAAACAAGTATGGACCGTCAAATGGGCTGTTTCAAAATGATGTATTTGAAGGTTGACATTTTGTCGAATGTTCTGATTGGCTCTAAAACAGTGGAGTAATGAGAATCAGATCATTTCATTGGTTAAAAACAATTGAGTGATGAAAAAAAGTCACAGGTATGAGTAACGAGTTACATTAACCAATAGAAAGTGGATGTATAATACATCTATTAATAAATAGTCATAGAAAAAATGTTTTTTCAGATTTTGTCAAGTCTTAGATTATTTGCTGGTGGAAGCTACCAACTTGATAGGGAGAGCATAGTGGAATGGATATTACCACAGTTAATATAATATACAGTTACTCACTCCATGTCGGAACCTTTGAAAACCGTGTCCCCAAAGCGATTTGCCGAAAGATCATTGACAAAATCCGGCCGATAACCGACCCAGAACAAGTTTTACGAGGAAGACAAGTTGGAAAAAGGCTACCGATTTTCAAGCGGTGTACGAAACTCCAACGACGAATCTCAGCCGGATTTTCTGATCGGCGACACCTGGTATGATGTTGGGACCAGAGTGGGACTGGGAATGCGGCGAGCCGGAGCCACTTTTGCCGACGAGTGACCCACCTAGTCTTTAGTTAATATTCGATGATATCACTACTGATTCCATAAAAGCTAAGTTGATATGCAGTCAGATCGGGATAGTCGGGCGGCGATTTTTCTGGAAAGTTCAGTAATTACCAACGGCAAAGTCACAGGTACAACCACAACAAAAAGGTAAACAAGAAGAGAAACGGTATTGTTTGCTACAAGTACAAACAGCCAGGTCATTTAATGTCCAAATGTCTTCAAGGAAATTCATATAAGAATAGAAGTTCTGATCAGCATGGGAAAAGTGCATTTAATATAGTTTTTTTGAGCACACAATTAAACAACGATGATTGGTGTGTGGATTCCGGAGCGAGCATTAATCTTACATGTAAAGAGGACTGGTTAATCAATCAGAGACAGCCCAGTATTTGTGAAATTTTGGTTGCTGATGGCAAACGAATTTAAGTTCACAGTTGTGGTGAAATTGATCTTCTTACAGAGGTTGGTGATGATGAATTTGAAATCCAAAACGCTCAATATGTTCCGGAGTTAGCTACTAATTTGTTATCAGTCAGTGAGCTTTTGAAAAATGGAAACACTGTTGAGTTTGACAAAGGAGTGTGCAGAATTTATAATTCCCAGATGGTTTTGGTGGCTAAGGCTTTCCTGTGTGAAGGTGTGTATGAAGTCAATACCTCAAAAACTTCCAAAAAGAAGTATACATTCCTTGGAGAAAAAGAAGCCACAGGCAAAACTTGACACAGAAGATTGTGACACATAAACTCAAACTTTTTAAACAAGATGATGGAGTGTCTAGTGCAGGAAATCAACTACAATGGTCAAGTGAATATCAGCCTGAATAATTGTCAAGTATGCTGTGAGGAAAACAATGTTGTCAATCCTTCAAACCTTCAGATAATAGAGCTAAAGAACCACTCGGGATAGTGCACACAAATCTAGCGGGTCCAATGGAAACTACTTCCATAGGAGGTTCAAGGTACTATTAAGCATTTCATGATGAATTCAGTCGTATGTCTTTTGTTTATTTATGAAAACAAAAGTTGAAACATTTGAGAAATTTAAAGAGTTTAAAAGTATAAAAAAAATCAAGTCAACAAAAAAATAAAAGGTATACGTTCAGATAATGGTGAATTTATTAGTGCTAAAATCCAAAGATATTTGAGGAAACAGGTTATAATTAATCAAACATCAAACCCTTAATCACCTCAAGAAAATGGACGTTAAGAAAGATAGAATTAGTCACTAGTGGGGAAGGCCAGAGCTGGGAGAAAATAGCGATAGACATTCTCTTCGCTTCGCATAAACATCGGTCGTCACTCGATTCAGGTGAAGTGAATAATACGGGCCCAGCCGTTGCTCGCCGGTATTTTTGGTCCAAGTTTCGACCGATGTTTGAGCAAAGAGAAGAGAATCTCTTTCGCTATTTTCTTAGAAAGTCCATGCCCAGGTGTCTAATATAATATGAAGCAGGTTCGGATGAACGCTTCTGGGCTGAAACCATTGAGTTTTATAAGGCTTTAGAGAAGGAAACCTTCAAAAATAATGGCACCATCATCCAATTTTGGACGTATGTCTTGAGAAATTCACTGTATCGCTATCCTTGTCTAGTTATATCTATCTGCGTCGCCGAAAACTGACCTGCTTTGGACGCGGTTGCCGATTTGGGCAAATCTTCATCAATGAAAATTCCTCTGTGTACGAAATTGATTGATAAGACATGATACAATGAAAATTAAGGAGGATTGAGTATTGTTCATCTTTCAAGAAGGTGCATCAAGGTTCACTATTCTAGATTATCGCATAATCTGACACATTTACAACCATGATTCCGTGTGAATCAACTCAATGTTGAACGGTGATAGTGTCTAATGATGATATCATTTCATATCATAAATAATGTGAAACATTTTTGTGCTACTCAAACCTTAATTACTAACATTCATTAAATAATGATTTTTTGTGCATTGGATACAGGCGATACATAGTAAATATTAGTCCTAGTACACGGCAACGCTGCCTTTAAACAACAGGTATCGATTTTGAAGGTAGTGCGGTGATGCCATGGGGTTTCAACTTGAAAACTTCTACTTTCGTGCTTGTGAAGTGTTGTATTGTGACTTTATTTGTGAAAAATGGTAAGATTGTGCTTGCTGTGTCAAAAACTGGACCATTCGGATCCAGAAATCACCATTCACAGGTAAGTGTCAAATTTGCATTGAGCATTGACTGGAGAGGGATCCAGTGGTGTAGAGTGTAGGCATCATCATATTTCATTCATGAAAATGAGGATTTTTCAATCTTCAGGAAGTTTAAATGTTTGTTTTTATTCGTGAATAGGTAACAACGAAAAAATGAAACTGATTTGGAAAAAAGCCTGAATGGTAGTGTTTTATGCAATAGGAACCGATTGTTCTCAAATAAGAAAGGATATTCATATTACTTGAATACCTATTCCATTATTTCCTCGATTATTTCATACACAGTAAAGATGAATTATTTATTGGATACTTCCTCAACTGTCTTATTTCCGTTATTTTTATTACAATAAGGTTGAAGTCTTCAGTAAGAATGCTTACTTTTACCATTATTATTATTATAATCACTTTTTAGAGCTCTTAAAACCTCGCCTTTATCTCGAAATTAACTTTTTGACATATCGCCCTCTTTGCCTTTACCTTTCAATTGGAATTAAAAATTTTGACGACGCCCAGTCTTTCTTCCTGTAAAAGCGAAATATAGTTTTTCCTCGAGTTTTTCCAACAATTTGCTCGAAACCAATCAATAGACTTTTATGAAGGGACATTTTTGTCAGAAACGTCAAATAAAAAAGATAAAGGGGATCTAAATTGATATATAAAAAAACCTTGCACAGGGCACAGCTAAATGGACCCCGCAATTCACTTTTTAATTTGACGTTTGGAAAAAAGTTTTAAATAAAAGTTCAATGGTTGAAAATAGATATTTACCCTGTTCCCAAGGCTTCCGAATAAACCTTTACATTTTAAAACGTGCCAGAAAAAATGGCAATTTTGTTTTTAAGGTAGGTATAGGATATATAAAAAATGTTTAATTTTCTGGAGAATGCGAAAAGTGAATAGAAACTGCAAATATTCGTACTTGCAAATTGAAGCAGGGTACCTACGCATTATGTATTGTTTATTTGCCCATACTTCTATGAATGTATATCTAGACATAAATGTTTTTGGGCCAAATTTATGTCTAAACATACAAAATTAAATTTATGTCTAGACATTAATTTAAAGAAGAATAGACCAATAAACAATATTGCTTACCTGCTTCAATTTGCAGGTATACCAATATTTGCGGTCTTTGTTTAGTATGACTCCTGCACCATATTTCTTTGAATTTATCTCCACTCACTTTCCAGCACTGATAATCATTTTGGTATAGTTAAAAATAGTTTTTCGGCCATTTATTTATAATACTTTTCGCCTGTACATATACTTATGTATTAGAAGAAAAGAAAAGTAAAACGTTGCTGTTTCCTATTTTTTTCTTGTTATCCAATTTTAGATTTCCAAAAAATGAAGAGCTGTGAAATATTTGGTGTTCTTTGGTGCGGATTGACGAGGACCGACTTCGAATCAAACCTCCCTTTTTGTGTTCGGCCCATTTTAACCCACAAGACTATTTACGTGACATTGATGGAATCAAATATTTAAAACCGGGAAGCTTGCCAATCATGACTCACCGGCAGACCATACAGTTTCCCGTCTCCAAAAACAAAAATCATATGGCAAATTGAGTAAAATGGCCTTAGAGTTATGTAAGAAAGGCGAAATATATTTTGTATTTTGGTTGTCATTTTATTCGGAACCGTAATTCATTATTGTCGGAAGAACAGCAGGAGATTTAATTTTTAATGTTATGAAAATTTCAATTTTTATTGATTCAGAAAGTCAAAAATGTGATATACTGTCATATAACAATAACGACATAGGTGCCTACCCAAATTAATATTCATTTATATTTTTCATGCAAAACGGTAGAAACTCGAAATGTGCCGCCGCTGTTCCAGATGAAAATCGAGTTCGGACGTACGTATTATAAGAATCACATGTTCTCATGCGGTGTTGCCCGATGGGTTCGGATTCCTCGTTTTATCTCTTTCCACTCATAGTGTTGTCTCTTTCGCACTTATTGTGATGTTGGCGTCAAGACTAATACCATTTGAGGAATGGGATGCCCAGTCTATAGTATTTAAAGTCAATGGCTGAAACAATGAACACGGCATGCTACTTAAAGAACAGATCAGCAGTATCTTATATTTCAAAAACACCTTTTGAAACATTTTTGCCAAGAAACCTGATCCAAGCCATGACAGAACTTTCGGAAGTTCGGTTATGACACACATTTCTGAAGAAACAAGAAGAAAATGGGAAAAGATGTCAGAAAAATTGATACTTGTTTGTTTTATCTGAAATAACCAAGGGATTTACACGTTACCGTATCAAAACTGATAAAGTTTTTACAATTGGAGATGTACATGTTTTTGAGAAAACAAAAACAAGCAACGAACTAACGAAGTTCATCACCCAGTAGAAGAAAATATACTCAATGTTGAAAATGATCCCTTGATAGAGCGAAATAGATAGAAAGTAGGCGTGGTTCTATTGAGGATCGATAAAATGGTATTCTTGAATTTTCGTTCTATCGGTCGTTGAATCCCTGACTCTTCTACTGGAAAATTTGAGGGAATCGCCAGAGCCATAAATTGACAGTCGTATAATAAATATAACCTTACAAATATCTTGTTTGTCAATACTTGCACTTTTTTTCGTCTCAAGTCCGGATAAGACTGTTTTCATCACAATACATATATATTAGTCTTATTTTAAGCACATTTTTGAAATATTGTTGCACATAGGTAATATAAATTCTACCCTACGATAAATCATGAAATTGCCTTGGGCTATAATTTTATTTTTAGTCCAAGGAAATTTCCAGTGAATGGTTACCAATACTGGAAAAAATGAGGTAATTATTTACAGAACGGTTTTCTGCTATTTCAGTATCATTTTCGATATTTTCTGCATAGATCTGCTGCTTATAAGAAATATGAATTGAATTGTTAATAAAAAACAATGTTCTCTGGAAACTTCAACTCCCTGTATCTAGAAAACGAAGCAAAAGGACATATTATATTCATATGAGAATAAATGTTCAATTTTGGCTGAAAAACCCTGTCAATGTCCTTTGAACAGCCGAAGAACTTATTTCCATATCTTATGATACTCTCAAAGTTGCGAGTGGTACACAGTTTTTCTTGTTGGAAAGTCAATGTATGTGGTTATCACACGCATGGAATAGCACACTCTGTTCAGCCTCGCAACAACATAATCGATGTGCTGCCCAATTTATCATCGATAACAATTCCTAAGAATTTTGTGTGATTTGTGACCATAATTTGGTCATTGTCGTTTTTGATTTTCTTACGAAGGAGCATCGTTGATCTGGTCTTGGAAGTGACGACATTGGTTTTGTTACAGTTCAGCACAAGTTTGTTTTTTGTGAACCACTCATTTGCTTCACAGATGAATTCTTTTGCTTTCTCTTGCAGTGCTTCGGCATTATGTTCCCACAAAAGGATACTTGTATCGTCAGCATAATTCACAATTTTGCAATTTTCGTTAAAGGAGCATAGTTCGGTTACGTCATTTATGTAAATGATAAATAAAAGTGGTCCTAAAACACTTCCTTGAGGTATCCCCATGTTGATTCTTGTCTTTTCAGATATTGTTTTGTGACCATCTCTCTTCATCACAACCTTCTGCTGCCTATCAGACAAGTATGATCTTATCCTCTCCTTGAATACCATATAGGCTCAGTTTTTTCAATAGGATGCTATGGTCTATTGTATCATAGGCCTTAGAAAGCATTTTGTGTAGACTTACTTTTCAAATAAGCATGTTGGATGTTGTTGAGAAGTCGATTTGAAAACATGTATTCCAATAGTCGTTGACTTATCACCTGTTCAAATATCTTGGAGAAACTCGAGAGCAGACTAATTGGACGATAGTTATCAATTTGATTCACATCTCCATTCTTGAACACAGGAACAACCAGGCCAAGTTTCCGCTTATCCGGAAAAGGCCCAGATGTTAGGGAATTATTTCATATATGTACTGAAGGCTGAATAATAGCTGGAAGGATTGATTTTATCATGTCCATTGACATCTCATCATCTCCAGAACTATTCTTATTCTTCATCCTTTTGGCTATAGTGGTCACTTCTTCATCTGTCAGGTCCAGGGAAATCGTAGTATGGTATTCAGGTATTTTAGCTGTAAATGGGATTTCATCCACTTTTGATAGAAGTTCTCGAGCTGCACTAGCAAAGTGGTCATTGAACCTATTTACCAAAGAATCGGTATAACATTCCATGGTGCTGTTCTTGTTTCCATGTTCTCCCACTATTTCTTTCACAATTTTCCATGTACATTTGGTCTTATTATCAGAGTTCTTCAATCTCCAGTAGTTGTTCTGTTCATGTTTCAATAGCGTTTTGTTGTATTCTCTCCTCTTCTCATTGCACAGATCTTTAAATGCATTGTTTCTCCTTTTCAGCGAGTAAAGTATGTCTAACTGCTGTTTGCATTCCCTTATTTCCGGAATATTCTGAAAGTATTTACTGTTACCCATGTTTTCTATTTGTTTCTTTATTGAAGGAGAGCAGTTATTGAATTATCTTGCTATAATGGAGAAAAGATCCCACTGGGAATTCACTTGCGAAAATTCAAGTTGATAGAGATGTTGCCAGTTTTAATATTCATCAAATTTGCCCTGAACTTGTCTATATTGGATATTGGATTCTAGAAAATTTCTTTGCACCTTGTATTTTCTTGAAGATACTTCTTCCATGTGAATAAGTAGTTTCTGGGCGGTGTGATCTGATATGTGGGTATGTATAAGTGATGTGGATATGTCCATATGGTTCGTGAAGATATTATCAATGCACTTTTTACTGTCACATGTTATTCTCGTGGGTTCAAAATTGGTCTTCTTCAGGTTGAAAGATTCAATGAGTGACAGTTACTCTTGTGTTTTCTTTTCCTGAGGAACATGTTAGTCCAAGTTGAAGTCACGAGCTACCATGAGTATACCTCTGTATCTCCCACAAAGAGTGAGAAGCTGTTCCATCTTATCCATGAAGATAGTTACATCACCTTTAGGGGACCTTTATATTGAAACAACCAGGATTTTGTTTTGATGATTCAGATGAATCTCAAAATCACAACCGCAGCATTCAAAATGATTTTCCAATCCCAAGCCATGTATATCTTTTCCAATATAGACCATAGAGAAGCAAGCATGAATTGAAGGAACAGAACTGTAGCGTTGACAGTGTTACAGACCAATCAGAAACTCGACTATTTTGACAGGCATTGAAATGAATGAGTTACGTTAAAAATACATTATAGCAAACTCTATTTCCAACGTTCTGGCGTTTTGTATGAATCTTTATTCGAGTGGTGAGTAGTAATGGTCGCAATTAAGTCATGTTTTTGGTCGCCAATAAGTCATGTTTTATATTCAATTATTGGAGCATTTCTTTAGAATTAGGATTAACTCATTAGATAAAATACCGTTCAAAAAAGTAACTTCGAAACGTTTCATGGTCGTGTAGTAGGTTCAATCAAAGGGTATGTCAGTATAAGTATACTGTTTGGAATAATATGAAAGAGGAATAATTTTATAGATATACCTATAGTATGTCCAAAAGTCTAAAAGTTAGCAACAAATGCATGGAAACTTCCGTTAGTATCACATTATGATCAATAGGTACCTAATCAAAATTCAGGAATAACATATCTAGCTGAAAAGTAAAATGCTGTGAAATGTATAGTCTCATGATGTCGATAAACAAACTTGCAATTAAAAAATGAGTGATATGATCAGTAAGTGCACTTATTACTCAATTCAGTAATAAGTGCACTCACTGATTATATCACTCATTTTTTAATTGCAATTTTGTTGATATAACGCAGAACTTTTTATGAAAAATATATTTGTTTGGAAAAATAATAATAGCGGAAGTTTCTATTTGTTGCCAACTTTTACAGACGTACGTAAGTACTGTATAGATCCGTAAACCTCACATCATTTTGCATAAACGGTGATAAGTTGCATTGGATAAACACTTTACAAGTGGATGAAGTTGTACAAAGGTGGTTATTTGTCTATGTTGATAAGGTTTTGGAAAAATCCCAGTTTGGAAGAGTGTCTCATTCAAGGTTTACGAGACAAAGGTTTTTTATACTTTGTTGTATACAGTGCGGCTTTAAAAGGCTTTTTTAATGTGTGCACCAAAAATTTTGAAACTTGGCATACTTTAATTTCTGTCGAAATACTACTTTTTACTGACGTACTTTTAGTATTCAAGATGGCGACTGGGCGCCATTTTGAAACATTTTTTTAAATGGAAAGGGGGGTCGTGGGACACATCATTCGAAAGGTCGTATCGAGTAGATTATTGTGTGAAAATTTCATAGGATCAAACGCATCCGTGCGGATATGACAGACTGTCAAACTAACAAGATAAAGAAATTCGTGAAATAAAAACAAAGAAAGCATACTTCAATTTTTATTGTAAAAAATGTTGAAGATGTAGTCCGTTGACCCCCAAACAATGAAATAATCTGTCTGAGAACTCCTGACGGACTTTTTCGCCCAGCCGCCATCTTGAATACTAAAAGTACGTCAGTAACATCAAAAAGTAGTATTTCGACAGCAATTAAAGTATGCCAAGTTTCAATATTTTTGGTGAACACATTAAAAAAAAGGGGGGGGGGACCTTTTAGAGCCGCACTGTATATTGGTTACCATTTATAGGGAATTTCATGATTTATGATGGACTCAAATTGATTTGGTTTCGTTTTCATTTGAAGGCAGTACGTTTTATAACCACAGGATATAAAAGGATTGGGATAAGGATGATAATTTGCTTCACAACTGGAAAAAAATCAATAAAATCAAATATTTTAGATGTTAGCTACGCATGTTTCTTTCTACGCTTCCGTTCCAAGACATATAGGTACATACATTTCAATTGTGAAAATATACTTGCTCCATGTTTATAGTGAAGATTTTCTGTTTCAAGAACCGCGATCAAAATGACATACAACCATTTTTTGGTAAAAATAGATAGCTCGGAAATCGGCTACTTTTATATTGAAAGATACCAATGAAACAATTCATTTTGGATAAAAAACGAGAAAATACAAAAAAGTATAGTAGGACCACTATTGTTTTATGTACACACAATGGCAGTTAATTTTTACGTATTTGGTAATAACACGTCAGGAGTGGAACCGAGAGAGCCAAAAATGCGCTGCAGAGTGCAGATTGAGTCAAAATAACTTAGACAGAAACTTAAAGAAAGAGAGATGCAATGAAAATACACATATCACCTCAAATCTGAAATAAACGCAATTGTTTAAAAATATATTTCCAAATATGTGGAATAGGGATGTGAAGCGAATTATTGAAAACATTTTTACCACAATAAAGCAAAAAATCTTTGAAGATAATCATTTTCTTGAATTTTCTGAAGAAAACAACACCACAACACCAAACATAATGAAATAACAAAAGAAAATTTGTCAACTATTGGGCATCCCTGAGTGGTTCCCTGAAATTACCCAGTAGAAGCATTTGACGGTTAAGCTTCTATTGACGCCTGATAAGAGGACCTTCAAGAGTATCACTTTATTGAATCTCAGTAGAACCACGCCCTGTCTCTCGGTTGTCCTACTCTCCAGTTTTCGAAAATTGAGCCTAGTTTTTGTTTTCATTTTCCGGGTTCGAAAATATATTCATATGAATCATTTTGCCACTACATCATGTATGTGGAAGATTGTATGTCTCGAAATAAGATATAATTCGATGAGACAATCAGAAAATAACATCAAATATTGATTTAAAAAAAACGAAATCTGACATATATTATTTTTACGGGACTCATTCATTTTATTGTCATATGTTCCAATAATTGGGCTTCTGAATGGTCCAGAACCTTAGCAACGCTACAGCTTTGTTCTCTTGTTTCATGCTCCTCCCTACTTTTTCAAGAATATGAAAATGCGATCTCCAAGAGAACAGCGGCAGAAGAGAAGCGATGAACGATCCCTATTCTATTGCCGTCAAAAATTGGGCCCCTGACTTAAGTCCTGCAGAATTAAGCTCAGAATCCAGTGAAGAGGAATCAAAGGATGAGACGTTTGTTTTTGAACAAGTGTGTGCCAATAATCCCGAAGAAATTAGAAGGTCCCGAAGACAAAGAAAAGTTAAATCATTCGATGATTATGGAACTTACTTTGTACCAGAACATGAACCATCCAATGCTGATGAGGTTCCAGATTCAGTGGGAGATTCTTTATCAGTCAAAGAAGGTCTCTCAGGACAAGATCGTGACAAATGAGTCAGTGCAATGGAAGGTGAACTGCAAAGTTTCTGTGAAACCGTGCGTGGGACATAGTGGACCGACCAGACGGGCATAATCCAATAAAATGTAAATGAGTTTTGAAACTAAAGCCGAACGTTGATGGTGATGTTATCTTTAGAGCTAGACTGGTGGCAAAAGGGTTTAGCCAGAAACAAGGTATAACTTTCCATTAAACTTTTTCCCCAAGAGTCAGACATTCCACTTTAAGACTGCTTTTGGCATTGTCAGTTGAGCTCAAATCAAATGTAAGTCACCTGGATGTAGTGACAGCTTTTTTCAATGGTAGGAAGAAATAGTATTCATGAGAATACCAAGAGATTTCGACAGTCATGGAAGTGAAACAGAAAACTAATTTTTGAAGATCAATAGAGCAATCTATATTGTTCGAAACCATTCTCTAGTTTGGTACAAGAAAGTTGAAACAATACTTATCAGTTTGAATTATAAAAAGAATAATCATGACAATTATTGTATTATCATTAAATCTGAAGATGGTTTCATAACAATGATTGCATTGTATCTTGATGATTTTTTCATCTTTTCTAACTCATCACAGGAGACAGCTTTTCTGAAGAAGCAGTTGGCTTCAAATTTTAAAATAAAAGATTTGGGTGAGATAAAGCAATGTCTTGGTATGAGAATTAGGATAGACAAGGGTGAAAATGAAATTTTATTGGATCCGGAGCAATATATTCATCAGTTATTGAAAAGATTTAACATGAATGATTGTGAACTTGTAAGTACACCGATTAAGAAGAATGTTTTGTTTGATAAGACAAATTTAGATACTTGTAAATAGGAACTGCTTTATCAACAGCTAATCGGTAGTCCCATTTATTCATCTGTACTAGTACTAACAAGACCTGATATAACATTTTTGCAGTCAATTATGTGCGTCAATTTAACAACAGTTATACAGACTCACATTGGAGAAGTGCTAAAGAGTACTGAGATATTTAAAAGGTACAGAGTCAATTAGTTCAAAATTTAAAGAAGACAATTTAAATTTAACAGGAATTGTCGATGCTGATTATGTTAGTGATGTTTGTGACAGAAAGTCATATACCGGCTTTGTTTATAACTAAGCAAATGGTTCCATTTCATGGGAATATGAAAAGCAAAGCACAATAGCATTGAGTAGCACTGAAGCTGAGTATATGGCAGTCTGCGAGGCTCCTGAAGAAGCAATTCCACAATCCACACTGAACAGCGAGTTTTATTCGTCCGACAATTAGACCCTTTTGAATTCATCAAAGTTATTGGTTGACAGTGGCAGATACAAGGCATGTTTAAAAGTATTACTTTCTAATTATTTAAAGTATAGTTTCAATCTTTTTTCAAGTTATTCTGTGCTAATTGATGAAATAACATAATCCCTAGGTAGGTACCACGGTTTATTCATGGCAAGTTTCAGCTGTGTACTTTAAATAAAACTATTGCTAACATGGGACTGAAAATTTAACGTGAGAATTCTTGTGTTGCGTCTTAAAAGAAAAACGCACTGAATGTATATTCAATATAACTTATACAGGGTGAGGCATTCAACTTGAGACAGTGAATTATCTCAAAAACTATGTACTTTAGAAAAAAATAGTATCAAGGGGGAAACACAACGAACATTTTTTTTCTAACCTTGACCTTGGTGTCAAGGTTATTTCAACGTCAACATGATTTTTCTAAATGGAAAGGTATATTTTTCAGTGCAGAATCTTATTCCTCAGACAAAAAATAAGTAACTTTCATTTGAAACTTTTTTCCATCCTTTTTCAAAATATTGAACTAAATTTTTTTTAAACGATTGGAAAAAAAATTAAAATAATAATGTTAATGATGATCATATTTTTAACATTTCACACAATTATATGTATAATAATAATATTTTATTTCCAATAATATACAATTTACAGTAATTTCAGTAAACGTTCAAAATGATGACCTTGGACTTCGATACATTTATAAATTCTTTTAATAAATGACTCATTAACATCGCATCAAAGCTTTGTTATCATTTTATTGTTCCTTTCACTTATAATCTCCATAGTGGTTGAATCATGAGCCCTATGACTGGACACTCATGTTAAGTTAACCTATACGTTGAGATTGTTTACTAATGCAAATGTTCCATTTGCTAACAGCGTTACCATGGTGAAATGGTATGTGAAGTTGACGTAACCGTTCAATCATAGCTCCCATTGACATACCGACGTGTTGCCATAGAAGCAAATGGCTTCAATTTTTATTTTTTTTTCCAACCGTTTAAATGAAATGGATCAATATTTTGAAGAGGGATGAAAAAAGTTTCAAATAAAAGTAACTCCTTTTTTTATGAAGAATAAGATTCTGCAATGAAAAATATACGTTTCCATTTAAAAAAATCATGTTGACCTTGAAACAACCTTGAAATCAAGGTCAAGGTTTAAATAAAATATGTACGTTGTGTTTTCTCCTTGATACTAAACCACTTTTGTTGGAAACATTTTTTTCTAAAGTACATAGTTTTTGAGATAATTCACTGTCTCAAGTTTAATGCCTCACCCTGTATGTATATCAAACTTACCAGCACTGATTTATATCCCACAGCCAAGGTTTGTCCCACAATACGGTAATTCCATAGCAAAAGCTGAACGTGTAGTATGTACATCTCCAGGAATTCTCGCAAAATTTTGTCAAAGTCGAAGGCTTGTTTTGACCTTTTCTGAGTCTCAACCACCTCTCGACTTGCCGTTCACTCATGTCGGCTTGTTTTGCTAGACCTTGGATCTGAAGATTTCATAATTAGTTGATATGTTGAGATATTGTATTAAACTCACTTGTTTGTGTTTCCATCTTTTCGACAGGACATATGCCTTCTCTAATACCAGATTGGATGAAGCCTTTTTTGGCTTGCTACTTTTTATCCCTATGCTAACACCAACGGGTGCAAACCAGAACCTTCGGGAAAAAATTAATTCCAGGATAACGTTGAAATCATTTGAATGCACATTGTAATAAAAACCATGAAATCCACTAGACTGACTACATGAAAGTCAACTTGAAACTGCAACTAGACAAATCCCAATTTCTTAACAAATGAGTTTTTAGAGGCCTTGTCATTCATTACCAGAACCAAATTTCTACAAAATCAAAGCAGTGCAAATATATATCCGATACCTTGAATCCAGAGGAGTTATTCTCTGTATTGATAGGCTATTATGGTCGATCCATCAAAAATATTTTAAAAATAACCATAATAAGATACACTGCACAGCAAAATTAACGCATAAGAAATATATTCTCCATAAGACTCAATGTAAACATAACCTTATAAAAAAAATTCATATTCATATATTTTTGAAGAACCATGTGCAGGGTTGTTTCCTATATTTAGACAGCATGTAGCTCGCTTATGAAGAAAGATTTAAAAAAAACTGTAAATACCAAGAAAATGGGGATTTGGTATTGGTATTGGTATGGGTGGGGGGGCAAACTACTGCCCGGCGAGTAGGGCCTTAAAGGCCCTTTTCGCGAACCCCAGGACCATCGCAGTTCTAACTAAGTTGATGATGGAGAACATCACCTAGTTATATATTTGAACTAGCGGGACCAATTCATTAAGGCTAAGTATTTAATCTTTTTGACTGTCAGTAATTAATAATACTGCAGTCTTCTCAGTAACGTTAGCCAGTGAGAGTACCACTAAATGTCGAACAGAAATAATTCCTGCTCACCTCGGGACTCGAACCCGATCACCGCGAACTACCTCTCCGGTGACTTTCGTCGAATGACGCCTTAGACCACTCAGCCACCTAGTCGCTGAATGGGAATTTACGAGAAACGCTAAGAAATATAACTTTTATACAGTATGTCCGGCGATGGGGTAACCATTAGGTGAAATGAACCAAAAATTTACTTTTCATGAAGAAAATTACTTTCTAGAAAAAATTATTGATGGAAAAAGTTTGCCATTTTATACAGGGTCTTCAAAAAGTTAAATAATAATTTTTTCTTTCAAGAGTTGAGTACCCATATTCAAAAGATTTTAGCAAAATATAACATGAATATTTTATTAGTGTACAAATATTCAACATGAAGCAAGGAATACACATTTATTTATTCAAAATAACTTCAAGAGAGAAAGAGTATCCAGCACGTCCAATGCTTACTTTTTCTGCGATGTACTGGAAATTCGATCTTTTCGTCTTAGACTGTTTTTTAATGTAAATTTTCGTTGTGTGGAGACAACCCGAAGGAAGAAACAGGGCCGTCTTTGAGTGTGCAGTGAGGACTCCGGTGAATGCCATCCACCTTATTTATGATTCGTGTGCAAATTTGGGACTACTGAATAGTTTAAAAGTTAAATTTTGCTAAAAATGTTTGAATATGGTTATTTCATTCAAAAAAAAAAAAAATTTTATTTTCAACTTTTTGTCCGGCGATGGGAAATCCAATAGGTGAAATGAACCAAAAATTTCATTTTTCGAGAAAAGTCATTCTTGATAAAAAAAATTTGCTTGCCAAAAAAATACGATACACGATGAAAAATATTTATTTTGAAAAATAAAATTCCGTGTTTTCCCTAAAGGTGGTAGGAATGCATTTAAAAATTAAAAATTAAATATTACAAAGTCCGGATGTTCACTAGAGATTAGAAAACCTAAAAAGATCCAAGATTTATTCCACATCTCGGATTTCGCTCACAAGCGATATTCTAAATAACTTCTCTCATTCACAGTATGCCCAATAATTGAAAATAAAAGTGGTTTTCTCTTGGAAAAAAAAATTACGTTTTTGAAGTTTTTGCGAACCCTGTTTAAAAAATCAAAATTTTCTTTTCGAGGATCGCATTTTTTTAACAAGCCAATTTTTTTTATCAAGAACTAGCTGAATTACCCGCTCTCCGAGCAGCCCCAGCAAATATCAGTTTTGATGTAAATCCATCTCAAAATTTAAATCCAATTTTTAAGAAGAAAAAACTGACGTTGACCTTGTGCACAAAATGCAGATATTCTCGATCAAAAGAAAAAATACTGAATACTTAACCAAAGTGGAACATCCTAATCCTAATCGAAACGAAACAAATCTTCCTACCAATTAATCATTATTAACGCTGGGACTCCAAAATAACACAACACAATCGAAAAACCATCCAACAAACCACCGTCACCCGCCGTCGATCTGCTCCTATCGGAAATCCAAAAGCGAATGAGATGAGATTCGAAGTGAAACGCGGCTATCTCGTAACCTTGGTCCCTACGGTAAAATGCAACTGGGTACGTGTCATGTCATTCTATCATCAAGCAATAAACGCGACATCCATTTTTTACCAGACACCGCCAGACACAAACTAACCCAAACTAACCTAAACTCAACTAACTTTGTCTAATTTCAACATTAGACAAAAATTTAATACATGGTTACATTCAGGCGGTCCCAGCGGCTGAGGTTAGCTTTTTAGCTGCTGAGGCAGCTATTGAATAAAGCGCATTCGTTTCTTCTGAATGTGTTGCTGAACTTACAGCGTACTCGTGTTGATGGGTCGATTTGGAGAAAACAAAACTGAAATGAAGTATTCACATCATTTTCGATCATTGTCAGCATCTCCGGCAAAATCGAGTATTCTAAAAAAACAGATAATCTGTTGTTACATCAAATCATTGGGAAGCTCTTTTTAGGATTATTTCATTTTAATGGGTTGGTACTCACTACTTGTCGCTGAAGAGAAATTTGTCCAGCCGGATGATATTGTTGATGCCACAGCCACAAAGAGACGAAAACTATCATAATAATATAATGAAGATGTAATCATAAACAAGTAAACATAACCCAACTTTGAACGTCAAGCGAGATCCGCTTTCGAAAAAGCGACAATTTTTTACGCTGAGCAGAACACGCAGCCTCTGACGTGACGCTTCACTACAACATTACGTTAAGGTGGGCTTCTTATCAGGGACCACCTGAATGTAGCCATTATTGTTACTTCGGCGATCACCATGGCCGAGATCAGTATACAATAGGTTGCCTCACTTCGCCTGAGGTAAGAGACGGAGGGGAGGAAAATATGACGCCATCGGTGTCTAGCGTCTGCAGTAGGCTGAATCCTGTCATTCGATTGCATCGCTCTGCATCGTATCCTGTCATGTGTCATTCGCAAGGTCGCCAGAAGTACTGTTTCAACAGGAGATCTACTGATTTCGCCCATGGGTTTCTGTTCCACTATTTTTGATAGGGATCACCTGGCAACACTGGACACGAATGACGTCATGACCGTAAAAGTGAGGCAACCTGTTATATACTGATCTTGCACTATGGCAACGTCTATGTCAATCTGAATGTCAACCAATCTGACCAATCAGAGATTGCGAGAATCAAGCCTTCTCTCTCCCTCATCAGATACACGCATTATGCTATCTTTTTCACGGACATAGTTTGCTTTTAATAAATTTATAGACATAGATGAGCTATTCCCGAAAAATTAAATTTTTTATCCATTTGTGAAACTAACTCAAACTGGCCCTATCCGTGGACAGTCTGTAGATGGCGTTACGATATATCGGTATATCGGCACGTAAATATCGGTATCGGCAGATATATCGAATCGGCAAAAAAAATGATTTCGTTAAAGAAGAAAGGTTTCAGCTTTTCTTAGACAATATATTAACGATCAATATCAATAAGCCAACGTTTCGCAACTGATCCGTTGCATCATTAGGGCTAGATCAATGAAGTTGCGCAATACATAAAATAGTCAAACGGCGAGTGTATAGATAATAAATATAGGGCACTACAGCTCCGACGTCGATTCTAACTGTACTGACATGACTTGTCAGAATAGCTTCAAAAAACGCCATATCACAATGTTTTCTATAACACCATCAGAATGTCGTCGTTTTGGTTCAATACTTCTACCATTATAATTTCTGACATCGTAAAAATTGATATTTTTCATCTATCTGATGTTAGTTTTTGATATGTTATAATTGTTGACAATGATAAACATTTCATTCACAAATCCTGAAATTTTTAAAGCATTTTTGAATTTGGCGAACGTGTTGCCGGCTTGACAACGAATAACGAACCAATGAAAATGAACGTATACGAAACGAAAACATTGTTTGTTTATGTGATGTGAGTGAAGAGAAAGAGAGGTTATTTTAGATTTTAGAGTTTTACAAGGTAATCCTATTAATTAATTGATAATCATAATAAAGAACTGCCAAACTTGATGATCAAAAAAAGAAAGCTGTAATGCAGCACCTAACCTATCTGATTTGAGATTCGGATGAAAAGGAATGCAATTATGAATAATGTCTGTTTCCAGATGCATGTTATCTAACTTTTTTTTGTACTTATAAACTTATAGCTAGGAAGTAGGTACGTTATATTTTGATAAATAGAGGGTTATTCAATTTCATGATGAGTTATTTCCACCAATAATAAAATATCGAGTAATACGTTGAGTAGGTAGGTATCTCGCAATTAGGTATGTAGAAATGGATATACTGTGAATTCTTTATAGTCAGTGACATAGAAGGCCAAACATGCATTTATCTTCCATAAGATTCAATGTCAACATGTCCCGATACAAAGTTTTATATCTCCCTTGAAATAAAACTATAGTTTCAAATAAAAAATTCAAATGTTTAGAATGAATGAAGGTACAATAATTTGGCATAAATAAAGATCAACTTTTCAATTGTATACTCCACAGAGTGTTTCAAAATTGTGGAGCTAAAATGGTGGGTGATTCGATATTCGGTTAAAACACTGTGAAGTTTTACTGACATAAAATTGACTATTGTTATGCCAAATTCTATCACTGTCGTAGCTTCTTTCATTCTGAATATTTTAATTTCTGAGAACTTTATATCAGACCATGTTGACATATTGAATCTTATGGAAAATAAATAAGTGTTCGGGTTTCTCTGTCACACTGGGTATATTGAAGCTTTAAAAACTACAAGGTAGAAGCGCCTTGTAGTTTTTGAAGCTTTTACAAATTTCAATATAGTTTCCAATTAACATTCTGGAGATTAACGAAACCCATTTTAACCTTTTTATGCAGTGATGCAGTATCAAAACTTGTATAAAATATTAGGCTGTCGCTCCGAATATTGAACACCTAGAAGCATTAACAAACAATATTGTGTCAATTGTGTGAGTCGAACATGTCAATGTAAACGTGGGGGAAAGGAGAAAAGCAAGCTCCTGGTTTGCCATATTTACTTCCCTGAAATACCTTGCACCAGATTTTCTGTCACCAATTCAATAACAATGACTTGAAGTTCACTATCATCAAATAAATGTATTCCTCTTCAATATTCAAGGAGAGTGTAGCATTTTTCTCATCGCTATTACTACTTGTCGTTGAAAACTCGAACGATTTTCCTGGATCTTTTACACTAAAAAGTTGATAAGAGGAATTTTTATCACAAACGGCAACGTTGGGCATAAATCGAGCTATTTGAAATGCGTTGCCATGACGTTAATAGATTCGTCAAAGTGACGGTTGTTGTCATTTTCCAGTTGAAAATAGTTTATTTGTGCTCGAGAAGAAGATTTGGTGTGGCAATTATGCCAAAAAAGTGCTTTGTTTGTGGACCTTCTTCATAGACGGTTGGATTGTATAGATCTTATCACAAATAAGTTAAGATAACATTACATAAATATAAACAAAAAGAAAATGTTATCGACTCAAACAAATTGAGTACGTTCGGGGTGCTATGCTTGTTCTGGTGGTTCAATGTTCGAAGGGCTGTTGCATGCTCTACTTTTGACCAATAAAAATCTATATTTTTGTTTATTAAATAAAGAAATGTTTGTTTTGTGATGCTGTTTTTCATTTTGGAGTCATTTATTCCAAATTCCTCTCATTAGAAGTAGAACGTATTCAGGTAAGGTAAATATATGTAGGTCTATTCATAACCAAGATAAGGACGAATATAGACGAAGGGTAAATTTGAAAAGTGAATACAACAGAGTCGCTCATCACATTTTTCAACTTGATACATAATATCGGAAATCTATAACTGAGTTTGGTGATTTTGTTTTTTCACATTGATAAGTACCGGTCAAATGGAGTTTGTTCACTAAAAAAGAGGCAAACATTTTTTTTTTTTTTTTTGGTGTACAGGGTGTTTCCGTATATTTCGTCTGCAGACTAACCCGCTTATTATGCAAGATAGATAGGGACTTTGAATACAAAGTTGGTAGGCATTTACATGAACCGCCAGAAAAATATATTTTTTTGTATACCGGGTGCATGAGAAAAGTGTGCCACACAACTTGCATTTTTTTAAATAAAACACCCTTTATATTATTTTATAATCAAATAGACATAATTTTTCTGATCTCAAAAATATACAACATGTAGGTATTCCTTCCAGCCGTTTTCAAAATATTTGAGTTTTAAAGTTGGTTTTTTGGTTTTGCCAAATTGTAGTATCTATGACTACAATAATTGTTCGAACATTATTTATTTATTTTTATCCTTCCAATAATCTAAAACAACGGATAAAACAAGTGAATACATTATATTATTAATACATTGATATCATAAAATGCATTTAAGAAAATGTGTTGTGAATAATGGCGGGCATATTCAATAATTGCATTTTATGATATCAATTTATTAATAATATATTGTATTCACTTGTTATATTCGTTGATTTAAATTATTGGAAGGATAAAAATTAATAAATAATGTTCAAACAATTATTGTAACCATAGATACTAAATTTGGCAATACCAAAAAACCAACTTTAAAACTCAAATATTTTGAAAACGGCTGGTAAAAATGCCTACATGTTGTATATTTTTGAGATCAGAAAAATAATATCTATTTGATTATAAAATAATATATAGGGTGTTCCATTTAAAAAAATTGCAAGTTGTGTCTGTCACACTTTTCTCGTGCACCCGTTGGACAAAAAAATATTTTTTTCTGGCGGTTCATGTTAATACCTACCAACTTTGTATTTACAGTCCCTATCTATCTTGCATAATAAGCGAGTTAGTCTGCAGACGAAATATACGGAAACACCCTGTACAACCGCATGGGATGTTTATAAAATGATAGACTAGGTCTCTGGGCATTGGAAATCGGCAATTACATGTTTTAGCAGGGCCGAAATTTGTTATTGCGGATTATGTCATAAATCTGTCAAAAGTGTATTCTTCAATATTCGATGCAGAACTATTTTCAGTAAGCAAGAGACTTTTTTATTTTAAGGAATTCTGCTATACTATCTGCGTAAGAAAGGAAGCCAAAGGTTCAAAAAAGTTTTTGAAAAAAAAATCAGCATTCTAAGTTATTTAGTTTTCGAAATATAGTTAGTTGAAGTTGAGTTTTCGCATGGCGCTGCATTCAAACTACCGTGCTGGTGCCTTGCATTAAATATCATTCAGAAAAATTGACCTTTCAAGTATTTTGTTTCTGGCTTCATTGGCGTGGCAATTGTACGAAATTCTCAATTGATACAGACTACAGACATGACCGATTTTCAAAATATTTTTTTTTGTTTGATAGGTCTCGATAAACACTTTTTGAGCATATGCCAAATTAGTTCCAGAGGCATATTTATGGGTAATTATGAGGGTTCAAAGGCGGTCAAATTTCTGAAAATCATATTATGGCATTTTTTAGAAAAAAAAATTACAACGAGATCATGAAGAACACCAAAATCCTCCGTGTACAAATATTAAACCCTCTACTTTACAGGGTGTCCGGATAAAATAGTCTTAAGTTTAATAAAAATCGTTAATTAGATCACCCCGTGTTCAGTTTAGAATCGATGTTTTTTTTTTCAAAACACCCATTCAGGGTTTTTTTTCATCAACATCTTTATTGTGAATTGAAACAGGATGGCTCAATAAGCAGTGTAAGTAACAATTTATCAAAAGAAAAAACAAAGGAACAAAAATATTTTTTTGAAAATGTGTACAGAAAGGTGTCTGGTGATGCTGATCAAAATTCCGTTGTTTTTTTTTCTTCATAAAAATGTCCAAATATGATTTTCTGAAATCTGACCCCCTTTGAACCCCTATAATTACACATAAGTAAAACCCTGGAACCAATTTGGCATCTGCTCAAAAAATGTTTGTCGAGACATATCAATAAGAAAAGAAATGATAACGTTAGAGCGAAGGAGCTTATAACACTGGGAAATATGCAACAGCAACAGCAATAGAAAGTATCATAACACCAAAAAAGAAAGAAATCCAAAAAAGAAAAAAGGAAACAGAACCGCCTTGGAAAACAAGAATTCGAACAAAAATTATGAAACTTCGGAAAGATCTGTCACAACTCAAGGAATGTCAGGAAGTTGAAATTAATGGAAATATGGAACGGTAAAAAATAGAACTATACACTAGGTATAATATAAAAAACCATAAAGATTACGCCAAAGTAACCGAGAAACTTAAACAACTTATTGCTGCCAAAGCATACAGAATAAGAAGATATACCAAAAGGAGCAACCAATACCAACACAACAAAGTCTTCTCTGAAAACACCAAGATATTCTACAAGAGAATAATGGAAAAAACAATAATAGTTAACGACAATCCAGACCAATCTGACATAGAAACATACTGGCGAAACCTTTGGGAGAACGGTGCGACCCACAACAAAGAGGCCGAGTGGATACAAAAAGAATACGCCAAAACAGCTAAGATCCCACGCATGAAATGGGACGACATAACTGAAGAACATATTAAGAAGCTCTGAGCTCGTCATTGAACTGGAAATCTCCGGGATCAGACGGAATACCTAATTTTTGGCTTAAGCAATTACACGCCACACATGAATACTTAGCCAATGCATTTAACGAAATAATACAGGACAAGCAAACCATCCCCAACTGGCTCACGAAAGGAAAGACATACCTCATCAAGAAAACTGATCAAAACAATGGAGGAAAAGATTACCGACCAATTACCCGCTTAAGCAACGTTAACAAAACACTGACTAAGTTAATATCGGAAAGAATATACGAACACAACATCAAACGGCATGTTTCCTCACGAACAAAAAGGCTGTGTAAAAAACACATATGGATGCAAAGACCATCTTCTTACAAGTAAAATTATTGTGAAAGATTGCAAAAATAGTCGAAAAAGCTTATCATTAGCATGGGTAGACTATGCTAAAGCATTCGACAAACTTCCCCAAAGCTGGATAATAGAAGCGCTGAATATTTATCGAACAGCCAAAATTCTTAAATCATTCATATGCAAGACTATGACCAAATAGAATACAGACCTGAATCTCACGACTAACTCAGGTACAATAAAAATTCAGGACGTTCAGATCAGGAATGGGATCTACCAAGGAGACTCATTATCACCATTACTATTCTGCATAAGCCTGTTTCCACTGAGTTCCATAATGAATGAGTCTAATACCGGGTACCAATGCAAGAACGAGAAACAGAAAATAAGCCACCTCATATACATTGATGACCTAAAATTGATGGCCAAAAATGATAAAGTGCTAACGAAACAACTGACAATAGTAAAAAAATTCAGTGACGACATCAAAATGGAATTTGGACTCAACAAATGCACCAAAGCAACATTTGTCGGAGGAAAACTTCAAGTGAGTGAAAACATCAATTTAAACAACAATACCATTATCCGATCGCTGGAACAACATGGAGTCTATAAATACCTTGGAATCGATGAAAACGATGGCATCCAACATAAGAACATGAAAACCAAATTAGCAAAAGAATATGACCGCAGAATCAGAGAAATCCTCAAAACCGAGCTGAGCGCAAAAAACAAGACCTGCGCCATCACATCTCTCGCCGTTCCTGTTATCCAATACAGCTTTGGATTGGTAAAATGGACACTAGCTGAAATAAAAAAAAGTAGACACACAAACCCGGAAACTATTAACCATGTACGGAGCTCTGCATCCTCGAGCGGACGTAGACAGGCTGTATATCAACAGAAAGGAAGGAGGAAGAGATATGGTGAGTCTCGAAGCTAGCCACGCCGCCGAAATAGTAGGGATAAACAACTACCTGAAACTGAAACACTCTGACAAATATCTGGGCATGGTATATAGACAACATCAAAAGCAAGCTGGAACAAAAACACTCGAAGTCGAACAAGAACCAGAAAAACCTGAAGATGACATGAATAAACCTGGAACAAGAAGAGTAAAACGGATTAAAGAAAAAATGAAAAAACGAATCAGAGGAACTGAAACAAAAGTGGAGAGAAAAGACAATGCACGGCCAAATAATACAAGAAATTGAAAAGGATACCGTCAATACCAACATGACATGGAAGATGGAAGTGGTTCACCCATAGCAATCTTAAAGCTGAGACAGAAGCATTGATTACAGCATGCCAAGAACAAGCGATAGCTACAAACTACATGAAGACTAAGATCTTGAAATCTGGCAAATACCCCAAGTGCAGACTTTGTCGGACACATAACGAGACAATCCATCATGTGGTTTCGAGCTGTCCCGTACTTGCTAAAAAAACATATTTGGATAGACACAACAAAGTAGCGGCGCAACTTCACTGGAATATCTGTAAACATCATAATATAACAGTAGAAGATAAATGGTATCTCCATAGTCCAGACCCTGTAACGGACACCTCTAAAGTAACCATAATATGGGATACACAAATACATACAGATAAAGAGATTAAGGCAAACAAACCGGACATCATCCTGAAGGATAAGGAGCAAAACAAGTGCCTACTAATAGACGTAGCAATCCCGTCTGATTATAACATCACCAAAAAGGAGGCAGAAAAA
The DNA here is from genome assembly GCA_958502075.1 of Orchestes rusci. NCBI lineage: Eukaryota > Metazoa > Arthropoda > Insecta > Coleoptera > Curculionidae > Orchestes > Orchestes rusci. Next base: position 54,195,863 of record OY293303.1, on the reverse strand, counting down.
CACCTCGAGTACAAGGACTTGCAGCTGGAAATACAGACTATGGAAGATGGAGGCAAAAATTATACCAGGACTCATATCCAACAGTACCTGTGACATCGTCAATGAGGTCCCCGGAAATCACAACCTCATCAGTATGCAGAAGGCAGTATTGCTGAGCACAGCGCACATAGTACGAAAAGTACTATCATAAAAATATTATAATAACATATAAAATATCATTTATTTTAGACACCCCAGGTGTATGGAATAGACCCGGTGATCTCGAAAAATTTTAACTTACCCATGGCCTTACCATGTGACGTTGAATAAAAATAACAATTATAATTATTATTATTATTAACTCCAGTTTATGCAATATTTTTCCCGATATTTTCTAGTTTAAAGTTGAATTTAGAAGCCGGGAGTTATTCTGCAAAAGCTCTCAAAATGTTTAAGTCCCGTTACCGTGGAAAGAATCATTCTTTGTTCCCATTAGTACCGTAGTGTTCCTTATTTAACGTTTGTTCAGTCCCATTTACTAGTTTTATGCATGTATTTATTTATTCATTTTATTTTTTTTACCCAGTGTAACTATTTTAACAACCTCTGTCTGTCTCCTTACTGTATACTTGGCCAGTCACTAAACTTTCCTTTGTTTAAACATCAACAGATCAACTGGAAAATTGTAAAATATATACAGTGCTCCTCATTCATAATGTTCGCTACACATATGGGAAAGTTTTTCTAGGTTTTATTTTCGATAACAGATTTTTATTTTTTTTCTTGATGATAAATCGTTTAGGCGTTTCTAAACATGAGGTCAAATATACAGGGTGTCTTGCTAGAATTTTTAAAAATGGGATGCCACAAAACAAAACAAAAATCGAAGGATCAATTTCTGAGAAAGTGAAATTACAGTTATAAAATTCGAGCAATATATCCCAATAAAGTTTTTCCGAGAGTTTTCCTATGGGTGTAAAGTCTGAAATTAACACATGAAAACTCAAAAATTGATCTAATTCATCGTTCGATTTCTGAAAATCGGTTCGACCCACAAAAAACTCGAAAATGTTCGGGATTTTTTTCTTACATTTTCTTAAATTATCGTCACACTCTCGGTCACACTGCATATTCAACTTTAGTAACACGAAAACTATTTGTTGTCAACCAGAAATTTGTAACAGGAGATTTCAGAGTATTCTTAATCTCTTTTCCCCTTTATAATATATAGGTTTATAGTAACAACCCGGGCCGAAATGTTCTCCCAATCCGGGCCTGGAACACTTCAGGGTGGACACCCTCTTATGTGTTAAACGAGGTGTTGAAACATCATCGTTTTACTCCTTGATCCCAACTCAACTTATCAGTTAGCCTTTTTCGTTTGAACTACTTGTATTCACTCCGACCTCGGAGAAATTTAAACTTTTGTTGAAAGCATAACGAATTCAATAGAAACAGTTGGAGTCCAGAGTCAAGGGAGACGTGAGGTATACCACAGAAAAATATAACGGAGTGATTAATATTCTGGAAGCTCTATTTAACTTTTCTAATAGAACAATAAAATGTTAATGCAAAATAACGTAGATATTATTTTTAGAGTCATCAAAGATACAGATACTGGTGCAAGTAAAGTTACGCCAGGTCGTGAAATTCGATATTCTGAAAAAATGAGTCAAGTCATCAGTTGTTTTTTTTATGTCGAAAGCACCTACGTCACTTTGTGCTATTGTGGAGCTTTTCTTTTTATGTAAAAAAACAGCGAATCGACTAAATTTTCAATTCTTATGAGACACGTCATTTTGTGATATTGACGACGATATAAATAATGTTTTTCCAGAACTTTCAAATTCCACCCACGCTAGTTTTGGGGTTGATATATGACCTTCACATAACCTTGCCTCGAAAAAGAAGATCATATTGAAACTGTATTGAGCTAATGGTCTTTTTTTTTAAACTTGACCTTGATTCCGGTTGAAGGTTAATAGATCTACACTCTTTCCGAGAGGCCCATTATTCCAAGACATAACAGGCTAATTTTTTTATAGCAGCTTTATTTTATCCAGACCCAGACGCTCAACTTTTTTCCTGCGAAAATTTTCTCGAGAATTTTTAAAACAGGTGGTATCTAACAGAGTACGCAAGTGTTGAACACGTCGACTTGGCGATTATGTAAACGTGATTAAAAACCGTCAAGTTGCTATCTTAATAATGAGATAATTCCTTGAATAATTCGAGACACACTTTGTCTTACAAAATAAATGGTTTGGTATAGTGTCCCCCTCTCAAACATGAAGCAATTACTGAATATCAACCAGCTAATTTTTTTACTGAGAAAATATTAGTATAAATAAATGGTCAAATGGTCCTACAAATAAAGGGTTAGGTTTTCCCAGTCCAACACTCAAGTTGTCTATTTCACGGTAATATTTAATAACTCTAGGACACAAACTCCATGGAAAAGCATTCTCAATCTATGTTCTACAAAAAAATAGGTAGTTAACGGCAGTGCGATATAAAAATACAGTACTTAATGGACAGAAATATGCTTAAAATTTGATAAAACATTACCTCTGCATCAGTTGACAAAGAAGTCATGGTACATTTAATAACTTCATTTCATTTGTCAATTCACGTGTCCTGACGATTTTTTTCAAAAACATTGTTTAGTACCCTGTTGTCAGTTTAAATAAAGGGTTAAAACTAAAACTTGTTTCTGTGTAGCTTCTGATAAAAATAGCTAGTATCATTCGAAAGAGAGGCAAACATTATGTTTATGTCTTTTCATATTAATTCAACAAAGGATAGTAAAAGGTGTTTTTTAGAAAATTTGAACTAAAATAAAACTCATAAAACTCATGTTAATGTCCATGGTATTAATGGCAATGGAGGGCCAATTTTCTACTACTGTTTCCAGCAGCAAAACACGGTGAATGTTGGCTACCTCTGACCTTCACGGTCATGTGATATCACACCCGTGGACTGTTTTCTGTGGGAATATTTGTCACTAGTGTATGCTGATAAATCAAAGACGTTGGATCAGCTGGATGCCCGCACCGTTATGGGTTATGCTGCTGGAAAGTGTTTGAAAATTGGACTTCCGCTTTATACGGACCAGCCTTGGCGCCCATATGCCCCAAATCACATTCACGCACTAATGGCGTAACATTATCTTTACAATGAAGCTAATACCATGGACGCTAACATGAGTCTTATAAGTTTTCAACTCAATTCAAAGGACTTAATTCTGAAAAAAACACCCTTTAGGTATAAAATTTTGAACTTGGCAAAAATTACTCATTTTTGAAGAAATCATGAAAAATGGGAACAAACGAAGCTGCTCAGAAAGATTTAGCCGGTTGATCAATTTTTATGGATGGTGATCCTCTCGGTGATCCGTAATGAATGCGTTATATTAAAAGTATAGATTTTAGACGTCAAAATATTTCGATTTAGCTTAATTTACCTTAATGCCAAAATCGATACTGATCGAAAATAATATTTTCGATTTTTATTGATATTTTCAAAATTATTGTATGGCTGATTTAGCTGAAAATTTGATTTGGAGGTTAATATTAATTCAACTTTAACACCCTGTATCTCGGTTATTATCGAATTTGGTATTGAGGTATATTTAGTTGAATATTATTTTGACGTCCAGAATCTGGACTTTTAACATGAAGCATTCATCAAGGATATAAGGATCACCATGTAAACAATGGTTCTGTAGTTCGTAGTGTAGGAATGGAAAAATCTACCACTTTATTTGTAGGACAATGTGACCATCTATCTATACTAATTTATACCAAGCTACAGTCAAAAACTTACCCGGTAATTAATGATTTTTGAAGTTTAGTAATTGCTACATGCGAGGCTACATGTTTAGGAGGGGTGACACTCTATACCAAACCATTTATTTTTTGGAAAGAATGTGGTTTCGAATTAAGCCAACCAGTTAACGGTTATTAATCACGTTTGCATAATCACCAAAGCTCGCACCAAAACAACGGGTTCAACACCTGTGTACTCTGTCAACTACCTTTTCTTGGAATTTTCGCAGAGGAAAAAATTGGGCGTCTCGGTAGAATGAAAATGCTTTCAAAAAATAAGCCTGTTATTGATGCCTTGGAAAAATGGGCCTCGGCTCTCGCTAAGGGGCTAAGGCTAACAGTCGATATAACTCGCAATAATAAGAAAAGTTCATAAAAACATGTACGGTTCAAAGTTTCGTTTTCAAAATACAGGGTGTTGAAGTATTGCAAAAAAAAATGATTGCCATTGATATATTTAGAGGAAAAATTTAACACAGTTGTTTTTTTTTAAATTGAAAAATAGTTAATGTCTCGGTTCATGTGTTCCTTGTTTAAATAAAAAAAGCATGTTAATTATTATAACGTCGATGATTGCTCGAACAATAAATGAAGAGAATATTATTTGTAACTTACAGTCCAAAAAGACTAGTCTTCCATCCCTCCCTTATTTTACGTCTTACAGTATGGATCAAAAAAGATGGATCATTGTCTTGATCATTGTAGTCGCATAAAAACGCAATTTTCCGGAAAGTAATCCCTTTCTTAAACGATCAAAGATTGCTTAGACCCCTTAGCGGTGGTTCTATGAATTTGAAAAATATTTCCAGCTGTTTCTGTTGGCCGATTTCCAAAGAAGGATTTTTCCTTGAACTCCTACGACTGTTAGTTCCCGAGATTCGCTACCTCGTCACCCTTACATCAGTTACATCAATTTCACTTCGAAGTGGAAGTGACAGATTTCCGCAAACAGGAATCATATGGTAGCATCCACATTGAATTTAGTGTAAGCCTAACTTTGAACACAAGCTCAATGTAGATGGTACTGATGGTAGCTTATGATTGCCGTTTGGCAAGCGGAAATCTGTCACTTCCACTTCGAAGATGAACTGAATGTAAACATAAATCCCCCTGCACAATGACCGTAGTTTTTAATTCCACAACAATTTGTCCTTTCTCTAATACCAAATCAACAATGTTTCAAGGAAAAAAGCTTATCACATAAAAGAGATCCATCAAGAGTGAGGTAGACAATGATATTTTTCATTTGCGATGTAGCATTAGCATTATATTTAGGTAGGTAGGTATATGTGATTTAGCTGAGAATTTGGCAAATCACTTATATTGATCAAATGAATCAATATATAAATAATTTTATTCACAATGTGAAAGACCATTTCCTATGATAAGACCCCGGATAAAACCTACTGATCTAGAATCAGTAAATAGTAGTTGTGGATTATTTTCTATTTCATAAGCACTTGCTGAAAGTGGAAATTATTGTATGTTTTTCTTAAAGCTACATGCTAAATAAAGATTTATTTACTATTTATTTATTTATTTATTTATTTATTTCCGATGATAGTTCAAATAATGAAAGGATTGTGTTTGATCTGGAGGACTATTATGCAGTTGCTTATGCTTATACTAATAAATAATATCATATTGGAAGTATTCTGAAGGCTGCACAACACAAAACACAAACCATTTCTGAAACAAATGACATTTTTTGATGAGATAAAACGGAAATATTCTCGGAAATATTGGAATTTGAATACCGAATTTCTGATCTTTTAATAAAAAAAATTAGGGTGAATCGTGAATTGACAAATGAATTGAAGTTTTCAAATGAACCATTACCTCGACCATTACCTTGATCACTGATGCAGGATCAAAGTTTCATAAAATTTGAGGCATGTGCTATATATCTGACCATGAGTGTATGCCGGAAATATCAAGGAAAATAAATAGGAAAACAAATAAGAATGTACTCAAAGTGGCTGAAATTTGGGTTAGTATCACGATGGATACCTGGAAATAAATAATCTAATACACTAGAAATAACTGTATGCACGTTCTCCAAAAGGTCAGAAAAAGATTATCTTTAATCACCAAGACCTAAAAATATATAAATTGAGAGAAACCATAAAAGAACCCCAGACATACATAACCTCACTTACTTCTCAAACAGATATCTGATGATCAAAACAACCAGAGCCATGGGCAAGGGGTACAAAAGGTGCCTATGATCAGCGTGTTGAATCTCTTTACTAGCTTCGGGAGCGATATCAGCCCATGTTGTATTTGGAGGCAGCCAAACGCTGGGTGACCAGAAAGTGTCCATAGCTTGACTATAAAAAGTCCACATTTTATCACCCCACTATTTGAATGGAAAAATTTAAAAATATCTAATCATATTGCGATCACGAAGTTTGTAGAAATTGGCGTATTTTTATTTATTTTTTCACAAATTCACAACGTTTGTATGGGAACACCCTTGCCAGAGCCGTCTGCCGTCTATCGTCTATATATTGTGATCATGGACGTACTAAGAGAGAATTGGACCGGCCGCTTCCAATAAGCGCTTGCTAGTTTCGTGACGCCAACATGTCATTTTACCGTGGCGGGCAACTAGCTCAAAATTTGTTTTGAGAGGTAAAAATTTGTTTTTGCGGGTAAATAGGCATAGTCCGTTTCAAAATATTGAACTAATTAATGAAATAAATTAAAAAACAATGAAAAAAGTAAGCTTCAACATTTTTTTTGTTGCCCGCTTTAGCTTCATCCTTCTCTTTTCTATCACTTGATATTCCATGTCCAACACAACTCAGCAGTGACAGCAGCTGGAGAAACTTCGACAGTTCTGCACACAAAACTGTCAAAATTTACCCAGCTTCTGCGCGAGCCGCTTTCCAGCTGCCCGTTTTGTGCACGCAATCGAGCTTTTGAGCGCGCAAAAACACTTAACGCGTGTTCCAGCTGTATTGCGTTTGGAGCTCCGCGTTACCTTCCCCTTTCCCCTGAAGCACCACCCGGAAAATGTGGGCTTGAAGCGCAAAACTAGCTAAACGTCAAATCAGTCATATTTAAAATCAAAACATTGGCAAGTTTGATCTTTTTTGACTGGATCCATGCTTAAACATACTAAATTCAGCTCAGAGTCGCTTATAAACAATATTTTAACTAATTTTCACAATAATCACAATAGCCTAGTTTACACCGATAAATCGTTTAGTTCGGTCCGATAGGACCAAGAGGGTGGGGATAGTACGGTAGGACCAATGCTTACTTCTCGCCTGTTTACAACGTCTTGCAACGCGTGAACTAAATGAGTAAGCGCGCAATTCGTCAAACGTCAAAAATAAGTCGACATTGTTCATCAACACAATTCGTAACCAGAAAAAACATAAGAAAGTACGCTCAGATTGCCTAGGAAACTCAGAACCAACACAATTCACAATATTAACAATCAACATAACCTCATAATTTTGATCCAGATCGAACCAAATTTACTTCGGTACACCTACTGGCAAGTACCAAACCAAGAGCGGATCAGTTTAGTCCACAACTGTTTACACCATCCGAACAAAATATTTGGTTCTGATATAGTTCGAATTTAGTACTTGGTCCGCGGACCAAGTTGTCGGTGTAAACTAGGCTAATGTCGAGATGCCTTGGCTCAAACGTAAACAAACACTCCATCGATAGTTTTAACGTTTGTGTATGTGAGTAGCTCAAAACGTGTTCCAACTGTTCCAGGATCACTTTTGCGTTCCAAACACGGTGTTAATCGGCGCTTGAGCTTGAAGCACTTGCTGGAAAGCGGCTGCGGTTTAGACTTCGCTGAGCTGTGTTGGACATAGGGCGCGTTCAGGTAGTTTATGGCGCTTCAGCGCTTTTTCCGCTTTACGCTTTATTTTCCCTGAACGACATGCTGTAATGCTGTACGTCAAATCATCAAGTGTCATTTAGTTTATTTTGATATCCGAGCAAAAAGTCGTCGACTTTTCTACTTTTGCGAGAAAAACAAATTATTCCAGATGAGGTTCTTATTCACGACGAAGAAGGAATAGCTTTTGATGCTTATTGTTAGGAACAGTCGAAATATTGTGCACGATTCATCAGTATTTTCAAAAAACATAATTCATCAGAAATATAATAAATAATGTTTAAATATCGCAAATTCAATAGTTTATCCATCTTCTTCACCTATACTATCACTAAGAATTCTTTGTCTCTCATCATCCGAGGAAGCCTGTACATGAACAATCTCATCTCAAAATTGTTGGAATATCGTTTCTTCTGCCGAATCGCACATTTTATAAACCACAAATTTAAACTGATTTGCCAGTTTCCTGCCGCTTCATGACACTTGCAGCGATAAAGCGAACAAAATATATGCTTTATCGCTGGAATAAAGTGCTGCAGCACACCGGACCTATTTATGTCGTTCAGTAGCCTAGTTTATACCGACAACTTGGTCCGCGGACCAAGTACCAAATTCGGACTATATCCGAACCAAATATTTGGTTCGAATGGTGTAAACAGTTGCGGACTAAGCTGGTCCGCTCTTGGCTCGGTACTCGCCAGCAAGTGTACCGAACTAAATTTGGTTCGATCTGGATCAAAATTATGAGGTTATGTTGATTGTTATTATTATGAATTGTGTTGGTTCTGAGTTTCTAAGGCAATCTGAGCGTACTGACTCATGTTTTTTTTGTTTACGAATTGTGTTGATGAATAATTTCGACTTGTTTTTGACATTTGACGAATTGCGGGCGTACAGATTTAGTTCACGCGTTGCAAGACGATGTAAACGGGCGAGAAGCAATCATTGGGCCTACCGTACCATCCCCACCCACTTGGTCCTATCGGACCGAACTAAACGAGTTATCGATGTAAACTAGGCTACTGTTTTATTGAACATTTTCCGTAACTCGTAATCGTAAAATACCTTAATTTTCAAAAGGTGAGTTCGAGTATCAGATCTGAATACACCTGGCGCCAAAAATTGTACGCGCTTAGATGGACAATTTCGCGCTCGGAGCGAAACTCGAACTCACCTAAAGAAAATACCTTCAATCAATGCAAAATTTCGACCACCGATTAACGCAAGTTTGATCTTTTTTGACTGGATCCATGCTTAAACATACCAAATTCAGCTCAGAGTCGCTTATAAACAATATTTTAACTAATTTTCACAATAATCACAATAGCCTAGTTTACATCGATCGTTTGGTTCGGTCCGATAGGACCAAGCTGGTGGGGATAGTACGGTAGGACCAATGCTTGCTTCCTGCCCGTTTACACCGTCTTGCAACGCATGAACTAAATGTGTACGCCCGCAATTCGTCAAATGTCAAAAACAAGTCGAAATTATTCATCAACACAATTCGTAACCAAAAAAAACATGAGTGAGTACGCTCAGATTGCCTTAGAAACTCAGAACCAACACAATTCACAATTATAAAAATCAACATAACCTCATAATTTTGATCCAGATCGAACCAAATTTAGTTCGGTACACTTGCTGGCGAGTACCGAACCAAGAGCGGACCAGCTTAGTCCGCAACTGTTTACACCATTCGAACCGTTGTTTGGTTCGGATATAGTCCGACTTTGGTACTTGGTCCGCGGACCAAGTTGTCGGTATAAACTAGGCTATAGTAGCCTAGTTTACATCGATAACTCGTTTAGTTCGGTCCGATAGGACCAAGTGGGTGGGGATGGTACTGTAGGACCAATGATTGCTTTTCGCCCGTTTACACCGTCTTGCAACGGGTGAACTAGATCTGTACGCCCGCAATTCGTCAAATGTCAAAAACAAGTCGAAATTATTCATCAACACAATTCGTAACCAAAAAAAACATGCGTGAGTACGCTCAGATTGCCTTAGAAACTCAGAACCAACACACTTCACAATAATAACAATCAACATAACCTCATAATTTTGATCCAGATCGAACCACATTTAGTTCGGTACACTTGCTGGCGAGTACCGAACCAAGAGCGAACCAGCTTAGTCCGCAACTGTTTACACCATTCGAACCAAATATTTGGTTCAGATGTAGTCCGAATTTGGTACTTGGTCCGCGGACCAAGTTGTCGGTATAAACTAGGCTAAGGCTAGTGTACTGTCATTGCCCATAAGAGTCGCAGTTCCGCGGCTGGATGTAGCTCCCGTCATCGTATATTAAAATGGCTCATGCACTAACCACAGTGTTGCCGTATCTCTGTCTGTAAAAGGGACTGTTGGGAGTTGGGATTGTAGATTGTAGTTTGTTGGTGGGTGGGAAGACTGTATCTTTATGTTTATGTTTATGGGGTTATTTTGATGTTTAAAATTTGCGTCTTGCATCTTGCACTTACATCTCATCAGAATATTCATAAATACAATTAAATACCTAGCCTATTCTTTCGCGATACCAATCCGTTTTGATCATGGGTCTATAATGGATAGTAAAATATAATAGTGCTGTTTGTGAAGACATTTTCAACCAATGAAAACCTGAACCGACATTGCAAGAATCATTTTGAAGACGAAAATACTAAAGCATCCTCATGCGAGTATTGTGACTACTTCACCACAAGACTGGCAATAAAAAAGACATTTCAGGATATGTTTTTGTTTAAAACATAATATGGGATTTTTTTTATTAATTAGAAAACCAAAATTCAAATATCACGAAAAGATTATGCATAGTCGATAAACCTATTAGATGCAATTCGAATGGTTGTAAGTCAAACATCATACACGGTAGGTCAAAAAATATAAAAATTGTACAAGAGTAATGTACCTACCTAAACGCTTATTAAAAAAAAAAGGAAAACGTTATAAAGAAAAGGTGTACAGAATCAAAACAAAGCGCCCTAGATTATTTTGGTCTATATTAAATTATAAACTCAGGTAGGTATAATGGTATCAAATACAAAAATTGCACTTTGTATAAGATAGTTTATTGGTATATACCTACCTACATTATGATTATTGATAGTTTACCATGTTCAAAAGATCTTTTGCGGAAATTCAAAGTTTTGTTCAATATTGTTGCATTGCAACGAAGATGAACTAAAAAAATTAAAATCTGAGTGGATTCCTCAAAAATGCTTGAATTTGAATAAAGTTATACGGAGCTGATTTCATTTTGATCAATTTAATTATGTATGTGTTCAAGGTGGATATTAGAAAAACAATTTCTTGAGGCAATGATAATTGAAGATGATTTAAAAAAACCCGGACCTACGTCACAACTTTAATATTCAGGCATAACTTTTAATTCTAGACAACTTTTTCTCACGACATTTTACGGATTTTTTTGAAATAAGTGATAGGTACTTTACTGTTGTTACCTTATTCATCCAATTCTATATTTTTTGAACCACGACCTACCCCATGTATATGATGTTTGATCTGCAACCATTCTAATTGCAAGTAATAAGTGGATAGAACATATAATGAAGAACATACATCAACTTTTGATGATATTCAAATTCTGGATCTGCAATTAATTAAAAAAAAGTCCCATATGCTTCACACAAAAGAATATCCTGAAATGTGTTTTTTATTGCCAGTCTTATGGTGAATTAGTCACGGCACAATACTCGCCTGAGAATGCTTTAGTATTTTCGTCTTTAAATGATTTTTGCAAAGTCGGTTCAGGTTTTCATTGATTGAAAATGATTTTTCACAAACAGCACAATTATATTTTACTATCCATTATAGACCTATGATCAGAACGGAATGGTGTCGCGAAAGAAGGCTAGGTATTTAATTGTATTTATGAATATTCTGATGAGATGTGAGTGCAAGATGCAAGACACAAATTTGAAACATCAAAATAACTTCATCATAAACATAAACCATCAGCCTGCTCCCCACTCTCCCTAAACATCCGAGCAACCCAACTTTTCAGAGATACGGCAACACTGTGGTTAGTGCATGGGAGCCTTGATTTTTAAAAATCGATGACGGGAGCTACATCCAGCCGCGAGTGTTCTAAGGTGAATAATGTAGAATGTTTTGTGGTATTGGTATTGGTACTATTGGTAGTTTTGTTGTTTGGGTGTTGGGTGTTGGGTGTGGGTTTGGGCCATAGGAAAAAGACTGAATCTCAATATTTCTATGGTTTGGGTTTGGCTTTCGCTACGACGATCTTATCTGTGAGCAAAAATAAAGAAGGTAAGCCGTTGTTCCGTTGTTTGTGTTTGGAGTTGCAACAATACATACTTTTTGGTACGTGATTACGTAATCTGTGATCATAAGTTAATAGACTTGATTGGCCAGTGCTGTTTGATAATGTTTTGTGATTGATTAGATAGTTTGTTAACTTCATCGTATTTTGAACGATATTAATAGAAACAGAATAACACCAACACCTAGTATGAATATATATATGTATATAGGCGTGGTGGTGTATTTGTACATAGGTACTATTTTCTCCAACCCAACAACTTCAGTCATTATTCATCTTATTAGGTCTGTTATGGCTCTTGTAATTTATTTTTTGTCATTTATTTTTTATTAATCTTGTGTGTTTTTTAATCTGTTCTAGTTTATGATGGAGTCGTGTTGTGATGTCATCATAAAAATATTCAAGGGATACCTATAAAATATGAAGTGTCGGAAGAAAAAAGCAGGTCCTACCCAAGTCAATTCTTCTTGAAACTTGGAAAAACACAATTTCATGTTCAAAACGTTGTACCTAGAACCATTACAATTATGAGAAGTCATTTTTCAGTTTACCGACTTTTCAATTATTAATGGATCAAAATAACTACTTACTGATTCTCAAGAACATCCAGAATAAGATTTATATATTCACATGCTGCGCAAATGTTTATAAACATTGAAAAACAATTATTTCTTTTTGATCTTTTTTCCTTGCCCTCAAATATTTATTCCAGTTTTTGCCAATTGTGTTGAAAACGTTGTGCCCAAGGTTGTGCCCTAATTTTACTTTATTGAAACAACAAGCACATTCTAGTGTCTTTGAGGATTGCAAATTTACGGGTGGAGACACGGGTGCAGAGTTTTTTTTTTTTTAGTTCAGATTGGGTTAGTTTGAGTTAGTTTTTCTGGCATTATTGGATGAGCGGCATCTTAAATACGTTTTTTATAATAAAAATCAAATAACATAATTTCTTTTCTCCGCCAGTGAATTTGCAATCCTTAAAGAAACTAGGATGTGACTAGGGTTTCCATCCCGACATCACGAAAGAAATCGCGAAATAAATCCCGATTTTATACCGAAATGTTATGTCATGTATTATACAGGGTTAGTTTTTTAAATTGTTACAATGCGACGTGTCAAAAACGGCTTCAATTTTTTTTTTTTTACATTTTGGTGACGTGAAACACTTCAAGGATGAGATTTGTGTTACAAAGAAACGGCTTCATTTTTTTACACGTGATAATTTCACGGGGGGACACATTTCACGATTACATTGGGGTTTCCATGGTAAAAGATGCAGGATAACTGTAATATACAGGATAATTTAATTGAACAATTTTTGATCATCATAATTTCGTAACCAGTAGAGCAATTTAAAAATAAATAAATAAACATACTTCATATTTTATGTAGATTCGTATTTTAAAATAAAAAATACATCATTCCATTTGAAATTTGATAGTTACCCCACACTCCTCTTGAGGGGGTGAAGGAACAAATGTTAAAGAAAAAATTAAGCCGTTTTGAACATATCGCATTGTAACACTTGTATTGGTTACTATTTACGATACAATACACATTAACTTTCAGTGAGTATAAGTTCTCTTACTAAAATAGTTAAAAAATATGATGTAATTATTATAACCCTGCAAATTATTTTTCAATTTTTTCCGGGATTTCGAGATTTATCCCGGGATGTAAATTAGAAATTCCGAAATCCCGAAATTCAATCCCGATCCCGAAATTTGGAAACCCTAGATGTGACTATTTAAGAAAATTTTAAAAACATCAAAAAATAGCAGAAAACCGTATAAGCAATTGTTACCCAAAAAAGACAGTGAAATGTGAGTTTGGGTTAGTTTGGGATAGTAGTTCACAATAAATTAATCAAAAATTTGAGTTTTCTTTACAATTTTTGCACTTTTCTCTACCAACCCAACACCACTATTCGCTCTCAGCCCCGTAAGATTGTCACATAACTTCACATTTGCGAAACATTTCAATGGTTGCAAACACCTTCTAGAAGGGTCTAAATAAAGGTAATGCAAAAAGAAAATAAAAATTGCAATAGTCGGTTAACTGAAAAATTACCTATTGAAAATAACCTGGAAAATAACTTACCTATTCTGTTATGCGACACCTAGGTAATTTACGTAAAACTGGGCGGCGACATTTCGTGAAAAGCAATGCGATGACTTGCTTTATTTTTCCTCTTGTAGTGAAGGAGCCTGAAAAGATGCTGACGCTCTTTCTACACCAAATGCAAAATATCTTAATACTTTTGAAAAAAAATTGTCTGCTTTCTTCCCCTGACCCTTCATTTATTATTAATACAATACAATAATAATAGTCGTCAAACTGTTACTTTGTATTGATCACAATGGAATTTATCAATGAAAATTTGAGTCATGCATGATGGATAAAAGTAGGGAAAGTTTACCTAAAATGGTACACTCAAGGTTTGAACCTAGTTTAAATAAAAAGTTCAAGTGCACAAAAAAATGGGGTGAAATAAATCCTCGTCAAAATGATTGGGTAATAGCTCATTTTGAAGATATTCTGTTCCTCATCACATCCTCTTAGTTTGGAGAGGTTAACTCTTGCGGGTTATTTATTAAATAAAAATGTCTAACTACCTGTCATATCAACAGAGGATTGAAATTCGGCAGTTGTAATCAGTGTCGAAGGGCCTTCAAAATAAGCTATCACTCGACTCCCCTTACTATTTAAAATTTTGGGGTTGGTGTTCACCCTCGCGAGGGGGTGAATGTGACAAAGTTGACTATAAGCTCAAAATCTTTCCCCCTAAAAATAAAAATCGACGGGTCCCAGCTATTTTATTCTAAGCGAAATATACAGAGTGAGTTTTTTAAAGTGTTACAATGCGATATGTCGAAAATGGCTCCATCTTTTTTTTTTTTTTTGGTGAAGTGATAAGTTCACGGCGGGACGTATTTTACGATATTTTTCACATTTGTCCCTTAAGAGGGGTAGGGCGTACCTTTCGAATGTCAAATAAAATGGGTCGGTTAAGTTGGCACCCCCCACTAAATAGATGTACCTCAAATCGGATTTCATTTTTGATTTGCACACTTTTTGCACAGTTTTGCACAAGCAATCAGAAATTTTGCACAAAATTAGGTGGGGGTGCCAACTTGACGCTAGCACCCCCCACTCATCTTTTTGATTTTTTTTTATGGCAATGGATCGAGCAATCGATAGTACTAGTTATGCACAACCAAAAGAAACTTTTGCACAGTGGCGTACGCCGAGTAAAATGTTTCTGAAAATATCAATCTGGCACCCCCTATTCAACTTTTTGGATTTTTTTTTATGTCAAGCAATAGTACTAGTTTTGCACAGCTTTGCACAGCCAAAATTAACTTTTGCACAGAGGCGTACGCCAAGTAAAACGGATTCCAAAATGTCAGCATAGCACCTCCAACTCAACTTTTCGAATATTTTTTTATGGCAATCGATAGTACTGGTTTTGCACAGCCAAAACGAACTTTTGCACAGTGACGTACGCCGAGTAATACGTTTCTCAAAACATCAATCTGGCACCCCCACTCAACTTTTCGAATATTTTTTATGGCAATTAATAGTACCGGTTTTGCACAATTTTGCACAATCAAAACAAACTTTCGCACAGTGACGTACTCCGAGTAATACGTTTCTCAAAACATCGATCTGGTACCCCCTACTCAACTTTTCGAAACATTTTTTATGGTCTTCAATTGTACTAGTTTTGCACAGTTTTGCACAACAAAAACAAACGTTTGCACAAAGGCGTACGCCAAGTAATACGTCTCTGAAAACATCAATCTGGCACACCCCACTATACTTTTCGAACATTTTTTTATGGCAATCAATAGTACTGGTTTTGCACAACCAAAACGAACTTTTGCACAGTGACGTACGCCGAGTAATACGTCTCTCAAAACATCAATCTGGCACACCCACTCAACTTTTCGAATATTTTTTTATGGCAATCAATAGTACCGGTTTTGCACAATTTTGCACAACCAAAACAAACTTTCGTACAGTGACGTACTCCGAGTAATACGTTTCTCAAAACATCAATCTGGCACCCCCCACCCAACTTTTCGAAACATTTTTTATGGTCATCAATTGTACTAGTTTGCACAGTTTTGCACAACAAAAACAATCGTTTGCACAAAGGCGTACGCCAAGTAATACGTCTCTGAAAACATCAATCTGGCACACCTCATTCAACTTTTCGAACTTTTTTTTATGGCAATCAATAGTACTATAGTTTGGAATAACCAAAACAGACTTTTGCAGTACTTTGCACAGAGGCGTATGCCGAGTAGGCAATACGTTTCTCAAAACATCAATCTTGCACGTCCTCCCATTCAACTTTTCGAACCTTTTTGATGACATAGTATCCTTTTTGCAAAGCTTCGCAAAACCAAAATGAACTTTTGCACAGTGGCGTACACCGAGTAAAACGGATCCCAAAATGTCAGCTTGGCACCCCCACCCAACTTTTAGAATTTTTTTGTAAGGCAGTCGATAGTAGGTATGTACTCTCTCTCTACAGCTTTGCACAACCAAAACGAACTTTTGCACAGTGGCGTTCGCCGAGTGGGACCCCAAAATGTCAGCATAGCACTCCCCACTCAACTTTTCGAATATTGTTCACTCAAAGTACTCGTTTTGCAGAGATTTGCACCACCTAAATGAACTTATGCACAGAGACGTACGCCAAGTAATACGTTTCTCAAAACAAAAATTTAGCATCATCCAGCTCACTTTGCTCATTGCCGTACGCTGGGTAATACCGTAACATCGGTAATACACGCTTCTCAAAATATTATCCTGGCCACCCTTGCTGGGACACCCTGTATACAGGGTGTTTCCCAACCTCTGTGACAAAATGAAAGGGGTGATTCTTCGCTTAATTTTAAGACAAAAATGTGGTATAACTTTTTTTCGAATTTCGCTTTGTTTCCAAAATACAGGTTGTTTAATTTTTTTTTTTTAAAGTTTTTTATTTTTAATTAATTTATCTTTTACTCGATTTTGTTGAAGTTTGGTAACGGTATTTATAGTGATAACGGGCTCATTTCGCATGAACAAATAAAAATTATCGAATACAGTGGCGTCTCGAGCGGCACTTCAACCAATATTATTGGGAAAAAAATGTACGCCACTGACTTTTTGTGACATTTTCATTTTTTTCACAGGTTATTCAACTAAAAACGCAACTTTTTGATCTCTTGAATTTTTATCGTATCTTGCCTAATTTTTGAGATAAAAAATTAAATCTAGTTGAGTGAGTTTTGACGCAAAAAGTAATTTTATCGCTGATGTTGAATTTTCTAACAAATACAGCAATCAATTATAATCATTTTAATGGAGAATTCAAAAACACTAAATAAATAAAAAAAAGTTAAATAACCTGCTGAAAATGTCCTCCACGAGCCAGTAAACATCCATGTACACGACGTTAGTTATCTCTCACCACACGGAAAATCTCGGGACTGGCGGAAATCGTATTGAATCCATTAATAATACGCATTCGTAGGTTTTCTTCGGATTGAATGAGAGTGCTATAAACAAGTTGCTTAAGATGTCCCCAAAAATAAAATCTAATGGATTCAGATCCGGTGAACGTGGTGGCCATGGGTGAGGTCCTCCTCTGCCGATCCATCGATCAGGATATTGCTGATCTAAATAATTTCGAACACAAATTGCAAAGTGAGGGGGAGCGCCGTCATGCATGAACCACATAAGAGATCGCGTTCTTAATGGCACTGCTTCCATCAATTCGGGTAATTGATCTCTAAGGAAGTTGTAATAGACCTCACCAGTAAGTCGATTTGGAAAAAATACGGTCCAACTAAGACATCTCCTATAAACCCCGCCCAAATATTAAATGAAAATGTATACTGGTGATGTCCTTCGACGATAGCATGAGGATTCTCTTCTGCCCAAACATGGTTGTTGTGAAAATTCATTATTCCATCTCTAGAAAAATTGGCTTCATCGGTAAATAGTACTTTTGCCGAAAAATGAGGTACTCGTAAAGAAATTTCTTGAAACCAGTTACAAAAATCAACGCGAGCTGGAAAGTCTCTGGGCAACAAAGCTTGTACTCTTTGTATGTGGTAAGGATAGAGTAAATAGTCTTTTAAGTACTCCAGACTGTTTTGTGACTAACATTTAATTCACTTCCAATTTTCCTAGTACTCATGTTTGGAGATTCTTCTACCATGATCAAGACTCCCTCAAGTTGGGCGGTCCTAACCGTAAGTGGTCGGCCGCCTATTTGGCTTTTTGCAAAACTATCTGTTTCCTCTAACCGGGGATGTAACCTTGTAAATGTTGCCTAACATGGAACTTGTCTATTAGGAAAACGTTCTGCATACAAACGTCTCGCCTCTTGGGCATTTCCATCCGCTAAACCGTACATAAAATGCATTTGAGCCATTTCTTGATTGGTAAACTCAGCCATTATGAAGAGAACGTAATTTATTACGAATAAATTGAAAAACAATAGTTACTTAAATACATTATTGGAAACTTTCATACAGTAGGCAAATGTCATGAAGAAAACAAATAATGTGGTTGCCATGGATCGAAGCAAAAAGCCTACTTTGCATCATATTGTTATTTTTGTGTAGTCCAGAGACATGCAATAAAGTGGTTTATCTCAAAAATCACGCAAGATACGATAAAAATTTAAGAGATCAAAAAGTTGCGTTTTTAGTTGAATAACCTGAGAAAAAAATGAAAATGACACAAAAACTCAGTGGCGTCCATTTTTTTCCCAATAATATTGGTTGAAGTGCCGCTCGGGACGCCACTGTATTCGATAATTTTTATTTGTTCATGGCAAAATGAGCCCGTTATCACTATAAATACCGTTACCAAACTTCAACAAAATCGAGTAAAAGATAAATTAATCAAAAAAAAAATTAAACACCCTGTATTTTGGAAACAAAGCGAAATTCGAAAAAAAGTTATACCACATTTTCGTCTTAAAATTAAGCGAAGAATCACCCCTTTCATTTTGTCACAGAGGTTAGGAAACACCCTGTATATACGAACAAAATTAACTGTCGCACAGTGGAGTACATGAGGAGTAATATGTTTCTCAGAATGTGTTGTGAATTTCAAATCAGGTATAGAATAGAGAAGAAAAAGTGATCTTTCGACTGAAATAATAATTGTTTTTCAGATAAGAATAAGCATTTATCTTGAAGCAAATAATAACTTGTAGGAGTACTTACAGTAAACGCCAAACACCTTTGAATCTACGTCATCGTTATCACTATGTACTTTGCGAGGCATGTTGTAATGAAGTTTGATATCCACATTTGATCATTAGCAAATCACATAACAACGCGCTTGGTGCCATCGATGACGTTATCTACGTCATCGATGGCACCAAAGTTGTTTGGCGTTCACCATTAGTACCTATACTATCGGCTGCCTTATAAAATAGTTCGAAAAGTTGCGTGGGGCATGCCAAGCTGACATTTTCGGATCCGTTTTACTCGGCGTACGCGACTGTGCAAAAGTTTGTTTTGGTTGTCCAAAACTGTGCAAAACTACCTACTTAGTAGGTACAATTGATTGCCATGAAAAATATTCGAAAAGTTGAGTGGGGGTGCTAGATTGATGTTTTGAAAAACGTATTACTCGGCGTACGTGCTATTGATTGACATGAAAAAAAAATCCAAAAAGTTGAGTGGGACGTGCCAGATTGATATTTTGAGAAACGTTTTACTCGGCGTACGCCACTGTGCAAAAGTTTCTTTTGGTTGTGCAAAACTGTGCAAAACTAGTACTATCGGTTGCCATAAAAAAAAAAATCAAAAAGTTGAGTTGGGGGTGCTAGCTTCAAGTTCGCACCCCCACCTAATTTTCCTTATATTTACTTATGGGTAGGTGTGCAAAATTTCTGATTGCTTGTGCAAAACTGTGCAAAAGGTGAGCAAATCAAAAATTAAATCAGATTTGATGTACATTTAGTGGGGGGTTCCAACTTTACTGACCCAAATAAAATGATGAATTTTTTATTTCAAAATATGAATCTCCATAAAATATAGTATTTGTAGTTTGGTGAAATTTCTTTTTGAAAAAAATTCAAAAAAATAAATAAATATGTTCAATTAAATTATATCTGTATTACAGTTATCCTGCATCCGTTACTATGGAAACCCCAATGTAATCGTAAAATGTGTCCCCCTTGAAATTTTCACGTCACCAAAATGTGAAAAAATTGAAGCCGGTTTTCGTATCGCATCGTAACATAACATATACTCTCATCTGTTATTGGATTATGATAAAAATTATATGTTAGATAATTTTTTCATCGATAAATCCCGCATGGGTTGACCAGCAAAATCACGGGCCTTCGGCCGAGAAAAAAATAACAATGAGAAGCGACAAAAACTTGTTTTCCTCATTGCTTCAATGGGGACACATTTATATGACCTTGAAATTGAAATATTTGACAACTTTCATCGTATCCAAGTTATATTTGGATACGATGGAAGCTGTCACAGGCGAGGCAACGATACTTATAGTCCGGGCCCAGAATAAAAATAGTGAGATATTCTGAAGTTTGTGGTGTCACTAAATGATAGTCCGTAATTCCAAAGACGCATTCCTGAACCAAATTCAAGTAGAAAAGGTCTTCTGGGTAAACATATTGGGTCCTATGATTGAACGTTTACGTTATCCGTAACATACATGTTAAGCCAAGTTTTAACAGCAACGCGGCAAATCCGTATGATCGAACGATTTTCATAACACATTACTGTTATTTTCCGCCTGTTATATTCTAACTTAACGTATCGTCTCAACAGCCCCGAATAACATGCCGTTAAGGTGTCAAACGTTCATGTTATCACTTTATTTTGTTTGGCTACTTTGTTAAAGATTCGATTTTAGTTCATTTATTAATATTTGTCGTAATTATATTGATGTTACTATTCATAATAACATATTTTTTATCAAGTTTGACTTTGATTTTTGAACGCTCGGTATAAGCTAGTAGCTAGAGTAACAAATAGAGTAACAAAACTTATAAATTGTATAGTCAGTTCATGTCATACCTAAAGAGATGACGAAAGGTTTTTGCGAACATTTCACCAGAATTTATAAAGGGTTATTAGAGAAATTGATTTTTTTTAGTATTTGACCCAATTTCTGAAAATTTTGTGAAAAATTTGTATTACAAAATTATCGTTTTAGGGGTTTTTGGATATGCCAACTTCAAAAACACTATCCGTTTTTCGATCCCTTCTATTGATCATAGGAGGCTATGGAAATAACAGATGCCAATTTTTTTTATGAAAAGATACGAGTTTTTTGGGGTAGTATATGAACCAGAGTTTTGGGTTGGCTTTTTGACTAAGGGAACACTTATTTTATCTGATCGCCCTCATTAAAGACACCCCATCGTCATTCTTATTATAGGTTTAACCAAATACGCCAAACAGAAAACACTTTTAATAAAAAAGTTCACGAAATCAACGTAACAGTGTAACACAGTAGAAAGTACAAAGTACAATAAAAAACGTCTTGGATTTTGTCATTATTTGTCAACATGCATTTTTCCAGTCGGCGCGCGTCCGCTTCAGACAATGAGGGAGGTCGAGCGTCGCATCGCGGT
The DNA here is from genome assembly GCA_958502075.1 of Orchestes rusci. Taxonomy (NCBI): domain Eukaryota; kingdom Metazoa; phylum Arthropoda; class Insecta; order Coleoptera; family Curculionidae; genus Orchestes; species Orchestes rusci. The sequence continues at coordinate 54,174,255 of OY293303.1, read as the reverse complement.
TGACATGTCCCGTTTCAAAAAATCATATTTCGAAAACTATAACAGATAAAAGGCTGCGGTCTTTTTTGAAAACTTCCTCATATATTTAACTACATTTCATTCGCAGCATATAGCATCAAATTTTTCCAAACAAAAAAGTTTCTCGCTTACGGAAAATATCAATACAAAAAATTCAATTTTCATTTTTGAGATTTTGAGAAAAATTGAAAATAACAAAATCTGAGAAATATATTGCCTCAGTGATCATCGCTTATGTATGCTCTTCAAGTCAAAAAAAAATCATTCGGATATGTTGAATAGTCTCGGAGTTATTGAAAGGTGACTGATAGAAAGTAATTTTTTGGAATTTCCGCATTTTTGCACGTTTTCTCGATTTTACAAAACTCGGTACCACTAAAAAAAGTCGTAATTACCCATTTCTTATGTACAATAACCTAACTAATGATTTGGGTGACGTTTCATCTGGTTCTAAGTCGAAAAAAAAAACGAAACATTTTCACCGCTCTTTTACTCCACTAATATTGAATGCAAAATAAGCAAAATAGAAGATTTTTCCCTTGCGGTTTTTGAGCAACGGTGGTTTTTTGAGATGTGCCACAACAAAATAATAATTGGACTTGGATAGTACATAAGAACATGCTCCATAAATTGGTATTATGAATTTTCTTTTAGATTTTTATGACAAATTCAGGTATACAGGGGTGCACCAAAAGTAAGTCACGACTATCAACTTCTTTTTTAAAATGGAAACACCTATTTTTTATTTCATTTTTTAATTCTGCGTAAAATTCGAAGAATATTTCATGTAATGTCTATATCTAACCGTTTTTAAGAAAATGTCGTTATAGATCCATATATTTTTGTTTCTACAACAGGTTAATGTTCTTATTGATTCAATAATTGAATTGAAAGTCCAATCAGCAACGTAAGCAAGTAGTAACTAAGCAACTTGAAAGACAAAACCGCGTCATAGTATAATTAACAACAAGTACAACAGTTCCATATACAGGGTTATTCACGTTATTCGACACGAAACATTATGGCTAAAGTATCTGATTTCGAAGAAGTTTTTTTTTTTCTGGATGGATATTGACCCTTTAAGGCTACATTTTAAAAATATTTTCATGTTATAGAGGGTGTCCCTGAAACACGAGACGTACCAAAGTTGTATTTTTCAAATGGAATACCTTGTAAATTATTTCATTTTTGGCTTGTATGATCAAAATTAAGGTAAGTTTGATTGAGGTTTAATAGGTATGCCTATACCTTATGGTTTTTGAAATATATTCAATTTTGCGAAATTGTAGTATTCATTATAATGCCTGTCTCAGCTGTTGTTTTCTTTTTTTTAACCAAATTGATAATTAAGTCTACCAATTGATCAAGATTGATGTCACACTTATGAAACTTTTGATAACCTATACAGAGTGTCTAAAAATTATGGTTAAATAATCATCATCTTTGAAAGGTAATAACTTGTTTTATTTGAATGGCAAGCCCTGTATTTTATGTCAACAACAGATCTAAAATTTGCTTGTCTATCGAATATTATTTTACCTTCCTATAGCTAACTCTTCACGTTTTCAAGTAAAGCGAAGAAAAAGAAAAAAAAAGGTTTCTCATTAACACCAATAGATGGAGATGCCGTCTCCAATCCCTCGTTAGATACATATTTCACCTATGGTGTTTTGACAACCTCTATTATTATTTACTTAAAGTTGTCAGTTATTAATTGATATTTTCAATTACTAATCGTTCTATTAGTGCTAGCAATAGTCAAAAAATGCTAATTTATCCAAAAGAAGAACGGATTGACATGATTTTTATACTGGGTGAATGCCATCAAAATTCAAAACTGCCTCTTAGCATCAAGAGTTTATGCTGAAAGATTTCCAAACAGAAACCATCCAAATGAGGTAGTATTTGAGAGACTGTTAACACAATTTAGAGAGAGGATTTTTGATGATGTTCAACAAAAATAAGACGTAGACCAATCGTAGAAAAAGTGCATGAGCATGATTGAAAAATCAAACGTTCATCTGACAATTATTAAAAAATATCAACTCATGTGTACAGGGTTTTTCCTTATAATTTGCCACCCCTTCAGAAACCCTTTTCACAGAGATACAAAAAAAAAATGTTCAAATGAAAGTTGCATGATTTTTCCTAAAGATTTTATAATAATTGAGAGAAAGAACATGTCACTATTGGAAGTCGGAAAAATGTGGAGAAGTTTAATTTTTTCAAATAGAATATATTTCAATACAGATTTAACATCTCATTTTCCTCTTTTCAGAAATACATAGTTTGCCTATGTTTGGACCAGGCGTTTTTGAGTTTATCACTTTGATTAGCATAGTGTAAAGTTGCAATGCGGGATATAATGCTATAATTCAACGCAACCGTTATGGGAAACCATGGAAAACCAGGGGAAACAAAATCTCTGATGACAAAAAAGTACTTGATATAAGTAACAATTGTTTATTTCCCTTAGTGATCCATGGTCCATGGCAGTGGCGATAAAATATCTTATTATTCCCCGCATTGCAAGTTGAAGCTTTCACAAGTATATATACTCAATTTACATCCTGTATACAGGGTGAGTCGAGAACAGATCAAATTTCAGAAGTGTATTGTACGAGCGAAAACAATGTAAAAAAACTCATATGTTCTTATCCGATATTCATTTGTTTTCAAGTTTTAGCGCAATATCATGTTTTTTACGTTCCACTTTTATCAAAATGTTCACGTTATCAGAGAAGTTGGCCTCAAACCACAAATGGCTAACAATAATAAACTACATAATATGATAACCAAAGTTATCGAGAAATTCGACAATCGAAACTGATTGAACACTCGGACTAATAAACAGCTGACGAAGCAATGATTTTGTGGGTTCTATGTTCTAAGTGACGAAGTCTATGACAGATAGCATCAGGTCCCCCACCTAAACTCTTTGGCGGAAAAAGTTTTTCCGCTTCTTATCGTAATTTTTCTCGGCCTCCACAGTTGAATAATATTTACTTGGGTTGATTTTTTTTGATTAACTTACCTCATTTGTTATTGATGAAAATTATTGAAAATCGATCATTAATCGAAAAAAAATTGCACAAGGAATTGGAAAAATATAGGGTACCTACTTTCTTTTGGTCCATGTCCATAAGGTTGCCAGTTACAAACAGGTGGACAGGCGTGGAAAATATACCCTCATCTGTTATTTGATCGTTTTTTTTAAAAGAAAGCTTATTTGATTCCCTATCAAACAGTATAAGGATGCCTGTTCAAAAGTGTGTCCCACCCATGGTTGCCAAATGTCAAAGTTGGACACGCAAGATTCAAATCTTGCCTTGGTTCTTACTTGTAGAGGGCGTCACTTACACACACCTTTTCACTCATTCAAATAGTCATAACTTTTTGGTACACACCCGTACATTCTTTTTAAATCAAAAAAGTTTTTTCTCCGTCCTTTTTCACAAAAAAAAGTATACCTTGTAGAAGTGGCTGGGAGTAACCTTTTTCAAGATATTTACACTTGAAGTAAAGCATGCAATGTGATTTTCAATGACAAATTTTGAAAATAAACATGAGGGGCTTTGAAAACGGCGTTATCATGGTAATTTTGACAGTTTGATTTATTGTTCAATGTTTTTTGATAAAAAAAATAATCTATTTTTTTTTTTTTACTTTTTTTTATCATTTTGGTATTATTTTTAAATTTTTTCCATTTTTTCTTGTTTTTTTTTATAAGAAACATTGAATATTTAGTCACTTCTCAAAAATACCATGACAGCGGCGTTTTCAAAGCCACCTTGTAGTACGAGATACGGTATTAGAAATATACAGGGTGCTACAAATTCGAGGATAAGTATGGGGATCTCGAAAACCGTAATAGATACAAATTCGTTCAAATGGGAGCAAAGTTGCGTATTTTGATGCTCAACAAAATGCCGTTTTGAAAGCCATGAAATTCCGATTACGTCCAAAATAATCCGAAAAAAAAAACAAAATTTTTCAAAATCGTTTTCATTTTTTCCTGACCATTCTCTTCTTCTCATGCAGATCATGGAGTAAACTGCAAACCCACTATTCCCATAAATTTTAATTAATTGCCTTTGAGGTGTCAAAAACTAACAAAAACCAAAATAAAAAATCCAGGACCGTATTTAAAAAAGCAAAGTTGATGATAGCTGCTCATAGACGAAACGTCGGTTCTTTAATTTAATAACGCTATCTTGTAAAGGACAAAAAGTGGCGATGAAAAAGTTCAATTTATTCTGCTGAGCGTCAAAATACGCAAGTTTGCCCCCATTTGAACAAATGAATCTGTATCTATTACGGTTTACGAGATCCCCATACTTAGCCTCGAAATTGTAGCACCCTGTATATTTCTTATATCGTATTTCGTACTTATAGGTGGCTTTGAAAACGTCGTTGTCATGGTAATTTTGAGAAGTGACTCAATGTTCAATGTTTTTTATTGAAGCAAATCCAGAGAAAATGGAAAATTTAAGTAAAATTACAAAAATGATAAAGTTTTAAAAAAATATAAATTGAGATTATATTTTTTATCAAAAAACATTGAACATTAGATCAAACTGTCAAAATTACCATGATAATGCCGTTTTCAAAGCCCCTCATGTTTAATTTCGAAATTTGCCATTGAAAACCACATTGCATGCCTTACTTTAAGTGTAAATATCTTGAAAAAGGTCACTCCCAGCCACTTCTACAAAGTATACCTTTTTTGTGTAAAAAGGACGGAGATAAAACTTTTTCAATCTAAAAAGAATGTACGGGTGTGTACCAAAAAGTTATGACTATTTGAATGAGTGAAAAAGTGTGTAGGTGGCGCCCCCTTCTAGTAAGAACCATACCAAGGCAAGATTTGAATTTTGCGTGTCAAACCACTCTTATATACCAAATTTCAACCAAATAACTTTATTATTTGGAAAGTAAATTGAAGAAGTCAAAAATTAAAATTCAACTTTGACATTAGGCAACCATGGATGGGACACACTTGATCAGGCAACCTTATACTGTTCGATAGGAAATTAAATAAGCTTTCTTCAAAAAAAACATCAACCGAATAACAGAATATGAGGGCATATTTTCAACGCCTGTCCACCTGTTTGTACCTGGCAACCTTATAGTTGTACCCAAAGGTAAGTAGGCAACCTATATTTTTCTAATTCCTTGTGCCTTTCCTTCGAATAATGATCCTTTTTCATCAATAACGGATAAGGGAAGTTGATAAAAAAATATTAATCCAAGTAAATATTATTCCTCAGATTAATACTTGTTTATTAATCTGAGTATTATTCAACAGTGAAGGCCCGTTGCTAGGCAACCCATGCGGGATTTATCGATGAACAATTTGTCTAACATATAATCTTTATCACAATCAAATAACAGATGAGGGTTTATATGTATTTTAAATACCGTATCTTAGACTAATTGAAATGTTGCGCAAACGAGTGGTTATGTGATAATCTTACGGGACTAAGAGCGAATAGAGGTGCTAGGTGGGTGAAGAATCACGCAAAAGTCGTAAACAAAACGCCAATTTTTGATTAATTTATTGTGAAATAGCAAGAAACTCCCTTTTTTTACAACATTTGTGCTTACCCACCCATTACCCCTTTTAGCTCCCAGTCCTGTAAAATTGTCAGATGATGACCACACATTTGCGCAATGTTTCAATGGTCGCACCCTTCAACAACCTTCTAAAAGGGTCTTGATAAAAGAAAAACTTAAAAAATATTGTTGAAATAATTGAAACGCAGTCATACTTAATGTGACTATAAAACTATGGCACAGTTTTCTACACAGTTGGCACAATACTGGAATAGATATTTGAGGGCAATGAAAACCTATTTGAAAAATAGAAGATATCAAAAAGTAGGTAACCAAATATTGACAAATATAACATTTTCGCAGCATATGAACGAACATAGAGATCGTATTCAGTGTATTCTTGAGAATTGGTAAGTAGTTATTTCAAGCTTTATTCGAATAGTTTGTGAACTGAAAAATTACCATCAATTTTGACACATGTCACGAATTCAGCGGCTTAGCAAAAATCTTGAGAAAAATTTATTTTGGGTGTCAAAAAATAGGTTAATTTGACGAGATATAATAATAAAAATATTCAACCACAATTTCTTTATTTTTTTGCAGATATCGGCATTTTTCTCGTTTGAGAACAAATAAGAAATAAGGCATTTTTTTTTGGTCTGGTTTATTTTTCGTCGGTCTATTTCTGCGGCCATCAGGGCTTATCACCGACGCCAGGGAATTTGTCTCACCCCATCTGGTAATTTTGCCGAATCTCTCTCTGTAGAAATGATGCGTGAAGAGCCGGTGCACTGGCCACTGCGCCACAACGCCGATACATAAGGTATTTTAATTTTGTATTTTTGCTTCTAGAGAGAATCAACACCGAAACACATCAAGTCACATCCACGAAATAACTTTGAATTTACATATCTGCAAAATGATAAAAAAATTGTCTCAAAATATTTTTTATCAGACAAGATAAGAACCAATTTTTTATTATAAAGACAAACAATTAATTGAATCGGTACCCATAGCAATATTGATGGTTTTAATTATTTATTCAAGTATCTCTTAGGTCCTATACTATAAAAAATTCATTACGTATAAAGGCAGTAATCAGTTGTGTCGATTGAGCCACGAAAACATTCCATGGACGGCTGATCAAGACTGTTCTTGACTTGACGATTACCTACTCGTTTCTTGGACCACTGGGCAAGTCTGTCTTCTTCATCCATTTTTTTCAAAAATACTTCATCAAATCTAATTAATTAGATCATATATTCCAGTTACTGAAGCAACAATATGAAATAAGTCGTATTTTCAGAAAAAAAGAAAATTTTTAAATTCTTATAACCAACTGTGGGATAAAACAAGTGAATTTTTTGAACGCTAACCGAAAGTTAATATGAAAAGCAAGTTTTACAGAAACTGAAAAAATTCGTATTTTTTTAATACTTGTTTACAATCATTAAAAAAAAAGGAGAAATCAAAGAAATTACAGTTTTGATCTTACGAGCTTCTAAAAATGGACCTAACCTGGAATGTTTTCGTGGATTTGGCATGGTTCGAGGTTCGAGAGGGCATTTCGTCGTCTTTCAGATAAAGACAAAAAATAAGTCTTAACTTGATTTCGTTCATAAAAATTCTGATCTAACTGTTTCAAATCAATAAAAATATGTTTAAAGGTGTATATCTCGAAACTGACGTGGAGTTGAACAAATGATCATAGAATAAAAATTGTTCATTCTACACTCACCGACAATAAATTCAGGACAAGAATAATTTAAGTTTAATTGATATCATTATAACTTTTTTATTTGTTGTCCGATTTAAGTGAAACTTAACACACCGGCAAAATTAGGGGAACGCACAAAATATATATATACAAAGTTTGACATCAATTTTCTCTAGAACTCTATGCTCGATTTCAATATATTTTTTACTGGATTGTTGATCGGCTCTTCAAGAATACATCTGACTAGTTTTCGTTATAAAATTATTCGTCTTTATACCATATACAGGGGCGAAAAGGAAGTGAAGATGTGAAGATTTTTTGTTGTTTTTTGAGACACTCTGTGGAGTGAACCGCTGACAGTTGAATATGGTCTATAGCATCACATTGTAGCCTGATCTTTTCTAAACAATTCCGTTTTTTATTTTCTGTGATATCTCAATTTTTAACGAAAATACAGGGTTACATATATACATATATAAATACAGGTTAAATACAGCGTTCATACAGCGTTCCCCTAATTTTGCCGGTGTGTGTAGTACCTAGGTGTAGCCCTATGTCTTGAGATATTACTCTTGATTTTGCTGTTGGAAAAATACCGATGGCTTGGTTATATAACAGGGAGGAACAGAAGCTACTTTTTTACCCTCAAGTCTTCAGCACCCTGTGGAAAAATTGAGCGGCAAAATCTAGCTCCATCATTTTCTGTTGTGAAGTGCGATCTTTTCTTAACAAAATGTTTTTTTAGTCATGTCAATATCTGCTTTTTCAGAGAAGATACAGATGTTTAAAGAAAATGCTGCAGTTTGTCGATATTTTACCAACAATGAATGAAAACGTTTTCAAAGATTTGTATAAACAAAATGTTTTCAAATTAATAACGCGTATTGTCACATCGTATCTCTATGACTTTTGCCATGCGAATGGCATGCTTTTGATGCCTCTTGAGAAATATTTGTTATTTTTCAAGAAAGGCTTCTCGCAAATCAGGCAAGGTTTTCTGATGTCTATTGCGAACATGTCTACCTAACAATCCTAGCATACCTATCCCATGTGCTTGATTTCCCATTTTCAATTAATACAAGATCTGTACGGCCATGTTGTGATACCCAGTCCACACCATGATACTACCGCCTCCAAAGAACGTTCGGGGTGAACAATTTGCCCAATATGGAACATTGGGTAAATTGGGACATTATGGAATCTTAGAACATTTGTTCATGCAAGTCTATAGGAATGTTTTCATTCATTGTTTATAAAATATCGGAAAACTGCAGCATTTTCTTCAAACATCTGTATCTTCTCTACAAAAAGCAGATATTGACATGACAAAAAAACATTTTGTTGAGAAGAGATCGCACTTCACGACAAAATATAATGGAGCTAAATTTTGCCGCTCAATCATTACACAGGGTATTGAAAACTTAAGAGTAAAAAAGTAGCTTCTGTTTTTCCTTGTATAATGACCAAGTTATCATTATTTTTCGAAAACAGAAATAAAGGGTAATATCTCAACACATAGGACATAGGGCTAAACTTCATGCAAGTCTATAATAATGTTTTCGTTCATTGATGATAAAATATCGAAAAACTGCAGCATTTTATTTGAACATCTGTATCTTCTCTAAAAAAGCGGATATTGACATGACAAAAAAAAAACAATTTGTTAAGAAAAGATTGTACTTTACAACAGAACATAATAAAGATGAATTTTGCCGCTCAATTTTTCCACAGGTGGTTGAAAAAGTAGCTACTGTTCCTCCTTGTATGATGACCAAGCATTTTTCTAAAACCAAAATCAAGAGTAATATCTCAAGACATAGGGCTACACTTTGTCACAAATTTCACTAAAATCGGACAACAAATAAAAAAGTTTTAAGGATATCAATTCGACTCAAATTATTCTTGTCCCGAATTTATTGTCGGTGAGTGTAATTAGTAGAATCTAAATTCTCAATATTGCCGGATAAAACTGGGCCACCCTATACAGGGTGAGGCATTTAACTTGAGACAGTCAATTACCTCAAAAACTATGTACTTTAGAAAAAAAAGTTTCAAACAAAAGTTGTTTAGTTTCAAGGGGGAAATAAGTACAACGAACATATTTTTCCACCTTGACTTTGATATCAAGGTTATTTCAAGGTCAACATGTTTTTTTTAATGGAAAGGTATATTTTTCAGTGTCCCTTATTCTTCATATAAAAAGAAGTAACTTTTATCTGTGTGTCCCAGATTCGGTTCTCTATACAGGGATCTTGGCGCCTATTATACCTACAGCAAAGGTTGAATGGGGAAAGTTTTAGAGAAAACTTGGTGCATTCGATATTCGGTTCCAGATTTGCGATCGGTCAATTGGTTTTGGAAATATCGGCGAAAAACCGAAAATGGCGGATTTTGTTTTTTGCCAGTAAATCCAAAACGGCTAATTGGACAGCTATGAAAATATGACATTATCTGGACAAGACGGATAAAATGGTCTGTATGACATGTCTCAATCGTCTTTTGTTTTCCCGCAACGCGCCTCAACTTTCATTTTTCTTATGGCCGCCATATTGGATTTTTCGATTTTTGGAAAGAAAATTGAAATTTCCAGTCTAGTGATTTCTCACAAGTGCATAAAAGATTTAAGTATCTTCGGAATATCACATTTCGTAGTAAGGACTCAATCTTTTCTAAGGAGGCCATGATTTATTTGACAGAAAACTGGTTAATAAGCAAAATCCTAGGAGGCTCTGATATGTCGTTCAATAATTCTGCCGAAAGATGGCGTTGTGGTCTATAACACCCCGCAAATAATAATTCAGTATGAAAGTTGTGTTTACGTAAATAGTAGTACTTAGTACGCTTCTCTGTCATTAAAATAATTAATCTGATAAACAAATTGTCGAAACCTATTAAAAATCCCAGTGTTCCCTATTCGAATGAAGAAAAGTTGGATATGTAAGCGCTGTACTTGCAGTCACAGAGAAATGCCGACATTACCTCAGCAAGGTATTTGGAGATGTACCCCGAACGACGGCAGCCTCATAAAACCCAATTCAGAAAAATGGTTGTTCATTTGATCAACTTTGGGGCCTTCGAACAACCTAGAAGCGGATACAACATTGAAAATGAAAATCGCAACAGAAAAATTTCACAAGCTGTCAACGAAGACCCTAGTAAATCGGTAAGAACTGTAGAGCGGGAAATTGGTGTGTAAAAATCAACAGTACAGAGAGTGCTAAAAAAGAATAAGTACCATTCATACAGACTCACAGTAGTTCAAGGACTTGAAGAAACTGATTTTCCAAGACGAATGCGCTTCTGTGAGTGGTATACAAGGAAGTGTAATGACAATCCCGATTTTGTAAATCATGTCTTGTGGTCCCATGAAAGTAGGTTTACGAATTGTGGAGTTTTTAATAAGCACAACACTCATCATTGGGCTGTGGAAAACCCTCACGAAGTGGCAGCGAGACGTCTACAGACCAGATTTGGGTTTAACGGTTGGTGTGGGATCATTGGAAATTTAACTTACCTTTCTCAATTGGGCAGCTATCAATTCAGGAAATCGACTTATAGGACCATTTTCATTTGACTACAGCCTAAACGGACAAAAATACCTAGAGCTTTCGCGAAATCAGTTTGTGCGAGCTACTCTAACCGAAGATGAGTTCAGAAGAACCTGGTTTCAACAGGATAGATGTCACAACACCATTCAAGTCAGGAACTTCTTGATAGAGCAGTTTGAGGAAAGGATCATTTCATTAAATGGTACAATACCCTGGCCTCCTAGATCCCCCGACCTTTCGCCCTTGGATTTTTATCTCTGGGGTCACACAAAGAATGAGGTCTATGAATTTGATCCTCCTGCGACTATAGAAATCCTGAGACAGAGTTTTTGACATATTCACAAATATCAACAGAAACATACTTGAGAGGGTTGTACGAAAAACAGTTACTTATTGTCAAAAATGCCTCGATGCAAATGGACGTCATTTTGCAAACTTGTAAATCAATACCGAGACAGTTGAGAACATGACAGTATTTTCATTCTCAATGTATTTGTATCCAGATTTGTATCTACCTGTAAGTTATTCAAAAGCTTAAGTGTTGATTGAATAAAGAATGATTTTTCTGACTGTTTATTCAATACACTCATGGACTCGTTGAGAAGTCATTATTTACGTCCATGTTCTATTGAAAATTCATTGAGTTTAACACGTTCGCTGCACACCAAATAAGGTGACCTTAGGTTGATGCAGTACCTATTAATGATGTTTTGCGACAAATAAATCATGGCCTCCTTAGAAAAGATTAAGTCCCAGCTACGAAGCGTGATATTTCTTTGATACTTAGATCTTTTATGCACTTGTGGGACATCACTAGACTGGAAATTTTACACCTTTTCCAAAAATCGAAAAATCCAATATGGCGGCCATAAGAAAAATGAAAGTTGAGGCGGGTTGCGGAAAAACAAAAGGCGATTGAGACATGTCATACACACCATTTTATTCGTTTTAAAAAAAAGTCCAGATAATGTCACATTTTGACAGCTGTCAAATTAGCCGTTTCGGATTTACTGGAAAAAAACAAAATCCGCCATTTTAGGTTTTTTGCCGATATTTCCAAAACCAATTGACCGATCGCAAATCTGGAACCAAATATCGAATGCACTAAGTTTCCTCTAAAACTTTTCCCATATAACCTTTGATGTAGGTATAATAGGAGCCAAGATCCCTGTATAGAGAAACGAATTTGGGACACACTGTATATGAACACCAATTCTCAAAGAAGATTGACTCCTTTTTGAATATCTATAAACACCAATTATTAAAGGAGAATGACTCCTTTCCAATATCTATGAACACCGATGTAAGTGTTTTCTTTTCACTTGTACCTAGGGTCCTGATTATGCAGAAATAAATTTTGCGAAACGTTGTTCATCGAAAATTGTGAATTCTTTTCACAGGCTTGAAATAACCTTGAAATCAAGGTCAGGATTACAAAAAATATGTTCATTGTGTTGCTCCTTGATACTAAACAACTTTTGTTTGAACCATTTTTTCTAAAGTACATAGTTTTTGAGATAATTCACTGTCTCAAGGAATGCCAATCATTGATCATAACATTCATAACACATATTGAATTTTCTTTTTGTAGTTATTCAAAATAGTAGTAAATAATATCATCTACGTCTTTATAAGTGTCGACTATCGAGTCCTTGAGCTGGACTCTAGACGATTGTGAGTATCTCGTTTATCCTTTCAGGTTGCTCAATATACCTACTGTCAATGCCAAAGTCCATCACTATCAAGCTTTGGTAACTTTTGTTCCGTGAATCAGTAACCAGATTGTTAAGGAGATAAAGTGTACTACGACATCAGCGAGTCTATCTCATTGGTTCAGGCAATATTCTCATTGAAGTTTGTATGTTTTCTTTATATCTATTGATACTTTTGTACCACCATTGATTTTGATATCTGTTGTTCAATAATTGTTTATATTTTTAATATTTCTTTTTTACCTATTCATTATTTCAAGACTGCTTTGGCACAAATATCTTTTATTTTTCGACAATAAAGCAATTTTGATTCGATTTGATTTCATTATAGGTATTTCCGAGGGTATTTCTTTCTTGAATGATTTGCGATGTCTTCAGACAACAACTTGTTTAAGAATTCATATTCCAATTTTGCGAGTGATCAGTACAACAATCAGAATCCCCATTTTAACAGTGAACCAAACCAGTACAATCCGCACCAGTATACAGGTTGGTAGACTTATGCATTATCATTTTTTTTCCAATCATAAAACTTATGAAAGTGATTCTCGGTATGTATTAAAAATTGCACGTTTCTTGTTAGCACTTTTTCTTCCTAGAAAACTATCCATATCCAACAACCCATCAACCCTACGAAGACAAATACGAACACGTTGGCGATTTTTCTCATTTTTATATCGCTATAACCATCTGTTGCATTATTGGATTTACTCTTATCATCGTGAATGTTGCCCTAGGCTGTTGTTCCAGATATTCTGAGTATTGGAACGATAGACATACAGGTATGTTGTGAACACGGTAACTTTTTTGCATGATGATAATTTTTATTCATCAAGCATTATAGCGACCGTGGTGGTCATATTAATAAGAGTTACCTAACTAAAAAACTGATAAAACTTTCATCCTGCATCAGTTATCAAAGAAGTGGCGGTGCATTTTTAAACTTTGTTCTATTACCTGTAACAATAAACTTCAAATTAAATAACAAGATGATTAAAATAGCATAACATTTAAAAAAGTAACGGATTTACATTTGCATTAAAATCAAGATCTAGTTTTTTCTTTCTTCTAAATGTCAAAATTTTGGTTTGATAGGTTATTGTTTGCCTTGAGACATCGCCGAATATTTTCTCGAGATGCATTCAAATCTAAGCTGGCATTTCGTAAACTGGCATAAGGATTACTATTCACGTGTTTTCTTTGCACAGGATAACGTTTCCAAAGCATTTTTTAAACTGCACTAGTTTCACAAAAAGTTTGTTTATTTTATCCACCGTACCGGAACTAATGTTAGGACGATCTGCGTGTCTTTCATTAAATACTTCACAAACTTCTCTGGCACTTCTATCGTTACTACGCTCAATCAGCCCTGATACGAAAGAATCAAACAAACAGTAATTAAATATTGTATAGGAATGTTTATAGAGTAAAAAAACATAATATAAAGAATAAAAAATTAAAAAAAAGATGCTTTCCCAAGTCACCCAAAGTGGGGTAATATAGGACACACCCAAAGAACAGGTAAAGACCCTAAGTAAAAAGCATCATAAGATATCAAGGGACATTCAAAAACAAAAGAAAAGGTTTCGCTTGTTTCAGAAGCAAAAACTTTAATAAAAGTTGGAAAAAATTCATATTTTCAAAGCAATGCAATTCATTGCGTTTAATTTGTCCAAACTTATAAATACCTAGAACTAGACTTTAACATGAGATTTTGGCTCTAACATTCTGAATAAACAATATGAACCTTGAAAAACATAAAAAAATATGAATAATAAACATTTTTCTTAATTATTGTTAACCAAAATGTATGAAAAAGTTTAAATGCAAAAATACGTACAGAAATACTCACGCTATCAATATTTAGAAAAAAATCCAATACATTTGAAATAACAACCTCTAGCCAACCAAAGTTGTTCGTGTTTGAGCTATTTTGATGAAATCTGAAAAAATGTCTTCTAGCAAACTGAAATTACATTTTTATGTGCAATAACTACTGTTTCGGAAGATGTAAAAATAAAGCCATAATTCCCACCGTTGTCAAAATGTCCCAAGTAACCCAATTTGACGGTAATTCTTCTAAAGTGTTTTTTTTAAATCCTCAGATGTTTGTGGTGCATTGACAATGAAAGAAAGTCTAAGAGAGTTAAATCGCAGGACATCACTACCGCGCTAAATTGAACAAACCTGAAACCATTCCCTTAATAAATTTACAATTTTTACGCGCTGTGGAATCGTGATGATAATTTGCTAGAACCAACCGTTAACACATGCCTAATATGATAACGTTATCGCCGCAGTTGTGACCACAATGCGCAGTAAAAAATAAGGCATTTTTATGCGATGATACTTTACTTAGAGTGCATAAGTTAATTTTGAGAAATTCCAGTAATAGCATTTATTTGTTCTCTTCAACACCTATTGTTGTTAAGTTTTATCAGTAATATGTATTTATAATACAGGGTGTCCCTGATCAACTGGTCACTACTTATAAAGCAAATAGAGGAACCATAAATAAGAAGTTTGAGATGGGTAATCCATGGCCGGAAGTGCCCTGTTTCCTATATACAGGGTACACAAGTTTTTCAAAAAAAATGGATATCTGAATTTATTTTGAAAATCGCTCAACCTCCTTTGATGAAATTTTCAGGCTTCAAATACTAAATAGTATTGCATTATTTTGAGTATTTGAAAAAAAATATACCTCGTCCAGGTCTGGAGCTGGAGAACATGTGTGCACTATTTTTTAAAACAAAAATGGTATAACATAATTTTTTCAGAACAATAATACTTTTTCCTGAAGCATCGTTCAATTCCCAACAAAATAGCTCTCTTGACTTTCTTTTCTCCGGCGCACCGTTTTCGAGTAAAAAAATAAAAACCATATTACTGTCCTTCAAAGCGTTGATAACCATAAATGTACAGTTTTGGTGAAAGTAGGAAATCCTACTGTTCTACTCCTCGGAGAGAAAAAACTCAAGAGACATTTTTCATTGGAAATTGGATGAGTATGTTGAAAGAAAACAAAATTTTGTCCAAAAAACAGTGGCGTGTGATTTTTGTTTTCTCGAATAACAAAACACCCGTCGGAAACGGGACACTTCCGGCCATGGGTTTTCCATCTCAAGCTTCTTATTTCTGGTTATTCTATATGCAGTATAAGTATTGACCAGTTGATCAGGTATGTTGTGGTCACTCATTTACTGCCCATTTTTCACAGCGCGGAGTAGAACAGTTCGAGAACAACCAGAATACTTGCGGTGCGCAAACTGGAACGAATGAAGCAAGAACATTATGCTCTGTTCTGGGCTACTCCGCGATGAGAAAGTTTTTTTAATTTTTGATGTAAGGTGCTCCCTTTGGGAAAGGTGTTTGTTGTCGGTCACTATATAGTTTATCAAAGTTCTGCTTGTATTTCTCACTGTTGTTGGCTCTCGGACTATCTGAAGGGACCCACATCGATGGATGGAATCTAACAGCTTCTTACCATAAAAAGACATTTTCAATAAATCGTGGTTGAGGTTGCCGACAATGATATTGACTCCCTCAAAGTCACATCGAAGTAGAGGCTACAATCGAGTCATTTCCTGCTTTTGGTGGATGATATATCACACCACATAGATATTTATAAAGACTTCGACAAATAAAAGCCACAGATACTGGCACATTTTATATTTCGTAACTTATACACTAATCAGAGCTAAAGAGTGTTCAATAAAAAATACGATCAAGTCACCTATGGATTGCAATTGTTTCAAAAAACGTATGTCTTGGTTAACATCGCAATTATTACATGACATCCACTTTCTAACCGTCACAGATGCCATGATGACAAACCATACAAACTAGCCACGACCTACGTTCATGACAGAAAAAGAAATGCAAAGGTGACTTGATCGTATTTTTTTATTGAACACTCGTTATCACTCCTCCTATCCTCCTGTTTGTAGTAGTATACTGTTCAAGACGATATCCCTCGAATACACTTCAGTCAGACGTCACGTGAGTCTCAGATATCCGCAGGATTTCAATTTTTTATGATCAGTCCAACTCTGTCCTTGCTATTTAGAAATCCTTGACAGTTGAAATAGAGAGTTGAGGAATTTATGCTACTTTGGATGTCTGTTCAACACGTTTATAAGTATCACAACTGAAATCGTGTGATCAGTGCTAAGATTCAACCCATATCGTTGATTAGTCACAGGGCACAGTTGTACGTTAAGTTCACTATTGACAAAATCTTTCAGGTCATGTTCTTCAGCACATTCAGGACAACAATCAAATGTATCGCCATCAACTAAGAAAATGATAAAGAATCTTCGTTAAGGACATTATTTTTGTTCGATGTTATACTTTCAATTTAAAACTTCCGTTGTTATGATCCAATCCGTTCTTTTTCTTATTCACCATAGGCCCATCATCATTGGTGAATTAATTTTCATCAACCCCTATCACTTATCATGCGATCCAGTGTTCTCGGCTTATCGACTTGGTAGTTATCATCCAGCTTCCGTTTAATCTCAGGTTGTAAATTCGAAATGTCTTTTTCATTGTTGCAAGTTGCCTTCCATTCCAGTAGGGTTCACTGGGATCTTCTATTTTCCTAATATCTTTCTGTTGTGATTTTTTTTGTTTCACAACTCATTCTTTCTTTAGCCAATGTGGCCGAAGGATATGAATTGGACTGTTGGCTTTGATCTGGAACGAGTCTTGAATTATTTCCTTTAAATCTGCATCTTTCTTAATTAAAATGTCGAACGTTTCATTCAATTCATTGGTGTTCTTGACTAGTGAATCCAACGTTGCTATAGTAGTATCAATGTCAGTTTCCCCAATACCATCATCACTTTTTCTGTCCTTTTCTATTTTATTTGAAGTACCTTTTTATATATATATATATTATCAAAAAAACCCCATACTGTACCATTTGAAATGGTGTAGGGTGTATACCTGTCTACATTTTTTTTTTCTCTCAATTTACATTAATTGTGCACGACCTTCTTATTTCTGGCCCATTCCTTCTTATTTCTGGTCAATGCTTTAGCCTCATTCCATGATTTTTCTCTTTTCTCCAGTGCATCCCCTACAGTCTGGTTACATGTTTTTTTTGGTCTTCCTCTCATCCTTCTTCCTCTCGCTCTTGCTTCCCAGATTTGTTTCACCTGCCCATTGCTCCCCATTCTTTGTAAATGTCCCCACCAACTCAATTTTCTCTTTTCAATGAATTCTAGGATTGATTCTATATCCATTTTTTCCCTGATGTCGTTGTTCTTGATCTTGTCCATCCTTGTTACCCCCATTACTCTTCTTAAGTATTTCATTTCTATGGCCTGTATTTTGCTTTCTTGTCTCTGAGATAGTATCCATGATTCACATCCATATGTCAGTACTGGTCTGTAGATAGTTTTGAATACTTTCATCTTTGTGTTTTTGGATATTTCTTTTATGTTTATTATTTTTTTGTTTATTGTATAGTAAAGTTTTGTTGAGGTCTCTATTCGTCTGTTGACTTCTGGTTCTGTTGTTCCTAATTGGTCCAGTTCTACCCCTAAGTATTTATAAGTTTTGACCTGCTCTATTCTCTCTCCTTCCACTTGAATGTTCATTTGATGAATGTTTTTTCCAACTATCGTAACTTTTGTTTTGGTTTTGTTGATTTGCATTCCATATTCTTTTGTCACCTGACTCCATATGTTGATGTTATTGTTAAGGTCTCTTTCATTTTCTGCAAATAACACAATGCCATCTGCAAAAGCTGTCTCTGATATTTGTATATTTTGCATGTTTCTGTAGCCTACTTGTAGTTTTTTTGTCCTGATTGTACACCTTCTTATTATTTCATCCATATATATGGTAAATAAGACTGGGCTTAATCCACCTCCTTGTCTTAGGCCCTCTTCAATTTTGAAACAGTTTGAGCGTCTGCCTTGGCTGATTACGAAGTTTTTATTGTTTCCATATATTTCCTTTATCAGTCTTATTACCTTTGGTTGAACTTCTGTCTGCCTTAATATGTCCCACAATTTACTCCTTTGTATTTTATCGAAAGCTTTTTCCAAATCTATGAAAGCCAGGTAAGTATTTTTTCCTTGTTCCATTCTCTTTTCTGTGATTTGTCTCACTGTGAATATATGGTCTTGTGTACTTCTTCCTTTCCGAAATGCACTTTGTGATTCATGCATTGAATTCTCTATAATGTTGCTCATTTTACTGTTTATAATTTTTTCCAATATTTTCATTGCTGTGCAGATAAGTGTTATTCCTCTGTAGTTATTACAGTCTTGCTTATTTCCTTTTTTATAAATCGGCACGATGAGTGATGTTTTCCATTTTTCCGGTAGCTCTTCTTCTTTCCATATTTGATTGTAGATTACCAGTAATATTTCTTTTCCTTCGTCACCCATGTATTTTATCATTTCGCTTGTAATGTTGTCAGTTCCTGGTGCTTTTCCATTTTTAAGTTCCTTTATTGCCTTTTCAAGTTCCTCAAATGTTATGTGTTCATCTTTCGTCTCCCAAGTCGAACTCATTGTTTCCTCTTCTATCCCTTCTGTTGCTTCTGTATTTTTGTTTGCCTCTAGCAATTCTTTAAAGTACTCTACCCATCTCTGCATGATTTCTTGTTCATCTGTTAATATTTCCTCTTTCTTACTTTTTATGTTGAATGTTTTTTGTCCTTTGGGTTCGCCTCTGCATGATTTCACTATATTGTAGAAACGCTTTTGGTTTCCCTTCGCCGCATTTTCAATTTTTTGTCCAAATTCCTCCCATTTTTTCTTTTTCTCTTGATTCACCATCTTTTTCACCTTTTTTCTTTCCTCTGTATATATTTTATATTTTTCTGTCGTTTTCACCTTCAGGTAGTTCTTCCAGGCTTCCTTCTTTTTCTTTGATTTCATTGTTCCACCATGCCGTTTGTTTTTGTTTAGTTAGTATTCTGCTGATTCCACATGTCACAGTAGCTGTTTCCATCATAATTTGTTTGAAATTAATCCACATCTCCTGAATAGTTCGTAGATGTTTATGCTCTCTTAATCTCTCACATTTTTTGGAAATTTCTTGTGCATATTTTTCAGCCACTTCTTTTTCTGTCAGTTTGTAGGCTTTTATTTTTTTATGTTTTGGTTTCAGGTTTGTATGATTTTTCTCTATTCTTTTACGGTATTCTTGTCTTCCTCTAATCTTTGTTGTTACCAAGAAGTGGTCGCTTCCGATTTCTGGTCCTCTCTTCACTCGTGTGTCTATTATATTTGGTTTGTTTTTCTGCTCTACAACCACATAGTCAATAATTTATCTCTCTTTTCTGGAAATAACTTCTCTTGTGTATTTGTGTATATCTTTGTGCTAGAAGAGTGTATTTGTAATGACTAGGTCATGCATCACACAGAAGTCAAGCAGCCGTTTGCCATTGTTGTTTCTTGTATCTTCTCCATATTGGCCAATCACTGTTGGGCAATTTTCATCTTTTTTCCCTACTCTGCTGTTGAAGTCACCTGTTAGATAGATCTCTCCCTTCAGTGTTTCCATAGTTTTTGTCAACTCCTCCCAGAACAGGTCTTTTTTTCTTATTGCCTCATCTTCGTTTGGTCCATATACTGCCACTATGGTTCTTGTGTTCCCATTTTCATTCTTGAGTCCAACTACTAAAATTCTTTCAGAAACAGCCGTCCATTTCTGTAGATTATTCTTCATATTTTTATGAACTATACATCCGACTCCTGCTCTTGCACGCTCCTCTTTGGATACACCAGTGTATATGAGTACATGTTCATTTTGCATTATAATATCTCCATTACCTTTTTTTTTTTGTTTCTGTTAATGTCAGTATGTCCAAATTTGCTCTTTCAAATTCTGTCTCTAGTTCGTCCTGTTTTCCTTGGATTGTTTTTATGTTCCATGTCCCTATCCTCCAATTTTCAAATTCTTCTTTATTTTTGTTCAACTTTTCTTTTCGGTTCTCCTTATCAATGTCCATTTCGAAATCCTTTGTCGTTTTACCATTTTGTCTCGTGCTTGTTTTATTGTTTTTTACGTTTTTGGTTGTACTTTCGCCATCCTTGTAAAATTTTGTTGTTCGTTGTTCCATCTCCATTCTTCATTGTTTATGAGAATTTTTTGAAAGCCAATTTTCACATTTTGTCCTTTTTCCTTTTCTAATTTAGCCTTGTTCCTGATTTTGGATTGTATAATTCTCTCATCTTTCGTCATATCATCATCTATACAGGGTGTTTACGGTCTTGTGATTTTTTTTTAATGTTCTCTTCTACACGTTAAAAGAATACGATTAACGCTAAAACGCCTTGGCAAA
This sequence comes from Orchestes rusci, assembly GCA_958502075.1. Classification (NCBI taxonomy): domain Eukaryota; kingdom Metazoa; phylum Arthropoda; class Insecta; order Coleoptera; family Curculionidae; genus Orchestes; species Orchestes rusci. The sequence goes on along the minus strand of OY293303.1, from coordinate 54,153,396 downwards.
AGTCGAATAATAATAATAATAATAATAATTATAATACTAATAATAATAATTCATGGATACGTCGAGCGAGACTTTGCGTTCAACAACAGGGCGATAACTTTGAACAACTGCTGTAATAAAGCAGTAATTTTGCTATTTAGTGTCATCAGATTGAAAATAAAATCGTACAAAAAATTCATTATCTCTCTTATTATTCAACTTTTGCTAAGGCGTTTTTAGCGTTAATCATATTCTTTTAACGTGTAGAAAAAAACATTAAAGAAAAAATCACAAGACCGTAAACACCCTGTATGTATAGAGTACCTTTTTGATCCATCTACAGTGTGACCCATTTGTTTTGGGAACACCCTGATAAAAAGTTTATTTCTTAACCGATTTGGTTCGTTTTTTTTTTGGATTGTAGAGCTCGAAAAATTGTATATTCTTGGCAAAAAGTGACCTTCGCCATTTTGACTTGAAGGCCTACTATGTTAGTTTTTAAGAGCAAAATTTCAGGAAACCATATTAGCGATTTTTTTAGAAAAAATCTGTGTGCGCCACTGGATTCAGCATCCTTTAAAACGGGTCTATACAAATTTTCAACCGAAAATATCAAGTTGAAAAAAATTAAAAATTCGCACTTTAACAATCTTTGATTCTATCAAAACAAATAAAAATGACATAAAACTAAAAATTTGTAACTTCTACCAAACCACCATCAACTTCAATGCATTTATCATTTCTTTTGATAGAATCAAAGATTGTTAAAGTGCGAATTTTTAATTTTTTTCAACTTGATATTTTCGGTTGAAAATTTGTATAGACCCGTTTTAAAGGATGCTGAATCCAGTGGCGCACACAGATTTTTTCTAAAAAAATCGCTAATATGGTTTCCTGAAATTTTGCTCTTAAAAACTAACATAGTAGGCCTTGAAGTCAAAGTGGCGAAGGTCACTTTTTGCCAAGAATATACAATTTTTCGAGCTCTACAATCCAAAAAAAAAAACGAACCAAATCGGTTAAGAAATAAACTTTTTATCAGGGTGTTCCCAAAACAAATGGGTCACACTGTATATATTTAAAACACCAAGCTCTTTTTGAGACAGTCTGTGAGCCAGTTGTACTGCACCAATCAACTTGAAAAAAAAACACAGTGACTAAAATAACGAGTGTTCAATAAAAAATACGATCAAGTCAACTCTGGATTTCTTTTTCTGTCATGAACGTAGGTCGTGGCTAGTTTGTATGGTTTGTCATCATGGCATCTGTGACGGTTAGAAAGTGGATTGTCATGTCACAATTGCGATGTTGACCAAGACATACGTTTTTTGAAACAATTGCAATCCATAGGTGACTTGATCGTATTTTTTATTGAACACTCTTTACATGACAGTGACGATAATAGTAGAGTTCGAGTATTCGCTCTGAACACTCGGAGCGCCAAAAATTGTACGCGTTTAAATGGACAATTTCGCGCTCGGAGCGTTCAGAGCGAATACTCGAACTCACCTAAATATAAGATGCAATATGGCGGCTGTATCCAGAATTCTTAATATTTCCTGCCCCGGTGGCTCAGTGGCTGGATGTTAGCTTAGCATGCAGAAGGTCCTAGGTTCAAATCCCAGCTCGGGTATGCTACTTTTTATAAAGTCACTGTACTTTTTCGTTGAAAATAAAATTAAATGTCATTGAAATAGTAAAATTATGATGAAAATTTACTTGAAGAAGAGTTTTGACTATTTATTTAAAACAGTAAGCTTATTTTTTGGGCAGTCCGTGAGTTTATGTTGAGGAAGTTTGAGTTCTGTTTCAATACCCAAGTAACACAAATATGTTTATAAGTATTTTATAGACCGTTATATAACAGTTTCGTAAAACATTTTGCTCGTAAAAATATTTTTATAATGATTTCATAGACATTAATAACACACTTATAAACACGAAAAAGGACCACTTTATAAAATATTTTTGTCGTATTAAAATGTTTATAGGGGTTCTAGGTAACAACTATAAAGCTACTTTACTACTGCTATAGAGCTCTTATAAGAGTGAAGTTGTTCCAAGTTACACATTTATAAAACAGTTATAAATATATTTTGTTGTTGATATATTCGCGGTATTTACACTGCAATTTTGTGTATATTCAGAGCAGAATAAATCAGAATTGTTGTAAAAGAATATCAACTGTGAATGACGAAAAATTAATGGAGTCTATCCTACTATTAGACAAGTAGCATATTGCAAAATATTGAAAATTCAAGCATGATAATATGTTGATTTGACTTGCGAATTGGATTTTACTGTTAATATATGGGTACTTTATGAACTAAATTTTCATGCACCTGCATTTTGAGGCAATTCAAGACTTTTTATCCTGATATTTTAAATTTCATAACCTCAAGTTCTTAATTACAAACAAAAACTACTCTATTAAATAATAATTGTCTGATATTTACAATGTTTTTCTTATAATGACGTTCTTATTATCGTATGTCCTTAATAAATATTCGTTTTTTTCCCAAACCTAAAAAATGACCGACAAAGTTCGCCTACCAGATATGGCGAACTCTTATAACTGTGCTTGTTGCGACAAATTTGTTATATAGGTATTGGACAATTTGCATACATTTTCAAATGTCTTGAAATTTTATATACGTATTCTAGACATTATTTGAAAGTCACCAAATACATTTTTCCAAAATACCCAAAAATATCCTAAATAAATGAAAAAGAAGACGCGAATTTCACTGTATGATCGCAAACGGCGTGGGGATCTTTAGGCAAGACATATTTTAAGACAATGTTGCTATTCCGTGCCCATTTTTAATTTATTTGTTTTATAGTGCTGTCTTGTACGTTCGAAATCAAGTATTCTATAAAACATTTCTATAAGATATTCTTGTAAGCCAATTCAGATTTAAATACGTTTGCGACTTAACGATAAGATAATAAATCTCTAATAAAAATATTTTGTAACGATCTCATAAAGTTCTCTTTAAAGCCTTAATAAACCAATTATACAACACATTAGACTTGAAAGGCAAGACATATTTTAAGACAATGTTGCTATTCCGTGCCCATATTTATTTTATTTGTTTTATAGTGCTGTCTTGTACGTTCGAAATCAAGTATTCTATAAAACATTTCTATAAGATATTCTTGTAAGCCAATTCAGATTTAAATACGTTTGCGACTTAACGATAAGATAATAAATCTCTAATAAAAATATTTTGTAACGATCTCATAAAGTTCTCTTTAAAGCCTTAATAAACCAATTATACAACAAATTAGACTTGAGAGTAATTCCTCTTATAAAATTGGTGCTATAATATGCTATAAGAATTCAATTTCTTTTGTTTTCTAAAAGGTTTATTAAATGGTCTTCTAGAGAGCTATATTACATGATTATAACACTTTTTTGTCTCTGAGAGTATTTTGTGCCAACTACCGCCACTAGATGATACAATTATTGTTATTGAAGTACCCTAATAAATCAGTTATATAGCATTTTAGTTTGATAAGGCACAATCTGTGTTAGTTGGGTAACTTTATATAGAGTGGAGTTTTATAGTTTTTTGGCTTGGTTATTTTTGATCATATTTAAATACAGTTTGAGGTTCCTTATTAATTATTGTATACAGGATGAGTTGGGAAGAACAGACAAAATTTCAGGAGTGTATTATACACGCGAAAACAATGTGAAAAACCCATTTGTTCTTATCTGATATTCATTTGTTTTCAAGTTATATAGCGTAATACCAAATAAAGAAAATACGTTTATCGTGGTTTAATTACTGACACATAGTTTAGGGTCTTGAGCATAAAAAATTTAAAAAAAGCAAGAATAAAAATAAAAAATATAAATTTGGTATTTTGTATAACTTGAAAAAAAAAAGAAAAAAAAATGAATATCGTACAAGGACATTTCGGTTTTTTCACATCGTTTCTGGGTGTATAATACATTCCCGAAATTTGGTTCGTTTCTCCCGACTCACCCTGTCTATCCATACCTATATTATACAGTGACAGGCTAAAATATTATATTATATATCATTTATTTAGCAGAGCTATATAAAATTCACAAATCATAAATAAATAAATACATATGGGCTGAATGAAGGCTTACTAAACTACTTACATAATAAACAAATGAGTGTAAAAAAAAAAAAAAAACAGAACCAAAAACATTTAAAAGTTAAAAGTTGAAGCGGAAAAAATGAATACATATATCTATAGAACAAGTTAGCGTGTATAAAAGACAATTACATGTTGATCACATATGATTTTAGGAATGTTTTAAAGCTATGTAGAGTATCACAGTTTTTAAGTTCATTTGGGAGTTTATTAAATTCAACAAGTCCTTTATAGAATAGACTGTTTTTGGTCTTCACTAAGCGACTAGTAGGCACATAAAAATTTGTAACATTACGGGTGTTATAGTCATGAACATCACTCACAAGCCTTAGTTCATCGCATAGATAATTCGGAACCAAATTATTTTTCATTTTGTATATAAAGACAAATGTTTTATACATAATTAACTGTCTAATACTCAATAATTCTAACGTGTCTAACATTAACTGAATGGGTGAATACATGTTACAACATAAAATGGTACGAAGAGCCCGGTTCTGAATTTTTTGTAGTAAGTTTACATGTTCTTGATTTAAATTGTAAAATATTGTAGAGCAATACTCTAAATGTGGTGCGATTATTGATTTATATAATAATAACTTTATATGGATTGTCAAGTTTTTACCAATTCGTTGTAAAAAGTATATTTTCCTAGCCATTTTCCCGGCAATATAAATTGCATGACGATCAAACTTGAGATTTTCATCCAACATTACACCCAAATATTTGATTACTTTCACTCTCTCGATTGATTGACTATCCAAGTTTATGTGAATGTTGTCATCAATTTTTGGTAGCATATTTGGTGTACCAAAGATTACAAATTTGCACTTTTTCATGTTGAGCGCCATACTGTTGTCACAGAGCCACTCCCTGATATTCGAAAGATCCTTCATTACATTTTTCATCATATTATCCAGATTATATCCACAGATATACAACATTGTATCATCAGCAAAAAGTTTAATTGTGGAATATTTCACATGATGAAAAATATCATTGATATACAATAGGAATAACAACGGACCCAGCACCGTGCCTTGTGGAACACCAACATCAATTTTCACACTTCTTGAAATAGAGTTATTAAATTTGACCTTTTGTGTTCTATTTGTCAAATAGGATGTTAGCCATTTATGGATGTTACCCCTCAGTCCATATGCATAGAGTTTCTTTAGTAATAGGTCTCTATTGATTGTCTCGAACGCACGTTTAAAAATATGGAACAAAATCATTTCTAATTCAGGATTTCAATTTTTTGAGAAACGCTCGGACACGTCGATTTTTATTTTTAGATACGGTTTTTTTCATGTCAAATTTATGTATACAGGGGGCACCAAACATAAGTTACGACTATCAACTACTTTTTTTCAAATGGAAGCACCCGTTTTCTAATCCAGTTTTTAATTCTGCGTGGAATCACAAGTACATTTCATATAATACACCCCATAATTATATCCAATCGTTTTCGAGAAAATCCATAATATTTTTGTTTAAAAAACTGGTTAATGTTCTTTTTGGTTCAATAATTCGATTTGAATGTCCAATCAGCGACGTGAACAAGTAGTAACTAAGCAACTAAAACAAACAGAATCGCGTAGTTATCTTTTTTTAAATTCACCGCCAAAAGGCAGCAATATAAACAATAGTTAACTACGCGATTTTTTTTTTTTAAATTTGTTACCACTTATTAACATTGCTGAATAAACGTTCTATTCAATTTTTCAACTAATAAAAACATTAACCAGCTTTTAAATAATCAATATTATGGATTTAAAATGCTATTTTCTCGAAAACGGTTGGATATAATTTACGGGGGGGTATTTATGAAATTCACTCAGATTTTCACGAAGAATTCAAAAATGAAATGGAAAATACATGTTTCCATTTGAAACAAAGAAGTTGATGGTCGTAACATATTTTTGGTCCACCCTGTACATAAATTTGCCAGTAAACAAGCTGCATCCACAAATTAAAATCGGCGTGTCCAAGCAAAAAATCAAAACGTCGAATTTGAAATGAATTTGTTCCATATTATAGCCGGTCACTGTATAAAATAAATAGTACTGTGTCACTTTTATCATAGGTGATAGTGATAATATACAGCATATCCCCGGATAGGTGTTAAGAGAGGGCAAATGGACTAACAATTTAAAGATACGACAAAAAGTAATTCTTGATAAATATGTTGCTTGGTCTAAAAGTAACATCTGTCGTAAAAAACAAAAATCTTCAAATATGGAATAAATATACAGGAAGACAAAAAACTAACAAATGGTAAAAACAAGTAGAAACTGCTGATATTTATCATAATTTTTTTAATTTTGGACAATAAAGGGCTGGTTAAAAAAATCAAAATTGTTATTTTGCATAAGAGAAACATATACTTAAGTGAAAACTTTACCAGAAGTGACATTTGGATTTTGATATCTATTCTTAAGAAACTTTTATCAAGAATGACTTTTTGTCGCATTTGGACATATTGTATACCGGTTGAAGCACGAAAATCTTAATTTTTTGATGTTTTGGCCCCTTACCCCTGTACCCCCAAGCGTGGGTGTCAGGTACCCAAGAACTTTAAATGGAAAGGGGGGTCGAGTAATACGTCATTTGATAGGTGTTTTTACCAAGATTATAACCCCGAAGTTTCAAGTTGCTGCTATTTATTATATTTTTTTATAATTTGTCATTTTTCATCATTATTTTTTTTTTGGAAGGGAGAAAATCCCCTCTTAGAGATTGACAGGTAGAGATGAAAATACGACCAAAAAACAAAAAATCCGTGCGATTTTTACCATAGAGAAAACCCGGGTGGGATATTTTTCGTGCCCCACTGTTGATGAATAGTCATAGTTGGCGTTTTGGTTTTCAATAACTTCAAAGATTATAGAGTAGGGTTTTCGTGTTTAATTTATTTTCCAACAATATCTCACGTCGAGTTTCGGCGGGGTCAGCTAGTACATTTTTGTTCATGGTTCTTACATTACCAAGACTACCTTCAGATGAAATTCTTGCGCATCAATATTCACATACTTTCCGTAGAAACAATTTTCACAAATTGTAAAGGAAACTGACGACTTCAAGTCCTTGATACCTGTCCTGCAAAAAGAACACTTTCCGTCTTCATTTGAAACAGACTCATCACCTTCCATCCTCCAGCATCGAGCCTCGAACCTAGTTTTGCTGCACCCGTAACAAAACCTTTATCTAAGCCTTATCAGTCTTCTTGTCACCTCGCAAATTCTGATCTGATAGGCATATTGAAGTTTTATTGGTTTTACAGTGTTAATTTGAGAAGTCATAAATCACTCACCATTATATTATTATACAGGGTGGGGCACGAAAAACATCCCACCCAGGTTTTCTCATGCTGTGTTGATCGATCAATAAAAAATCGCTTGGACAAGTCAATTTTTTGTTTTTTGGGAGACACATTCGTTTGTCATTTTCAACTCCTAAGCGGGGGTGATTTTCAAATAGAAAGAGGGGTCGAGTGAAAAGTCATTTGATAGGTATTTTTGTCAAGATTATCTCCCCAAAGTTACAAGTTGATACCCTTAGAGATTAAAAGGTAGGTGGTGAAAATACGACAAAAATGTGTTCTCCAAAAAACAAAAATTGACGTGTCCGAGCGATTTTCCCCTAAGAGAAAACATGGTTGTTTTTCGTGCCCCATCCTGTATTACCCATATGAGAAAATCACCCTTTTTAATTGACAATAGACCACTTAATGACAATGAGCAACTTTGGACACGATTAAACCACTGGACGTCTTATGCACAATAACAAATAATAATTAAGAACACTGCTATTCTTTGAGCTTTTAAGCTGTAATACAACTGTCCTTAGCTAGGAGTTACATTCAATTTTACTTCGAAGTGGAACTGTCAAATTTCCGCTTGGCAAACGGCAATCATATGCTATCATCAACATTGAATTTGTGTTCAAATAAACGCTTACGCCAAATTCAATGTGAATGGTAGCATATGATCCCCGTTTGCCAAGCGGAAATTTGACAGTTTTGCCTCGAAATAAAATTGAATGTAACTCAGGCATTAATCTTCACCCAAACGTGATTTACTCGACCTACAGTGCGACCTATTTGTTTTCGGGTCACCCTGAAAAAGTTTATTAATTGGCCGATTTTGCTCTCGAATTTTTTTTTTAAATTGTATTGCTTAAAAAACTGGATCTTCTCACCAAAAATGACCTTCCTCATACAAAATTCAAGACCTACTTAGCCAGTTCCCAGGTGCAAAATTTTGCATTACATTAGCTGTTTTTTTAGAAAAAAATTTATGCCCGCCACTGGATTCGGCATCCCTTAAACGGGCCTATACTAAATTTCATAGAAAAAAAAATTTTCATTTATCATTCTTTTTTTTTAATCCGCGCGCTGTGGTGAAATAACTTTTTAGCAAATATCGAATGTTATTTTCAATATTCGCAAAAGAAATAATACGTTTATTGCAGAAAATTGTGGCTTGGTGGAAATTACCAGAATTCAGTTGTTTTTTACATGACTAATTACTGTGAAGTTTTGAGCACAATAAATCATCATTTTTTTCTACGAAATAGTTACTTGATACTTTCTGGTAAAAGTTAGTGTAGGCGTTTTGAGGGATGCCGAACCCAGTGGCGTGCATAGATTTTTTCTAAAAAAATCGCTGATGTGGTTCGTCAAAATTTTGCCCCTGAGATGCCAGTTTTCAGTGGGCCTTGGTTTTTGTATGAGCGAGGTCATTTTTGGTGAGAAGATACAGTTTGTCAAATTCTACAATATAAAAAACCCGAGCCAAATCGGTCAAATAATAAACTTCTTTTCAGGGTGACCCAAAAACAAATGTACATTACTATAAAGGGTGTCCGGAAATTACGTTTGAATAATTTAAGGCGTGATTCTATATTAGAAAATTGGAAAAAAATCATATAAAATATAAACAATGGTCCGGAAATAGCATAGTTTTCAAGTTCAATTTCTATTTTTGTTTAATTTAAATAAATCCCATAATAATTTTGATAATTTAACAAACGTTATACAGGGTAATTTTGACATAAGAAATTCAAATTTGATATTGCTATGACTCTATCATGTATGTGGCGTCATCTACAAGTTTTCTCACTGTTTCAAATAGTCATAACTTTTTGCACAACCCTGTATCTTTTTTTGGGTTAAAAAAAGATTATATCATTATTTTCACATGAAAATGATACTCTTGTTGGAAGTTGCTAGGAGCAACCGTTTTCGAGATATTTGACCTTTAATTAATTCATGCAATGTGATTTTGAATGGCAAATTTTCAAATTAAACACAGGTCACTTTGAAAACGGCACACTGCGGCGGATAAGGATTTTAGCGGGACAAAACCTTGAGAGTATTTTTTTAAACTGAATAGGTGAAATGTTCTCTTCATCCGGAGCATCTTCAGCATCCGTCTCTGGAAGAACGTCTTTGACCGAACTCTTTGATTTTAATTCAAAATACTCTTCGTGATACCTTTTCGGTATCAGGTTTTGGTGGCAGAGATGATCGAGGTCTTTTTTTTAAGGTGTGAAATAGCTAAGTTTCCATTATAGAGTTTTGGTAGGGTAGAGGTATTTCTGCGATCTGCAAAATAAAGAAATAAACATCGCCAGATTAGTTTTTGCCATCCTGTCGCTAGTAGTTGGCAACAGGTTACATTCTATGTTTATAATGTCGTGAAAATTATCCAAAAGATTGACTATGACATCTGAATTCCCATACTCTACAACACAATCCGTACTATCTAGCTGGTTATTGGGAACTGCTAAGTCTTGTTCACAAAATAAAGCATCATCCATCATCCTCTGGTTCTCGTTTGTCTCAGCCAAGTCAGACTCAAGAAGTATAGGCATATTTTCGAAATCATTTTGCGAAAAAAATGTCCCTCGATCATTATCCATTGAGACTGATACCATCGCTGTAGAGAGCCGCTTGCAATATTCCCCCAGCTCTTGTATTCGATTGCATCATTTCTCTACAAAAAAGGTATCATTGAATAGCGCAATTCATAAGAATAATGAATTTTCTGATAACAAAGCTTTGAAAACAATGAACGAGGAATCAAGTCATTGAAAAGATACATTGAAATGGCGTAGGATCCAAACTAACAGAAATGATCAGCATTGTTTTGAACGATTCAGTATTTTTGTGAAAGCAACAAAGCTAGAGCATCTAGAAAATGACTGCGTTAGGCTTAGCAGCCCTGTTTGCCCTTTTCTCTACTCCAAATAAAAAAAAAAACTGAGAAAAGTATGCTAACAAGTATTTCTCATAATAATAGTTGTACGTATCTCTATCTATTTTTCACAATTTTTTGGCAAAATGCACTTAAATTCGGAATAAAAATCAAAAAGTACTCACCGATGTTACTGCATTCAAAGTCACAATTAAACCAAACTGATATCGTGAGTCAAAATAGGCCTATTGTAAGCGTCATCACGTGATGTAACTTACGATACTATGTCCGCGCCTACTTCGAAAGAATATGCTAGTTAAGTTGATTTGGCTTTCCAGGTTTCTGGACGTGTTCGTTTACGTTAAAATGAAACTCATTTTTCCCGCTTAAATAGTAGATATAGGCTTATGATACTTCAGTAGGACATTTCTTGGATGCATCCGCTTAAGATACACAGAAAATCTCATTTTCGGGCGATCTGAGGGTTACGATACTTTTGCAAAACTGTATCGATATCTTCATGATCCCTAATTTCAAAAGCCCAAGGATATTTTTCATTGAAAAACACATAATAATTTAGGCATACCTTTGACAATCCGCAACATGATTTAGTTTTTAACTGGAATGTATTACTACTCGAAATTTAAAATTCTTCAATCACACTTTCCTTACTGAACACAAAATGGCAAAATTTGGTCAAATATGAATGACCATTGCTCAACAAATATGCATGTTAAAAAACAGAAATTCATTAGTTGGAAAGTCTACTAAGAATACTTTTTGCCTCAATTCTAAAAAAACGTTTTTGTCCAGCTAGAATCCCTTTGACAGTGGTTTGTGGTTGAAGAAATCATGCAAAATGGGTCATTTTTGCCAAGTTTAACATTTTATAGCTAGACTATCCTTTGTTCAATCATTATGAAATTTTCAGGAAGTAAATAACTTTTGTCCTTGGTTGGAATGGTGCTAGCCATTTTTATCAAAAGTTACACAGAAAAAAGTAAGAAAAGTAGCCTTTTTTTGAACGTGAGAAAAATCACTTCTTTCATAACTGAAGTTCTCCATACTTATGTCCACCACTGTATATGTCTATTTTCAAAATTTTCCATTTAAAACCACATTGCGTGGATCAAAGTGCATAATATAATAATATCTTGAAAACGGTTGCTCCTAGCAAGTTCCAAGAGTATCATCATTGAAAACAAATTTTTGACTAGCTGTCATTTCAACAGGATGGACCTGAAACTCGGTAGTTGTAATCAGGGTCGAAGCACCTTCAAATTTAGGTATCACTCGAGCCCCCTTTCCGTTTGACATTTTGGCGGTGAATATCACCCTCGCTCAGGAGGTGATGTTGCAAAGTTGAAAACAGGCGCAAATTGTTTTCCGTCGAAACAAAATTCGATGAGTTCGAGCGTTCTTCATTTTATTTTCTTGGGGGCCCGTTATTCAGGGTGGGAAGTTTTCAGATATACACCCTGTATAACGACATCTACTGTCCATAGAAAAAACGTCGGATGTTACAGCCGCGGTAGTGAAATTATTAGAAATCGACTCAAAATCACATATGTCAAAAAATGCTTGTGTCGGCAGTTCTTAAACTGGGACTCACATTCTCCCGTTATAAAATATGTTATTGAAACGTAGATTTTGATGTTTGACAAACATAGGTATTCATTCGATTAAAAAAAAAACAATCTACCGGAATCAGCAACTTACTTATTGTTTTGATTCGTTTCAGTCTGAAAGGTTAGTTTCACAAGAATATCCGCTGAAAAAAGTTGACTATAAGCATCCCGATAATTTATAATATTGTATACTAACTCTTGTTCTTTAAATAATAATGAAGATTCCAAAGGCCGCGAAGGTAATGAACATGAGTTGTGTGAGAACCAAAACGTATATTTTTATAACCACGCATTTTAAATTATCGATTTTCTATTTTTTTACGTCCATGTACTTACTTGTACTTTTTTCCAGACCAAAATAATATTATCCAAATTTGTTGGCTGCAAAACTAAATTTTTTAAAGTACAAATACAGAACGACTCACATTCTCCCAAAGAAATCTCTAATTTGGAGTCTTTAAACTGAATTTAGTATCGAACATCGCAAAGTTAGTTTTTTTCGCGATTTTTAACGTTTTATGAGTTTTTCCAAATAATCGAAAATTCCAAGCCACTCGTTTCTTGCTATTTTCCGAAAACTGGACGGAAATTGTGAGTTTTGCAGCTACCCCAGAACTACCCCCTCAAATAACTTCGGTCAGTCAGATTCAATTCAAAAGAATACCACTATCACGTCAACATACACCTACATCAGAGCATAAAATTAAAAGTCCCTACGAAATGTCAGAAATGTTTATGGGAAAATGAAAAAGTCACTAAGACTTTGAAACACGTCTTGACAAAACACGAAAACTGCCGAACCGATATCAAGGCGTGCACGGAATAACGTTTTTGTCACGCCTGGCTTCCACATGTTGAAATCAACAGTGGTATTCAACATGTTGAATTCCACAGTACACGGAATCCGGTTCCAGATTCATGCAGAGAGTCAGAGTTCTTAGTGAACTTTATTTCTTCTATGATTCTTATCCGATATTCATTGGCGTATTTACACTTGGTTTGTTCTTTCGATAGTTATTGCTCTCAGTCGAGCTGTTAGGTATTGGTACATCCATATCTATATAGAAATCCTCAGATGCTTCATTTCCCAATGCCAATTTAGCTGGCATAGCTCTATTTTCGGATCGTGATAATGGGAAAGTATTGAGAACTTGATGATTATTTTGATGACGACCCATTAATTTATTATTTCCTTTGCGATATCAGGCAAAAAAAATGATAAAAACCAAAAATTCTTATAACCTTTATATTGATACAATTACATACATAATAGTTATCCAAGACTTTTCTGCAATCTTCTAGAACGTTGTAACTGGAATAAGGTACTTGGAAATGTGTTTGAGTAACAGAAATGTGAACTTACCTTGTATTGTAGTTATTGAATATTCTGGCTTTCTCTGTACATATATTTCGTTAATTTTATTCATAGTTAAGGGATTTCTCTGGACATATATTTCCTCAATTTTAGTCATAAAAGTAAGTAAGCGCATCCTAATTTTTCATAATCAGCCTCACTCGTTCGCATCTGAAAGGAGGAAAATGGGTAAAACTTTTCGTTTCGGACAATCTCAGTGTTTACATTTTTTTTTGGTGGAAAGTTGCGTAGATTTGTCAAAGTCAGCCGTTTAGCAATGTTGCTAACAGTTCCAAGTCAACTCGCATTTCGGATTGACAGTCAAAACCAATTATGGCATTCTCAATCAATAACTATTGCGTTAACGTACAGGGTGTTCACATACAAATGGACCCCCCTATTAACTTTTTAATTTGATGTTTGGGAAAAAAAAAATCGAATGAAAGCTTGATGGTCCAAAATGAATTTTGTGGAAACAAGGTTTTCACAGTAGTACTTGTTAATAGATGTCAACTTGTCAAGAAAGATCTGAACATGTTTTATTGCGAAGAAGAAAAAGTTGAAATATTCTCTTTATACATACAGGGTGACCTTATCCTACAATATTTCAAACCTCGGATTCTTCTAAGTAATTAAAATAAACAATTTTCATTCTATGAAAACCTTTAACATATTTGGTTTCTTTTTAGAAGATTTTTTTAAAAATGAATATATCTCCTATTGTTTGAGTTGATTTTGTCAGGGATCGAGGGGCTATTTCGTCGTCTTTCAGAATAAATGTCCATAGTATAAAGATTGTTCATTTTAATTAGTGTAATCTAAATTTTGAATATTGTCGGATAAAATTGGGTCACCCTGTACGTTGTTCAAATCTTTTTTGAGAAGTTGACATCTATTTACAATTACCTCGTTTCCAAGGTTTCCAAATAATACCATACACTTCAAAACATGCTCGAAAAAATAGCAAATTTCTGATGTTAATATCTTCTTATTGGTTGAATTTGGGTAAAGGTTATGCTATATGAAAAATGTTCAGAATCTTCTGAAGAATGCAAAAATCAAATAAAAAAATAGGGTTGCGATTTGAAATAAGAAAGTTGGACTACGCCCAGAAGTTCTGAAACACCCTGTATATGAGATAACCTTGTTTTCACAAAATTCATTCCGAACCATTAAACTTTCATTTGAAACATTTTTCCCGTACATGAAATTGAAAAGCTAATGGGAGGGGGGGGTCCATTTATCTGTGAACACCCTGAACAAATGGATAATTACCTGCTGTTGATTTTCAATTTCTTTTATTCAAAACCCAATATCGTTTAGTTTCATTGTTTATAAACTAAAATAGTCTCTGTTCAACAAGACATGCTTCAAAGCGGTGATTTTTTTTTTTCAGGAAATCGCTGGATTCTTTCCCTTTGGACCGCTACTCCTCATAAGCAACCGGCTCTTGAATATTCCAGTGAGCTACAAGATATTTCGGTCAAGAACCACGTAGTCTACCATCATCCTCAAGAAGAAATTGGAGCACAAAGGTCCGAATTTTTGGAGTTGGGAGCAAAAAGAGAAAGTGAAATTTAAAAAAATGTTTCATGTTTACTGGCCCATGCTGGCCTTTATAACTCTTGTTATTGTAATGGGTACAATAATGGGCATATTTAAGTATGGTTCTAAATGGTGCAAAGTTCGACATACTACTTTACCGGATAATGATAATTGGAGACACAGTGCCTTCGAGCAAGAAGTTTAATGTATAACCTTAGTTTTCATCTTCGAAACTCATTATTCATATTTTATTAGTTGTAGGTTTTCCAAATGTCCACAAAAACATGAATATCCGCTTTAGTTTGATAGTTTGATGTTCAAATTTATAATGATTTCCATGTATCTTTCAATACTACGTTTATTCCAATTAACGCGAGAAACAGTCTCTTCCTGCTGGATGTTTCCACAGTAAATAACTGACAAACCTCTAATAGCAGAAAACTGTTTCTGATTGTGGATGGAAACATTACCATATCAAGTTAACTATGCAATTCCGTCCATCAAGACTTTGTCGTCCGACATGACTTTTTATAAATACAATTTGTATACATAATTGATAATTTGTTTTTGCACGTACCGGCTAACTCCAAAGGTTTGCCACTTAGCTTTACTACAGACTTCTCGGCAAAAATGAGAGGTTAAATGAATAAAGATCAATAAGGTAAGGTGGGTTAAGTGTAACCAGTCAGCCTACAAACAAGTTGAGACTATTTCTGCTAAGTACGAGGCTACAATGCGAGCGGTGAGCGGCGCATTGTAGCGAGCACACTCTACTTATGAATTCATTAGCCGCAACCTTTTTGCAGCAACCGGTCAATAGTTGTTTGTTAATTTTAGCCCATCAACTTCATTTTATAAAAGATTTTGCGCATAATTTCAAGTTTGATTGCACTCCCCCAAAGAAACTTGTGCTCATTTTTAAGTCTCAATTATTTTACCTTATATACATATAGGACCCTTCAATGAAATTGCCAAAACAAATTCAAAGTAAAATATATTTATTTTAAGAACTAATGCAACTTTGAAAACACGCGATGGTTGCATCTACCCCACCTCACCTTTTCTACTTCATTCATGCTCCAAAAAAGCGAGTAGATACTCCAATCCACATGAATAAAAATGTCAGTAGTATAAACTACTTGAGTATCTACTCTTGTGTACAAAGGCAGGTGAGTATAATCTCAAGATTGGTATGAATAAAGTTTATACTTCAAAATTTTGGAGTCTGCTTTGAAAAGACAATCTTGTTAATACGTTTCCAGAAAGGAAACGAATACAATAGGTTCAAAATGGCAGAATTCTTGCGAAAGCGATGCATTTAAAAGAAGAGGCGAAGCACGAATATTTGGAACTCCTTAAAACTAGAGGTTTTCAGAAGAAAGTTTCCAGTTCATCACAATAGGTTTTTTGGTGATATTATAGCAAGAAAAATAAGTAGGTGACGCTCTCTGTATCAAGAATGGACAAGATTTTTTTTCTCTCAGATATATTGGTGATCGCAAATTTCAAACTGGCAGATAATTCTGCCCTCCAGTATGCCACACCGCACATTTAAACACAAACGTCCCTTTTAAGGGTCACAACTTACATAATACAATGAATTTCTGAAAACTGTTACAAAAAAATTGAAATCTAAGAAATGTTCGTATAAAATGTTCTTTAGTCGATATTTTGGGTTTGGAACAAGATATCCAGATGCGGTTTCCGCGAGGTAGTTGAGGCATGATTTAGCTTTTTTTTTATAAAAAAAAAATAAGCCACGATTCAACTAAGAACTATACACCTACGATGTGTTGTCTCTCTCAGGCGTGGGCTTGAATCGTTGTCTACCAATGCATTTGATTTTTTCTAGAAAATCAACAATTTCTGTCAAAATGTCGAAAAAATCCTTCTAATGGCGGAATATGAAACTAACAAAACGTCAAATATACTAAGATTTGTAGTCCAAGAAAAGCTCCTTTCAACGATCCCAAGCGTCGAGTCCAAATCAACTACCCGTTGTAAAAAACGTCGACGGTTCGAAATCATCAATTTATTCCGCTATTTTACAATTTTTTACACAAAATTCGGCTTGAAGTCTCGCTAATTTTTTGACAATTTGTAATTAAGCGAATACTAAAAAACTTCTCCATGACAACAATTACAGTTAGCAACCAACCAGGGTTGCCGTTCTCCATTCGGGGTTGTCCTGATCTCACCAGTGGAACCCACCTCACTGAATTCCCAACACCAATGGCCGATTGTACCAACCAATTTTGAGGATACTTAACGCTAAGGAACCCTAAACTTGACAGATCTGCATGCAAGATTGTCAAGTTAAGGGTCCCTTAGCGTTAAGTATCCTCAACATAGGTTGGTGCAATCGGCCACAAGTTTGTTAAAATCGGCTTAGCCGTTTCGGAACAGGGTGTTGTTCACGGAAAACTTTGTATACCCCCACCACTTTATTTTCAGAGATACAGTACAACCTCGATAATCCGTATCAATAAAAACAAGGCCAATCCGGGTTGGAAAAAAATCCGGATTAGCGAAATATTTTATTTCCTTCCCTTGTATAATCAGATGTTTGTCTCACGTCTTGAGATTTGCTTTATTCTTTTTGATGTCCGATATTGCAAAAGTCCCTACTCCATAATTATTAGCCGCTATCACGCCGTTCTGATCTGTTTCCTATCCTCTCCTATTCCTTGTGCTCTAGTTTTGAACTTATCTTGACGACCATCCCGTGCACTCTGCTCAGCCTCGTGAACTACACTTGCGGTCATAGAAATCGCTTCACGGTGATAATTTGTTTTATGCATAAAATTTAATTTAATCATTTTAAACTTAAGAACCGGAATAAAATTTGATTTAAACCCACATGATAGCATATTGAATTGTTTTTCAAACAGTATATCATATTTTTTCCTGATCGGACAAATAGATTCTAAAAAAGAAAAAAGATAGTTGAAGCCAAAAGTTCAAAGTTGGCCGATTCCTATGCAAGCATGTTTAGTTGAAAAATGACGAAAATATATGATGTGTGAATCGTACCAAGTCACTAAAATCCTACAAAATCTTGTCTAGACTTCTGAAAATCAATTTAAAACGCGTCATCCGGATTAACAAATAATACATTTCTGGACTATAACATACATAATGTAATGCAGATGTCCATCTGGATTATCGAAGAATCCGGTTTATCGGATTCCGCACTAACGATGAGGTTATACTGTCTAGCAAAAAGTGTCAAATAAAAAAAGTTCAGATTATCCTCGTCTTCAAATATCAAGAATTGTATAACTAAGTTGATATAGCGGAATTCATAAAAACAACACTTTTTATATTCAGATTAGCGTCAATTCCAGAAACTTGAAAATATTTTCGAGGTTTTTCTCTTGGCCATTCTAGTGATAAACTTTTTCACCGCAAGCCTCTACGATGGATAGTTTTCTAGATACAGTACCTCGCATTCTTTGTTGCGCTCCCTACATAATAAACAACAACTTGGTACTTGAAACATGATAGTAACTCAGACAATATTAAAATTCAACATTCAACGTGTGGGGCGACCGGCTTGATTACTTCGAGCACTCTTTGAAAGTGATGATCGTTCTCTTCTAGAAATTGAAGTTAGTTATACTGGAATTATTTTTCTGGAGCCCACTTTTGACACAATGTTCGCCAAAAAACATCCCAATTGTGAAGTGCTCTTTACTCTTTCCATTTCAGTGTTGGCCTTTTTCAAAAGAGGTAGCAGCGAATAATCGTTTCCTTGGTCAACTGAATCAAGTTATTCAAGTTTGTGGTGAAGCGATTCACTTCTTTCTGGTATTCTCTTTTTGGACTGGAACTTTCATCTAGCTGATCTAAACGATCATGGTTTTTATTATTATCTTTGTCGATTACAGTATCTTCATCATCAGATGAACATGGTTGAACTTCGTCTTCATCAAGCAAAAAGTGTTGCATATGAGAAAAAAATTCAACAATATATGTATATCTCGCATTACACATAAATGCTTGCAGAATTTTCCTCCTTTTCCTGCAATACATTCGCACATTTGCAAATCTGTTAGGACTTTATATTTTCCGTTGTTTCTGTTTCTACGTCGATACGATACGATACTTTTCAACACAAATTTTCCATATGCAACATCATATTTGGTTTCTCTTCAATTGGCGAGGTTGAGTGATCTTCTTTTGTGGTGATTCTCCAATACACTGGAAACAAAGTCTACTAAAGTGCATATATTAAAAGCTTTACACTTTTCTGAAACCATATCTTCAAATATTCTGATGGATCCTTCGACAGTATTATTGGTGTTGTGTTCCCTGGTGATGAAAGAAGCTCCACTACATAGACACCACTCAATTTTTCTTTTCCATAGATGTTTTATACAGGGTGTTCGGGAAAATGTGGGAGATCTCTCGGATTCTGATACAATATTAAAAAATAAGATGACAAGTTCCCATAATTTTTTTTCCTAGCGTTAGGTTCACAATTTCGTCGAGAGCACCACTTCGTCATGGCTTTTTTCGAGGTTTTGTTTAATAAAAATTGTTTTTTCTCGAAAATGGTTCATTTTATCGACAATGAACAAGAGTACCTTTTCTTTAGCCTAATGTTCAAGGTATCCAAATTTATTTTTTTTAACTCCTTATCATACAGGGTGTTAAAAATTTGAGCGTTAAAATGTACAATCTAGTCCGTCCCTGGTAAACTAAACAAGCTAATTATGTTTTAAGGGAAGTATTTTGAGAGGTCCTTACTACTGTTTATCATATAAAATTTTCATTGAATTATATTGAGTCGTTCAAAAGTTATTCAAGAAAAACCGATTTCCAGTGGGGTCCTTTAGGGGGCCGTATCTCCGTAGGGAGGGCCGCTAGGAAAAAAAATTATGGGAACTTGTCATCTTATTTTTTAATGCTCTATCTGAATCCGAGAGATCTCCCACATTTTCCCGGACACCCTGTATAATTCAAAAAATACTTTTTTGAAACAACATCTTTCAAAAGATTATCCATGGCTAGATCACATTCAATGTTCGTGGAAGAATAAACAACTTTTTGAAATAATTTAATTGGATGTGGTTTATCATTTTTCTCTACTTTATGATCACTATTCCATAGCCACCTTCACACTGCTTGTGTGACATGTAATTTGCAAACAAGTAATTTGCTCGAAATATTCTGCGTAATGCATTTCTTTCTGGCGGGCTTTCATTGGTCATAAAAACGGGGAGATGAGTTTTTGCCATTGAATCCTTCAAGACCTAGTAGTTTTTACAAGTTTTAGAAAGCTTCTGTTTGCTTACTATGCATAACACAACCTAATGGTATCCCTCCTATTTTTGATGAGCCAAACAAAAATGTTACTACAGTATTGGCTTGATCAAATGACTCACTATTGAGTTTACTATTATACTACTTATAAGAATACACATGGATACTATTGCTATTGTGTTGACCTGTGGAAGTACTAAAACTGTATGTTGCCATCAATAAATTGAATCCAATTGGATTGAATTGAATTTCTCCCGAGAATTGCGAAGAATGGGCTCTTCTCATGAAAGGCGTGATGATAGCAACATTTAAATGTTCAACTACTAATTCCATATTTTCCTGCAAAATTTTTAATGCATCAACAGAATCTCGACCACCAAAATTGCTACACCTGAAAAAAAAAACAGAATAAATCTTATTTAAAAAAAAAGTTTATTCAGACACTTTCGAAAACGTGCTGATGTTGAGAAAACAATGAATAATTAGAAATAGCAAAATTTCCTTCGATTATTCCCTGGATTTTTTATAACTTACCTCCAATTGTCAAATATCGTGTATATCGTCCTCTCTCTAGGATTTATTCGTGCATTTGCTAAATCTTTAACAAAGAAAGATTTTCTTCACTGTCGTCCAGTATTTTTAGTTCATGGAAACTGTGAGCAGCTGCTCGTGTCATCCCCATATTAAAATATTCCAAATAAGTTTTCTTTGTATTTGTCGAAATCCTCAAAAATCCATATGCTTTGGCAACATTGACCACATGACTGTGCACAAAATATTTATATTAATAAACTCAATGTGTGAATATTAGCACAACAATAACAACATAAAGTCGTAAAACACCAAATTCTTATTTCATACGACTCAAAAAGCACTCGTGAGACCATTTGTCAACTTTTATAAAATATAGAATCAACAAAATAGAGTACAAATGATAACAGAAACAAAGTTTGCTTTCATATTGCTTTTGGAAATGCCGAAATACGATTTTTCAATATTTTTTAAATTTGTACTGGTCGAAATAAAGAAATGATAAAATGTCATATAATCACCTTTATAAAGACATTGAGATTTTCTTTTGGTGGTGTGTAATTTGATGTCCAAGAAACAACTCTTGCGACCGCGTTGTTTATCAACAAAAGCGAATGAAACTCGATATGTTGGATCATTATAAGCATAAATGGCGGCGGCCAAAAAATGGTTGAATTTGACACCCTCAAAGGGGTAGTTTATTCTTGATGATTTTCAATAAATTCTTTCGGCTAGCCGTGTTTAACGACAGAAACGTATGAAACTTGATATATTGAATCATCATAAGCATAAGTGTAGACGGCCAAAAAATGGTTGAATTCGACCGACCCAAAGGGGTAGTTTATTCTTGATGATTTTCAATAAATTCGTTCGGCTAGCCGTGTTTGACGACAGAAACGTATGAAACTCGATAAATTGTATCTTTATAAGCATAAGTGCAGGCGGTCAAAAAATGGTTGAATTCGACCCCTTCAAAGGGGTAGTTTATTCTTGATGATTTTCAATAAATTCGTTCGACTAGCCGTGTTTGACGACAGAAACGTATGAAACTTGATATATTGAATCATCATAAGCATAGGTAGCCTAGTTTACACCGAAAGCTCGTTTAGTTCGGTCTGATAGGACCAAGTGGGGGGGGGATAGTACGGTAGGACCAATGCTTGCTTCTCGTCCGTTTACACCGCCTTGCAACGCGTGAACAAAATGAGTACGCGCTTAATTCGTCAAACGGCAAAAACAAGTCGAAATTATTTATCAACACAATTCGTAATCAAAAAAAACATGAGTGAGTACGCTCAGATTGCCTTGAGAAACTCGGAACCAACATAATTCACAATAATAACAATCAACATAACCTCATAATTTTGATCCAGATCGAACCAAATTTAGTTCGGAACACCTGCTGGCAAGTACCGAACCAAGAGCGGACCAGCTTAGTTCGCAACTGTTTACACAATTCGAACCAAATATTTGGTTCTGATATAGTTCGAATTTAGTACTTGGTCCGCGGACCAAGTTGTCGGTGTAAACTAGGCTAGTGAAAGCGGCCAAAAAATGGTTGAATTCGACCCACCCAAAGAGGTAGCTTATTCTTGATGATTTTCAATAAATTCGTTCGGCTAGCCTTGTTTAACGACAAAAACGTATGAAACTCGATATATTGAATCATTATAAGCATAAGTGTGGGCGGCCAAAAAATGGTTGAATTCGACCCCTTCAAAGGGGAAGTTTATTCTTGATGATTTTCGATAAATTCGTTCGGCTAGCCTTGTTTAACGACAGAAACGTATGAAAGACGATATATTGAATCATTATAGGCATAAGTGTGGGCGGCCAAAAAATGGTTGAATTCGACCCACCCAAAGGGGTAGTTTATTTCTGATGATTTTCAATAAATTCGTTCGGCTAGCCTTGTTTAACGACAAAAACGTATGAAACTCGATATATTGAATAACTATAAGCATAAGTGCAGGCGGCCAAAAAATGTTTGAATTTGACCCATTCAAAGGGGTAGTTTATTCTTGATGATTTTCAATAAATTCGTTCGGCTAGCCGTATTTGACGACAGAAACTTATGAAACTCGATATATTGAATCATTATAAGCATTTGTGTAGGCGGCCAAAAAATGGTTTAATTCGACCCACCCAAAGGGGTAGTTAATTCTTGATGATTTTCAATAAATTCGTTCGGCTAGCCGTGTTTGACGAGAGAAACGTATGAAACTCGATATATTGAATCATCATAAGCATAATTGTAGGCGGCCAAAAAATGATTGAATTCGACCTCTTCAAAGGGGTAGTTAATTCTTGATGATTTTCAATAAATTCGTTCGGCTAGCCGTGTTTGACGAGAGAAACGTATGAAACTCGATATATTGAATCATCATAAGCATAATTGTAGGCGGCCAAAAAATGATTGAATTCGACCTCTTCAAAGGGGTAGTTAATTCTTGATGATTTTCAATAAATTCGTTCGGCTAGCCGTGTTTGACGAGAGAAACGTATGAAACTCGATATATTGAATCATCATAAGCATAATTGTAGGCGGCCAAAAAATGATTGAATTCGACCTCTTCAAAGGGGTAGTTTAGTCTTGATGATTTTCAATAAATTCGTTCGGCTAGCCGTGTTCAACGACAGAAACATATGAAACTTCATATATTGAGTCATCATAAGCATAAGTGTGGGTGGCCAAAACATGGTTGAATTCGACCCACCCAAAGGGGTAGTTTATTCTTGATGATTTTCAATAAATTTGTTCGGCTAGCCGTGTTTCATGACAGAAACGTATGAAACTCGATATATTGAATCATTATAAGCATAAGTGTAGGCGGCCAAAAAATGGTTGAATTCGACCCCTTCAAAGGGGTAGTTTATTCTTGATGATTTTCAATAAATTCGTTCGGCTAGCCGTGTTTGACGACAGAAACGTATAAAACTCGATACCTATATTGAATCATTATAAGCATTAGTGTAGGCGGCCAAGAAATGGTATAATTCGACCCACCCAAAGGGGTAGTTTATTCTTGATGATTTTAAATAAATTCGTTCGGCTAGCCGTGTTTAACGACAGAAACGTATGAAATTCGACATATTGAATCAGTATCGCAGTGATTATAAAAAAAAGATTTTTTTTTTTTTTTATTTTACAGTGTTTAAATTAGTCTATTGCGTACTTGTCCAAATAAACTTTTTGGTTTATCAGGATTATCACCTTCAGTATCGGCACTCAATGAATTATTACCCTGATGTATACGTCTTCATTCACCAATGAATGACTCTTTACTTATAATTACGCCAATGTCTTATTACCTACTTTATTTTCTCATTTTTTTCTGATGTAGGTAGATTGGGTTGACTTTTACTTTGCTCTCATTCAGAGTGTGTAGCATTATAAGAGGTGAAAGGGAATTTTCAAAAACTATAATTGCAATAATAATTCACCTACAAAACAACCTTTACTCATCTGACCACCCTCTGTTGGTGCTATATGCTGTGTAAGCAAGATCAGATTTTAATTTCACATTTTAAACATTCTTCTATTCTATTTTCTAGTTTTCACGAGTTTAGCGCAAACTGGTATAAATATGATTGAAATTGTAATTTTTTAGCATGAAGATAGTCGATTTTATTCATTTGTTTCCAATATTTGTCATGGTTGCACTCGAATCTTTCAATGTTATACGTGAATACTGTTCTTTCTAATGACCCAATATATCGAGTTTCATACGTTTCTGTCGTCAAACACGGCTGGCCGAACGAATTTATTGAAAATCATCAGGAATAAACCACCCCTTTGGGTGGGTCGAATTCGATCATTTTTTGGCCGCCTGCACTTATGCTTATAGTGCTTCAATATATCGAGTTTCATACGTTTCTGTCGTTAAACAAGGCTAGCCGAACGAATTTATTGAAAATCATCAAGAATAAGCTACCCCTTTGGGTGGGTCGAATTCAACCATTTTTTATCCGCCCACACTTATGCTTATAATGATTCAATATATCGAGTTTCATACGTTTCTGTCGTTAAAGAAGGCTAGCCGAACGAATGTATTGAAAATCATCAAGAATAAACTATTCCTTTGGGAGGGTCGAATTCAACCATTTTTTGGCCGCCCACACTTATGCCTTATGCTTATAATGACTCAATATATCGAGTTTCATACGTTTCTGTCGTTAAACAAGGCTAGCCGAACGAATTTATTGAAAATCATCAAGAATAAACTACCCCTTTGGGTGGGTCGAATTCAACCATTTTTTGGCCGCCCAAACTTATGCTTATAATGATTCAATATATCGTCTTTCATACGTTTCTGTCGTTAAACAAGGCTAGCCTAACGAATTTATTGAAGATCATCAAGAATAAACTACCCCTTTGAAAGGGTCGAATTCAACCATTTTTTGGCCGCCTACACTTATGCTTATAATGATTCAATATATCGAGTTTCATACGTTTTTGTCGTTAAACACGGCTGGTCGCGAGAATTATTTTCTGGTCAGCAAATTATTTCGCCCCTTTTCTTTTGAACTAATACATAGCATCGAGTCGAGAGCCGTTTTTTTCTTGTCGCGTTTTTACCGAATTGTTTGGAATTTCATCGGAATTCGCTGTGTTTAGGCCAATGACACACGTGGATATTGAATCTGAGATGCGCGTATCTTGGATTCAGATCATGCATATACTTAAATGGAACTGTTCACACGCGGCTGAGCGTCAGATACAGTATCCGGATACAGAAAATCTGCGTCTTGCACCTTCAGCCGCCGACGACGCCAATGTGTTCAAATGGGATTATAGGATACAGTTGCCGCTATTTTTATTCTGAAATACCGTATCTCGCATACTGTATATCAGATTCAGTATCCTCGTGTGTCACTGGCCTTAATTCGGACTTTGAGAATTTAAACTGATTCCTAGACACTCATAGTGCAGTTATCAATACGTAATCCAATGTGGTGCTAGATACCATGTCTAGCAATTATGGGGATGTTTCCGGTGGCGGGATGCCATTCCATGGATTTACGCCTGATGAGCAGAGAGAGGAACGTTGATGGATTTGTCGCAACAAGGATTGTCGAAAAAAGTGGTTTCGGAGAGATACAAAAAAAAACAATACAACTAACAGGTTTCCTGATGATAATAAGGGTCCATACTTCATTTTTGTAGAACATAAATATTTGAATGCGGGTCGAATGCATCTTATGAAGCTGAATGAGCTTTTAACAGAGTTGGGAGATGATGAAAAATATATTACTGAAATGTTCACTGTGAGTAGAAACTCAATCAAGCTTGAAGTTGGTAATTTACAAGCTGCTTTTTTTTTAAAAACAAAGACTAAATAGCATAAATTCCCCAGAGTTTGACAGAACAAAAATGTATAATACGCGGTGTGGACACGGGTTACACAGAAGCGGAATTGATGAATATGATAAGTAGATAAACAAGGGGAGTTCTGAGTTCTGACCCAAATTCTGTGCATAACCCATTGATTTAAATAATTAAATCAATGGCATAACCTCACTTTTACCGGCAAGTGGGCGTGGTCGAAGTCTCTTAACGCTTCGGTCTTGACATGACAGATCTCTCGATCTTGACATCATTTTGACAGTTGACAGGTTGTGATTTTGACAGATGTCATTTTGACAGTTGACAGGGGATTTTTAAAGCTTTGATCTCAGGATCGAGATGTGGGTGTGAGGTGATTTTGTTCTCACCGAAGCCTGAAAAAAGATTTTCCGATAGCGAGATTGGAACCCACGTCTTTTGGATTTGTACGTGACATTACGCTACCACGGTGCCTTAGAAAGATATGTAGATTTGGGGTACACTTGGTACCGTTTTTTTTTGTTGTTGTCTTATATTGTGAGGCAAGAGACAGTTTCGGTGGAGGACGGGGGATTTCGGGCCCCCTGGATTTGGGGTACAGTTGGTACCGTTTTTTCTTGTCTTAAATTGTGGGGCTTCGGTGGGGGACGGGGGAATTCGGGCCACCTGTGCACAGGTTTTTTCTCGTGGAGCAAGACAGTTTCAGTGTTTTGTGAGGGAACGTGGGGCCCCATGAGGGGTACAGGTTCAGTTGTCGAGTTCCGTACGCTTCGATTCTCGTTTGCTATTAGAATGATGAGATGACGTGGTAGGTGAGATGCGATGCAGATTTCTTCATAGTTTTTGAGTTTGATGCCTTCGACCTTCGATTCTTTGATCGTTTGCTAGTAGAATGATTAGATGGCGTAGTGGGTGAGCTGAGATGGAGATGCAGATTTCTTCATAGTTGCTATAAGAATGATTAGATGGCGTTGAAAAAAGCAAAATCTATATTGTTACGAATGAGGAGATTTTATATTCAAAATTGAAAAACACCATTCTCATTGTGACGTCATAGGGTTGCCTGTTGAGGAAAATGATTTCCAATCAAAGTAGACAGGTGTTTGGTGCGTACGATTTAATTCTTTGAACGTTTGCCACAAGAATGATTAGATAGTAGGTGAGCTGCGATGGAGATGCAGATTTCTTCATAGTTTTCTTGAGCTAATCGTTGATATGACGCGTACTATCAATTTTTTACTTGAAAAAAGCAAAATTTGATACGTATGAGAAGATTTTATATTCAAATTGAAAAACAGACATACTCACCATGTTCCCATTGCATATCCAATCAAAGAAATTAAACACACAAAAACATTTCAAAAATCATATATTTTCAGGATTTAGACTATATACATACATTATTGCAGGTATATGTACTTGAGGGACATAGGGTACATACAAAAATTACTTCTACGATGATATAAGAACTAATAATATACATATATTGATCTTTTCATATACAGATTGATAGCTCCTTGACTTTGAACTCCTGTGCCAATTTGAAGCCCTGCATTGCGATAATCTTCATAGTGGATTGGTTCTAGAAAAAAATCAAACAAAAATAAGATTATTTTGAAAATGATACTAACTTACAACTATAAACATAGTTTATTTGCTTGTTTTCTGTATGATACATTTTGCTCAATTTATTTTGAGACGATAAAAAAAATAAAAAAATCCAAAATCATGATTAAACGTCGAGGACTTTGATGACCATTGGCAACATCCACCTGTGTTTCAAAAAGACGTTCCAACCTGTTTTGGACATATATCGAATCATTTTTATATGTGTAGTCTCCGTAATTGTATACTTCTTTATGAGTGGATTGCAACTCGTTGTTCAATAAACAGTTGAAAATACTATTTGTGTTTTATTCCAACAGTGCACAATGCAAAAAGGATGTCATTTTTTCATTTTGGGTGGGAGTAGCTCGTTGGATGGAAGGCTGCTTATGAGAAAGCAGTTTAGTTTTGAATTGGCTCTCAAACATGAAGGTTTTTGTCGTCGACATTCAGGGTCTTAACATCACTAGTGATCAACAACGACAATTTGTTGTGAAGGAAATATCAATAACGAATGGAAAACAGATAGCCCATTCTGTTTTTGAAGCACCAATACCGTATCATTCGTTATCAGCACAGGATAAACAAAGTGTTGGTTATCTAACTTATAATTTTCATGGACTACTCTATTCATCAGCGGGATTTGTTGATTGTGAAAAGATAGGTGACATCCTGAAACAGCACTTATGGAGTTCTGATGTGGTTTATGTGCGAGGACATCAAAAGAAGAACTTTTTGGAAAAAATGCTATTGGGGTGGAACGATCGACCTCAGATCATAGAGGAATTTGATTACAGTCAGATTTCGTCACCACCATCGAAACTTCAAAAAGACTTGCCAGCATGTATGAGTCATTTAGATAGGGATGTTTTTATGTGCAGCTTGAGCAATTGTGCAATAATTTGTGAATAGATTAAAAAGTGCCTACCTCAGTGATAAGTACGCCCAGTATTCAGATAACCATGGGCGAGTTGGGTTCATCTTTCATTTTATTGACGACGCTCGTGAACAATGTGTTTTATGTGCAACAAACGCGCAATGTCAAAGAAATATACATTTACTTCAATAGAACAAATGAAATGTAGCCGGATTCTTGGAGGAAAATGTTACCACCAATAACTGTACTGGATGATATAAAACTAGTCCAGATGCCTCTACCACACAACGGTAGCAGTAATACAGGGTGTTTCCTAACCTCTGTGACAAAATGAAAGGGGTGATTCTTCGCTTAATTTCAAGACGAAAATGTGGTATATCTTTTTTTCGAATTTCGCTTTGATTCCAAAATACAGGCTGTTTAATTTTTTTTTTGATAAGTTTTTTATTTTTAATTAATTTATCTTTTACTCGATTTTGTTGAAGTTTGGTAACGGTATTTATAGTGATAACGAGCTCATTTTGCCATGAACAAATAAAAATTATCGAATACAGTGGCGTCCCGAGCGGC
The DNA here is from genome assembly GCA_958502075.1 of Orchestes rusci. Taxonomy (NCBI): domain Eukaryota; kingdom Metazoa; phylum Arthropoda; class Insecta; order Coleoptera; family Curculionidae; genus Orchestes; species Orchestes rusci. The sequence continues at coordinate 54,124,379 of OY293303.1, read as the reverse complement.
ACTTCAACCAATATTATTGGGAAAAAAATGTACGCAACTGACTTTTTGTGTCATTTTCATTTTTTTCTCAGGTTATTCAACTAAAAACGCAACTTTTTGATCTCTTGAATTTTTATCGTATCTTGCCTAATTTTTGAGATAAAAAATTAAATCTAGTTGAGTGAGTTTTGACGCAAAAAGTAATTTTATCGCTGATGTTGAATTTTCTAACAAAAACAGCAATCAATTATAATCATTTTAATGGAGAATTCAAAAACACTAAATAAATAAAAAAAAGTAAAATAAACTGCTGAAAATGTTCTCCACGAGCCAGTAAACATCCATGTACACGACGTGCTAAGTTATCTCTCACCACACGGAAAATTTCGGGACTGGCGGAATGGGTGAGGTCCTCCTCTGCCGATCCAACGATCAGGATATTGCTGATCTAAATAATGTCGAACACAAATTGCAAAGTGAGGGGGAGCGCCGTCATGCATGAACCACATTAGAGATCGCGTTCTTAATGGCACTGCTTCCATCAATTCGGGTAATTCATCTCTAAGGAAGTTGTAATAGACCTCACCAGTAAGTCGATTTGGGAAAAAATACGGTCCAACTAAGACATCTCCAATAAACCCTGCCCAAATATTAAATGAAAATGTATACTGGTGATGTCCTTCGACGATAGCATGAGGATTCCCTTCTGCCCAAACATGGTTGTTGTGAAAATTCATTATTCCATCTCTAGAAAAATTGGCTTCATCGGTAAATAGTACTTTTGCCGAAAAATGAGGTACTCGTAAAGAAATTTCTTGAAACCAGTTACAAAAATCAACGCGAGCTGGAAAGTCTCTGGGCAACAAAGCTTGTACTCTTTGTGTGTGGTAAGGATAGAGTAAATAGTCTTTTGAGATACTCCAGACTGTTTTGAGACTCACATTTAATTCACTTCAAATTTTCCTAGTACTCATGTTTGGAGATTCTTCTACCATGATCAAGACTTCTCCCTCAAGTTGGGCGGTCCTAACCGTAAGTGGTCGGCCGCCTATTTGGCTTTTTGCAAAACTACCTGTTTCTTCTAACCGGTGATGTAACCTTGTGAATGTTGCCGAACATGGTACTTGTCTATTAGGAAAACGTTCTGCATACAAACGTCTCGCCTCTCGGGCATTTCCATCCGCTAAACCGTACATAAAATGCATTTGAGCCATTTCTTGATTGGTAAACTCAGCCATTATGAAGAGAACGTAATTTATTACGAATAAATTGAAAAACAATAGTTACTTAAATACATTATTGGAAACTTTCATACAGTAGGCAAATGTCATGAAGAAAACAAATAATGTGGTTGCCATGGATCGAAGCAAAAAGCCTACTTTGCATCATATTGTTATTTTTGTGTAATCCAGAGACATGCAATAAAGTGGTTTATCTCAAAAATTACGCAAGATACGATACAAATTCAAGAGATCAAAAAGTTGCGTTTTTAGTTGAATATCCTGAGAAAAAAATGAAAATGGCACAAAAAGTCAGGGGCGTACATTTTTTTCCCAATAATATTGGTTGAAGTGCCGCTCGGGACGCCACTGTATTCGATAATTTTTATTTGTTCATGGCAAAATGAGCCCGTTATCACTATAAATACCGTTACCAAACTCCAAGAAAATCGAGTAAAAGATAAATTAATTAAAAATAAAAAACTAATCAAAAAAAAAATAAAATAAAACACCCTGTATTTTGGAAACAAAGCGAAATTCGAAAAAAAGTTATACCACATTTTCGTCTTAAAATTAAGCGTAGAATCACCCCTTTCATTTTGTCACATACGTTAGGAAACACCCTGTATAATCCCCTATAAATTACGAATTCTATTTTGGAACCGCACCTATGGAGATACTTCCTGGAAAAGTATTTTGATAGATGACATCTCATGCCCACCTAGCATTGAGTGTGTGCAGAAAGCGTGTGACGACAACATTTGTGCAACAACACCCATTGTACCATTGCTTTGTTACCTCTCTGTCATCATAACCTCACTTGCTTTGAGAATACTTTACAAAACTACGAGCGCTCACAGTCGACATGTCTTCGCCGACAATAAGCATCACCAAGATGGATATTGAAGCCCTGCGAGATTTGGTTGAGCATATTGGCCCAGCAGTAGTTCGTGCTGACTTTCTTAAAACACTCCTCACACTCTCGATTCCCGAGAAAATATTGACTGATATTCTTCAGCCATGTTGGGATTCGCACAATGGTAACAGTGATGACGACGGGCCCGATGGACCTTACCATTCATTCAAATTGAATTGTAATAATTGTATGCACTCATACATCAATAAAAAATAAAAAAAAATCAGCATCACAGGTAACGAGATGTAGAAATAAAAAGTTTTTGTAAGGTATATATTTTTTATTACATAAAATAAAATTATAAATAATTCCATGACACAATCGTAGATAATTAGACAATATGCTTTGGTTTTAGCAGGAAATCCTATGCGTCCCTCAATTTCCACCTTCACATCGATTGCTGTCGATTTCAAGGACTCGTCACGCCGTGAGCAGTGAATGACAAATAGTGCATGATTTTTGAATTCACTATATGCCACGAGAGGATGTTCTTCATCAACGCCACTAAAACTGGGAAAGAATTCGGTGAAGTTGTGGAACACTTCCATATAGTGGTTTTTTTCAAAATTAAGACTCATCCGCTCGTATGTGTGATATTCGCCGTTCAGGAAAATTTTGATGTCAGAAATATTGAGGTGCTCGAATTTCGTAGCGTCTGCTCCGAAAACATCAGCTCGATTAGTTTGAAAAGCTACAACTGCATATCTTGGGCAATCCATGGTTGAAGTGGTTTTCACACTCCAAATCTCCTTTGTTGAATTCTCGGTGAGAGCAGGTAGCTCATGTATTTCCCATTTTCTAAAGGGAATATAAATAGCGCGATCACTGCGAATCGCTTTCAGCAGTTCAATCTTGATGACATCATTGGGAGTGATGTGTTTCACCTTCAACTCGATACTTTCAATGGAGATTTCAGCAGTAGTGTCATCTTGAGATGTTTGTAGGCAATTGTTATCATTTCGCGATCTCACCAATCGAATTGTATGTTTTCCACAAATAGCCGTCTTGTAGTCATTGAATAGACCAAAGAAATTGCGTAGTGGGATACGCATATGGAAACTGTTGTCGTCGTTTATTTTCAAATTTTTGGGGTAACTCCAACCTGCTATATGGAGATATTTGATGACATCAGTATCATAACAAAGATATCCCCGCATCAAGCTTACGTACCAGGATTCTTAACATGCTCCATCTCAATTCCATCATCATTTTTTATTAGTACGGTTTTTGAGTTCAATAAAGTATTCATCACCTTGCAATTTATCGGTTAGATATAATTTATTTTGCTGATATCGTTGTTTATATGTATATAATATAAAATTGATATATTTTGTAACTGGTGTAAGTGAGATTGTTAATATTATCTTTTTGATAAATAAAGCTCTATTATTATTATTATTATTATTATTCATTTCGTAGGTGATTATGAGTCAAACAGGAATCCACAAAACATTCCCCCTTAGAACATCATCTGTAATGCTACTGAACGGTCCCAAATTAGTGCGCCGCTCGTGATAGGAAGACAAACTATTTAGGTGTAAATGGTGGATGCGTCAGGGACTTGACGTTCATCTAATGCTGTGATCGATTTTTATAGTTTAAGGTAGGGTATGTTCGGTCTTATTATAAATCTTGTTTTGAGTTGGTTTTGCTCGTCATCAGAAAATTATAAGTAAAGGGTGATTCATCTAGACCTTTTGTTTTGAATTGTTAATAAAATACATAAAATGGAATTGGATGCGGAATGTTTATCATGACCTAGAAGAAAAATCTTTGGCATTTAATTTCTGAAAATCATTCTATTGAATGCTGGCCGTGTCTATGCCCCAAGTGGTTTATTCGGAAGGTCAATTTTTGGATCACTCTTTCAAGTATTGCGAACGGTATCTGCCCGATTAGGCGAGTAATTATGGCTTGCAATTTTCGAGTCGTAGCTGGATGGACGGAGAGGAAGACTTTTGACATCACATAGCTCCAAACAGAAAAGTCCAAGCTAGTCTCGGTTCAGGACATCGAAGCCAACATCACTCGCGTATTGGGCAAATAGGTACCGGTCACAATGCTGAAAAAAGTGATTCAAAATTGGACCTTTCTAGACCTTTGGCGTAGTCTCAACCATCATTTAAGTAAAATTATTGTCAAAAATTATATGTCAATGATTGTTCTTTCAGGTCATGATAAAGATTCCGCCATGCAATTCCATTTTATGTATTTTATTAACATTTGAAAAAAAAGGTCTAAATGAATCACCCTATATTATGAATAAAGAACGTTAGATACAAAGTTGAAATCAACTTTCTTGAGGCGGATCTGAAAACTTTCAAGTTCTTAATATGAAAAGATATCTTCCTAATAAATATTTTTATTGAATCTTTTTCTTTTTTGATAATTAACAAGAGTTACCAATGATAAAATCAAATCTGACTGATTGGCATTACTTATTCTTCTTCCTTATAAATATTTTTTCTGTATCTTTTTTTTTTTAATAATTAACAAGTGTTACCAATGATAAAATAAATTCTGATCTGATTGGCATTACCAAGTAGTTTGTCTGCGACATGATTGCGTATACACTTATGACCTTGTGATCATGAACAAAACCATATCAAAACGTGACTTATCATCACCAAACATATAATACCAAAAATTATGAAAATCGATATCAACCTGTATTAATGTAAAAATATATTATCAATTTAGGAATTGAACACTTTTACAAACCGAAAACTATTACAAAACAAAAAAAGGTACTTTTATAGCTTCATACCATCAGAAAGCAACATGTCCTGACTTCGACCTTACTGCGCGGGCTGCAGAGTTTTTCCAGGCAGGCTGAACCTCTTGAATCGAGATTGTCGAATCGTTTATCCAGGAACAGAATTATATTGGCATTTTTGTCAGATAAGCATTATTTTGCGATCTTTTTAATCCACTCAGGACAGATATCTCCATAGTCTTCAGAATTTGGAAACCGAGAACGGTTGCTGCTGATGTATTTTTCTTCACAGTCGGGAACACAGCATTTATTTTTTGCAGACTTCTGCTCGCCGGAATATGGATTTAATAAAGTTACAATGTTCATTGTATGAAGAAAGACATGCACAATGCAAACTGAATCAATAATAATTGAATTGAAATTTCGAATTTAAACCACAAATGACAGTGACAAACCAGCTGACAAGTACACAGGTGATACAAATCAAAGGTAGTGACTTCAGCGCCGCCGGTGACAGGAGGCACAACTCAAACAGTGGTTTGACAGCTCCCATTTAAGAAAAAGTTCTATGAGGGATGTTTTGTGCAGGAATCCACCTGCATTATTAACCAATTGAACTGTCTCTGTTCCTGCAGCATTTCTCAGCACTTTTCCTTTAATGATTAGAGCAGCATCGGACATCTGTAGCCAAACGTCATTCCTGTTGATCGATATCTCAACATTATCATTGTTCAAAAATGATTTTACAAACGATAGATATGTTCGCGTTTCAATGTGGTTAATTGAATCGTCATCCTGGGATTTCCTATAGACGTCTAGAAGACGTTTTGATAACATAACTTATTTGCGCTGGTTGAATACCCACCCAATTTTCTGCGCGCGAGGTTCTGACTTGTTGAGAATGATCTCAACACTGACTCCGTTTGTGTGGAGGTGTTTGTTTTATAGACTTCAATCACTAGGACAATTTTTTCAGCTCCAATCTGATAATTATCTCCTCGCCTCGAAAATCCACAAGTTCAAAATTCTGACCTGAAATTTTCAGCGTGATGTTATTTATTTCATCTGTGGTAACTGGCAGATAAATTAAATTTCTTGGTATTACCAAAGATTAAAAATTTTGGTATTACGTCAATAGCAAATCCAGGATCGACACTTATGGGGAACTCATACACTGTGTGTGATGGTCTGTCGTTGTAATACGCTCCACTGGTTATATTAGTATCAATATGGATAGTTCGGACTTTCACGATATTCACAGGTAGATCTGATTCATGCACGATATTGGCTTCCAAAGTACGACTTAAAAACCCCAATAGCTTTGAAAGCGAATTTTCTTCAGGAAAATGGATGGGAAAATCTTGATGAAAAATTTCACACTTTAATGTATTATTGTTGGGTTGTAGGAAGAACACGTCTTCTATACTGGTATTTTTGTTCAAAGATATTTTTAATTTACTTTTCAAATAGTTTTCTATATCTGTGATTTCGTAAGCACCTGAGGGTATTTTGATAGATTTTGATACATTTAATCCGTTGCGACTATCATAAAAGTAGAATCGACCACTGTTATCAATGTTCGGAATCGAGTTGTATGAGTGAAATCCAATCAAAGCTAATCCGTATTTACAATTTGGATCCAATCGAATGGGATTACTGAAATCAGTAGAAAGAATAGACTCACGACCCTTCAACGTGAAAGTCACTGACATGACTGATGATGATTTCACTATCTCAAGCTGTTTTTATAGAGAAAGTCAATGCATAAATGTCCACAGTTGTTTGAATTGAATTTTTGATATCGTTCTCGATTATAGGTGATTTTAACATTTTCACCCAAATAACACACAAGTTCTTTAGGTGGTTTCAAATTACCAAAACTGTCAAAGTATAGCACGTTAGCAGCACGCTTGATGTAAGCTACCCAATGAGTTCCAGGATTTTCGTTTGTATCCAAATTGACTACAGCGCTCTCCTTAGATCTAGATCTGTTTGGAAGAGTGTCTCTCATGAATACGCCCCGAAAATATGGTACATTTAATTTCTTCACAAATTTATCCACTTCATAATCATCCAATGCTCTATTGGGTAGCTTTACTGGTAGTTTTTTGGCTGCTGCTTCTTTAAAAATAATCCAAATCCAACGCGCTTTTTTTTTTCAAGAATAGTCCAGATCCGTTTTGTCCAAGCTCTCTTGCTTGATTATGTCGGCAATCTTCTTCAAACTTTTTCTTTGCATTTTTTACATCTACTATTGTCTTAGCTATAGCTGAAGCACCCCCAGCAAGCGATCCTAGAGCTCCCAATGAAGAGAAGATCGGTATCAGAGGTAAAATTCCACCCGATCTAGCTGGGATGGGTATGATTCTGGGAATTTTGATTTTTCGACGTCCACCAGCTTTTTTCACTGCTGACCGTGCCGCCCGCAACGCCAACAAACTTCTCTTTCGCACATTATTTTCATCACCAAATTTCTTCAGAGATCTGATTACAGGCTTTACCACATTGTTTTTGAATGTGATGGGACGACGAGGTTGCTGCAGGCCCATACCCATTTTCTTTTTTGCTTTCATTCCGGTAGTGACGAACCAAGCAGCTGTTTTCTCACCAAAACTGGAATCTTTAGCTTTGACTCGTTCCCAAGCTCGATTTTCCAACTCTAAATCAGCCCTATGTCTGTTAGATAACGAGGACTTTTAAGAATAGGCTATATCGTGTTGTTTACAAGCAGCGTCGAGTGGGTTGATTTCAGCGTCTCCTCGTTGTAGACGCTTCTCCAATTTTGTACCAGGTCCACATTACTGATATTCCGGTATATGCACTTCGAATGGTACTCTATTTATAAGAGAGTTGACTACACCCCGACCGCTATGCTCGAAAGTCAACATGAGACTGATTTCCAAATTTCTGCGAAGACCTTTCTTATCATGTGAATTTCTATAAAAAGTACGTGTGATCACCACAAAGGTCAATAATTGTTTCGTTCTCTCACAGTATGCAGGTAGAAGCGCAAGATCTTAGACTCCCTGTGGAAAACTTCGATACAGTTCAAAAAGAGGAGAACAGCAAACATAGCAAATTATTACCAAATTATGTTCGAGTGATTATTTGTGGCCCATGTGGTTGCGGGAAGACCAACAGTCTTTGTGCACTTTTATTCGGTAGAAATGGCTTGCGATTTGAAAATGTCTACGTGTATTCAAAATCCCTCTTTAAACCGAAATACAAGCTTTTGGAGGACGTTTTGAAGAGTGTGAAGGGTATGGGATTCTATCCATATGGCATGGTGACAATGATTTGATTGAAGATCCCAAGTCAGCAAGAAAAAATTCAGTTTTCATATTTGATGATGTAGCATGTGAGAAGCAAGAAAAGATTCGATCCTATTTTTGCATGGGTAGACATAGAGATATTGATGTTGTTTATACAGTGCGGCTCTAAAAGGTCCCCCCCTTTTTTTTTTTAATGTGTGCAGCAAAAATTTTTAAACTTGGCATAATTCAATTGCTGTCGAAATACTACTTTTTGATGTTACTGACGTACTTTTAGTATTCAACATGGCGGCTTGGCGCTATTTTCAAACATTTTTTTAAATGGAAAGGGGGGTCGTGTGACACCTCATTTTGAAGATCCTGATGAGTACATTATAACCCTTGAGTATTGAGTCGATATCTTCAAGTACTACAAAATGGTGATACATTTAATCACTACATTGATACATACACTTTTTGAAAAAATTCGTCAAGTTCAATTCAAAAGACGCTTTTTTGACATTTTTGTCATTTATTCCTAACCCAAACTTTATGTTAAGAATATTTCCAGCATTTTTTGAATGGAATTTGACGATTTTTTTTCAAGTGTATGTATCAACGTAGTAATTAAATGTACCGCCATTTTGTAGATCTCAAAGATATCGACTCAATATTCAAGGGTTATAAAGTACTCATCAGAATCTTCAAAATTAGGTGTCACACGACCCCCCTTTCTATTTAAAAAAATGTTTCAAAATGGCGCCCAGCCGCCATCTTGAATACTAAAAGTACGTCAGTAACATCAAAAAGTAGTATTTTGACAGCAATTGAAGTATGCCAAGTTTCAAAATTTTTGGTGCACACATTAAAAAAAAAGGGGGGGGGACCTTTTAGAGCCACACTGTATATGTAAGACCTACTCAAAAATCCCCAAACAACTGATACGAGATAATTGTAACATAATTGTACTATTCAAACAGGATGACATCAATCTGAAGCATGTATACGATTTACATGTAACACCTGACATGCCCTACGAGACATTCAAAATGATGTGTAGCAAAAGTTGGAATGAAAATAAATTCAGTGCACTAGTGGTTGTGAAGGACTTCGACTTGAATCATGGTCGCTATCGTAGAGAATTTGATGAGTATATAAGGGTTGTAGACTAAAGTCATTTACTCACTCACACACGCGCGCACAATGAGGGTTCCCAGCGTGGATGCTATGAACCGCAAGTCGAAAGTAGCAAGTTTATCTAGAGATGTTCGAAAAAAATATCTTGCACTCAAGCTGAATAGGGCTGAAAAGGATGAGTCACTGAACCGGATTCTCAAACCAGTTACAACTCCTCTTGAACGTCTTGTCAAACAACAAGAAAATTCATCAGAAGAAACACCAAATACAACACACGTCAATGTCTATAAAACCAGATGATCATGATGACACGTCAGCGGACAACGTAAAAAAGACAAAAAAAGAGGTTCAGTTTCTTCCTCTACATGAAATTGTAGCCAAGGATGATTCTGTCATTGATGATGATGATGTTTTTGAAGAATCAAAACAACAGGCAGAGGAAGATGTGACGCTGCCAGAGGATTGCCTTGATAAATATCCTCAAATCGTGAGGGAGTACATAGTAGATTATCATAAGGGCTCGGATAATTTAGACTGAAGTCATGGTCCTAAATATGATGAAGTCATATCCAAATGGACGTTGGGTAACGAGGTCATCAATTTTGAGAAAAATGGTGATCTCAAAATAAATAAGGAACATTTTCCAGGGACGCAAGGACTATACGAACTGCTCTTTTACAGGGACCCTAACAACTACACTGACAAAGATCTATCTATTTTTAAAGAAGTTTTACAAAAAACCAACATATATCGAATGGGAAATACAGCAGATGGTCGACTTGAAGGAAATTCAGGATTTAAATATACGAACATAGTTAAAAAACTACTAGTGGAGTCTCCGCGTAAAAAATCACAATCAGGGTTACCGACAGCAAAAAAAACATGGACTCAGCTACCCCATAGTAGTAGGAGTGGTGGTAAAAAAAGAGGAACCGGCATGAATTATAATACAAATCTCATTGAATATGTTTATTGGGATGATGTGAATGAATTGGTTGATAGGCTTAGGCTACTAGTCGCTTCCAAACAAGCCGGAAATACGTCACACGATAATGAAATCTTATCGTTTAATGAGGAGCTTCGAGAAGCGAAAATTATATATTAAGCATGACTCAGCGTGTGTGTGACTCATTTACAAGATGAGTCTCGACAAGTTTGGTCGCCGACATCACTTTGTAGCAGCAACTCCAACCTATTCGAGGCCAACACAATCGTTATCTCACACAGCTGACGGTGATATTGATGTTGAAAACGCGAAAATTTGTAACTTGAAATCACCAACCGACGATTCTGACGCAGTTAACAAAAAATATGCTAATATGAGGCTCTGACTAATTTCAAATCAAATCGGAATTTTCCCCGTCGCCGTACAATTATCAAGGGATTGGATGACTTGTGGCAAGTTGATTTGGGGCAAATGGATTAAAAATATTTTCTCATCATCATAGACTGTTTTTCAAAATTTGTGTGGACTGAACCATTAAAAAGCAAGTCAGGTGACGAGGTAACCCGAGCCTTTGCGAAAATTCACAAACACATCGTAGTCCAAACAATTTGCAATCAGATCAAGGAAAGGAATTCTACAATGGACATTTTCAACGATTGATGGCATAAACCACTATAATACCTATACAGATAAAAAAGCGGCCATAGTTGAGCGTTCCATACGAACGATTAAAGAAAAACTATTCAAGTATTTCAGTTTGCATGGGTCTTATAAGTGGGTGGATATTATACAGGATATTGTGAAAAGCTATAATTCACAAAAACATATATTACATCAGTCAATAAGTCCGTAGGATGACACATAGATGGCGTTGCTATGTGATAATTCATATGATTTGTAGGAAGTACCAACCTTAAAAAGATATCTGTCAAAATTTCATGACAATCCGACGATTAGTTTACAAGTTACAGAGGTTCAAGTGAAGCTACTTTTGAGTTTTTCAAGATACCCAGACAATGCACCGTGTCACAAGTCGATCGCAACGATGGCCAAATTGCACGAATTGGGCTTCGAATTGCTTTCGCACCCACCGTATTCTCCAGATTTGGCCCCCAGCGACTACTACCAGTTCGCAGGCCTGAAAAAAATGCTGGATATACTCCGAAATGGACAACTGAGCTATTCAAGATTGTTGATGTTAAAATTACTAATCCAGTGACATATCTGCTTGAAGATATGAATGGTCATCCGATAAAAGGAGCATTCTACGAGCAAGAATTACAAAATACAAAACAAGAGGATGTTTATTTGGTGGAAAAAGTGTTACGTATAAAAGGGAAAAAAGTATATGTCAAGTGGCTTGGATATGATAATTCTCACAACAGTTGGATAAGTTCCAACGATATTTTGAAATGTCATTGCGCATGCCTATCTGTAATAAAGATTTTATTCCTAATTCCACAATCAGTAATCTTTAAGTATTGAAGGTGTATGGTTATCGTCGTTATTCAAATATTCGTTACTGAGCACAATGTCCTACTCAGCTAGCAGCAATATTGCAATATATGTGGAATTGAACAGAAATTTTGAACCCATCATCCGGATACCTGTTAGTGATCAAAATATGTTGACTTTTAAAGAATTTGAGTGGAACCTTCTGATTAGTCATCTAAAGTGAATGCTGATGGGATATTCCAAGTGTAGGGAAATCGCCCATCTCCGATTCATTTCCAGTAAAGATATTATCATCAGCGAAGTTCAAGCCAAAAACCAGTTCAAACTTGTTTCAATATCAAAACAATCTCAAACCTTATATCTGACTGAAAATAACATCCGGGACCTATGCACCTCAAACGAACATTTTGTGAAAAAAAGACTGCATGATTTGGAACAACTGAACTTTCCTGCATACTATTCTACTGTTATTGGCATTATTCATGAATTACTTAGAGATCAGATTGAACATATCAATATTGTCGATGTAATTTCATCTCTTTATAGCAGAACTTCATGCATATAAACCCAATGTTTGAAGGAAATTATGTACTATGAACCCAATAGAATTAGTGATGATTTAAATAAAATTTATCGATTATAAGTGTGTGTTCTATTATTTCTTGTAGCTCTCATTGTGCTGATAGCTGCATTTTGCAATGGAATCACAAATACAAAGCACCATTGTTCTTTGAATCTAAAGTTGCAAGTTTTGCAGTTTTGCTCCGGAACAAGTTCTCATTGAGAAAATTCTAAGACTGAAAGGAAATAAAGTTTATGTTGAATAATGTATTGTAATGATATTATTGTAATTCAATAAAAACAATTGTTAGTAAATTTTTCTTTTATTTCTATAAACATACATGAAATAAACAATTTTATAACTAGTACAGACTAGTCTAGACGGTAGTGGCCCCATGGGAGAGTGTCGTGGCTGTTATCAATCAAACAGCGTTTATCATCTAGGGCATTTAGGGCTTATTTGGTTTGTTCAGTGGAATGTTTGACTGATCGGATTGTACGTTGTTTAACAATTTTTTCCACATTTTTCTTAAAACATTTCACATAATCATCAAAAGTTATTTTGTTTTTTACAATACAAGACCTTAGCCCTTTTGCCTTTTCCGTACATTTTTGAACACCTTGAATTTTATATGAGTACATTTTTGAACTCAATCTCAAAAAATGTGTCATAATTTTACCATTTGCCTCATCCTTCATCAGCCCCAAAACTTTTTTATTTACCAATGGAATCTGATAAACGTTATCTGAAGGATAATCGCTGGTGTCAAATTTTGAAAGATCTTTTTTGATGAGCTCATCTTACACATCATTACACTTAATTTCATAGATGAAACTATCCGTGTCTGAATACAGAAGCTTAGGTTTTTCATGAAAAGATTTTTCAAGCATGAAATTATAATGAAAATCATACATTGCAATTTTTGAAATGTCCAAAATACACATACCGATGTCAAGTGGTTTATTGAAAATGAGATTTGTTTTCCTCATTTCTATAGCCACCATATCTTCGGCGAAAATGGCTAGGTTATGAAATGCTGCATTGGAAATCAGATTGCTTGCACCATATCGACCCTCCCATTTATTAACCAGTTTCACAATACGATGTTTTCCATTGTTTTACCAAATACAGCATTATTCATTAACTTGAAAAGACTCTTGCTGAAATCGTTAGTGGCTGTTGATCGAAGTTGAGTGTTTAGTTCGATGTATGACTTTAACCAAGGACTTTGCTTGAATGTTAAAATTCTATGTATTTGTGCAATTTTGATACCATTGCTCACAGCTTGCTTTAAATTGCGGTAATGGATAACGTATTTTGTTTTGTTGTAAAGAGTTGTTAATAATTTTGGAAATTTAGACTTTGGAGGTGCCATATGTTCAGGACAGAATGAAAAATCACTATGCAGGTCGTGAAGCGATTTGGGATACTCCAAATCCACCTCCAAAATATAGCCCTCTGCCCTCAGGAGCATCATCCTCGATTAAAGTAACATCAAAATTTGGGAAATCAATAGGATCAACCCACTCGAATCCAACGTATGGTAGATGTTGAATCATGGCCCACCCATGAAGATCATTCACATCAAGGTAGAGCAGGAATTTTGATGGCTTGGATTCATCATATCCAGCCATGTATTTATTATTTGCTTCAGCATACCGATTTGAGCACATTGAAATTCCTCCTCCCACCCCTTTTTCAATAAACATAATTTGGTCGATGTCTTTCAACAGCCTCAACTCACATTTCGTGAATTTCAGCATGCGATCCCAAGTATAACCTGGTAAAGTGAAATACCACGCTGGATCCAAACCATAAATGTTATGTGAATTGATTCTGAAGTTTTCAAAGACATCGCTCAACAACAACACATCTGTTTTTAAATATAGATCGCTGTATTGACCCAAATTCTGAATATTGAATTCATCCCATACTTTTTGGGCATGTAAATACTCCTCATCACTAATATTTTCATCATATAATTTTGAATAGAACATTTCTTTGGGTGGTAAACTTGTTTCCTCCAATTTAGCCATGTTATCAACATAATCATAGCAAAAAAACCCCTAACGTGTTAATAATTCGAATTGGTTCAAATTACATGAAGCAAATTCCTTCTTTAGATTTATCAAATCACCCAATTTCAATGTAGATGCTAATGAACTCAAAGATGAATTTAAAAATCGTAGTGATTCGATATATCTGAATTTTATACTAGTTTCATCATCAAACTGAGTGAAAGAAACGTATTTTTCTTCAATAACTGGAAAAATACTGTATTTTTCCACCCTTCCTATGGCCTTTAGGATGAAATGGGAATCGTAGCCTGAGAGATTGTGAAATACAATGGGGATAATGAATTGTTTTTTGAAATTTAAATTACAATTTGAGTGGGCAAAACCTCTGACATCACCTGTAAAATGATGATGATCAACAACGATCTGATCTGTGTCAATAAACGGTTTCTCGCAAATGTGACAGTCTTTTGCTATACTCTTGTCCAACACTTCTGACATGGGTACAATTTTAGACAACAAATTTCGCAATATTTTTAAGTTGATCCCCAAACCAATCTAAACAATCTTCGCCGCAGTAGCTTTTATAAAAGGTTAGCGAGCGTCATAGGAACACTTGGATAAAAATCCAATACTGAATGGAATATGCTCTTGAAAATTGACAGTTTTCAAATGTGTTAACTCCTCAGGAATTTTTTGTAAAATTGATTCAAAATCCCCATATATGATGAATGACGCTTTTTGTTTATTAATGTGATTTCTGAACGAAACGTGATCATATTTGAGGAATGAAATCTTTGAAGCATTTTTTGTTTCACACACACTTGAACCACTCAATCAAATCTGTACTCAAAGTCAAAGTCAAAGTCAAAGTCAAAAATAGCTTTATTGTTTTAACTCTAGGTTATTAAAAAAGCCTTTGCTGAATAAATATAAATGAAACAAATCCAGTATAAATTATAAAAATATATCCAATACTTCATTTTTGGTATGAAAATATTTAAAATCAAGGTTTTCAACATTATCTTTGTTTACGATGAACTCACCACAAAAAGTCGCATTCACCTTTATAGCACTGATCAATTTCAGAATTTCATTGATTTTCACCTTGAACAAGGCAAAGGAATCATCAAAAAAATCACCTAGATTCACGTGTGTTTGATTGATAATCACTCCTGTTCTCATGCGGGACTCAAAGGACTCCCACTTGACCCGGTTGCTAAGATTTGGTTTCATTCCTTCACCCACATGCGTCTTGGAGATTCGTGATTTGAGAAGCATCCGGAACCTCTTCATATGGCTCAAATTGGTCATCAATCTTTTTCTGGACCCAAAAGATATTGGTGCAGCCATTGCCCTCTGGAACTGCTGGATGCTTCGATTTATATTCAGCAACCACCGCTTTTGCTCCACTTTTTTGACGGCACATAACTTGGGGTATGCCTCTTTGAACTGTGTCACAATGTCACCACTCAAAGAGGCAATTTCTTCGAAAGAACTCAGGATTTGAACTATCCAAAATTGATATTTTATAACACCAGTTAAATGGGGCGGGGGATTGAGTTACCGATGCAGTAGCTGATAACAATGGAAGAGAACTAATTTCAACTAGCTTATCAATTCAATGTTGGTTATTTGTAACGATAGGTTGAATAAACCGACTGTCTAATGTCTCGATTATGAATGATTCTTTAGATCATAACCTTCTAGTTAAATATTCAGAAAATGACATCATGCACTTGGGAATTTGTTTATTATAAGCGCGATAGCATGAGTAACCATATAATAAAGCCCACTATTGTTCGCTATTAGCAGGGCAAAGTTGGGAAAAATTGCATCCCAAGACATTTATTTTCAACAATTTAATCACTATGCTATCTAATCTATATTTCCATCAATCTGATTATGAAGAGTGACAATACATTTTTTTCTCCTAGCTGGTTTCTGCAGCATTGACAATCATGATACCTCATCAGCTCGCTATATACAAGGGTACTCAATTCTTCTCCGTCACACTTTTCCAACCAAATTCAAGCAATTATACATTCAAAAATGCCCCATTTAAAATTCCACACATTTTTTTTTGCCCCGTATACAAAACAAAAATAAAATAAAGTTTACCAGTAGCCCCGTTACTATCCACCTGCTTAATTCAAAACAAAAATAGCACATATCTGACCCCAAAGGTTAACATGATGAGATCACGATGCCTCGTGCTTAGCCGTCCAATGAAAATTTCGTGATCGCTGCGCCACCTCTTGTCAATTTTGGGAAATGGTCCAGAACCCCCTTAGCTATAACTACTATTTTTGGTGCTTGAAATGATTTTATTTGGCTTTCACTACAAAGAATCATGTGACGTGTGACTCGTTGCAAACATGCTACTTATATTAAAACCTATACAACCATCGCAACCATGGCTGCCATATGGTTGGAGAGATTTTAATGTAAGTCGCATGTTTGCAACAAGTCGCACGTCGCACTTTGGTGTGATGAAGGTTGAAATCTTTGCATTTCCTTGAAATTCGGCTGCATTTTTCACTTCTGTCACTACGGAAGAAGAAGAAGAACTATAGAACGAACTGTTATGACGAATACCGCGAAAACTCCAAATATTGTTCAGGCAACAACCAAGACGATACGGACATGCTGACAATAAGTAACGTTTTAATCGTTCGTTCACTCGTTCCAGACTCAAAGAGGTGTCATGTCGACCACGCTTTCTCCCCCTACATTTCTCATTGGGCAAGATATCACGAACACTCACGTAAATGACCGATCTAACCCGCTTTGCCAAGACTAGTCAATAAACGAGTTTCGAGGGCCAATAACAATTGAATCACTGATTTCAGAAACAATCCAAGTCACAAATAACTTGTTCAGAGATAATTGAAAAAAACTAACTAGCTTCCCCAATGATCTTTATATAAACTTTAAAATAATACATTTGCTACATTAGCACCATAGCTCCAAAAAAATCCTAAAATATGTGAATGTGAACCATGCCAAGAATAGTTAGAAGGCTAAATGTTACATAGACTTGTGTGGTTTCTGCATTCAATGAAAAGTGACTACAGTATATTTTCTAGAAAATGATCCAATCACATGATAATTTTGTAAAATTGAACTAAACTAATGTATATATTACTAACTTGAACTGTTTTGGATCAGTCTCACTCTAGAATACCACAAATTTGTTAGCACAAAAAGTTCGTCGCAAACAAAGTCACCAACAACAATTAACCCAAACTAACAAGATGAACAGCAGATGTCAGTCAAGAATAGAACCCAAAGAAATGCGAGGTTCCGCGATGAGAGTGATGCAGAAACAATCCAATATTGCTTAAGTCAAAGACTATGAGTGTTTTTGCACTCAGCCTATAGTTTCGGGTTATGTAAAATATATTTAACTCATTGGAATTGGGTTGTTTATGTGCTCAATCGATAAGTCTACGTATTTTGAACGTCATCCTGTATATCTCAAATATGGCCAAAAGTGGGGGGTGTTACTGAAATCAGTGTTTCAATTATTTAACGACCAAGAAATTTATTGTGATGAGCAGTTAAGGAATTTATTTTTCTTTAATTTTTTACCATGAGTGAACTGCTAATAAAGAACTTATTGCAGCAAGAATAAATTTTTTGGGTCAGCAAAATTTTTTATCATTATTAAAAGATATATTATGATTGGTGTTCATAGAGTCACTTTGAAAAGATCCAGTTATTGACATCCAAAAATTGATTTCCTCAGTATGAATAAAAATATAATAGTGGTGAGAAAAAATTGTCTCATAAAAAAAATTATTGACTGAATTTTCTCAGTGTAGTCACCAATCAACATCCACTACGTCACAGGTCACACAATACATTATTTATCTTCTTCTGGCGTATTGACTGTAATGTCTCTCTCTCTCTCTCTCTCTCGAAAAAGTAATTCAGCTCCACCCGTTTTTGATCATACAGTGATATTTGCGTTTTCTTTTTTATTCATTAAGTATATTTTTGGGTATATCGGAAAATTTTTGTCGCTGATGACTTTCAAATATTGTCTAGAATACGTACATGACATTTCAAGTCATTTAAAATCGAAAATCCGTCTTAATGTAGTGGGGATGCAGTCAGAAAATGGCCAGGGGAAGTGAAAACAGCCCTTTAATGCTAAATCAAGCTTTCGAGAACTACATTTTCTCTTCATCAAGATTTTCTATGAAGTGAAAATGACAACGTGTTATAGATAAGATTGACACATTTTTATTATAAAACTCATAATTGCGGTTTTGAACTATAAAGAAGGTTAACATCTATGAGCAAACCGGGAGATACCATCGTTTCGAAAACGTGCATCGTTTGTCAGAAATAAGAAATTGCGTTTATCCGGAATCCCATTTATCACCGCTTCGAGTGAGATCGGAACGCTCGTGAATCTTCGGTCTTTGTCCGAAATCCCGTTTTGACATATACAGGGTGAGGGCGTTTGTCCACCGCCACCGTCACCGTCACGTCAACGAGAACGAGATGACGGCGCCGAAGTAGCGGTACATGCTTACATGCATTACTATAGACCGCGTGTCCACTGCATGCCCGACACCCGAGCGCCGTCATCTCGGCTGCCGATTTTTTGAGTAGTTCGGCGTGACCGCTAGAAATCGTCCCGAAATTTTGACGGGCCGATGCTGGCAATAGAAAATCCTTTCGATCTTGCCCACACACACTGCCGTCAACGACAAACGACAACGGTCCGTTCACCGTTGCCATTTGCGCAATTACTAATGATACACAGTGGTGTCAATAAAGAATGCATTTGCGTACTGTGCTCAGCGTGCGTCGTTCTTGTTGTTGTTTGTGGTTATCAATTATCATTCATATTATTGTTTTCCATTCTATTCAAAATGGCAAAAAAATCAAATTTGACATTTTTTCATTCATTGAAATAATAGAAACAAAAGAATGTTTGTGGGATAAAACCAATGAGGTGTCCAAAGATAAGATTTTAAGAAAGAATGCATGGAGCGATATATGCGTCTTTTTGGAGCCAAACTTCGAGGATTTGTATGAGAAAAGCAAAGACGAAATCAGTAAGTACATGTTTGTTTTATTATCCAAACTGCACGAGTTGCTAAAACTAGAAACTGTTCCGAACACCGAATTCGTTCCCGGTGGACAAACGATCGCCGTCGTCCCGGTGACGATGTCAAGTTCGGTTAAAAAAATCTCGTTCTCATTGTCGTGACGGTGACGGTGGCGGTGGACAAACGCCCTGAGTCGGGAGGAATGGCCCAAATTTTAGGAGTGTATTCTACACGCGAAAACAATGTGAAAAAACCATATGTTCTTATCCGATATTCATTTCTAAATTTGAATAAGTATTCAGCATTTTGCAACACTTTAATTACCGAAACTTGAAAATAAACGTTTGAGTACGATCAGTCCGATCATCTGTGTGTGTTCTGTCATCTAATCACTCTCCGCAGTCTCCGCTCCGGAAGCGAAGAACGGTAACAAAAACGGTATCTCAATGGACAAAAAATACGGAAAATCTACATATTCCGACCTCTTGTGAGAGACTTATAATCCGTTTAATCAAAAAAATCGATAGTGTATTGACTAAATTGAACCTTTTTGAAATCGTTTCTGATAATCTCCGTTTGATATAATTAAACAGGAATCAGTAATACCTTCCACAAAATCTCATGTAATTCAAAATAAATTGCCACCGTCTTCGAACAAAATCTATACCCATCTCTTTTGAGGCGTAATGTTTACTTAGTTTGGTTGCCGGAATTTCAAAATCCCATGTATTAATTATTTCAAATCCAAATATCTCGAAAATGGTGGCACGTAGCGACTTCTATCAAGTATGCCTTTTTTGCATAAAAATAAAGGAGAAATATATTTTTGCAATCAAATATGTCATACGGTTACGTCCAAAAAAGTTATGGCTGTACATGTCAGGACAAATTAGTGTAGGTGGCGCCCTCTACAAGTTAGAGCCAAACCAAAGCTTACTTATTACTATGTAAACTTTGGCCAAACTGAGATAAAATTCGAATTCCGCATAAAAAGAAATCCTCAAATACCGATTTTTATGGAAATATATACATTGGTTCAAATATTATTTAGAAAGAACAAAAATAAAAATAAAACTTCAACACCCTGTAGCTCTGTAACGAAGCATTTCCGGACAGACCTTTATATGAAGTTTTCTTATTATTTTTGAGTGGAGAAACTCACCCTTAATTTTTTCGCAATATTAATGAAACACCCTGTATATCGCAAAAATCCCGGAACGAAATTACAATAGTAAAAATTATGTATTACAATTAGGGTGAAGTTGTGGCTCCTGATTGAGAAGATTCAAGGATTTCAAGATTTGAAGTGGAGGAAGTGAATGCGGTTTCAAGGACTGCTTGATCGTGATACGGGTTGCTGGGGTGATGTCAAGTTTTGATTATGATTGTCATTTTTTAACATTTTGCTTGAGATTATTAGAATTTTCGCTCAGTTAAATAGTATCTCTTTTGCCCTGCAACGAAGTGCATAAATGTATGGACCTTCTGGTGCCTACATTGAATGGAGACACCGACGTGATCCAGGGCAAAGCAGCGAAATCGTAAAATTGTGCTATATTGACAGTGACAGTACTTTTATTCGTGGACTTGGACTTTTGACTCATACCAAGTGTTGTGCGGTATTTTGTGGTCGATGATCGCAAGGATTCGCGACTCATCATTTGGAAACTGTGCCTTATCCTTAATTGCAACTCCCAGCCATGTCAAACCCCATTGACGCATCAGGTGAAAAACCGGGTGGAAGCGAAGTAGCTCAGGTTCGATTAATAAAATTACCACTTTTCTGTAAAGAAAATCCGGCGCTTTGGTTCTCACAAGTGAAAGCTGTGTTTACGATATCCAGAATAACTGCTGACGCTACGAAATTTAATTACATAGTTGCCAATTTAGACGATGACCAGTTACCTTTTGTCTCAGATATAATTACGAATCCACCTGCACAAGACCAGTATCAAACAATCAAGGACAGACTTATTGGTGCTTTCTCTGGGACAAATGAAAGTAAACTTCGCCGACTTCTCAGAGGAGCTGAATTTCCGGATGAGAAACCCTCCAATTTTCCACAACGTCTGAGAAATTTGGCAGGTATTCAATGTAGTGATAGTATTTTGCGTAGCTTGTTCTTGGAGCACCTGCCTGAACATGAACGAGGTATTCTAGCGATTAGTGAGGTTGCTGACCTCACCCGCTTGGCTATGCAGGCAGACAAAATATTAGAAGTTTCTAAACCCAGTATTTTAGCCATTCAAAACGATGTCAAATCCATTGCTTCAACATCTAGTCAACATACTAATCAATCTGATATTTTAAATAATCTGAAATAAATACCCTTTCCAAAAGAATGGAAGACTTGCAACTCCAGGTCAGAGGCAGAAACCGTTCTAGCAGCAGAAATCGCGAGAAGTCACCTATATACTCGTAACAATAATCAAGGGGGCTATTGTTTTTATCATCAAAAATTTGGCTACAGAGCTACAGGTCAGCTTCGTTGATACCGTCGCCAAAGTCATCTTTGCAACCTGCTATCAGAACCTATCCTTCAGCCAAGTCCAAGAGAGTGCATTTCCTCAATTCGTGAACGTTCATTCTTCACGTCACTCAGGGGGGACTACCTGTGGCTCCTGATTAAGAAGATTCAAGGATTTCAAGATTTGAAGTGGAGGAAGTGAATGACTGCTTGTTCGTTATACGCGGTTGCTGGGGTGATGTCAAGTTTTGATTATGATTGTCATTTTTCAACATTTTGCTTGAGATTATTAGAATTTTCACTTAGTTAAATAGTATCTCTTTTGCCCTGCAACGAAGTGCATAAATGTATGGACCTTCTGGTGCCTACAAAGTGGATTTGGTGGCGCCATCTCATGGTAAAAATGATAGGATGGCCTAACGGATTACACGAAATCAGTAAAACCCACATAGTACAGATTCTCTGACTCCATTTTTTCGAGCCAAACAATGAAAAAGCGGTCACTGTTTCCATATAATATGATGTTTATGCTTGTTTTAAGAGTCCTCTTCGTCTTCTTTCTTTTGGCAATGGTATAAATCCATATATCTATTAATAACTCTATGGGAAGCAATTCTACACGCTTGATGCAAGGATAAGATAGAAGATCCCGCTGTACTGTATGTTTTCCGAATAAGTATATCCTTTTCTATCGCCAGGGGACCGTCCCCTCACGATAGAAAAGGATAGACTTATGCGAAGACTGAAGACCAAGCCAAAACTATACAGTACAGCGGGATCTTCTATCTCATCCTGGCATCAAGCGTCGCTCGTTGTTCAAATGGGACGGTTCCCATATAGAGTTAATAGATATATGTATAAATCGCAACGGATACTATGGGAACTTGTCAAAGTTGTTACTATGTTAACAACGCCTTCGCCATCGCAACATGAATGATAGCAACATGAAAAATAGCCTACTAAAACAGGAATTAATATCACCCTATGGCATTTGCCCAAATGTTGACATCTCAGTTCAATTTCTTAAGTAGTCGACCCGAAAAATCACAGGGAAAAGATAATAATTTTTTAACTTACCTCATTTTTGCGGTTGTGTTCCACGGGATTCGTCAAACTGTTTAAGCAGCATCTCATCAGTTGAAAGAGTTATGCAAACTGCCGTACAGAACTACAGTTTAATTATGTCACTTTGAATGAATCAAGAGTTTATTTAGCGTAACACAATATAATAATGTAAACTAAACTGAACTAAAATATACATATAAATACGTATTATAACAAAATTATGACGCATACAAGGACAATACTTGAAAAGTAAAGGTAACGTATAAATTAAAATTAAAGATTTAAAATCATTGAAAATAAAAAAAAATACAAAACATAATATGGTCTCAGTAGACGATTAAACTCCACGAAACTATCACAGGTTCAGATACGAGGCACCTCCGGATATTTCGTATTTCCCGCCTTCCTATTACTCTAGGTAAGTATCTGTAATTGCAATGTTTGGCATCAAATTCACCACTGTTTATGAAGTTTTATGGGTTATTTGAAAAAAAATGAGTAAACATACCACCCAATTTCTTCAATGTGACAACCGGTGGAAAGCCGGCGACATGATGTTGCCTGTCCGCGACGCCGTTCGCAACGGCGCTGCGTTCTGTTGCTGTTTATAGTTGCATAAGTGGGGACGCACCTCGAGATATTGTACACAGGGTGTCTCTAAAAGGTGCGGAAAAAACTCTACCGTTGTTCAGGTATTCAACCCGTTTGCACCTGGGAAGAAAGTGTCAGTTTCGAAAGTGTCAGTTTTTGACTGTGTCAATTAGAAAACTCACATCAAGGATTGCGTCTTTTCACAATTCCTTATTAAATATCATAAAATAATTCAATAAACAATCTGAAAAAATCATATGTGTGTGATTAATGCACACAAATACATTTGGTCCATTATCGAGTCGGATTTGTCAAGCCAGAATTCAAGGACGTGGCATCAAATCATGTCAAAGATTTTTGGATTTGGATATTTGTCGCTTCTGCATGGCAGTCGTCGAATGCTGTTTTATTTCCATCTTTCCTTTTTCGGATTTATGAAAACAGTGCAATTCTAATATTAAAAGTTATGCGTCCAAGAAGATGATCAACACTTCATGCAATGGCAATGGCGGAGATGTTTTGAGTCGATCGTCGATTGTATCAACAATGAGGCATGAGGCCGTCAAACACTCCAATATTTGCATCAGATAGGTATTCAATAGTTTCAAAAGCATATTTCTATTGGATGCTTAATTTTCGAGCGATTTATTGATAGGAATAATGGCTATCTGCGCTTGTATGCATGGTCCGTAGCGGACTGCACAGGATGGCAAAGGAATTGCTGATCTATATCTCGTTCCCATGGCTTCTATGTTTTGTGTTATAAGAACAGAACAGAATAGCCGATGAATACGACAAAAACACTGGAACCGACCATTGCAAACTGGAACCTTCCATTGATTTCAGAACATAGGTAATACAATACCCTTGTATTTTTATACAATGGCCTAGTTTACACCGATAACTCGTTTAGTTCGGTCCGATTGGACCAAGTGGGTGGGGATAGTATGGTAGGACCAATGCTTGCTTCTCGCTCTCGCCCGTTTATACCGTCTTGCAACGCGTGAACTGAATAAGAGTACGCGCGCAATTCGTCAAAAGTCAAAAACAAGTCGAAACTATTTATCAACACAACGTAAGTACGCTAAGATTGCCTTAGAAATAGAACCAACAAAATCACAACACATCAACAGACAACATTACCTCATAATTTTGATTGAGATCGCACCAAGTCCGGACCAAATTTAGTTCGGTACACTGGCGAATACCGAACCAAGAGCGGACCAGCTTAGTCCGCAGCTGTTTACACCATTCGAACCAATTATTTGGTTCTGATATAGTTTGAATTTAGTACTTGGTCCGCGGACCAAGTTGTCGTTGTAAACTAGGCTAATGGTGATACCAATAACCCTTAAAATATTAAATCAACCGATTATTTA
The DNA here is from genome assembly GCA_958502075.1 of Orchestes rusci. Taxonomy (NCBI): domain Eukaryota; kingdom Metazoa; phylum Arthropoda; class Insecta; order Coleoptera; family Curculionidae; genus Orchestes; species Orchestes rusci. The sequence continues at coordinate 54,099,611 of OY293303.1, read as the reverse complement.
TCTTACATTATGTCTCGACAGATAAGTATTTGCTGTCCATCACAGACAACACACAACTTATACGAAAATAAAAACGATTTAAATCAACGATCCACAATCATAACCAACCCAACCTTCCAAATCGCTCGTCAAAAACCGAGAACACAACAAAAGTAACCATCATTAGAGTGAATTGGTGAACTGGCAACGGCGCTTATTCTTCCGGGATCCGATTTACTCTTTTTTTTCTGATGCTTTAGACGAAAATAAAAATATGACAGTCCAGTCAAGTCCAGTGTATTTTGAGTTGCCGGCCTTTATTCGGAATAAGTTCCTTTACTGTCCCTACACCCTTGTGCGACCTTTTTTAACTAATTATATCAAATATATACAAATTACAAAATATATTCTGATGTCTGCCTTTTGACCCATTTTCTTTTTTTAATGAGAATCACGATTTCAATTTCTTATACGATAGAATACGAAAAAAGAGTCACAAGCGGCAACGCGGCTGTCAATATTTTATTTTCAGCTGCGTTCCATATTTTGTCGGGAAAAACTAGTGTCGGGAAAATAACTGTCGGGATCAATTATTACTGTCGGGATACTTCGACACTGTCGGGAAGAATTACTGTCGAGACATTTAACTGGCGGGAAGCAATACTGTCGGGAAACTTACTGTCGGAATAAAACAGTGTCGGGACAATTACGCATTTCCTCTTCAGCGTCCTTTATCACGTCACGTAGTTCATCACTTGGGTGAACTGCGACAATCCTGCCCAGCCGCCAATGCAGAGGTGCCGTGGATTCTTCACATAGTACCACCAAGGTTCCGACGCTCAAGTTTTCTACAGAAAGCTGCCATTTGTGACGCTGCTGCAGTGTGGATAAATATTTCCGACTCCATCGTTTCCAAAGGTCTTGAAGACATTGTTGCAATAGGTTGTATCGACTTAGCCGATTACTTTGAAATTGTAGAAGGTCTCGTTGTGGTAGGGCATTAAGGGGTTCTCCAATCAAGAAATGTCCAGGAGTAAGTGCTTGGATATCGTTAGGATCAGAGGTCATAGGTGTTATTGGTCGCGAATTTAAAATCGCCTCAACTTGAGAAAATATCTTCGATAAATCCTCATGAATGAGAGTTCTATTACCGATAATCCTAAGTATATGATGTTTCGCGGATTTCATCGCTGATTCCCAAAGTATTAATAACATGTACTTTCGCATGAGCGTAATGGACAATTTGCATATTTTTTGGAAATATGAAAAATATAAGGATAAGTAAGTACTGATGCCATTGATGTTTAAAAAATCAACCTACGACCTCTAATAATGTAGTAATCACCGATTAAAGAGCGCCAATCAACATCCACTACGTCACAGAACACACTATCTATCTCCGTCTGACGTATTGACTGAGATGACTCTCTCTCTCTCGGGAGGGTAATATGGCCCCACCCTTTTTGCGATCATGCAGTGAAATTCGCGTCTTCTTTCTCATTTATTTAGCATATTTTTGGGTATTTCGGAAAAATTTTTTCGCTGATGACTTTCAAATAATGTCTAGAATACGTATATAAAATTTCAAGTTATTTGAAAATGTATGCAAATTGTCCATTTCAAAGTTCCTGTAACCGAGTTACATTTCCGACGCGTCGATTACTTTTCAAAGAAATTTAGATTAGTTTTCTTGTTAAAAAAAAACACTTTTCCACAAAATGTCGAGGTTTTGAACTCTGATTGAGTTCTTTTTCAAGGCTGAAAAAAACACATCGAATAAGGAACGTGAAATACAACCATTTCAAAATCAGATACAAAAAATTATACGTAAATAAAATAATAACGACGTACCTATTTATAACCAGTGAACTATCCTGTCATAAAATTACACAAGCAACTCCTGAACACTGGAAACAACGGGTAATCTCTACACATAAAGACATAATACAGGGTCTCCCTGAAATGACATACAACGCTCAACCACAAATTCCTTAATCAAAAATAAGGCGATCTAGGCAAACTTACTTATATCCAAAATTGCTTCTTTTACTCATAACTAGTTTTTTGGAGAAACTGCACTGAAAAATAGAATGAAATCTTTTGCAATGGAAACATGAAAAATTGCTTCTTGGTGCAACATGAGAGGTGATGTGATCGTAGGAAATCTTTGTTGAAAACTTCTTTGTGGTTCACCGTAATCGACCACAACTTTGGCAACTTCTAATTTTTCTAAAAGTTCACATTTTGCTTTCAGAAAATTATTTACATTTTCGATGGCGGGAAGTTCACCCTCGTATTTGCAACCTTCCCACTCACGTCTTGTTTTATTGTCGACTTTACTGGTTAATAAGTAAACCATAGGAATTAAAAGAAAAGAGCAAACTTGAGTAACTTCATTTCTGGAAGCAGCATAACCTTGCTTGTTCTTTGAGCCCTGAGAATGGTTACTTTGTGTACTCAAACTACCTTCATTTTTCTCATTTTGTTGTCGTTTTTGTTCCAATTCCGTGACGTCGCGTGAAATTAATCATTCTCAGAACTCGCCAATTCAGAATCATGTTTTTGCACGTCGCCGTCGGCAACATGGAGGGGCTTTCAAGCATTTTCCGACATTCTATTTGTAAAATCATTTCTCAGGTGAATGATTGAAAACTGCAGAAAACTATCAAAATTCGCGTTTTATTATCAGAGATTCTTCTAAACTTCTGAAAAAAATCACTTGTAATCGATATTTTTAATAAAAAATTAAGACACATCATCTAAACAATTATTTTTATCACGTCACAAAAATATTCGGACGAATATTAAAACTGAATGAGTCATATTGCGCGCAACATTTCTCATGCATCTGTGTTTCACGACAAGCATACCTCTTAGCTGCTATCGAAGGAACTTCTAATAATAGGCCGTGTACCCAACAGAAAAAAATACAAGCTTTGACCATCGGCAGTTAAAATCTTACCAAAAAATCGCAGAAAAGCTTCGTTTAAGTGTAAGTCTTGGTATAAGTACAATTGGAGACAAAGTGCAGCGCAATAAAAACGAAGATAGAATATTTCCGAAAAAACAAACTGGCCGCCCAACATTGCTGGATCAGAGAGACGATTGCTTCATTTTGAGAGAAGTTGAACAGAACCCCAAAGTTAGTGCCCCAACGGTGAAATCAATTTTCATGATACTTGGACATTATACGCAGTTCGTAGGGACTGATATTTTGAGATTAAGAAAAATTTCAATCCATTGACTATAAAAAAGATAGACCGAGCATAAGCAGCCGGTTCATTCATAAATTCCTATGTTTTGCGATCCAAAACACATTTAAAAGAGCTCACGGGTGGGACAAGGACCTTATTCCATCTCTTTTTACATACATGGTCAAAGCAACAGCGCACATAGGGGTATTTGCACCAAAAACCTGGCCAAAATTATTTTCCAAACGGTATCATGTGAATATGTATAAATGAGTGAGCAGAGTAACTTTCAAAATAATGTTCATTCAAAAAAAAATAGAAAATGTGCTAACAACAGGATCGTGATTCGTCTAAGTCTGATTCTCCTTCATCGGCATTTTCGTCATCTTTATCACCGTCACTGCCACGTTCTGTCTGTTCAAGGTCCATTTGAGGGAGCAAAGAAGAGGTCAGACGTTGGCAACAGCCAGTTATTATGTATGTCCACATTGCATTTAACTCTGACAAATTTTCACGAGTAAAAAATAAGTATTTCAGACTCTACAAGCAAAACTTTCTTGCGGGCCTCGATTTTCATGAGATGACTGCCCAATCGGCAGCATAAAGTCATGAATCATTGCTGTCTACCATGAATTGAGATCTTTTTTAATCTTCAATTCCTTCTCTCGGTCCTTTCACTCGATTTCCCAAATTCTTCGGAGGGTGGACCTGGTTTCTCCGTAGTCTCCGTAGAACAAGTTGCAAATCATAGCCACTGGTCATTATTTTTCAAGCCACTGGTCATTATTTTTCAAAAAACGATCATATTTAGAGTTCGATGCTATCAATTTTTTCTCGAAATCGGACTTAAAATGACTTGAACTTTGTTTTATATTGTCAACTTCACCATCAGGACAATTGGTTATTCCTAACACTTTTTCCTCCAGAAATAATATTTTCTTATCCAACTTTTTATCCGGCAATCTTGCATGATATCAAATAACTGTTTGTCAGTAAAACTCTTCAGTCTTTCTAAAAAAGAGAAAATTTTTACTCCAGAACATGGAAATATCAGATTTAGTCTAGGCATTTATTCATATGTTTAAGCGTGTCTTGAACAAAATGGCGGAAAAAAGCGGAACTTTTTATTTCGCAGTTCTTTCAAGGAAGTGTTGATAAATATTTAAAGGATGATGAGACTGCTCGGAAGAGCCCGGAACACTAACAAAACAGCTTTTCCTCAGGTAAGTTTGAGTTGATTCAGAAACAAAATTATCAATATTTTAAAAAATTGTGGGTAGATTTACTGAATCTAATGTTAAAATTATTATAAAACATACCTTCAGCTTCCATTTCGAGCTTATTTGCAAAAACCAACTATACGTGCAAAGACCAGAACCACATCTGTTTATTGTCCCAACAATAACAGTATCGAAAAATCAATGAAGGGTACTAGACGAACACTGGATTTCGACGCCCTCTGTGGCGATTCTGGTGAAGTAGATGACTTGAAAGGAGAGGGAGGTCATGGACCGGTTATTTAGCCGTTAGAACGACATAGTTTTATGATGATTTATCACACTTAAAAAATCGACTTTTGGCCAGGTTTTTAGTGCAAATACCCCTATGTGCAGCGCGAGGATAGAATGGGCGGAACGAGGCGAATCGATAAATGATTGTCATGGGCGGAGTTCGGGCAGTTTGGAATGTTTCAAATTATTTGATTTTTTTTAATCATTGTTTTTATCTTTGATGAGAGTTACAGGGTTGATTTTGATTGAAAAAAATGCATGACATCCCACACAAGTTTTTGGTTATAAGTAAATATGAAGTAATTGGTTATTGCGATATTTGTTAGAGAATGCATATGACAACTAAGTATGTGCGTAAGTAGGTAAGTACCTACTTATAATGTTGTATACATTGACAAAAACATTGAATATTTTTGATAAAGCCATGGTTTGTTCAATATCAAATTGGAGTAATTTGGGCACCAATTGTAGATTATAATACCATATTGCAATTTATAAAAAAAAAAAATAATTATAGTTGTCATGGAGGATTAAAAGGATAAATCTGAAAATACAAATGTATACTTACTTGTGGGGTATCATAGAAGGGAATCATGGTTATGAGGGATGAAAAAAAAAAGATAATAACACTGGCAGGAAACGACTTGACAGTTTACAAACAATAAAAAAGTTTTTCGTGGAGTTGAATTCTACAAGGCAGGCAACTCCAAATAAAGGGTGACAGGCTCCCCCCAAAAATAGATTGATAATAAAAAATTATAATTTATAGTAGCAACTTGAAACTTCGGGGATAATCTTGACAAAAATGCCTATCTAACGACCCCATCCATTTAAAATTCTGAGGGTACCTGTCAACCCCTGAACGGAAGTGAAAATAACAAAAGAAAAGTGTAAAAAAAAAATATATTGACTTGTCTAAGCGATTCTTGATTGATAACCGAACACCTAAGAAATCCTGGGTGGAAAGTTTTTCGTGCCCCATCTTGTATTTGATGGCTTCATTCTAACTCTTCAAAGAAAAACGAGAAAATGAAAAATTAACTCAGTATTTTTTCTTAAACTATGGAAATATAGAGTCTAAATCTAAATTACTTCAAGTAGGTACATAATATTTCAAATGGAGTCATGACTTGTATGCAAAACATTTATAGTCAATGATGCAGAATAATATTTTTTTGATAGATTCTCGACTTCTTACTTAGTCAATTTTATGAGAATTTCATTAACTTATTATACAATGCGACAAATTCATAAAAAATTCAGGGTTTTGTTTTGGTGAAAACGCTCGGACTCGTTGATTCTTATTTTTGACAGCGGTTTTTTTTATGATAATTTTATGTGTATCTACAGGGTGGACCAAAGATAGGTTACGACCATCAACTTCATTTTTTCAAATAGAAACCCCTATTTATTATTTTATTTCCGGATTCTACATCAAATTTATAGTGATATGATCTACACTGAGGTAGGGCTAAAATTGGTTTTTATTAGGTACTACAAATAAATCTGCCAAATTAAAAAAAAAATCGGTTCAAGGATATTTGTTACATTTGTGAAGAACCGATTTAAAAAAAATGATTTCAACATCCTTTATCTTGAAAACAATGCACTTCCGGACTCATATGTTTATACCTATGAACTTTTTTTTCATGAAATTATTTCTCACGAATACGCCTTGAATTTATTGTACGCAATAAGGAGACACCCTGTAAAATGTAAACTTACTAATGTTATGAAAGCATGTTCTATTTAGAAAGTGTTTTCTCAAAAACTATTGGTCCCCTCACACTTTTTTCCGAAAGTTACTAATAAAAAAGGAAAGGTACCTACTTTAATCCAGTGAGATTTGGAAATTTTTATAATTTGTAGTAACATAGTGTTATGGAACCAGTAATGTCCTTTATGTATATGAGCAAAGTTGTTATTACTTTAATTTTTGTGTTAATTTTCATTTAAGTTATATTTTTCTCTGTATGAAATGCAAAGATTTCCAAAAATTATGATACGCCACTGAAGTAAGAAGGTAGGAGGTCCTAGAAACTATTTTAAAATCAAGATGGCAGTATATTCACTGATGAAACGAAAAGTCCTGGTTTTCATGGTCCAATTTACCACAAACTTGACCCTTTCGCACCATATTAATGTACAAATATTATCGTCAAATCATAAATAGTGTAAAAATCACACAAAAACAAGGCAAATCGAGCACTTAACACAGACAATGTGAAAGCAACATCGCACCAACTCGTCATAATCACTACCAAAATGAATGAATATTTTTACGCTTGAACGTAAAATCGATACTTGGTATAAGCGAGTCGTAGATCCCAGGTTCAAGAAACCTGATCTTGTTGCCACATATTCCAGGCATTTTTGAAGGAGATGATGAGTTTTGTTAAATGAATCGTGCCTGAATGAAAAATTAATTTTTATGCCAATAATATCGTTCTTTTTGTATCTTTAACTGATGAGATTAGATGAGAGTTGATTTTATCTTGACTCTATCATGTTTTAACTGTTGATAAATATAGAGAGTAAAATGGAGTACCTTGTTAAAATCGGACACTTGGAAATGATGCTGGTGCAAAATATCGTTGAGCAGAGCTTTGTTGAATAAACTGTGGTAGGGGTATAGAAAGAAATAGATGTATTTGTTTTCTTGAACCTAATGTATGATCGCTCTCAGAAAAGACAAGATAGAGGTCTATTTTTTTTATAGTCAATGTTTCAATCTCATCTTGAAAGCCTAGAGCAGACCAACCCTACCAACCAAAATGCCCCTAAACTTTGATACGCTTTTTTTTTCGAGTTGCGATTTTTTATTTAGTTTCGTCAATTAATTAGAAGTGAAAAAGGTACTCTTCATTTACATCGAAAAAATGAATCGTTTTTAAGAAAAACGCCAATTTGCCAAATTGTACAGCTAGTTACAATGACAACCAATCCAATAACTGCAACTCATAAACTAAAAGCGTAGGTCTCAAAAATTGGGGTCATTTTAGACCAGACTTCCAAGATGAGATTGAACTACTGCTATAATCTCAAATTATCAGTCCTCACGCATTACCGCGGCTTATACTATCCTACTTTCACTAAAACTGATTTCGTCGTTTTGGAGCTATCACGGAAAAACTCATTTCAGGGTATCACTTCAAAGTAGAAATAATTCCTGAAGGAAGGGTCGTAGGAGAATATTTCATAGAACATTTAAGTCTCATTTTTGTTCAATCTTACCGTCCTTGAAATATCTCCCAATACTTCTGGGACACACTGTATACACTGGAAACCAAACAATTTATGTCAAAATTGGAAAAAAAAAGTTAATTCAATTTCGATGTAATTGGTCTACTAGATTGTCCTGCTATATCATGTAAGCTAAACTCAACATTCAATAATGAATCACAAGCCGTGTTTTGGTTTTATTGGTTTATTAAGAAAAAAACAATAGCAACTTCAAGCTTTTTCAATTTAAATCTATTTGATCAAGTCCAATTTAGTACGTGATTGATAGAATTGATAAAATTACATTAGAGACCCCACATATTCTCCTCTTTTTTCCAAGCAGAGTCTGTATCACTTTTCCTAATTTCTAAATGTCTGCTATCATATCGCTTTCAGTAATATGGCGAATTACATGTAATATTTTTGTCTTCATCTCTTTGATACTTTCCATTCTGCCTTCATATACCTATTTTTTTTAATATCCCCACAAAAACGTAGGTATCTGTGGATGTGAGGTCATGCTTGAAGGCAACTCTAATGTTTCCCTTCCTTCTATCCATTCCCCATCATACATTTTTTTGTTGTGTAAGTGTATCCTGATGATGACAGATATGTTTCCAGACTCATTCGGTTAATCATCAACAAATTATTCAAATTTCAAACTCAAATGATTCCTTAACGGCTTATCAGAAAGGCATAAAACTATATATTTTTGAAATCGGAAAAATGAGCTCTTTCTGCATATATGATAACATACTCCATTCAAAAAAACGTACATATGTTATGGCTTCACGTCTTTGGAACGCAAACTTCAATTGTTACTCTATTATAACAGGAGAAAGCTATTTGATTATACCTACAACATATTTGTCTCTACACTAATTTTCATTTACCAGATTTTTTGGGTATTTCGCCACACCCTATCAAAAAACAATCAAACTAGTGTTAATATACCGGATCTTCTATATCACCTTTTCTACAACTTTTAACAATTTGTGTTAAAACAACATATTTTCAATATAATGATGAATTTTATCAACAAGATTTTGGAATGGCAATGGGTTCTCCTTTATCTCCACTTTTAAGTAATATTTTCATGGAACATTTTGAAACAATTCATGTAGAAACAAATAGATACAAACCAATGCTTTGGTGGAGATATGTAGGTGATATTTTTTCTATATATGAGTATGATGAACAGAAACTTGATGATTTTTAAATTCACATTAAAAGAACCCACAAATGAATCTACAATCGAAAAAGAACAAAATAATGAAATTCCTTTTTTAGAAATACTTATAAAAAGATTTTCAAAACCAGAGAACCAACCCACACAAATAGGTATCTTGATTTCAATTCCAATCATCCATTAAATATTGAAAAGGGTGTGGTAAAAGTCTATATGATAGAGCAAAAATAATTTGTGATAATGACAATTTTGAATCCGAAAAAGATTTCATAAGAGATGTTTTGTCAAAAAATAATTATCCCATAAATTTTATTGAAAAGTGTTTTGATAGACAACGAGAACAGAATATACCAATAACTAATTTAATTATTCCATACATACCTGGAATTTCTCATAAACTGAAACGTTTAGGTCAAACATACAATATACGGACCATTTTCAAAACAAATAACACACTTCGCTCTAATTTAACAAATACTAGACCTAATAATATTAATGAGTCCACTAAAAATGTGATTTATAAAATTCCTTGTGAATGTAATGAATTTTAGATTGGAGAGACCTCACGACCCTTAAAAAAGATGATTGAAGAACATAAATCATACATGAAAAAAAGGGAATTTCATAGAGCGGGAATTTGTCAACATGCATTTGATAAAAATCATAGAATAAATTTGGATAATTCAAAAATCTCAGCAAAAGAACCATGTTCTAAAAAACGAAAACTTAAAGAAAGTGCATTATATTATGTTAAATTCTAACGAGATTGCTCTGTAAATCTAAGTAATACATGGCTACTTTTATTAAGAAATTGAACATAACCCAAAAAAATGAATTATAAATACTGAACATATATAAAGTTAAACAATCAACACCAAACATTTCAATGTCAGTAAAAGTGACAATTTGTGTCAAAAACACAAAAAAAAAACAATTTTTACTGCGAAATCACAAAAAGACGAAAAATATTTTTTTAATTTGAATCAATTGTTTCTTGTTTAGGTTCCACTGACGACGGAAGCAGATTCGCTTCCGAAACGTTTGATATTGTTAGGTTTTATTGTTTACTAATAGACTTTTTTCAGGTAATATAGAAGATCCGGTATATCAACACTAGTTTGATTGTTTTTCGATAGGGTGTGGCGAAATACCCAAAAAAACTGGTAAATCATGGATCCGCCACAAAACTACAGAGCATATCTACTAATTTTCATAACCTGAAAAATAACAAAGTTATAAGAGGTTTTAGTTTGCGCGTGACCACCCTGTACATATTATGTTATAACACCATACATTTATCGAGTGGTACAGAGGGATTTATTTTTCATGAATCATTCCCTTTTTAGTCAAAACCATATTATTACCATTTGCTCACCGACTAAACGACTACGCTACAAAAAGTTAAAATCGGTGGTTACGTATCCTTGGCCGACTAGGTGGAGAGAGGAGAAAGATTCTTGTAAACCGTAAGTAGGTAGTGTAGCGTCATCACGCACGAAATAACATCACTTTTATGATACTGTAGTGAAACCTTTGTTCTAGTGGTGTAGTTAATAGGTGAATTTTACAGAATTCAGTAAGTAAATCTCGCAAAAACACGATTACAAATATAAGTCACATGGTTATCAGGTATTAGCATTGACATTACTACTTTATTGGAAGGAGAAAGTCAATGTTGTAACAACTACAAACTTACAGCTTATGATATTATTGAAGAATATGATATACCCAGGACCTAGGTAATCTCAAATCAGAAGATAAAGAAAAACATATTCTTTGCTAAAAATATCTAGGTACAGATTGTTTTTAATCTTATTATTGACCTAATAAATTAACTATGTACAACATTAAAGAAATCACGTTCTTACAATAACGAGGTTGAGAAGTAATGTGGGTGTAGGATGCATATGTTAGGAATAATAACTAGGAATCAAATAAATACAATTTCATGTGTTATCAAAATACTCATCGTCTAAAAAATTCGAGAGACACAGAAACTATTTTGAAACTTCCAAGAGCAAATAAGGAGAAGAAAACTATAGAATGTTATTGAATATGAAATATCTCTACAGTATTTTCTCGACATGGCTTATAAAGAGTGATTCATCTAAACTTGTTTTTAATTTTTAATAAAACACATAAAATGGAATTGGACGGCGGAATCTCCATCATGACCTAGGGAAAAAAACTGAATATGCTCTTGGTGGTTTATCAGGAACGTCCATTCTCGGATAACTCTTTCAAGTATTGCGAACGGTATCTGCCCAACTGGACGAGGAATGATGGCTTGCAATGTAGGAATCATAGTTTATCGACGAAAACTTTTGACATCACATAACCCTAACCAGAAAAGTCCAAGCTAGCTCCGATTTAAGACTGAAAAGAGTGATCCAAAGTTGGACCTTTCTAGACCTTCTTCGTAGTCGCGGCCATCATTTATAGTGCTTCGCAAGACCAAGACCTTAGTCTCGAAAAATAAATGTGGTCTTGGTCTTGGTCTCGATATCTCAAGACCAAAAAAGGCGTTCTCGTTTTGTAAAAATTTGAGACCAAGATCAACCAAGAACAGGACCGAAGCTTTCGTTTTAAAACAATGACGTCACGCATAGAACCTGGTCCTGAATAATTGGGACCAGCGGGAGAAGCTGGTCCGAGCGACTGGTCTTGATTGTAAACAGAAAAAAGTAACTTAAACCTAAAAATCAAAACAACAGTTGAATATTATGGTTACATTATACCATAATAATACCTATAAATAAAATATACCGCGGCCAGCTTGTCGATTCCCCCGCGAGAATGTTGAAACTGACATATACACGGTAACATTCTACCCATAAGTCTGTCGTTGGTGAGGATGATCGAGATCCTACCCAAGGATATGGGATTCTTCTGCATTGATGAAAGCTCTTCATCGATGTTCTTCTGTTCGAATTACTCTCACTTCCAAGCGGAGAATTCCTCACATTGCCTTATGAGACGAACGCGGTTTATTCTAATTTATAGGTATATGCATTACACTTTTTGGTGTAGATTGCAAGAAAAAATGGGGACTGTGAAATTTTTCAACAAAAATAGAGAAATAGGAATACAGGGCGATGTAGAAACCTCTGTATTATTACTGACAGGAACGTTTTTAATCCTAAAAGAATTGTTTGGAGTTCATTATTTAATCTAGTTCGGAGAAAGTATCTTGACTTTCAAAGGTTTTTATCACTCTATTGCACAAAAATCATATCATTTATTATTTATTTCAGATGACGAATACACCTTAGATTAATGCACTAGATTGATACTGGGAAATCAATTGATAAGTTTGGGATTATCTATATTATACACAACAGACATCAAATTAGTATAATATTAAATAATTAATCTTGGGAAAAAGGAAGAAGTTATCATTATTTGTTTACCAAACTCAAAAAGTGTGGTTAGAATCAGGAAAATTGTTTTCGTTTAATAAAAACAGAATACGTCATTATTTTAGGACCAGTCAAGACTCCTGTCAAAAAATATGTCATTTATACAGGGTATCCGAGAAAATGTGGGAGATCTCTCGGATTCAGATAGAACATTAAAAAATAAGATGACAAGTTCCCATAATTTTTTTTCCTAGCGGCCCTCCCTACGGAGATACGGCCCCCTAAAGGACCCCACTGGAAATCGGTTTTTCTTGAATAACCTTCAAACGACTCAATATAATTCAATGAAAATTTAATATGATAAACAGTAGTAAGGACCTCTCAAAATACTTCCCTTAAAACATAATTAGCTTGTTTAGTTTACCAGGGACGGACTAGATTGTACATTTTAACGCTCAAATTTTTACCCTGTATGATAAGAAGTTAAAAAAAATAAATTTGGGTACCTTGAACATTAAGCTAAAGAAAAGGTACTCTTGTTCATTGTCGATAAAATGAACCATTTTCGAGAAAAAACAATTTTTATTAAACAAAACCTCGAAAAAAGCCATGACGAAGTGGTGCTCTTGACGAAATTGTGAACCTAACGCTAGGAAAAAAAATTATGGGAACTTGTCATCTTATTTTTCAATATTCTATCAGAATCCGAGAGATCTCCCACATTTTCCCGGACACCCTGTATGTCACAGAACCGCTTCTAAATCGAAAACAAACACAAGACTGGCTCAGTCTTGGTTTTGGTCTTGATATTCTTGGTCTTTGGCTTGATGGTCTTGTGAAAAATATATACAAAATACCACATAACATATAGCATAATAGTTCTGCAATAAATGTTTTCCATAAATCAGTGAATGTTTCTTTGCAATCGCAATTCTCAACCGACTTTAGCACAGTCTATTAATACAGAGAATAAGTACAATTCCTCCTAAAAATGTTCTTTATACTTGAGGAGTGATTTATGAAAATGCGTTTTTGTCCAGAATCGGAAAAAATTGAGTTTGATGTGGTTTTGCTATGATGAAGATACAATAAACATGTTGTTATAAGTTCGAGTGTATGCATGGGAATCTCGTAAACCGTAAGAGATACAAGGTCAGTTGAATTGAGGCAAAGTTGTACAATTCCAGTCTCAAAATTTATTTGAAAAGATAATTGAAATTGAATGATACATTTTCATGGCCAGTTTTTCTGCTCTTCAAGATAGAATAGTCGAAATTGATATTCGACGTTTCTAATTCTCGCAACCATCATCAACTTTTTTATTTTTAGACTTTTTAAACCTGGAACTTCTTTATTCAAGCTCAAAAAGTGACAAATCATTATTGTTACCATGACTGCGATCCGCCTAACGCGTTCTGCGAAAGGATCAACAACTTTGGATTTTGATAACTCTCGTATTTTACTTTCTGCATTGTTTCAAAATGGCAAGTGTGAAATATAATCATTTTCAGGAAGCAAAGAGTTATTCAAAAATGAATAAAAAAAGTTTTGTTCGTATTTGAAAAAAGAAAAAGAAAGTTGAGGATGGTTGCGAGAACTCGGAACGTCGGATATCAATTTCGACCATGTTATCTTGAAGAACAAAAACAGTTGTCATGAAAATGTGTCATTCGTTTTAAATTAAAAGCGGCATTTCTTTAAGATTGGAATTGCACAACTTTGCCATAATTTAACTGACCTTGTATCTCTTACGGTTCACGAGATCCCCATGCATACACTCGAATTTGTTACATCCTGTATACGTACCAATCTACAGAATGCAGCAAATCAACTTTGATCCCATAGTAATTCGAGAATAAAATCGACCAGCCACATCAAAACGCTTGGCGGCGCTGATATAGTTCCGAAAACAGGTGTGTTTTTCAAGTCTCATAATATCAATTAACCAATACTTCGGAGATCTTTTTCTTTTCACAGACTTTTATTAATATCTACATAATTACTATTTTTTTTTCATCTAGAACCCCTAGTGATTTCTATTTCACCTCATTCGTGAGTATAAACGTTGATACTTTCCATAATTTTTAAAATATTGAAAATTTCAAAGCACAAAATGCTTAAAAACAATTTTCTCCAAAATAATATGATGCAGCAAAACGCATTTAGTCCAGGAGTTTTCAGTTTTTTCAAAGAAACTTAAGGTACTTTTGATTTGAATGAGACTATTTTCCATGTCGATGCATGTAAACTGATCGGAATAATTCAAGGATATTTTGGTTTATCTGAAAAGAATGAAAGCACAAAAAGTTGGGCACAAATAAAATGTCCCTTTATATTTGTGGAAATGGAAAATGTTTTGGTCATTATTGGGAATTTAGTTTTGGGTGACATAATGCGTTTAGATAAGTCAATCCTCACTTGTATATTCATCATGGCTTTGGTTCAATATGCAGTAACACATTATTTATTTTCCATGTAGGTACTAAGTTCATCACTCGATGATTTAATCATTTTGTTACATTTATTTATATTTTGATACAATTTTTGTTCTGTTTTGAACATTGTCATTGTTTGATTAGATGGGATATTATGATAATTTTTTTGTGAGGTAAGAGAATTCACATGGTTAATTTGAAGCTGCCAATTTTTCATCACCTCAATGCCTCAAGGACGTCAAAAGATAACTAAAAATAAAATAAAAAATCCAGGTCCGTATTCAAAAAAATTAAGTTGATGATGGCAGCTTGAAGACGAAACGTCAGATTTTCCATTTGATACTACCATCTTGTAGAGGAGGAGAAAAAATGAAAATGACAAAGTGTAATTTATTTTGAAATGTCTTTTCAAACAAACGAGGAAATAATAAAAACGTTTTTGCGAAATTTCTGTTTTTTTCGAATATGTTCGGAAGTAGTAAGAGTTTTTCAAATTTCAAAATGGCATTTTCTTGAGCATAAAAATGCGCAAGTTTGCATCCATTCAACATACCCTGTATCTGTTATAATAAATGAGATCCTCATGCCACTCGAATCTGTGGCACCCTGTATATCTTATTCACGACATAAATAAAGTTCTATAAGATCATTTTCCTGTTATTCAGATATGATAAACTAGGATCACCCCACGAACTCAACAGAGGGAGCAATAAAGGTGTAGAACAGCTCTAGGAAGTGTATATTTTATCTTAGCTTCTTCAGGAATCTAAACCAAAAAAATGAAATCACATTACAAGAGACCAGTAAACTGGGTAGGAAACTTACAGATCATTCACAATATCCTCCTCATAGGGGATTGGAACGTATAGTACATGATTAAATTTGTAGAGTTGACAATCTAATCATGTACTATGCGTTCCAATCTCCTATGAGGAGGATATTATTGTAAATGATCTGTAAGTTTCCTACCCAGTTTACTGGTCTCTTGTGATGTGATCTAATTTTTTTTTGTTCAGATTCCTGAAAAAGCTCAAAATTATGTGAGCGAAAGCTTGAATCAAAGATTAAATATACACTGCCCAGAGCAGTTCTACACCTTTATTGCTCCCTCTGTTGAGTCCGTGGGATGATCCCAGTTTTGAAAAAAAAAACTTTATTTTATTTGTGATCAGTAGCCCCGTTACTGTCCATCTGCTTTATTCAATATAGTTACAAGTTACTAAAAATAAACATAAATTGTGTCATATACAACAACGACATATATAAGGTATACGAAGAAGTCTAAACTTACTTGAAAATTACCAAAAAAGTTGACTTCAAGTACAAGAATATATTTCTTCTGAATTTAGGTGGAATATTACTAAATTATGACCATCATTCTGTCTTTATCGCTACTTGTCTGTTGGGTTATAACAAAGGTCGTTCAACCTTATGAATGACCTCAAACGGTCAAATTAATGGGGGGGGCAAATTAATTTGAATATTGACCTGATGTCTCAAAAAAGGATCTAAGAACTCTAGACCAGAAGAAAAGAAAAACATAAACATACATTGTCTCTTGTACAATCATGGCATATATAAGGTGTGAGTATAATTCTAAAATACTTGAAAACAACCAAAAAGTTACCTTCAAGGACAAGACTTTTATTTCTCCTGAATTTAGATGGAATATTACTAAATTATCACCACAATTCTGTTTCTATCGCTACTCTACTGTCTATTAGATTACAACAAAGGTCCATATCTAGTAAATGTTGACCTAAGTTGAGGAATAATGTCATTAAGGTCGAAAGATTAACTTAAAGGTGCACAACATATGAGAGCGGCCATGTTTCAATGTCCGAATCTAAAAAAACAATCTGTTATGTCCGAATTTTGTTGAATGTCTGACTACTTTTGGGGATATTCACATATTTAAAGATGATCACAACCACTGGCAAGTTTGTTTATAACATTCCTAGGCTATTATAATGATTTTGGATTCAAGGTTATATTTCAAAATTTCGCCAACTCTGGTGATAATGTATCGAAATGGACATGTAATTAGGGCGCATCAATTTTCTGCAAGTATCTTCCCGATATTATACAGAAAAGTTTCTTTCACATTAACACTTCCTTCCAATATGCAATAAACTACTACGTGAATATTATTCAAAGTATGACGCCATAGTAATCATTTCACTTCGACACGTGACAAAATCCAGATTTCCCACATCTTGACGTAAGACAGGCTGACAGTACCTTTATTCACCTTTAACCTAATGGTTGGCAAGGACCTATCGACCTCTTTATTACTTCCAAATTACTTTAGTTTCTTTCCTCACATAGGAAAATATGTGGACGAATGTCAGTAATTTTGCCCTTTTCATACTTGGACATTAGTATCTCTCGACCAATTCGTAGGTCTAGAAGCTGTAAATTTGACCTTCTTGGTTTGTTGGGTTGGTCTTGAACGCCAAGTCTTGGTCTTGGTCTTGAGTAGATTTTTAGGTCTTGGTCTTGGTCTTGGTCTTGTCACCAAGACCAAGACTAGTCTTGTGGTCTCGCGAAGCCCTAGTCATTTAAATGAAATTAATGTCAAAAATTAAATGTCGAAGATTGTTCTTCCAGGTCATCGATCCAATTCCATTTTAGGTGTTTCATTAACAATTATTCAAAAACAAAGGTCTAGATGAATCACCCTTTATAAAGGGTGTCCAAAAAGTATGTAACCGGTGAACCGGTCAAAAATCACGTAAACTACGCATATAATAAAAAACGTGTCAAATATTTTTTAAAAACTAATTATTGATATCTGTTTTGATTCCCCACCTCCCACACAGTGGTTGGAGTGGCGAGTTACTTTGAAATTTTAAATGAAAACCCCCAGTGTTTATTGCAAGATCCTGATTCTATGGCAAAAAATAAATGAATTTTGTCTAGAATTTTTTTCTAAATATCACTAGATGTCTCTGTAGTCGTCAAAAATTGAATGAAGTATTAATTTTTTTTATTGCGGTATTTACCTAGAAACAAACTTTGAATTGTAGAATTACTTACCAATATGTTAAAACTGATTTTTTTCACCTATTTAACAATCCTAGAATAAAATACCAATGAGAAGCGACAAAACTTTTCCCGTCGGAAAATTTGAGTGGAGGGGGTCTCGTCGTTACCTGTTATAGAATCGTCAACTGTATAAAGAGCGATTTCGCCATTGTTTTGGTACCCCGTTTGATTTGTCAAAATTAACGGGGTACCAAAACCATGAAGTAATCGCCTTTAGTCCATGATGTCCTAAATCCTTAATCTCATTTCGCATTAATAAATGTTCAATATATTACGTTGAACAGAACTTTCCCTGGATTGGTAAAAGAGATAAGATTGAATGACCACCAAGATCACCTGATATAACTCCTCTGGATTTTTACTGAAGGGACCATTTGAAAAACAATGTATACAGGGTGTCCGTCTTAAGTGATACCACTATTGCTATCTTCAAAACAGTAAGTGCTACAAGGTCGGTTGAATTATAGAAAAGAAAACAAACTAAAAGTAATTTTGCGATACAGTAAATGGATCTCCAATGAGCATAAAAAACGGCTACTTTTCTTTCATTGAACCGACCTCGTAGCACTTACGGTTCCGGAGATAGCAATAGTGGTATCACTTAAACAGACACCCTGTACATAACGAAATCCGAACACATCGACATACCTAGGGAAAGAATAATACAATGTTGTGCTACAATAACTCCCGAAACTTTAGAAAATGTAATTGACAACATGTACAGGTTGTTCATGTATATTTTGGCCAATAGCTATCTCCATTCATATTAACACTAGAGAGTGGTTCAAATTAACAGAGATGTAGTATTCTCTTTGAATTAAGTCAAAAAAATTGAGGCTTCTTATCGAGCTTCTTATCTTTTTTTAAATGGGACACCCTGTTTTTTATCCCCTAGTTCGATAGAAAATTCTTACCTGATTTCAAATATATAAGGGTTTGGGGTGTTATCTTTAATGGTTATAAAGATATTAACGGTTTTCAGCCTGATTTTTTTTGACTTCTGATGTTTTTTTTAATAACAAATTCTTATAATTCAGATAAAGTACTTGAACTTTGTTAATCTGAACCACTCTCTAGGGTTGATAGTAACGAAGATAGCTATTGGCCAAAATATAAGTGAACACCCTGTATACAAGATTGGTACACTGTCAAATAGCTGAAGGACATAAATTTGAGCATATCATCAAGTAGCTTTTTAATCCAAAGATTTAATAAATTCAAGTTGAATAATTCCATAGTTGATCTAATTGTTGACGATTGCGGCGACATCGATAATCGATAAAAATGTTGGAACTTTATTTATGTTTTGCCATAGAACCAGGATCTGCAATAAAACATGGGGGTTTTCATTTGAAATTTCAAAGTTGCCCCCCGATTCACGAACTGTGTGGTGAGTTGAGTATCAAAAGTGGTGTCAGTAAATAGTTTTTAAAAAAATATTTGACACGTGTTTTTTTATATTTTTATATTTTTATTCTATTATGGAATTTCTATACGAGGTTTGCGAGATCTTGTACCGTTTCCAGACTTTTTGTAACCCCTGTATACGAACAAATTCCACTGCCTCCTGGACTATCTCTATAGATTGTAAACGAGTTCTTGGTGTTCATCAATACCACGATGAAAATATTCTAGATTCTATTGAACTCCTTTGTCTCGAAAAAATCCGACGAAAAATCGTAGTTGTTGAACTTTCTTTTATTGTTACAAAATAATTAATCACCAGTTAGTACTGCCATTGTGAATAATCTAATTTCAATTTGATGCCTCAGCAAAAGATAAAAACGGCAATTCTTTGAATCTACTAGAAAAAGGTCCAAATGTGATTGAGTTAATCATTCCACTCATTTTGAAATTTAGACTACATAAAATAGGTGTTTTCGCAGATATTGCGAAGGCGTTTTTACAAATAAGTATTTCGGAAAATGATAGGGATTACTTGCGTTTTCTTTGGTGGGAAAATTATGAACAAAGGAAAATAAAAATCTTTCGCCATTGTAGAGTAGTTTTTGGGTTGAAACCAGGTCCGTTTCTTTTAGCAGCCACATTAGATTTTTATTTAAAAAACGAGCAAACACTTAAGGAAACTGCAAATAAACTTTCAAAAGCATTTTATGTCGAAAACAGTGTTTACAGCGTGAAGAATGAAGTTGAATTAAATAAATTTATAGATGAGTCAAAAGGATATTCTAAAAAAATGAAATTTTGACTGAAGACAGTGGACTTATAACCAGGGAACATCCGAAAATTTGGAACTGAAAAAAAATAAAAACAGCAAAGTCAATTCAGAACTAGGAATACACTGGCACTATCAGCTTGATGTTTTGAAATGTGAAATTAAAAACTAAGATTCAATTGATGAGATTCCCAAAACCAAACGTGGCATCAGCCACACAACGAGTTTTTGACCCTATTGGCTTCACATCTCCATTTACATTGTTATCAAAGATAATGTTACAAGAAACTTGGAGTTCAAAGTTAACTTGGGATCAGGTTTTACCCGAGGACATTAGGAAACGTTTCGAACAATGGCTGAAAAGTGTGAAATTACTCAATTATTGTAGTATTAATAGATACTTAGCAGAGCCTCTAGATGAAGACATGATAAAGGAGAAGACTTCATGTTTTTGTTGATGCGTCCAAATCTGCTTACGCAGTATGTGTCTTTCTACGGTTTGAGGTTGGGAATTCAGGTTTTGTCAGATTATTATTAGCAAAATCAAGATCAAGTCCTTGGATCCTTGGAAGTGTGATAGGTTTACACTTCCAAGGATCCAACTGATCGCTGCTCTTATAGGCGTTAGACTGACAGAGACGATAAAAGAAGTACATGAATTTAGAGATTTGAAAACGACCTACTGGACTGATTCAATGATAGTCCTGACATGGATAAAGACAAAAGGTTTGTGGAATACGTTTGTTGGAAACAGGATAAAAGAAATAAGAAAATTCAGTGCTGTAGATCAGTGGCGTCATGTACCAGTTCAGACAAGCAGCTGATTAAGAAAAGGTGGTGGCAAGGTCCTAGCTGGCTAGAAGAATGTGAAGAAAATTGGCCAAACGAAGAAATAAGTGTTGGCGAAGAAGAAATTGAGCATGAAAGTAGAAAAGTTGTCAACACAAATTTCGTAAAGCAAATAGTAGATGACGATTTCTGGGAAAAAAAAATATTTTTCTCATTACATCAGAATGAAAAGAGTTATAGGATGGATTTTGAGATTTTATCATAATTTAAAAAACAGAGAAGCAACTGCTTGGAGAACAATAGAAAAAAGAAAATTGCCTATTTAAAAATGCAAGAGATGGAAAGAGCAGAAGTATGTCTTGTTAAGATAGTTCAGAAGAGGCATTTAAAAAATGTTGCGTCGTACTTTGGGAAAAGCATTGTTATATTACGTCGAATTGTTTACAGTTTTGTGTGATATTGAGGCAGTAGTAAATGAAAGATCACTAACATATGTTTCCGATGGCGATGAGTGGGATATTCTTAGTCCTGCAAAATTCTTAAAGTCATTGCATGGAGCTTCAACAGGGAGAGTTTTTCTAACGAAGTTCTTGATCTAGATCCAGTTGATTCCCGCTACTCAAGGTGTAGGTTTGAGCATATTCAAAAGACGAGGACTTTAATCAGGGATAGATTTAAAAAAGAATATCTTGCGGAACTGGCCAATAAAAGTAAAAGTCAATGGCAGATAGGATGTGTGCAGGTTGGTGATGTGGTTCTGATTGTTGATGACAACAACAAGAGGGTTATTTGGCCCATGGGAAAAGTCTGTGAAGTAATCAAAGGAAAAGATGGGTTGATTAGAGTTGTGAAGTTGAGAACGAAAGCTGGGGAACTGGTTAGACCGGTGCAACGTGTTTATCCATTAGAACTACCACACAACTGCAAACCTACAAACGTAGAACCAACGTTGACATCAGAACCAGAGGATACACATTTTGCAGAAAAAGAACATGACAATGAATCTGAAAGGACAACGAGAAGTGGAAGAGTCTTCAAGGCACCTATCAGATTCGGATACCCAACTCCTGGGGCCCGAGAATGTTGAACTTTCTCTTATTGTTACAGAAAAATTAATAACCAGTGATAGTATTGTCATTGTCATTGTCGATAAAAAATCTTCAAAAGAAAAGTGACTTTCTCTCACATCTCACAATTAAAATACATTAAAATATCAAGAAACAACAGTAGTCTTGAAAATGTGCTTGTGACAGAAAGGAGAAAGGTCACAGTTCTTAATGACATCCTTATTTTTTTTATTACATTTTTGAGTGCTGTGTAGAGAATTTTAGAAAATTTACATATTTTAATATAGCATATGCATATTCAACGGTTTTCGAAATAATTTGCATCTGAAAAGAAATTTGATAAGGAAAAAGTTTATTGATTTACCTATTGCTTCAACTGTTACTGTTCACCAGTGGAAAAACATGTTTTACGCAAAACCAATTTAGTTTCTCCTGTTTTATATTTTGAGGGAAAAATCAATGTATACAGGGATGTCGGTTCAAGGTCAAAGTTCAATGAATGAAACCATACCCCACTAGTTGCCAGGCAAATACGAAATGGGAATCTGGCATCTCCACAAAAAAAAACACGATTCGATATTGATTACTCAATAGTGATACTAATTAACAATCTTACAACTCGCATGGAATGACCATGTCATTCCAAGTGCTTGTTGTACAATATACTATTTTCAAATGTGAATTGCCAAAAAAAAGAGGAACTGACTAACTCTGTATTTAAAAAAAAAAGAATAATTAATCACAGACCATTCTCAGTTAGTTGACGTTACTCTACCGCGGTCTAGATTCTGGTCTTCAACACCAAACTATTTCTTCACAGATAAAAATCATGGTTCTAGGGACTCCGTATAGGTAGGACTATTGCGAAATGCCACATAAATGCGATAGAAAAGGTCGGTAACTATAACGTCATACCGCATACCGTTATCGATATATCAAATCTTTGCCATTGCTGTTAGAAATTTCTCACTGTTAACTTTTTTCAACATTTTTTGAAAAGAATTGATTTTATGTCCTCAGATGACTCTTGTGAAGATGAGACTATAAAGTGCAGATCGTTTTTCTCCATCTTTATTCGTTTGAGTCTTATATCTTGTCATAGTTGTGAAAATGTCATTTATAAAACGCGATAACTCGAAAACGGCTGAATTTAGAAATATTTTGTTTATAATAATTCGTGCTTAGAATTTAAAAAAAAATCAAAATATTGAATAATATACAAGGGGATCCATTTCAAAAAATGCAACTTTGTTTTTCCACGACTTCATCACCGTTTTGTAAAATTCTAGTTATAACCAACTAGTAGATAATAAAAAACCCTTAAACTTTTATGTTCAACTTTTTCCAGTAGCTCGTATAGTTTAACCAATAATCGACCGTTTCCAGACTTCTAAACTTCTGAACTGAAAACTGAATGCAGCGATGTCTTTTGCGTATTATGAACCTATAGGTATCTTGTGATCAATCTAATATGTACTGGTTGTAAATAAGTTGGGATTTTATATTCGAAACCAAAATTTCAATTTTGAATTATTCAACTTCAGATCTTGGCCGACTTTTGTCTGGTGAAAGAGCATTTTGTTAAAAAATATACTCCCAATGCTTGATGACACTTTCGATTCACTGATAGAATTCAACAATCTGGTAATAAGTGCAGAGTCATTCTGTAGGTATACTATATTGACCCATAGTCTAGCGGCGTTATCTATGGAAACACCGAACATATAAGAATAGACGGATTTTGGCGTTAACCAGGTTACGAATTTCCCAACCTAACTTTTCCTCGCATTAGGGGCAAATCTCTTGGGAGGTACCTAATTAAGTAGTTATACGTTTACTCCCGAGCTGGTATTAATATAGTAACCAATAACTTACCAAACCTGGTAACGACAAATCGTTACATGGTTAACGCCAAAATCCGTCTAATATAGAAGGATCACTCTGTCAAGCGCGCGAAACCGAACCGACAAGGACCGAAGTTCCCAACACTTTGCCCCGTTCACCCGCTGCGAGAATACCAGTCTATTCAACGACGGATATGTTATCAGTTTATCATAAGAAGCGCTGTCAACACGTGTCTTGCTGATGCAACTTTACGTATAGTTAGCCTTTTATATTGTTATTTTTTAAATATGAAAGTTTTAGATTTTCATCAGAACTTTTCGAAAATCTTATCAAAGAAAAGAAAACACTATCGGAATGTCAATATTTGTTCAGAAATTGCATTTTTTCTAATGAACCCCCTGTATATTATTATAAATAATGATAGAGAGTTTAGCTTCGTAAAGTTCAAAAATTAAAATTTACATCTCGGTTAATGGAAGAAATGATAAAAATAGTGATTTTTTAGATTGGATCAATACACTGTGGGCCAAATTAAGTTACAACATAGTTTGATCCTTGATAACTTTTTTGTTTGTTTGTAGATTTTTATTAATTTTGGATATGATATTGGTCAATATGTTCTGATTTTTCTTCAACACCGAGCTTTCGAAATTTGGACGGGACCGGACTCACGACATTTTTATGAAATTGGTGCATTAAGGCTCGTTGCAAAAACGAACTGCGCTACTTACAGACCAACTGATATTTTTTTTGTGAAGGAAGTTAGTGGGAAAAGGTATCCTGATAATATCAATATTTTAGAACCATAACCTGAGAAACTATTCTTTTTCTGTATGATGGTGATTGTCGGCTTCAAAACTATTTCACTTCATTTTGATCAAAGTTTCTTGAAATTTCATGGCAACGTGGATTGTTTGTTGGAAATTTTTAAAATTTTTAAGATTCTAGAGTTTGCCTGTTTGATTTTAAATAAGTAGATATGGTTCTATCTTTGAAAGATAAAATCTCGATTAAACGTGATTAATGGAAAAAAATATGGGTGCACGAAAATGTCACGGCCCCTCCAAATTATCGAGTAAAATTTAACGAAGTTTATCAAAAAAAAAAAAAAAAATTAATTGATTTTTTTTCCAACTTAAAAATTCTAAAATGTCAAAAAATCGTCAAATCTCTAACAAAAAATTCGCATTGCTATGAAATCTCAAGAATCTTTGATCAAAATGAAGTGAAATAGTTTTAATGCTGACAAGCACTATCATACAGAAAAAAAACATCGTTTCTTAGGTTATGGTTCTAGAATATTGATATTTTCAGGATACCTCTTCCCACTAATATCTTTCTCAAAAAATATATCAGTTGGCCTGTAAGTATCGCAGTTCGTTTTTGCAACGAGCTTAAATGCACCAATTTCATAAAAACGTCGTCCTGGTCCTGGCTAAAATTCGAAAGCTCAATTTCCAAGTGACATTCAGAACATATTGACTAATATCATATCCAAAATTCATCAGAATCCATCAACAAACTAGAAAGTTATCAAGCGTCAAATCATGTTCTAACTTAATTTGGCCCACAGTGTAGAAATGGCGGTCAAACCAAACTTTATCTATGGCAACCGGGATCCAAATATTGATTTTCAAACATATTCAAAATTTGAATATTTCCTGAACGGCTCATAGAGTCTTTTGTTTTGTTTGGTAAGATTTTTAAAAAATTCCGGTGAAAATCTGAAACTTTCATATCCACAAAATTTTCGTAGGTAGGTATCTCCATAGATAACGCCGCTATAGCATACGAATGATGGATGGGTCAATGATTCTGAATATATACGGAATGTCCATTTAAATACATCAGAAGCTGAAACTTCGAACAATTCATTTTTATAATGTAGTGAGTTAGTGAGTTGTATTTTTTACTAGGGCTTCGCGAGACCACAAGACTTAGTCTTGGTCTTGTCTTGGTCTTGGTGACAAGACCGAGACCAAGACCACGACCAAAACCTGAAAATCTTCTCAAGACCAAGACCAAGACCAAGATTTGACGTTCAAGACCAAGACCAAGACTCTACCTCGAGAGTCTCGTCTTGGTCTTGGTCTTGAAAAGAAAAATCGACACAATATTTATTAGAATCTGCAGATGTCTCTATCTACTTTTAATAAGTCTTTCAAATTAATCAATTCTTCAAAAATGTATTATTCCTATAGACCAGTGTTGCCAGATCATTTAATCGAATATCCGTAAATTTGATCGCAATTTTTCAGTAGGTTCCGTGAAAAATTAGCAGCATCAAATTTATGATCTCAATGTGTATTTTACGTCACAAAAAGTGATCATAATATTCCATCTAATCAAACAATAGCAAAGTTCAAAAAAATATTTTGAACTGTACCTATCAACTCTTAGATAAATGTATCAAAATTCTTAAATCATCAAGAAGTAATGTATAGCTAATGCCAAACAACTTTCGATATACGTCATATTTGCCAACAAGCACTTTGTTATGAACTTTGTTGGTGGCCACAAACTGTGCAAAATGACGCTTTTTGAAAACCTTTGTTTGTCATGAATGCGCAGATAGGTTTATTCGTATGGTTGGAATAAAGTGGATCCCGTATAATCTCGCCCAATAGGCAATAAAATATGCAAACCATTCACAATTAAGAAAAAAAATAAAAATGCGAAAGACTCACGTTTTTTATGTCACATGCTTTAAAGAAAGTTGAGTGGAAAAAGACAACTGCTGTCTCGTGCAGCTTGTTAAAATCGAACCGCCATCCCAAATAGTAATAAAGGATGGGAACAGTAGTTGTCTCTTTTTGTGACAAAAAGACCGTATGCCTTTCGCATTTTTAGGACGTTCTTTCTCATTAGCCTAGTTTACACCGATAACTCGTTTAGTTCGGTCCGATAGGACCAAGTGAGTGGGGATAGTACGGTAGGACCAATGCTTGCTTCTCGTCCGTTTACTCCGTCTTGCAACGCATGAACTAAATGAGTACGCGCGCAATTCGTCAAACGCCAAAACAAATCGAAATTATTCATCAACACAATCCGTGACCAAATAAAAGTACGCTCAGAGTGCCTTAGAAACTCAGAACCAACACAATTCACAATAATAACAATCAACATAACCTCATAATTTTGATCCAGATCGAACCAAATTTAGTTCGGTACACATGCTGGCAAGTACCGAACCAAGAGCGGACCAGCTTAGTTCGCAACTGTTTACACCATTCGAACCAAATATTTGGTTCTGATATAGTACGAATTTAGTACTTGGTCCGCGGACCAAGTTGTCGGTGTAAACTAGACTATTGACTATGGTTTGCATATTTTATTGCCTATTAGGCCAAACTTTACGGGTGTAGAATGGGAGATTTATTTTTTTATTCGATTCAGAACCGCGATTTTGAAGAGACATTCACTGATTGACGTTCTATGGAAAACACCTATAATAGGATTGTTAAGCTGTATACGTTTTGTTTATTTTAAAAATTCAGTATACATTTTTTTTAAGACCATTAGGACCAAGACCAAGACTAAAAAGACCAAGACTAAGCTAGTCTTGTCTTGGTCTTGAGACTTCGAGACCAGACCAAGACCACATTGGTCTTGGTCTTGCGAAGCCCTGATTTTTTACTTATTTTCCTGATTTAAGAAACACACTATGATTTGATACTATTCTGATTTATGTTCATTTTTTTCAAAGCCAAGTATAGCGTATGAATTTAAATAACTTTCCAGACACTTCACGGTCCGGGCTGGCGCAACGTCTAAAGCGTTGGGTCAGTAAGTGGGAACTGGTCCGGTGTTGAGTTCCAATCCCAGCAATGGCAATAGACCGTAAGAAGTCGAATGCCTGGTATTTTGAGGGTGACATTCACCCTCAAAATGTTAAATGGAAAGGGGGATCGAGTGATTCCTTATTTTGAAGGTCCTTTGACCCTGATTATAACTGCCAAGTTTCCGGTCTCTACTGTCACTCCTGTTGATATGACAGCTTGTCAAACATTTGTTTTTCATTTTTTTTTTCATACAATGAATAATTAACCGCAAGAGTAAGTTTCTCCAAAATAAAAAGATATGATGACGGACAAAAGATCTTTGGAATGAGCTATTACTGAATCCTTTGGACGAGAATTCATTTCACCCCGATTTTTTTTTTTTTTTTTTGTGAAATAAATCCTCGCCAAAATTATTACTCAAATAAATAGCTCATTTTGGATATCTTCTGTCCCTCATCATATCCTGTTAGTTTGAAGGAATTGACTCTTGCGGTTTATTATTTATTGAATAAAATAAAATAACATCCTGTGTACGATGGCTTCACGGACGCATTTTTTATTTCACAAATTAGAACTGAACAAAGTTTCAACTTCAATAATTTGTGTCTGCTTAGGGTGTTACTAAATGATAGTCCGTAATTCCAAAGAAGCATTCCTGAACCAAATTCAAGTAGAAAAGGTCTTATAGGTAAACATATTGTCAATGTGTCTTGAATATATTATAGCCTGATTCTTGAGATACAGGTTCAGACAAAAATCGAATTTATTATCAGATCAATCGAGTCAACTTGCTATAGTTGTTGTTATGGACATGATGTTTTTGAGTTTCCTTGACACCCTATCATTTTTCATATGGTCAAAAAATGGGCTTTTTTCTGAACCTCCAATACACTGTATCTTGAAAACCAGACTATATAGGACACATGTTGAAATTGGTTCAGGAATGCGTCTGTAACTATGACCTATCGTTAAATAAAGCTCATTATAGGCTTTTCAGAAGCAAACCATAACATGCGGATTTAATTCAATAGCGTTATATTCGATGTTTCGAATCAAAATACATACATTATCATTATGCGTTAAAATAAAACTATCCATTACTCAACAGTACAATCTATTTTTACAGCGTAAAGGGATAGTTTGAGTAAGTCTTATGATGTTGACTCTATACTCTATCCTCATTTCGTCTTATTTTCATATGACGAAAAAGTAACGTAGTTAGTACGGTTTTTGAGCACTAAAAGTGGTTTTTTGAAGTGTGTCACCACAAAATAATAATTTACTTGGATAGTAGGCACATAAGAACATGCTCCATAAATTGGTATTATGGATTTTCTTTTAGAGTTTTATGACAAATTCAGGTATACAGGGGTGCACCAAAAGTAAGTAACGACTATCAACTTTTTTTTTAAATGGAAACACCTATTTTTTATTTCATTTTTTAATTCTGCGTAAAATTCGAAGTATATTTCATGTTATGTCTATGTTACAGTGAATGTTAGGAATTCAGTGAAAGCTAGCTTTTACTAGTTGATGCTAGCAATCACTTGATCCGTTAGGAAATGTTGAACCTTGAAGAATATTGTACACTTTCACTAGTGAATGTTGGAGAAACTTTATCAAATCATTTTTTACTGAAAGCAGTTAGGAAAAGTTCTTGTTAAGACTTATTTCCGCCATTTAACTAACCCAAGGTGCACGGGGCACTAAATGATGTCGCTCACGCGACATCAAAATTTTTGCCAAACCCAAACTAACCCAAACGAACCCAAACTAACCCAGACTAACCCCTACTGAGAATACTTGAGTATTTTCTATAATACGGTATCTGAACAATGTTCACATTGTACACCTGCGAATCTTAAGTCTCGTATTTTCCAGAGCGTCTCATCTGTCGGCGAATTCCAACTCGGACCAATAAGGATATTTATAATTACGATAATAATTTTCAGTGTAGCAGCTTTCACTAGAAAAGTTACGTGAATGCTAACAATTACTAGTAAAAGTATGATGAAGTCGATCGAATTCAACTTTCACTAGCTAAATGTTTCCAAATCAGGAAAAGCTTACTTTTCCTGGTAAAAGTTAGCTTTCACTGATTACCAGGTTTCACTGTGACATCTATATCTAACCGTTTTTGAGAAAATGTCCTTATAGATCCATATATTTTTGTTTCTACAACAGGTTAATGTTCTTATTGATTCAATAATTGAATTGAAAGTCCAATCAGCAACGTAAACAAGTAGTAACTAGGCAACTAAAAAGACAAAACCGCGTCATAGTATAATTAGCAGCAAGTAGCGACAGCTCCATATACAGGGTTATTCACGTTATTCGACATGAAACATTATGGCTAGAGTATCTGATTTCAAAGAAGTTTTTTTTTCTGGATAGATAGGGACCCTTCAAGGCTACATTTTAAAAATATTTTAGCGTTATACAGGGTGTCCCTAAAACACGAGACGTATCAAAGTTGTATTTTTTTAAATGGAATACCTTGTAAATTATTTCATTTTTGGCTTGTATGATCAAAATTAAGGTAAGTTTGATTGAGGTTCAATAGGTATGCCTAAAACTTATGGTTTTTGAAATATCTTCCATTTTGCGAAATTGTAGTATTCATTATAATGCCTGATTTATCAGCTGTTGTTTTTTTTTTAACCAAATTGATAATTAAGTCTACCAATTGATCAAGATTGATGTCACACTTATGAAACTTTTGATAACCTATACAGAGTGTCTAAAAATTATGGTTGAATAATCATTATCTTTAAACGGTAATAACTTATTTTATTTAAATGGCACGCCCTGTATTTTATGTCAACAACAGATGTAAAATTTGATTGTCTATCGAATATTATTTTACCTTCCTATAGCTAACTCTTCACGTTTTCAAGTGAAGCGAAGAAAAAGAAAAAAAAATAGGTTTCTCATTAACCCCAATAGATGGAGATGCCGTCTCCAAAACCTCTATTATTATTTACTTGAAGTTGTCAGTTATTAATTGATATTTTCAATTACTAATCGTTCTATTAGTGCTAGCAATAGTCAAAAAATGCTAATTTATCCAAAAGAAGAACGGATTGACATGATTTTTATACTGGGTGAATGCCATCAAAACTGCCACTTAGCATCAAGAGTTTATGCTGAAAGATTTCCAAACAGAAACCATCCAAATGAGGTAGTATTTGAGAGACTGTTAACACAATTTAGGAAGTGTTCAGTTCAGTATGAAAAACCCTTCAGAAGGAAACCTGTGACTGGAAATAAAGAAACTCAATTTGCGGTGATCACCTCCGTAATCGAAAATCCTCATATATGTCAAAACCATATTGCGCAAAATATCGACATAAGCCAAGCGAGCATTTCAAGAGTCCTCAAAAAATATAATTATCATGCTTATGAAATCTCAAAAAATATAATTATCATGCTTATGAAATTCAGCTTCACCAAGAACTGTCCGAAGACGATTATGAAAGACGAGTTGGATTTTGTATGAGGGTATTGGAGAAATGTGCAGATAATGAACACTTTCTTAACTCAGTTATGTTTACTGACGAATGTACATTTCATAACAATGGAACTGTTAATCGGCATAACTTTTACTATTATTCTGATTCCAATCCCCATCAATTCAGGATTGTTCATAATCAACATAGATGGTCAGTGGATGTGTGGGCCGGAATAATGAGTCAATATTTAATCGGTCCTTACTTTCTTGAAGAACATTTAAATGGAATGTTGATCTGAGAATTTTTGATCAATCAATTTCCAGTCTTATAACGAGACATTCCATTGGACATAAGAAGAACTATGTGGCTCCAAATGGATGGAGCTCCTGCGCATTTTCATCGTGTGGTCAGAGAATATTTAAATGATCGTTTCCAAAATCGGTGGATTGGAAGAAATGGTTTTCAAGCTTTGCCCCCAAGGTCACCCGACTTGACGCCACCGGATTTCTTTTTGTGGGGGAAAAAACTTCTTTGAAAGCAGATACTTTAGCCATAATGTTTCGTGTCGAATAACGTGAATAACCTTGTATAAGTAGTCAAATTTCGATCTGTCTCAATGACAGAAATTCGCCTCATTTATACACTGCAAACATTATGAAACGTAAAATAAAACTATACTGTGGCAGATTACATGATTTCAAATTTCAATGATACTGATACATACGTAAATTACCTAACAAATGATACAATACCACACACACACATCCACTATGCAGTATGTCTAAAGATTTATGCGAAGTTTCAAATTCTGATTTAGCAAACAATTTTACATTTCAAAATGTTAGTAGGGTATGAATGAGGCGAATTTCTGTCATTGACACAAAGAGAGGTTGACGTGAGCAGTCGCTACTTGTAGTTTATTATACTTATTGTAGGGTAGTGCAGACTGCTGGTGTAAGTCATGGCTGTCAATGTAAAGGAGATTCAACAAACGCGTTTGTGCAGATTCTGCAGATATTCTTACCTAAAAAATGAACAAACGAAAACAAAACAACGATTAATGATTCGAATAGGTAGTAATGTTAAAGTATTAGGGATTATATTGTCTGAAGTTTTTGAGGATGATGATGAATCTTTATTTCAAGTTATGATTCTGAAGACAGCTTCACCGTAATAATTTTAAATGCACAGAAGCGAAACTGTATAAAGAGAGTTTTTTGAGACTGTAGTGCTTGGTGCCTGCCTACACGGATATTGAATTCAAAAGACAGATATCAAGATTCGTTGAATAAATCTGCCCATGTGGAAAATGGGCAGATTTATTCAACGAATCTTGATATCTACAATTTAGTTAATACTCTATCAACAGTTGGGTTGGATTTAGGCTAGCATGCTCTACCAGATAAGTAGGGTTGTGCCGTTTGAAACTTTCAAAAGTGAAATTTTTCACATCCCAATTTTGATGAAAGTTTCCAATATCAACATTTGACAGAAATATTTCCACCCAAAATTGCATGATTTTCATTGAAAATTTCATAATTTTCATTGAAAATATCTTACAATTCGCCAAAGTTACGCCTGCGACCGTCCCTCTGCATATTTTAAATAGATCCGTCAAACCGTGAGTGGAGTGATTGCAAAGTTAAGAATGAAAAAAAGGGAAATGTGTGTTTGTCACACGCGTTAAGAAAATGCAACTCAATCAAAAAAACAAAAACATTAATTACATTTATTCCATGTAGGATACCTATAAGATAATTATGTATGTACAAAAACGAAATAAATAAATACAAATCTTACTAGTTTCGAATCTTTTTGCATCTTGAGTGGATAAAAAGATTTCATATGTTTGATCGGAGCCTATATCGTATAACTGTGTACATTCACTTTCACTATTTTCATCACCCATTTTAATTTATTTGGTAAGATCCACACTGATCCTTCACTACAAATTTTACTTTTTGTTTGTTTATCTTTATTATTTTTTGGGTTAAGACATGGTTTGTTTACAAAATACACGAAATAAGCTCTCCACTCTATTCTACACTACGCTACACTTGTCACACCTCCTCTTGACCTGGGGTAGCGAGTGCAGTGATGGGCAACCTACCCTGATATAACAAACACTCTACACTGTGTGCACTAACAGCATAACAAACGCCGCAGTCTACAGCAGCTACACATTCATTAGAATTTAACATAATATATGCACTTTCTTTAAGTTTACGTTTTCTAGAACATGGCTCCTTTCAGTGGCGGCTCGTGTCGCCTATATTTGGGTAGGCGGAATCCAGTGGCGTAGCGTGACTTAATGATGAAGGGACGTGACTGGCAGAGTTTAGCGCCGCAGGCGAATTTTTCGTGAGATTTCTCCTCATTTATAAATAATTTCCCCCTCATTTCCAGTAAGTGGAAAATGCGCAGCAGACAAGTCATTGTTCGAGACCCTGCCCAAACTTTGACTAGTAGTTAATATTGCGCTCATTTTATTTTAATTTTGAAATATTACAAAGAATGTATCTTGATTGCGTGAAAATAAGGCCTCCTCCTCCCCATACAGCCTTCCTGAACCTCAACATACACTAATATTATCAAAGAAAAAAAAGTAATAATTTTTCATAAATTAGATTTATTCTTCTATACTTTATAAGCGAAAATTTCTGAATCATATCATCTTCAAAATTTTCACTGGCCTGGATTTAAAGAAAAAATTCTTTTTCTATAGCTAACAAAGCCAGTGAAGGCAAACGTTCATTTTTCATGGAGTTACGACTGTAAGTTTTGATACGTTTGAGGCACGAGGAATGTCGCTCAACAGAGACGCTTGTCACGGGAATCGTAGTCATCAAAACAAACATTTTATAGGCCTCAGAAAATATTTGTCGAAGTTCGTTATTGACCAGGTTTTGTAAAATTGATTCTAAATTTAACATTTCGAATTGTTCATCCTGATAGATAACAGACAACTCATTTATTAATCTTTGTTTATCAAAAACATCTTTATAAAAATCGACCAAACTAGTTACCAAATCTTGGGGAAAGTTATTGAAAATTTTAAATTTTGAAGTCAGCTAACGCAAAAAATGTCATTTGTGACAAATCCGCAAATCGCACCTCTATTTGCGTTACGACGTTATCTAAGATTTCATAAAATAAAATACGCAATGAGGCGTTGTTATCTGGAATAGCATCAGATATTCTAGCTCGTTTTTGTGCAGGTGGTAAGCACGCAGATATATTTATTCTTTCCTCCGCTTTTTCAAAAGTCTCGTTAAACTTCTCTTCAGTTCTCAGAAGTTTTATGCGATCCCTGGCAGAAAAAACTTGATTTTTGCAGTAAGTTATATCCAAAGACTTTTTTTGTAAAATGTCAAATAATAAATCGGTAACATCAAATATATTTTTGAAAGCAGCCGTTAAAAATGAGAATTCAATATCTTCTAAAAAATTTAGGTAGCCCCTTGTGCCAAAAATGAACTCTTTTCCTGATGACGTATCGTTAATAATTTCAGTAAAAACTGTACGCATTTCCCACTCCAAATCTATGATATTGATGGTTTTAGAGCGGGAGGACCACCTTGTTTCCACAGAGGAAGGAATTCTCCTAGCCATTCGGTAATCTAAAACAAATGTTTGTTTCGCTGATTGATTAAAAAATCCCGGTAATGAAGTAGCGCTGGCAAAATAGATACGGAAGCTTTTAATGCTTTTTGTTCCGTCTTGCAAAACTAAATTTAATCTATGAGCGCTGCAGTATGTAAATAAAGCGTTTAGTGCATCAGATTTGATTTTCATCTGTAAACCATTTAATGAACCAGCCATGACACTCGCACCATCGTAACACTGACCAACTAACTTGGCTTTATAGCTAAACGGACGCAAAACCGACGATACCAGTTCGTACATTGCGAGAGCAGTTCTATCTTGGCTCACGTCATAAAATCCTAAAAATCTTTCTTGAATTTTTCCCGATTCATTGACAAAACGAACCGAAATTGCACACTGCGATTTTTCGACTATATCGGTTGTATCATCCGCCTGTATCGCAAAAAAAAATAGAATCTTTGATTTCCCGGTTAATCTGTTCCATAAGATGCTCGGAAATGCATACAATTTAATCATTCTGAATAGTTTTAGATAATCCCGAAAATATGTTGCCAATTTTTTCCAATTGTTCTTGCATCTCCACATCGCGTTTAATCAGAACCTTGAAAAATTCTTTAAAATTTCCAACGTTTGAAGATCGATCTTTCTCGTTATGTCCCCTAAATGCCAATTCTTGCTTTGCTAGTAAACATGTTACGTCTATTGGAAGATGGGAAATGGGAAGATCCAACACTCCAAAAAAGGTTTTAATTCACTTTATTGCCTGAAGCGTTTTGGGCTTATACCCATTATCAAAGGCAAGGGAATTTATATCTAAAATAGCCAAAACCAATTTGTCAACACACAATGAGAAAAAATGTTCGATTTAAAAAACTCACGTCAACTTCTACAGAAATGGTCATGAGGGTGGTCAATAACATTTTTCCAAAAACTGTACAACAAAATAGAAAAAATAAAAATAAAAATAGAAAACTGGAGTACTTTTTAAAAATTCACAAACAGCGTATTAAAATTCAAAACATTGAACCTAACCTAACTACTTAGCAGGAATAGATGCTGACTAGACAACTGCAGTACGGGTTCCTAAGATCCCAAAGCAATGCGAGCAGCCTCGAGATGTAGAAGCTCTGAACTTCAATGCAATGTCAGTTCCTTGAACGATCCCATAGGCAACCTACATCTCCAGGCTGCTCGTATTGCTTTGGAATTTTGGGAACCCGTACTGCAGTTGTCTAGTCAGCACCTATTCCTGCTTAGTAGTTAGGTTAGGTTTAGTGTTTTGAATTTTAATACGCAGTTTGTGAATTTTTAAAAAGTGCTCCAGTTTTCTATTTTTATTTTTATTTTTTCTATTTTGTTGTACAGTTTTTTGAAAAATGTTATTGACCACCCTCATGACCATGTCTGTAAAAATCGAACATTTTTTTTCATTGTGTGTTGACGAATTGGTTTTGGCTATTTTAGATATAAATTCCCTTGCCTTTGATAATGGGTATAAGCCCGAAACGCGTCAGGCAATGTGAATAAGAACCTTTTTTGGAGTGTTGGATCTTCCCATTTTCCATCTTCTATTAGATACATCATCATCTTTCTATTTTTTCGAACGTCTCGTTATAAAGTTTTAAAGAAAGAGCGGTTTGAATTTGAAGAGCGTCTTTTATCGTTGAAGAATCTGTCTGTAATCGTTTTAAAGTCAAGTAACTGCTCAGATGTTCTTTAGAGCTGTCATGTTTTTTAATACTTGCAGACAAATTTTTCAAATCTGTATATCATTGCAGTACCCAAACGTTATTCCTTTCTTTCGCGAGCAATAAACAGGGCCAACAAAAAAGGCTCTGTTTATAGAAACTACGGCATAACCATCCGTGGCTTTTATACCATTGGGTGTTAAAAGTGCGAGAAAAATGTTGCCCTTGTTTTTTATCCGGTTTCAAAATGTCAAGTGAGGGTGTAGGACGACCTACAGCGATTATTTGATTGCGATTTCAACCTTAAGCCTAGAAAACGGTTCCTCCAATAAGGAACAAATAACGTCATGAGCTGGCAAAGTCATTTTGAAATAAAAAGAACTTACGTAAAAATGCCATAATAAATAATGAATATCCTGAAAAAAACGACAACTACTAACAAAACTAAACTCTACCTCTATATGTGGACAAATCCTGTCCCAAAAAATGAAAATATCAAAACAAAAATTCTAATTTACTTATTTCTAAAACTTATAAAACTGATAATCTGTGATTATATGAATAATTGTAGTTCTCCAAATCTTGCCAAAATCACAAAACACCACCTGATAAAGATAACAATACAGTCTAATTTAGTTTGTTTTTTCTCGAGCTCAAGGCCTAGGATGGATAATCGCAACCGATATCCCCATTAACGACTATTTATTTCAGTAATCACTGCAATTGCATAAACTTACAGAGTATAGATAGAATAATGCTCGGGCTAGCTTTTTTTATGCCAAAAGTGTTTTGAAAAAGTTTGATAATCTGCATTTATGAATTAATTCATAATCGCTAGCTGTGAAAATAGTATCGACTTTCGATATATTTATACGTTTCATTCGTCTCATCCCCATGCTTCATGTTGGATGACTGTGATGGTTTTCGTGCGTCGGCAGCGAAAGCACTCGAAGACGCCGAAGGCGGGAATCGTGTTGCCTTAATGTGTCATATATTTTGCCTATGTTCGTCCTTGCCCCCGTCTAAAGATTACCCCTTCTCATGTCTATAATATACCACGAGGACCGGCAACTGAGGCTGTCGCCTATTTTGAATGCGCCAGCGGTCGGCTTCGGCTAGGACTTGGTCCTCTTGTGGGTGTTTAGGATTGAGTTTCGCACCACTGGTAGGTAGAATTAATGAAGAATATTTTAAGCATTGTTTTTAAATGGAAAT
This sequence comes from Orchestes rusci, assembly GCA_958502075.1. Taxonomy (NCBI): domain Eukaryota; kingdom Metazoa; phylum Arthropoda; class Insecta; order Coleoptera; family Curculionidae; genus Orchestes; species Orchestes rusci. The sequence goes on along the minus strand of OY293303.1, from coordinate 54,062,057 downwards.
CTTCTTGATTAATTGTGATTTAATTATTTAATTCACAATAATAATTTATTTCGGCATTTACTGCGGTAAGGCGGCTACCCCGACCAGCCGCCACTGGCTCCTTTGCTAAGATTTTTGAATTATCCCAATTTATTCTATGATTATTATCAAATGCAAGTTGACAAATTCACGATTTATGAAATTCCCTTTTTTTCATTTATGATTTATGTTCTCCAATTCTCTTTTTTAAAGGTCGTGAGGTCTCTCCAATATAGAATTTATTACATTCACAAGGAATTTTATAAATCACATCTTTGGTGGACTCATTATTATCATTGGCTCTAGTATTTGTTAAATTAGTGCGAAGTGTGTTATTAGTTTTGGAAATGGTCCGTATAATACTATATGACTGAAGTTTCAGTTTATGAGAAATTCCAGGTTTGTATGGAATAATTAAATTAGTTATAGGTATATTCGGGTCTCGTTGTCTAGGTTGTTCAAAACTATTAAAACACTTTTCAAGAAAATTCATAGGATAAATATTTTTTGACAAAACATCTCTTATGAAATCTTTTTTGGGTTCAAAATCATCATTATCACAAATTATTTTTGCTCTATCATATAGACTTTTTACCACACCTTTTTTAATATTCAATGAATAATTGGAATTGAAATTAAGATACCTATTTGTGTCGACTGGTTTTCTATAAATTTTGGTTTTAAAATTTTGAAAATCTTTTTTTATTGGTATATCTAAAAAGGGGCTCTCATTATTTTGTTCTTTTTCATCGTGGGTTCTTTATCATTTATGTGAAGTAAAAAATCATTGAGTTTTGATTCATCATATTCATACAGGGTGTCCCAGCAAGGGTGGCCACCGGCCATATCTCGGAAACTACTGGACCTAAAAGTTCAGGAAAAAAAATATGATCACTAAAGTGGCCACGAGAAAATGCTGGAAAATATATTCAACTTCGAAACTTTTCCGCTAGGGGGCGCAATCAAAGCTTAAATATTAAAATTCGAAATTTCTCCGGAAATTCTCAGATTGAGGTATATCTTTATCAACATGGTTAGAAAACCTAGACAATTTCACGTCTTTTTGGTACAGAGCTCATTGGCGTACCGATCTTCGTGTGAGTAGGGGAAGGTAGTGAAAGTGTAATTGTTCAAGTGGCTGTAACTTATAAACGACTTGTCCGATTTTGTTGCGTATAGGCTTGTTTGGAAGATAAATGTGAGTTCTTTTGTATATCGTATCCAGTGATGCGTGATTGTCTCCAGAAAAGTTGCTAGAAGGCGTAATTTGAATTAAAAACAGTGTTTTTCATTTTACCGCAAAAATTTAAATGGTATGGTATAATTCTGATAATAATAACTAGTCCAAATTATGTAAAATTTAATGTTTTAAGGTTTTTGAAGTTTTTTTTTTTTTTTTTTTAAAACAGGTTTTTTCTTGTAAATTTAATCTTCATTTTGATTCTGTTATCAGAATTATACCGTACCATTTAAATTTTTGCGATGAAACGAAAATAACAGTTTTTAATTCAAATTACGCCTTCTAGCAACTTTTCTGGAGACAATCACGCATCACTGGATACGATATACGAAAGTACTCACATTTATCTTCCAAACAAGCCTATACGCAACAAAATCGGACAAGTCGTTTATAAGTTACAGCCACTTGAACAATTACACTTTCACTACCTTCCCCTACTCACACGAAGATCGGTACGCCAATGAGCCCTGTACCAAAAAGACGTGAAATTGTCTAGGTTGAACCATGTTGATAAAGATATACCTCAATCTGAGAATTTCCGGAGAAATTTCGAATTTTAATATTTAAGCTTTGATTGCGCCCCCTAGCGGAAAAATTTCGAAGTTATAAATATTTCCCAGCATTTTCTCGTGGCCACTTTAGTGATAATTTTTTTTTTGCTGAACTTTTAGGTCCAGTAGTTTCGGAGATATGGGCGGTGGCCACCCTTGCTGGGACACCCTGTATATAGAAAAAATATCATCCACATATCTCCACCAGATCATTGGTTTGTATCTTTATGTTTCTACATGTTCCATGAAAATATTACTTGAAAGTGGAGATAAATGAGAACCCATTGCCATCCCAAAATCTTGTTGATAACATTCATTATTATATTGAAAATATGTTGTTTTAACACAAATTGTTGAAAGTTCTAGAATAGCATCAATATCCAAGTCTGTTCTATCTTTTAAGTGTGTATCATTTTCAAGTTTATCTCTTATGATCATCAATGTTTTATCAACAGGTATATTAGTGAAAAGACTTACTACATCAAAACTTACAAGAAGATTATTTGGATTATAATTAATATTTGATAATTTCTCCAAGAAATGTTGTGAATTTTTTATTAATGAATGTGTAATGCCTTTTAAAGGAGTGAGTATGTTCAATAAAAATCTTGCTAAGCATGAGCTGGTGAGTTAGTACTACTGACTATTGGTCTTAATGGTATAATATTTGGTTTATGTATTTTTGGTACACCTTAAAAATGTGGTGCTCTACTATTATGTGGTGTCAGTTTAGATCTTTCATTATCTGAAAAAAATCTTTTATGTTTTTTAAGTTTAGAATATATTTGTTTTTCAAAACGTTCTGTTGGATCTTTATTCAGTTTTGTGTGATTTCTATCATTTATAAGAGACAATATTTTATTTTCATAGGTTGTGTTATCTAAAATTACTGTTGCATTACCTTTATCTCCAGGAAGTATTTTTATATTATGATCGAACTTTAAATTTTTTATTGCTAAACGTTATGAATGATTGATATTTTGTTTAATGTTATAAGATTTATCTAAAATCAATTTTGATCTAATTCTAAATTCTTCTTGTTGTTCTTCTGGTAAATTTTGTGTTGTTGCTTCTATAGATGAAATAATGTCTAATTTATTTTTAATTTTTGGTGTAACAGCAAAATTCAAACCTTTTGATACAACATTCTTTTCATCATTTGAGAGAATTTCATCAGATAAATTTATAACAGTTATATATCATTGTTTGTAGTTTGTTCTGTATTATGATGTATGCTTTCATTAATCAATTTGTTAAACTTATTGACTTATAATTATGAATATTTTTTTTGTTGAGAGAAATATGTATAATTGAAAACTATTATCTAAACAATGACATATATGATCAAAGTCGTAATAAGTAACTTGCATCTTTATATTTCTTTTTGTTGTGTTTATATTGAAATTAAGTTTTTCTATATGGGATCTATGAAATTGAATTCGAGAAAAAACTGTTATATATTTATCTGATAAAATTCTCTCAAATGATGAAAAGAATGTTTTATCAAAAGGTTTGAATTTTGCTGTTACATCAAAAATTATAAATAAATTAGATATTATTTTATCTATAGAAGCAACAACACAAAATTTACCAGAAGAACGACAAGAAGAATTTAGAATTAGATCAAAATTGATTTAAATAAATCTTATAACATTAAACAAAATATCAATCATGCAGAACGTTTAGCAATAAAAAGATTGAAGTCCGATCATAACATAAAAATACTTCCTGCAGATAATGGTAATGCAACAGTAATTTTAGATAACACAACCTATGAAAATAAAATAATGTCTCTAATAAATGATGGAACTTACACAAAACTGAATAAAGATCCAACAGAACGTTTTGAAAGTCAAATATATTCTAAACTCAATAAACATAAAAGATTTTTTTCAGATAATGAAAGATTTGAACTGACACCACATAATAGTAAAGCACCACATTTTTACGGTGTACCAAAAATACATAAACTAAATATACCATTAAGACCAATAGTCAGTAGTATTAACTCACCAACTCATGCATAAGCAAGATTTTTATTGAACATACTCACTCCTTTAACAGGAAACACACAATCATACATAAAAAATTCACAACATTTCTTAGAAAAATTATCAAATATTAATTATTATCCCAATAATCTTCTTGTAAGTTTTGATGTAGTGAGTCTTTTCACTAATGTACCTGTTGATAAAACATTGATGATCATAAGAGGTAAACTTGAAAATGATACACATTTAAAAGAAAGAACAGACTTGGATATTGATGCTATTCTAGAACTTTTAACAATTTGTGTTAAAACAACATATTTTCAATATAATAATGAATTTTATCAACAAGATTTTGGGATGGCAATGGGTTCTCCTTTATCTCCACTTTTAAGTAATATTTTCATGGAACATTCTGAAACAGTTCATGTAGAAACATATAGATACAAACCAATGATCTGGTGGAGATATTTTTTCTATATATGAATATGATGAACCAAAACTTAATGATTTTTTACTTCACATCAATGTTAAAGAACCCACGATCAAATTCACAATAGAAAAAGAATAAAATAATGAAATCCCCTTTTTAGATATACTAATAAAAAAAGATTTTGAAAATTTGAAAACCAAAATTTATAGAAAACCAACCCACACAAATAGGTATATTAATTCCAATTCCAATCATCCATTGAATATTAAAAAAGGTGTGGTAAGAAGTCCATATGATAGAGCAAAAATAAATTGTGATAATGATAATTTTGAATCCGAAAAAGATTTCATAAGAGAATTTTTGTCAAAAAATAATTATCCCATGAATTTTCTTGAGAAGTGTTTTAATAGTTTTGAATAACCTAGACAACGAGAACCGAATATACCTATAACTAATTTAATTATACATACATACCTGGAATTGTTCATAAACTGAAACGTTTAGGTCAGTCATATAATAAACTAATAACACACTTCGCACTAATTTAATAAATTCTAGACCCAATAATATTAATGAGTCCACTAAAAATGTAATTTATAAAATTCCTTGTGAATGTAATAAATTCTATATTGGAGAGACCTCACGACCTTTAAAAAAGAGAATTGAAGAACATAAAAAAGAGCATTTCATAAAACGGGAATTTGACAACATGCATTTGATAATAATCATAGAATAGATTGAGATAATTCAAAAATCTCAGCAAAGGAGCCGCATGTTCTAAAAAACGTAAACTTAAAGAAAGTGCCTATATTATGTTAAATTCTAATGAATGTGTAGCAACTTGCTCTGTAAATCTAAGTAATACATGGTTACCTTTATTAAGAAATTGAACATAGCCCAAAAAAGTAAATTATTAAGGCTGAACATATGTAAAGTTAAACAATCAACACCACACACTTCAATGAGTTCAATGTCAGTTAAAGTGACATTTTGTGTCATAAACACAAAAATGCCATGTTACCGCAAAATCACACAAAAACGGACTTGAATTTGGATTAATTGTTCGTTTTTTAGGTTTCACTTAAGACGGAAGCAGATTCGTTTCAGAAACGTTTGATATTGATAGGGTTTATTATTAACCAATAGATTTTTTCCCAGGTAATATAGAAGATCGGGTTTATAAACACTAGTTTGATTGTTATTTGATAGGGTGTGGCGAAATACCCAAAAAAATCTTGTAAATAGGCGAATATATATATTTTTTTAAAGTTACGACTTATTCACGTTGCTAAATGAACATTTGATTCAATTTTTCAACCAATGTATGATGTTTTAACCAGTTTTCAAACAATTAGTATTATTATGGATTTGAAATTTGAATAGCCATTTTCTCGAAAACGGTTGGATATAGGTGTGGCGTATGTTGCATAAAATATTGTGACGAAACATGCGTCCAGTGGACCAAAGCTGGTGGATGCGCAAGCCACCACATTGTGTAGAATCGCTGGCTTCTGGTACATTCTAACAAAACTAGATGGCGTCGAACATTCTGCGCTGTTCTGCGGATCACTAGAATGTTCTTTCAATCCTGGCGAGGGTATATAATGAGGTCCGACATTTCAAGTTACAGTTCAGATTTTGATCGCGAAACATAAATAACCTCTGATTTTGAACAATTTTTATTGTTGTGATTATGCTTTAGTGACTTTAAATATATACATTAAAACTGGACAAGTGTTTTCTATAGCGAAAAATATTACAGTGGTGTCAGAAGTGGGATTTATTGTTTGCTATAGAAACGGACATGAATATTCGCTATAATGGCCACGAAACTAGTGCTTTTAAGTGGATTAAAGGTATCCGAGTTGAAAAGGAAGTTGAACGAGCGTGATTTGGATACGAGTGGGTTGAAGAATCTTCTAGAGTTATAGAAGAGAAGCTCGCAGAGTCTTCTAGAATTATGGAGGAGAAAATTAGGGAACAGTTGGCAGACAACTACAAGTTTGTGAAGGATCATGTCCCTGTAAAAATTGGAAACCTTGAGAAGCGATTTGAAGACACAGTGAGACCCTGTAAGACGAAATGGAAAAAATGAGAAAGAAAGTAGACACTATCATCGAACAACCACAGGTATCACTCGGAAACCAAGGTGCGAGTGCCAAGATAGAAGCTGATACCATCAGAATCCACATGAAAGCCCCACAGTTTGATGGCAAGCTGTCCTGGAACAATCACCATCGCCAGATCGATTTGTCCCAAAATGATTTGTGAACTAGCCCAATCTGCGATAAGCCCAATGTGGTAACACTGAGCTGGCCGCGATATATTTTTTTTATAGGTATATGGGATGACACTACACTGTGCATTGATGAATGGCATAGGTTGATAGGTATACATTACTATACACTATTGTCATTATTTATCATGCATTTGTGTCAGAGAACTAGAGGTAGGAGAACGAGGTTGACATCTGCGCGAACTCGGAAAAACGTAGACAATTGAAAGCCGCCATTTTCTAGTCACCTATACGAGGGCCGATCAATACATTCTATTTTGTCTACAAGCGTATGTAAAAATTGGAGAGAATTTGTTCACTTTAGAAGTCGAACACGCCACTTACTTCTGGAAATATTCGAAAAAACAACTTTCTTTTTATTTTATCATTTGAAAATATAAGAAAACTGAAGAGACAACGGAAAAGTCTCTTTATTTCTTTAGAAGGCGTATCTTGATTTAGAAATAAAAAAAACTTGTAAGAAATCATTATTTGAATAAAAACTTACGTATCATTTAGGTACTAACCAGAATGATAACTGGGACTTTTCAGAAATCACACAAAAATTCATCAAAATTTGTAGAAAGCAAGAAAGCATCGAATATTTTCAAATGGGATTTTCCAGATTATTGAGTACTTGCCTATTCTTGATACCTAACTAGTTTTTGCTGTTATAAGCCCAACGATTTAGGAAAAGATTAATACTTGATACCTATCATAACATAAAGATATAATTTTTCACCTCCTGAGATCACACGAGTTTAGTCGCCTTCCTATCAAGTGAACCTAATCATGGGAGATCTGCAAACGTGTATACTTTATGGAAATTAGTTGACCTGAAAACAGTTTTATCTTGAAAAGGAAGCTTTCTCAGCGTTCTGTTAGGTATTTGAACAATGTTTCGGGGAAGAACACCCCATTATCAAACACCAAAAATGAACACTATTCGGCCAATTATGTTTTGATAATATTAATTCAGGATTTATTACAGCAAATGACAAAATACGGCGATAAAAATGCATAATTTTTCAGAAAATCCGGAAACATAACATCAACATAACCAGAGTCAGAGCCGTCTATATTGTATTACAATATAGACGGCTCTGACATAACACATAACTGCAATTGCCAAGCATATTCAAACCAAGCAAAGCCAAACAATGTTGCCGGTCATGACAATTTTCATAAGATTCACTTTCATATAAACATATTTACAAAAACAAATGAATAGTTATTATTATGCATGTTATTTGTAAAACACAAAGGTCCATGCAATTTTAATCATATCGAATGTTTCAAAGCTCACAATAATGTTCAATGCTTTGACATATGAGCACATTGGCAACACATGCCTAGAAAATGGCTGCCCCCATAGTGTCTAAGAAAATTTGAATGCGCAGTCGTCCAAACTCATTCTCGTACCTCTATATCTCTGATTTGTGTCTAATTAAATGACGTGCGAACGTGCATGTTATGCAGCCCTCAATACTCACATTACAGTATATTTACTCTGTGTTGTTGGCAATTCTGTTCAAGTACTGAGTGCAAGAGAACTTATGAACGCTTTTCAGAACTAAGAAGACATAAAGGAATGGCTTTACAAAAAATTAGAGAAATACCTAATTAATTGCCCGTAGTTATAAAAATTAAGGATTTGTTTCAAAGGAAGAGAGGTCGAAGTAAAAGTGAAGGTTTTGAAGGAAAAGGTTTTACTTTTGTTTGTATCCATTACCTTTTGCTTTTCTTGAAAAACCCCGCAAGAAGAAACCCCTCGGTTCACACGCTGGCGTATTTAAACTTTGATCACATGATTTGACGAACTCGCATTATTTTTTCTGCTGATGTTTAATACTTCTTGATGTATTTATCCCCAAACTGTTTACTGATGCGGCTTCTAAATTTAAACGTGAATTATAATTCACAAAACACCGAAAGACTTTTTAAAAAACAATTTTATTCACTAAGATAGAAATATGGGTATGATCCAGATGTTAACAGTATGAACTTTGACAAACAAATGATGATTAAAACTAACAACTAACTCTATGCGTTCTGGGTCCATCGATAAGAATGGTGCTTATCGTGGCGACAGATTTATCAAAAGTACCTAATGGGTATATAATTCCTCCATCCTTAGTGAGAAACGTCCTCGTTGACGATATTTTGTAGTCTTTTCATGGTGAGGAATATTTTTCTTTTTCTCCAGGCTATTAAGATGCATATTCCAATACATAGGATAACTGTCCATAAAAGGGCATGAAATGTTGTATGCATTGTAATGTCCATTGGTTCTGGGCTCAGTGGTTGGAATAGATCACTGTTTACGTCTTCAGGTCGTGAGAAATGTAGAGTTTTGAAGTTAATGTGGAGACTGCTATTGCTGATAGTTAGGTTGTTGGAAAACTGCTTTGTTTCCAGCCAAGTATCTTTTGGGTGAAATTTCCGTCCATCAATTATTAATTCGCAGGGGCTGAGTAGTAAGTTGCATCCTTGAGTTTTGATAATGCAAAAAGCAAAATCGTTTTTAAAAAATTTATTTTCAACTCAACTTGATGGCTTATGTGAATAGGAATAATGCCTAAGTTTTAACTTGACCAAGCTTATATAAACTAAAGAATGCTGATCTGTAAATCTAGGAAATCTAATATTAGAACTGTTGAATATACATTTCATAGAATGTAACTCCTCCCGCCGAAAGATGAAAACATATCCTCTTAGGGGTGTGTTTTCACTGATCAAATATATTTTGATCGATCATTGAATTATTCGGTTTCTTGACTGGTTTCTTAAATTTGCTTATAAATAATTTGATCAATAAGTAAACTAAAGATAAGGCAATTAAGATGTACAATAAAATGGTCCATAGGCTGGCTCTATCAATATACACATTTGTATTCATGGATTCGAGGTCTTCTTTTTGTTTTTGGAGGTTCTTTTGGATCTCATCGACATTATGTTGATCGATTGACTTCATATCGATCACGGGTGGATTGAATACTGGTCTCGTCTGAGTGATCATGGACCAATTGAGTGAAGGTAGGCTGATATCGTCAAAGTGCAGATGGATGGGTTGGTAATTTTCCAAAATTACCGCTTTCATTTGAGTTTTGCATCCTTGTGGGATTTCAATGAGGTAGGAACCATGAAGAGGGATATTTTCTTCTAAGTTTTGGCAACTTGTTTTGACAATTGTTTTCTTGGGAAGGGTCACTAACCAAACACCATTCGTTACTTTGGTGACTTGAGTTTCATGCATTTGGACTTCAAAGTGGTGGCAAGTGGTAACATTTGCTTGATGACGAAGAATTTGCACAGCACATGGGGGATGATCGTCTATAGTTTGACTATGGGTTCCTTTGCAGATGAATTGACTTGGTTGAACTTCTAAGGATTTGCTTTCTTCATATGCGAACTTCGAGTTGCTAAGTGCCAGGTAGGGTTTATACGGAATGTTAAATTGGAACTTTGAGTTGTTAGTTGGTATTGGAAGGGGATGTAGATTGTAATATTGATAATTTTCTATTTCTACTAATGGAAGTTCCAAGATGAAAGTTATTTCTTTGTCTTTAATAAAGCTTTTTATTTCTATAAGCTTTTCTATCAGTAATAGATTATTGAGTTCGACCTACAGGTATTTGATTCGTCTGTAGGTGTGTTTTAAGGTCTTTGATTTTTGAAAAGAATTCTTTTGGTTCAATGATCGAATTATGTAACACATTGATTTTTGAGAATGTTATTGCAACTTCGATTTTATTCAATATATTGTAGATGGTTTGATACAATAATGTTATTTGATTTATCACATTAAATATGTGTTGGGTTTCGTGAAGTTGAGCATTATGTAAGTCATTTTCTTTGATTGAGCTTTCGATCTGCGTGATACGTGTTTTTAAGATCATTTGATTGTGGGTGATGTTTGACATTGAGTCTTTGAATTTATTTATTGTTTGGTCCAATAATGATATTTGATTGATCGAATCAATTCTTAATTTATTTTGATTTTCTTGAAGACTCTTGATCTTTTGATCGAATATTTCGGCATCATGTTGATCTAAGTTGCCTGTGATGCATTTTATTAATGAGCCTAATGGATTAAGTAAACCTCTTTTACTTTTACTTATTCTAGAAGGTAATATTTGATTAATAAGATTATCAATACGGTTTTCTACACTATACAATGGGATTATGGAATTATAATATTCATTATAATACTCACTATTATTACTTAAATGTAGGTTGAGTTGAAAGGTGTGGTTTTTCAAGTTGTTGAATTCTTTGATTAGGGGTTTAAGGTCAAAGGTCTAAACGAAGTTCCACTGATTGGAAACAATTTTTGCAGTTCCCAATTTAAATGGAAGTATACCAGGATAGTTGTTTAGGTTGTTGAATTTTACAGCAAATGCGTTGCTGTATTGGATTGTGCAAATCCATCTGGAACAATTGATTTTATTTTACATTCATTTATGTGAATTATTTCTTTCTTTTTTGTTTTTGGGTGTTCTATTTCAATTTTGTTGTTTTCTAAAATGTTAATTAGAATGAAAGGTCCTAAATATCGATTTTTAATTTTACTAGATCGTTGATCGGATTTCTTATAGATTCGGCAACCTATTTCTAATTTTTGTTCCGATTTATTGTGGTTAATTTTGTCGATTATTTTTTGTTTTCTTTCTTTAGATTCATCCGAAATTTTCTCATAAAGAGCTTGTGTTTTATTTCTATGATTTTCCAAGTATTCTGTGAAAACATGAGAAGTCACAAGATTCATTGGATCTCTGGAATCAGTGTGCCCTAAAATTAATTCGAATGGAGTAAAATTTGTACTAGGAGTGTACTGGAGTAAAAAAAGTGCTAGAATGTATTGTGCTGTTGTATGCAATGATGGCATAAGGCATAAGATCAATTATTTCTGCGTTTGGGTCTTTGTCTCTTAATAATCGAAGGTGTTCGATTAGAGTTGAATGTAGTCTTTCCACTGGTGAATTAGATTTATGATGAAAAGGGGTCGTGAAATGTATTTTTATGTCATGTGACTTTAGGAGTCCCTGAACTATTTCATTTTTGAATTCTGAGCCGTTATCAGATATTATACACTTGGGTATTCCAAAAAATGAGAAAAATTTCACAAGTTGTTCGCTACAAGAAATTGCGTTACCAAAATAAGGAAGTGCTTGTCCTAATTTTGAGAATTTGTCCAAAAATGTTAGGAATTTCTGTTTTCCTACTATGAAGGTGTCGATGTGAATTATTTCGAATGGTTTACTGGGTGTTTCGGTCAAAACTAAAGGTTGATTGGGTGGTTTTCGATTATATTTTGTGCGTTGACAGACTTCACAATTATTTATGAAATTTGTGACATCGTTTTTTAACGACTTCCAGTAATAATTCGCTTTGAGAAATTTGAGGGTCTCCTCTATACCTCGATGATTTGTTTTACCTTCGTGTTTGTATTGGATTAGTAGTTGTCTCTCATTTTCTTGTACGTTATTTATTAGTTTTGAACATTCTATTAATTTGTATTTTTGAAAGTGATTTGATATTGCTTGATGAAAATAAGTTCTCATTTCTTTTGAAAGGAAATATATGTACATTGTTGTATCTGATAGATATTCTCTAAGGAATTCTATTATCTTTGTCATATTTAGGGGAATAGTCGCGTGTATTATTTTATTTCCATCAAAATTTTCACGTTCTATTTTGATGTAGGTGTCATATGGGGATTTCTTAATGATTATTTGTTTGGATTTATTGTTAATTATATCATCAAGTAGTGACATGGATTCGTGATTGTGATCATTATTAGTACTGTGAACAGTATTATTTGACATTGTTAACTGGGTATTTCTGAAATTTGGAGGTTTTATTTGGATATCGGAAATGATATTGATCTTTGAGCTTGTGGGTTGTTCAATGTTTTGAAGTACTTCTGTGACTGTTTCAGTTTGGAGAGAATTGGGGTCGAAATTTTCATTTAGAAACTTAGCTATTTCTTGATCGATATCACCTGGATAGTTAGTGATTGATTCTGTCTCTAATGCGTTAAGTTGGATTCGTGAGAGAGCATCAGCATTAGTATTCTGTTTACCTTTCTTATAGATGATGTCGTATTCATATTCGGCTAATTTCATTTTCCAACGAATGAATTTGTTATTGGGTTCTTTCAAATTATCAAGCCAAACAAGAGGACGATGATCTGTATAAATTTTGAATTTTCTGCCATACAAATACGGACGAAAATATTTACAGGCCCATACGATACCTAGAAGTTCTTTTTCTATTGTCGAATATTTTTGTTCTGTCTCATTAAGTGTTCGGGAAGCATAAGCGATTGGTTGATCGTTCGGAGGGTTCCCTTGTGATAAAACGGCACCAAGAGCAATGTTTGAAGCGTCAGTTGTCAGTACAAATGTCTGACTAAAGTCTGGATATTTTAGTATTGGAGCATTGATTAGAAGATGTTTGAGATGATTAAAAGATTTTATGAAAGAGGGTGAATGATCGACTTTTGCACCTTTTTTTAAACATAAAGTGAGAGGTTTGGTAATTTTTGCAAAATCTTTAATGAAGCGTCTGTAATAACCGGCTAAACCCAAGAATGATTTAATTTCCTTTTGACTCCTAGGGAGAGGGAAATTTTTGACGGCTTCGACTTTATCTGGATTTGGTTTGACTCCTTCACTGGTTATTTTATGACCAAGATATGCTACTTCTTTATGTAGAAACTCACTTTTATCCAACTGGATTTTGAAGTTGGCTTGCCTTAGTCGCTCGAATACTGATTTTAGTCTTTCTATATGCTCTTGCAAGGAAGTGGAAAAAATAATAATATCATCTAGATATACAAGACATATTTCGTTCTGGAAACCACGCAATACATTATTCATCACACGCTGGAATGTTGAAGGGGCATTTTTTTAACCCGAAGGGCATACGTTTAAATTCATAGTGTCCTGTATCAGTTGAAAAAGCAGTTTTTTGGATGTCAACCTTATTCATTTCTATTTGGTGGAATCCATTCGCAAGGTCCAAAGTTGTAAAGTATTGCGCTTTGCCTAATTTGTCGAGTATTTCTGAAATGTTGGGAAGTGGGAATTTATCGTCGATCGTTTTTTCGTTTAGTTTTCTATAATCTATGACTATTCGCCATTTCTTTTTACCTGAGGCGTCTAATTTTTTGGGGACTATCCATATTGGGCTACTCCAAGGAGATATAGACTCTTGAATGATATTATTTTGTAGCATTTTTGAAATTTGATTGTTTACCTCTTGCTTATGTACGTAAGGATATCTATACGATTTTGTAAAGATTGGTGATTCGTCAGTTAGATTAATTTGGTGTTTAATTTGATTTGTAAATGTAAGAGGTGTATTTTCGCAGTAGAAAATATCTCTGTACTCATAACATAATCTCTTGATTTAATCATATTCTTCTTTATTACAGTGTTTCAGCCTTAGATGTTTTAGATTTTGTTTTTGTAAAGTATCAAAGTGATTAGTATCATGATTATTTTCCGAAATTTCCGAAAATTGGTCTGAAATGAAATTTGTTTCGGATTCATTGATTGGTTCTATATTAAGTGGTTCGAAGATTTGGACTTTCACTGGATTTTCTTGTGTATTTGTTATCATTGTGGTGGCAAAATTGTCAGTTATTTCTACTAATGCTTCTGGCATTTCTGCTTTTCCAAAATCTATATAATTTAATATTCCAATACCGCTCTTTTGATTAACTGGGATTTTTACTTTTTGTGAAATTCTAGGTGGAATCAAGATTTCATAAGGTGATTGAGATTGAATGTAATTGTTTTTTTCTTTTGTGGTTTTCTGATATTCCAGAGGAATAATGGAATAATCTGTTTCTAGACATGAATCCCGCAAATTTATGCTTGCACCGATGTTTTGTAGAAAGTCAATACCTAGTAATCCATCGAATTTTGGTGAAAAATCAAAAATGTAAAATTTGTGATCACCGTGTAAATTAAATGAATCAAATATAGGTAAATGAACTACTTCATCGTGAAATGATGTTGCGTGAGCTGTTGTTACGTAGAAAAGTTCATTAGCCACTGATTGAGGCGAAATTTGATAAGCTAGGTCGGGTCTTATAAAACTACGGCCACTACCTGTGTCAATTAAAAATTGAGAATCTATTTCGGGTAAATAGATTACGGGTAGGTTTGTATTTACATAGTTGTTTAATGTTATTTTTTCACATTTTGATCGGAAATTTGGGAAAAATTTCCGTCTTGAACTTCTTGGGAATTGTTGAAGTCATATTCATATGGATTTTCAATGTTGTCGGAGTCATAGCTCTCGAAATATTCATTAGTGGACTGTTCTTGCATTGTTTGAATCAGGTCAAGGTTTGGGTTGAAGGATGTTTGAGAAACGTTATTATCATCATATTGTTGAAAATTATTTTGATGACAATATGGAGAATTTTGATCGGTTTGATCTTCAATGTTATTGACAGACTGATTGAACAATTCTTGAGATTGGAAACGTTTTTGGGGAACATTTCTATTGATTATGGTGTTTCCTGATGATGTATCCATGGGTTCAACTTGTCTTGAAATTCCTGAGTTAGGGCGAGGACGTTTGAAATTTTGGTTGTAGCCTTGATATTGTGGTCTGGATGGACCGAATTGTCGATTTTGATTTTGGGGATTTTGAAAATTTTGATTGAAGAATTGAGGTCTGAAAGGTGGTCTTTGAAAGTTGGGGTTTCGATATTGAGTGAATCCTGAAAATTGATTTCCGCTTGACATTGGAAAAGGGGAATTTTGTTGGCTTGGGAAAAAAGGATTTCTTCGTTGTATAAATGCATTTTGATGATAACCATTTGAATTAGTCGTTCGATTCATTACAGGGGTTTTTTGTTTATTTTGTATGTTAGGCGTAGTTCTTGTATCTGAATTTCCGCGATTTTTGTAATACAAAAAATTTTCTTCTTCCTCAGCATATGCCATCGCTTGTTCAAGTGTATTAGGATTTTTAAGTCTTACTACCAATTGCATATGATAAGATAGGCCATTGATAAACGTCTTTAGTACTAGATTCTCATATTCGTTAATTTTGAGATTCTTAATTTCTCTAGAATCGTTACTTAAATTAATTTTTGAAAATAACAAGCTTCTTATGTCTTGTAACCTAATGCCAAAATTTTGGGAGTTTTCTCCCTTTTCCTGTTTCAGAGTAATAATGTCTTGAATAACACAATCAATTGATCTTTTGTCGGAAAAAGTTGCGACAATAGCTGCTTTTATTAGATCCCAATTATGCAATTCGACACGTGAGGCGATTAGATCGGCAGCTCCACCAACTAATTTGTTTAATATTGTTTCAAAAAGGCATGTGTTTAAAGCAGTGTTCTCTAATGTTCTATGAGCGTTATAAAAACTGTCACATGCATTTATGAAGCGGTTTATTTGTTTAGCGTTTCCGTCAAACAGAGGAATATTTTCTGCTTGATATCTTATTAGCAAAAGATTTGGATTTGTCGTCATGATTCTCTTATGAATATTCAAATCGATTTTATAAAAACTACTTATTAAATCTTCCAGTTTGTTTCAACAGAAAATTATCAATAATTGCAATTCTTATGATAAGGAAATTAAAGAAAGGATTGCACTTACAGTATTATTTTGAAAATCTTCATCTAGCCAATATGAGGTCTGGGACGATGCTGTTCCTTTGCTCGCACCAATAGGACGCTGTTTAGGACGATTCTTGTTCCTGATGTTCCCTGGTCAGTTGACTGCTACTCACATCATCAATTGAGAAGTTCGTGTGTCCAACAATGCACGATGCACTGGAGTTGGCTAATCACGAAAACACAATTGTCCGATTTACCACTTGGAAATCTTGAAATTGTCAAAATTTTTGTTCGATAAGTCGTTGATCGTAGAAACGAAACGAGTTAGTTGATGCACGATGCACTACTTTTTCGTCGACTTATCCTACCGACTGCGCCAGTTTTGATAATGCAAAAAGCAAAATCGTTTTTAAAAAATTTATTTTCAACTCAACTTGATGGCTTATGTGAATAGGAATGCCTAAGTTTTAACTTGACCAAGCTTATATAAACTAAAGAATGCTGATCTGTAAATCTAGGAAATCCAATATTAGAACTGTTGAATATACATTTCATAGAATGTAACTCTTGCGCCTTTTCTTGCAGTAGTTGTTGGCAATTTTCGAAAATTTCTTTTTCTTCTTTTGTGAAGATCAGGAGGTACTTCTTTTCTGTGAGTTGGTATGCTTGGTAGTTATTCGATGCCGTCACTGCCATGCATTTATTATGTAGAGTACAGTTGCTTGGTATGGCGTCCTTACATATCCAATGGGACAGCATCTGGTTGCAGTTTGTGTACCAGGTGTGGTTGCAATGGAAATGGCTAGATACTAGAAGTAATTGATTCGCCTCGTTGGGTATTGGATAGATAAATGAGAGATTACAACAATTAGTACTAAAAATAGGTACCTTAATAATTACGATTGCCAATTCATTATAGATCATAAATCCAGTAGGGCATAGTGTAACTAGGTCGGATAAATGCCTGATGGGAAATACTGTTTTGGAAAAGTGATTGAGATGTAGATATTGCCAAATATTATGCACTTCGTCAAGTGAAAAGAGTTCTATATTCAAAGAATTTGAATGTGCAAATGAAACTGTTCTTTCCCATGTCTTCAAAAGGTCATTAAGTTTATTTATTTGCAAAAGATGGTTTTGGACTAAGAGGTTTGTGTCTAGTCTTTCTTCGAGTTTAGATAATTTCTCTTGGACTTTCTTAGAATTTTCGTTTATAAGATTGACCATGTTTTGAAATTTATCAGTAATACCTCCAGCGAAACTACTTAGTTCATTGATTCTTTTGATTTCTTTTAGTTGATTAAACTTCAAAGTTTCCATTTGAGATTCAATATTATTCAAATCTTCATTATCTAGGTTTCCAGTAACAAATTTAATTCCGGATCCTAAAAAGTTGATAAGTCCGCGTTTATTACGAGAGGGCTTTCCATACAACTTTTCGTATTCGTCGTATGTATTATTTAGTCCCTCTGTGCTAAGGTTAAATAGTTGGGTTAAAAGGTGATTATCTTGATGTTTGATTATGTGCTTTAAGGCTAATTGGTTAACGCATAGTAATGATAATGTATACTTAATACTACTAAGATTAAAGGGTAGGTAAAACGTATGGTAGTCTTCCAAGATTAATGATTTTCCTATGTCCTCTTTGTAGTAGCCTTGGTTATTCTTAATCGGGACGATTTGAAGGGCCAGGCTGAGGGTTATCAGGAGGTTTATCCTGCAACAAAGGTTTCTTCCTTAATCTCTTTAATTTTCTGGTATGTGTTGTAATTACATTTTTTCTTCCTTGT
The DNA here is from genome assembly GCA_958502075.1 of Orchestes rusci. NCBI lineage: Eukaryota > Metazoa > Arthropoda > Insecta > Coleoptera > Curculionidae > Orchestes > Orchestes rusci. Next base: position 54,044,167 of record OY293303.1, on the reverse strand, counting down.
GTACAGGTAATTCGTGGGCTTTTTGTCTTGTTAACAATGGCTTTTTCAAAACGAGGAATCTCTTTACGTCGTTTGTCTTTTGTCAAGTATATGACTTGATCTTTTTCTAAAGTCGGTAAAGGTTCTGGGTATTTTATTTGTTTTTTACTCGCGTTTTCTTGTCTTTCACGGGTTGCTGAATATATTTGTTTAAAATACGGTAATAACTCTTTTTTTCGTTGATTATTGTATTCTTTGTATATGGTCACGTCCATGTCGATACAAGGTCCGTGATAATAGGGGCCGTAGAGTATTGAAAAAGGTGAATGTTTAGTTACTGAATGAATACTTTGATTGTATATTAAAATAGCGTTGATCATTTGATCGGAGGGTGTGTCTTTGTCATTTTTAAGATGAATTGCTCGAAGTTTTTCTAATAATGTGGAGTGAAGTCGTTCAATAGGGCTGTTTGATTGAGGTGTGGCTAAAGGGGTATAGTGACTCTCGATACAAAGTAATTTTAAGAATTCTTTGAGGGTACTGTTATTGAATTCTGTACCTTGATCCATGATGATTTTCTCGGGTATACTATGATGAGCAAGATAATGTCTTAATTTACTAAGTATGGAAACCGCGTTCAGGTCAGGTAATGTATAGGCTTGGGCGTATTTGGAAAAGGAGTCTTTTATTGTGAGAAATTTCGTAGCTCTATAAGTGAACACATCCATATGGATAGTTTTAAAGGGTTTATCTTCTAATAGGGGACCACAATAGGGTGTGATATAGGGTCTTCTTTCGTATTTGACTTGTAAGCAAATTTCGCATTTATTAATGAATGCAGTTATCTGATCTTTGAGATGTGGCCAATAATATTTTTGCTTCAAGTGATTATATGTTTCCAGTATGCCATTATGATTTTGAGCGTGATAATCTTTAATAATTTGAGTTTGTGTATTTTTGTCGGTGACATCTTCAAGAACTATATCAGCAAAAGCTAATTTTACGCTCTTATTAAAGTTGATAAAGAAAAAGAGAGACGGTGTATTCCGTGCAAAAGTATATTTTCTTTCTTTTCTCTCTTTTTCTTCATCAACTACCCCACGTGCACACAGTCTGAACAACCTTATTAAAGTTGGCTCCAAAGGTGTTTCGGAATTTTTCTTTTAATTCTCTATCAGGGATAATTACAAGATATTTTAAATTAGGTTGAATTATATCTCGTATAGTGGTAACTATTTCCTTTTCTTGTTGTTGTTTCTGAATAAAAACATGATAATGATTTTTCCCAAAGGGTTTTGTATGTTTTATGTGATATTCTTCGGCTATTTGGATGATAATTCTGTTGTTAGAATGATTTAATGGAGATTCGGAAATGGGAATATAATTACCTTGATGATCGTATTCGGATTGTATTGTTACGATGGTTTTGTTATCATCATGGTCTTGTGATAATTCTTTGTTAGCTCGCTCATTAACAAATGAGTCAATATCAAAGTCTGTTACTTTAGCTATGTCGTTATCAGATGTTTGAGGGATGATAGATGCATTATCTGTTGTCTCATGTATATTTATCTCGATTCGACTTAAAGCATCAGCAACAACATTTTCTTTGCCTTTCCGGTAGATAATTTCAAAATTATATTCTTCAAGTTTGAGCTTCCAACGGATAAGCCGTGAATTAGGTTCTTTTAATTTTGAAAGCCAAACAAGGGGATTATGGTCTGTCTTGATAATAAATTTTTGTCCATATAGATAGGGTCTAAAATGTTTGCATGAATCAATGATAGAGAGGAGTTCCTTTTCTATAGATTAGTAATTTTTTTCTGCAGAATTCAAGGTTCTTGAATAGAATGCGATAGGGTGTTCATCTTTAGTTCGAATGGTGTGTTTTGTTTGCGATGTGAAGGTTAAATCACTATTTTCATGATAAAAAATATGTTTAAAATTATGACAAAGTTCTAAAATTTTGTTTTTTTCGAAGTCATTCAAGTGGTCCAACCTTAATCGATTTATTAATTTAGAATTTGTTTTTCCATTATTTTCTGGGTTTTGAATAACAAATTTCATTTTGTGGTATAACATGTTTTCTTTCGTGAAAATGTATTTGTATTTCGTAATTATCGATAGGTTTTGGTAAAATGGAGAATCCGTTCTTTACTTCAATTAATGAGTCGGGTATGATAGTGTTAGTGTCTAGTTGAAATGATGGTAATAAGGCAATTCCATTTTGTATGTCTGCTGGTATTTTTAAATAGTTACAATTATTTATCTCTTTGCTTGAAAATGGTTCATTGTATAATAATGTGAATGGTATGTGAATGTTATTGAATTTTAAAGTTTTTTCTTTGTAATCTATAATAGCATCTAATTTTTGTAAATCGTTTGAGCCAATCAGAGCATCGAAATCTTTATGCCAGTCGACTATTCTAAGGTGTATGTCCTTATTTATGCCGTATTCTTTTAAGAGTGGCATCAATAAATTATCGTTACTAGAGTAGGTTTTTCTACAGGCGATTACTCTGAAAGGTTCGAAAAAATAAAATTCGCTAAATTGTTTAGCAGCTTTGGGAGTGATAAGAGAATCAGAGGCACCCGTATCAATTAATACAGCTAGTTTTAAACAATTAAGTTGGAAAAAGGGTAGTCGAGTTTGTTTCATCAAGTAATTTATGTTGGTGATTGAGATGAGGCTGGGTTCATAAAATTTTCGTAGTCGTTAGGATCTGTGGGTGTTTCAGTACTATTTTCAGGAATATTTTGTGGTTGGTGTTCTGTCTCGTCATTTGGCGTATTGTAATAGTAATCGCTTTCAGAATAGTTATGGGAATATTCTTCAAAGTGTCCATCATAGGGAAAGGAGTGATCACTATCTTCTGTGTCAACGTTCGTTAATTCTTGAGCTGTCCAAGTTTTGGGACCGTTGCTTTTAGAGTAATTATTATGATGTTGTGGTCTTTGTTGCATTTGAGGATTAAATTGTTGTTGTTTTGTTCTTGGCACAAATCCAGAGGGACCAGCGGAACTTGTACTCATTGGGGTAGGTTTGTACTGAGGGACAAAGTTTCTTTTAGGGGCGAAAACATTTTGGGGTCTTCCAAATACTTGTTGATTAGTAAAAAATCGTTGTGGTGGAAGTTGTCGAGGTTGGATATTGACAGGTTGACTAGGAAAGGTTGGTCTGTTGTGTGGTTGTATGTTTTTGATTGTTTTATTATTGTTTTGATAATGACCAGTATTGTTAGAATGTTGGTGAAAAGGTTGTCTTAACATGTTTCGTTGGTTTTCTATGAGTTCGAAATCTTTGATATATCTCAAGGCATCATCTAAGGTTCTTACTTTAGTGGGAGTTATGTCAGTGCTAAGTGATCTAGGGCAATTTGCAGATAGGATTAGTATTGAAGTTGAGTTAATTTGTTTTATTAGTGCTACTCGTCTATCTTCATTACTTATTTCGTTATGAATTTTCGCATGAATCCGGTGATTAAAAAGTTTCAACCGTTCAGTAAATTGTGTTAGTGTTTCATTTCTATCCAGTCTAAAGTATTGCAATTCTTGCATCAAGGTTGTATAAGAGATAGGGTCGCCAAACTTTTGTCTTAACGCTACTTTTATATTGGGCCAGTCTATTAAATCTGATCGCGAAAATAAGAAATTCGCTGCGATTTGGATTTAATGGCAGCGTTTGTGCCGTACTTTTGGAGTTCTTCTCCTGCGTAAAAGGTTGTATAGAATATGTCGATGTCTCGGATAAATGTTTCTAAATTATCTGGATTGCCATCGAATGTTGGCAGAAGATTTGTAAAAAATCTGAGATTCTCCATTGAGATTGAATTAGAACTGATTTCGTTCTGAACTAAAGGATTATTATTAGATATAGGATTTATCAAGTTATTTTCTTCAGGTTTTTCTGAGATATCAAGAGAAATGGGAAAGTTCAATATTTCTTCAGGAATAGATATATTTATCTTTTCTAAATTTGCATTTGAATAATTTGGAGTGTCTACGTTGCTTTTCTGTTCAATAACTAAACCTAGTTTAGAATGATTTCTGTTTAGAAATTGTTTTATTTTTCCCGGCGCATCAGACATTTACAGAAAAACGGTAATAAGATTGGCAATTGTAATGTAAAGGTACTTACAATAAAATGTCTCTCATTTTTCAACAGTCTGGGCTATGGGTGAGTTCTTTGATGTCTTGTTCTGGTGTCTTCGGCCTCCGTTGCCAATTGACTGTACAACGTGCAGCTATCCTGTTCGCAGCGCCAATTATAATTCACAAAACACCGAAAGACTTTTTAAAAAACAATTTTATTCACTAAGATAGAAATATGGGTATGATCCAGATGTTAACAGTATGAAGTTTGACAAACAAATGATAATTAAAACTAACAACTAACTCTATTTATGCGTTCTGGGTCCATCGATAAGAATGGTGCTTATCATGGCGACAGATTTATCAAAAGTACCTAATGGGTATATAATTCGTGTGTGCTGTCGATAGCACCTATTGCTGCTGGGATTTCTTTTGCGCTGCTCATCTAACCTTGGCTTCCATGATCTCATTTTTGGTAGTTGGGAACTTGATCCACTGATTCGTCTTCTCCACAATGCGATCGACAGTGGTATAAACAATTCTTGATACTGTTGGTTGGGTACATACCTGTACCTCGGCAATACGGCTCTGAAACCTCGGATCTGCCATATAGGTACTTCAGATCCGTGAAAACCAAATCTGATTCATTCGAAATACTTTTGACAGTAATTGTGATGTGACACTATAATACAGGATGCCACAAACTCGAATGTATGAAGTCTAGGTAACTAAAAATATGATAAAAAAATCCAAGTCCGTATTTACAAACATAAAGTTGATGGCCGCTCAAAGACGAGATCACAAAACGTCAGGTTTTCATTTTGGTGTGATTTATTTAAAAATATCTTCCCAAATAAACTCAGAAAATAATACAAAAAATGATAGAGTTATAAGTTTTGTTGGATATGGAAACTGAAAAAGAACTCAAGAAAAAGTGAATCAATTGTTTAAGGCGAACTTGGTTGGAGAATCTGAGAACAGACAAGTGCTGTGCATCGGCACACAGCAGGTAGTGAGAGGTTCGGCCGTTCGACTAACTAAACAGCCTCCATACAGATTTCCAGGCAGTTGCCTTCAAAGTCTTCCGCATCTCGCATTACGTGGCGCTTTGGATTGCCGTTATACCCTTTTGAAACGTCTCCACATGAGTAATGATGCTGAAGCTTCCCCTACTCAAAGGTCTTCACTAAATGTGACGGACAAAGAAAAAGAACATAGAAGGACGGGTCGAGTGCCGCTCCAGACTGAAAAAGACGTAGGTCCCTTATTGGGCCTCACTCTGGCGCATCTCCCAGGTATGGATGCTATCCTTCAGCTATAGTTGGTTCGTACTCCACAAGAAACCCGAGGGCGAGGTCCTCATGCGATTCCCTTAAGTCGAACGTTTTTTTGTGCCTTGTCCCTCATGAACTGTTGTACCGCTGTCCAATCGAAAGCTCTACGGATTTCCTCGTGCGGTTGGAGCGTCGACCGCTCTGCGGAGATATATATTCTCCACTGCTTGGACTCTACTCTTGTGAGTCTCTGCCTGCCGCATGACCTCATGGGACCGATCCATATGTCAGGATCTGTCTGATGACGGCCTTGATTATAGCAGTAGTTTTCCAGCTTCTGCCAGAGCGCTTTTTCTGTTCATGAGGGATTGGACATTTTTTTTTGATGTTATTGTCGACTTGGTGTTTCCAGGTAATCCTCTGGTCTATTGTGACACCAATATACTTGACCGTCTGTTGCTCCAGAAAGAATCTCGACCCCAATAACTTCCATCGGCCGGCGTGTGAATGAGTTCTCTTTTCCGCGATACAAGAATGGCCTGTGTTTTACCCCGGTTTATGCGGATTTTTCACAGAAACGCCCATTTTTGTAATTTGTCGAGCGCTAGCTGAAGGGATTTTTCACGTACACCCGCCGCTCATTGTTTTGCTATGAGGGCAGTGTCATCTGCGTACTGCGTATACAGTGTGTCCAGAATAAAATGATGTACATGTGGATATTTGTTGAGAGTTGATGTTAACAAATCGTTATGCTTCATTTACTGGACAATAAAGCACGGCAGTATAGCTTTTGTGGACTGTATTATTGAACTTTTATGACAAACACGAATACAACTACAACCGACAATTTGACACTGACTTTTTTACAAAACTGCCACCCGTTTAACAACTTAGCAATTTCACAAAGTTAACAATATTAGAAATGGTAAGAGATACGACGTCGCTTAAATGAAAGAAAAATTGCGTATTTGTATGTCCAAAAATATTATAGCTTTGTTCTAGTTTGAATCGATACGGTGATGTGGATACAGGGTAAAAAAGAAAATTGTCCATTTTTGAAAAACCACAATATTTCGCTTATTATGAAAGCTAACATTCCCAAATTTTCAGGATATGGGTAAGAGGATACGACGATTATGAAAACGGTATAAAAAAATTGTAGGCCTACTATGTTGCGTCCAGCCGAGGTCAACTTTTGTTGTTCTTATGGGGGCCATATTGAATTTCTCCATTTTCAAAATCCGTTTGAAAAATTATTTTCAAAAATATAACTTTCATAAAAAAACAGACCTGACTTTTGCTGGACGCAACATAGTGGGCCTAATTTTTTTTTAACGCCGTTTTTAAAATCGTCGTATCCGGTTATCCATATATCCTGAAAATTTGAAAGTTTTAGCTTTTATAATAAGCAAAATATTGTGGTTTTTTAAAAATGTGCCTTTTCTTTTTTTACCCTGTATTTACATTACATTATCGATTCAAAATAAAACAAAGTTGGAATATTTTCTTCTATGTAAGCAACGTCGTATCTCTTACCGTTTCCAATTTTCCCATATAGTGCCATGCACATCATTTTATTCTGGACACACAGTATAGCCCGTTCCGTCGCTGAATGTCGCTGGTATAAAATTGGTATGAGAAGAAGCACGAAATCGTCTGGCTCCCTATATCTATTTATAACTATATGGAAAGCAATTCTACACGCTTGATGCCAGGATGAGATAGAAGATCCCGCTGTACTGTATGTTTTTCGCATAAGTCTATCCTTTTCTATCGCGGGACGACGGTCCCCTCGCGATAGAAAAGGATAGACTTATGCGAAAACCAAGCCAAAACTATACACTACAGCGGGATGTTCTATCTCATCCTGGCATCAAGCGCTGCTCGTTGTTCAAATGAGACGGTTCCCATAGATATATGTCTGAAAAAAATAATTAATTGATTCACTGTATTAAACTGAATGTCTAAATATTATACATCCATTTCTAGTTGACACATGTCAATGATAATTTTCCACCACAATAATTAATGACTAAGATTAACTTGTTTTTTTAAAACAAAGTATGGATATTCATCTAGGTATGTTAGCGTTACCATTTCTAGTTGACACATGTCAATGACAATTTTTCACCACAATAATAAATGACAAAGATTAACTTGTTTTTTTAAAACAAAGTATGGATATTTATCTAGGTATGTTAGCGTCCTTTGTAAATTAATTTGGATGGTCAATAGCGGCTGTGGGACAAGCAAATCAATATTCGGTTTTTTCTTTAAGTTGCCGACTTAACGACCTCATCTTCTCGATCTTTCTCGAGACTACAAATGAAAGACGCGTAAGTATCTCAGATTTACTTCTAGCGAAAGCAAATAAAGGGAAGCGGAAAAGAATAACAGAGCAAAGCAAACTTATTCTACGTTGGAAAGTGGGTTCTATGTTCTAAGGTAGGAAAGCTATGAATCGTACTGAACAACAATAATGATGGCTGAAGAATTCCTTCGACCATAATTCGATTACAACAATTACATAAAACATAAAGAATATATGTTACGGTGGAAGAGCATATTCCGGGCGTTAATGGCATTGACCGGCCATTGTTGTGAATGCCGTATCTGATTGGACATTATCGATATAGACCGGACAATAACGTAAACATCCGTGTCCAATGGGTTGATAAATTGTGAATGAACTCACGTTTTAACAGCTTTCCCGGGCGTTATCGATCGTTAATGCCCAGTACTTCGTGGACCGTTTTTATTTCAAGAATGTTTTTGTGGGACAAAATAATTTGCTGGCCAGAAAATAATTATTCTCGCGAGCAGCCGTGTTTGACGACAGAAACGTATGAAACTCGATATATTAAATCAATGAAAGCATGAGTGCTCGCGGCAAAAAAATGATTAAAATTGACCCCCCCCCCAAAGGGGTTGTTTATTCTTGATGATTTTCAATAAATTTGTTCGGCCAGCCGTGTTTAACGATAGAAACGTATGAAACTCGATATATTGAATCATTACAGGCTAAGTGCTCGCGGCCAAAAAATGGTTGAAATTGACCCTCTCAAAGGGGTGGTTTCTTCTTGATGATTTTCAATAAATTTGTTCGGCCAGCCGTGTTCAACGACAGACACGTATGAAACTCGATATATGGAATCATTATAAGCATAAGTGCTCGCGGCCAAAAAATGGTTGAAATTGACCCCCTCAAAGTGGTGGTTTCTTCTTGATGATTTTCAATAGATTCGTTCGGCCAGCCGTGTTTAACGATTGAAACGTATGAAACTCGATATATTGAATCATTACAGCCATAAGTGCTCGCGGACCAAAAATGGTTGAAATTTCCCCCCCTCAAATCATCTTCTTGATGATTTTCAATAAATTCGTTCGGCCAGCCGTGTTCAACGACAGGAACGTATGAAACTCGATATGTTGAATCAATATAAGTATAAGTGCTGGCTGCCAAAAAATAATGGTTGAATTTGACCCCTTCAAAGGGGTAGTTCATACTTGATGATTTTCAATAAATTCGTTAGGCCAGCCGTTTTTAACGATAGAAACGTATGAAACTCGAGATATTGAATCATTACATGCATAAGTGCTCGCGGCAAAAAAATGGTTGAAATTGACCTCCTCAAAGGGGTGGTTTCTTCTTGATGATTTTCAAAAAATTAGTTCGGCCAGCCGTGTTTAACGATAGAAACGTATGAAACTCGATATATTGAATCCTTACAGCCATAAGTGCTCGCGGCCAAAAAATGGTTGAAATTGACCCTCTCAAAGGGGTGGTTTCTTCTTGATGATTTTCAATAAATTCGTTCGTCCAGCCGTGATTAACGGGAGAAACGTATGAAACTCGATATATTGAATCATTAAAAGCATAAGTGCTCGCGGCCAAAAAATCGTTGAATTTGACCCCCTCAAAGGGATGGTTTCTTCTCGATGATTTTCAATAAATTTGTTCGGCAAGCCGTGTTTAACGACAGGAACGTATGAAACTCGATATTTTGAATCATTTTAAGCATATAAGTGCTGGTTGCCAAAAAATTGTTGAATTTGCCCCTGTCGAAAGGGTAGTTCATTCTTGATAAAAAAAACTGATAGAAAAACTTGATGTAGAATCTTTGAGTTAGATCCAGGGCTAAAATTGTGATCATTGACATCAAGTTACATGATCACAATTTTAGCCCTGGATCTAACTCAAAGATTCTACATCAAGTTTCTTCTAAGAACTTTAACCGTCTGGATTTTCTGGAGGATATTTACATTTCCAATGAATTGAAGTCAAACCCTTCTTGTCTCAATATTCAAGTTAACTTAAATAGATCATACACTCCTCTTCACAGGAGATTACAAACTTAAATTTATTCAAAGAAATTCTCTAACCGCAACTTCTCCCTCGTTCAATTTCACTTACTATCACCACTAGCCTGACATTGGTTTGCCTGTCGATTTGTTGGTCAATTCGCCAGTGCAGTCCACTCCATTTGTTAATTCTAACCTAACCTAATCTCATGATTTGCAATTTTTAACCAGATTCGCTTATTAACCTGTATCAATTCATCTCTCACCTTTCGCCTCGTGGTCAATCATCGCTAGAATGATAAAATAAGTCTATAAATTCATTTTAAAGTGTTGTAAATGTCTTGTACGTGCTTATGTTTAATGTTATTTTAACCTTGTCAACTTGATTGACCTCGATAACTTCGGAAAATAGTATTGTATGATGCCGGACCATTTTTACGAATAATAAGCACCCTTGAAAAGGCTTTTTATTAGCCGAAAGCGCTTTGCCAGCTACTAATAAAAGATTATTGCTCTGAGTACTCAAACTGTTTTCTTCCTATTATTATTATTATTATCCACTTTTGTGAAAACACAAATACTTAAGCGCCTCAGTGAAGACCTAAGGTCGGTAAGAAGAACTATATAACTAAATAACTAAATAACCAGATCTAAATCCGATGAAAGATGTGTGTGGACGATTGGTAAAAGTTATTTACCAAAGAAACTGGAAGCCTCAGCCAGTGGCGTAGCCAGACAATTTATAAGGGGGGGGGGTTTTGGGTTCGGACAGGTGGGCCACAGGCCCGGTGCGACACTGCATGAGCGCCGCAGGCGAAAAATTTTGAGGAACTTTCCTTTTTATTGAATTTTTCAAGAGATTGTAAGACTGCTATTATTTCACCATTTAAATTTAAATGTGCTTTTCAATGACACTTTCTGATCAAGAATCAAGGGGAAAGTTCTGACCCCCAAAACCCCCCCCGTGGCTATGCCCCTGACTCCTGACCTCAGCTCAGAATCAGGCTATTAGATGCCATTCTTAATGCGTGGGAATGAGCTCGCCAATGATGTGCAATATTGTCGAACATTATAAAATTCCATGGCTCGACGACTACAAGAAGTTTTGGCTAGTAGGACCGGATATCAATCGAAATATTCTAAATTTTTCTTTGCGAACTAAGTAAATAAATTTAAATGTACCCACAATATGATATTTTTTTCATTTGATAAAATAATAGAAAGTTTGTGTGCACGACATGTAAATAATTGGACTGCCTATTACACTGCTAAAAAAAAAAACAGATTTCACTGTCTATATACGCATTTTATGTGCAAGTTAGTGTACATCGGTCCTACAATTATTTGTATCGTTTATAGTGAAAAGTATCATTCCACTCACATTTCTTCTATAATTATGATTGTATTCATTTGCCAATGCAACACACACTATCTTGTATTCTTCCAAAATATAACTCTAAAAAAAAACATTGCTCTTTGCAGAAATGATCTTGAATAACTTGATGATTTTCACTCTCCTGTTGATGGCAGTAGAAGGAGCGAAAGATATGATGCGGAAGAGTATCGTTTTTGACAAGAATACCCCAGATGTTTTCTATTGTCCAATTCATAAACCGACAGGAATGGATAAATTGATTGTCAAGTGAGTACTTGGTAGAATTGCCAAATAGCAATTATCATTACAAGTTAATTTTGAAATCAAGGAAAACCAATAAAAATTATTTTCCATCTATTTCAAATATGTTTCTATTTTACAGAGCAAAACCTTTGAAAAAGCTTTGTGAGTTTGAAGGAGGACCTATTCCTGAGGACTACAAGAGTGATTGTTATCAAGACGTAGATGAGAGCAGTTATGCTTGCAAAGAAAAATATAGAATAATGGTGAATGAAATTTAAAAGTTAATATGAAGTATGTGTATAATGTATGATAAGAAGCAGCTTCAATGTTAAATGAATCTGACAACCTAATATTTCGCGTGTTTTACTAAAACTCGGTCCAGATTATTGAAACGTTCACAAATACTCGTGACACTTCGTTTCAAAAAACTGGATTGAAAATTGGCTAAGGACTTACATTGCGTTAATCTATTATTTAATTTTTTACAGAAACGTCTTAAAAAGGCTTCAGCGGCAGACTAACAAGGAAAGCGAAGATTATATTCTGATAATTTAAATAAATTATCACACTTTTTCTACCCTTTTCTTCTAACTACATCTACTAACGTCGCTTTTGAAATGTGGAGTGGAAGTTCTTTAATAACCATTGACAGCTCAAAACAATCAACTTATATTTTTCTAAACGATTGGAAAAGTGAACGTAATTAGTAAACCTTTTGAAAGGTCCAATCTGACCAATACACTTAATTAAAATAGTATAGGCAAATGGAAACTGTTCATATAATATGATTTCAGAAAGGATACGGTAGGTACCTACGTGGAACCTACCTACTGACCAAAACAGAAAAGAACTATGACTTTTTAATGATTGAAGTGATTGCGTTTGTTTATTCTCTTCCAGCTCCTCTGCGAAGTTTTTTCCAGAAAATAAATGAAAAAAATGGGAAAATGCAATTTATTGTAGAGGTTATCGATCTTCCACGGGAACCAAGTCGATATATTCTATGTATCTGAGTCTGACATTTCAGCAAGTTTTTTTTGAGTTTATCCTATATGTGCCCTTTGGGTTCCAAACGGGGTCCACGTGCAAACTTATTCTTAGCTTGAACATTGTACTCACCTTTCCGTTAAACTGATCATTGTTGTTGTGTGAACTTTTTTAGCATAGGTCATTTTGAAGTTTTTGAGCAGTAGGCGTCCTTGTACATAGTGAGTGTTGTCGTTTCATAATCTTCTTTATATTGCATAATCTTCTCTGAAGCACTACCCACATTTGATATTTAGGCTACACAAAATTGGGAATAGCTTCCTTCGAACAAGAACACTACCCCAGAAGTTTATCCCCAATATATGAGCACGTTAGGCACGTATCCAGGATTTGGTTTCGGGGAGTGTCCAGTTTGTGTATATGAAAAAAACTACATCCAAGGAAAATCGCTTTTTAGAGAAATGCGAAGACACTTTTGAAAAACCAATCCACGACTTCTTTTATTCGCCATAACATTTATAATTTAGTAGATAGCGTGGTTATTAGCGGCATTATTATGATTTTGAAATCATTTCGTTTCTCTAAATACGTGCCTGGAGCACGTTCTGCATTTCTTAGCCATTGGGCGCCATTTTGAAAAAAAAACTGCCTTGATATCTAAAAATTCATTTGATTTTTTCGTTAAAAGTGGAGCCCAGCTGTTATTTTGGCATGTTCAGCTATCACCACTTTGTCAAAAAATTCAGAACGTCCTCACATAATATGTGTGTCCAAATTTCGTTCTGATATTTTAAACAATTCAGAAGTTAGAAGAAGGGGACATTAAAAAGTTACATTGTATGATAACTGCTTACTGGACCCAGCGTGATTAAAATTGAAACCATAGCAGTACGGCAAATTTATTTTAGTCGACTTTGAGAATGACCGTCAACCAATTAGTCAAATGTCAAAAGAGTCTGGTGGGTAGATGATGTCTGTGTTCAAACTGGTTTACCAGTAAAACAGGATTTAATGGAAAACAAAAATCAGCACGATGTATTTTTCAGAAAATGTATGACTTTTTCACGGTTGAGACTTGAGTGGAGTAGTCCAATTATTGTCTCAACTCCAGTTTCATTGCATTTGAAAACTACACTGGAAGAGTCAAATATGTTACATTTATGTCGAATTTGAGATTTTATCTCGTTCGTTTGAACTAAGTTTGTTTCTCTCGTGCGTGGCTATGAATATCTATCATAACTCTGTGAGTAGGTGCGGTTTTGCCCTGTTTGATGAGGTATCAATTAGTACCAGTGCTGGGTTCGGATACAGGTAAATCGTACTCGAGTATCGGATACGGATACTCTCCGGATACCGGATACAATAAAGTCGGATACCGCAGTCAAATTTAGTATCCGGATACTTTCTTCAGATATACGGATACAGATACCTACTTTCATTATGAAGTGATGCAGCAAGCAATACTGCTCTGCTCGCTGAGGCTAAAGGAAACATAATATTAAAGATTAACGAGGAACTGTATATTTTCATTGGTTCTAATAATTATATTTAATCGAAGAACGAATAAGAAAAACATTCACTATTCCTAAAAAGTGAAAATATAAGAATATGATATTGTTTTTCAACAAACACACTTCATAATTTATAGTTTGGGATAAAAAAAGACAGCAATTAAAAAAAAAAACAATAAATTGACGCATAACTTTTTTTTCATGCCAAATTTCAACTCATCAGGTAGTTAGGTTCTTCTGTTTTTTTTCTACCTCAACTTCGTCTAATGAGAAGTGAGAACAGTCAATTTATCAGCAGCAAAAGACGCTCACGCGGGGTTAAAAACTCTTCTGCTAGTCTAGTACTAGTATAAACATCAAACCACAGAACTACAGACATTTCCACAGCAAAACAAAAGGCTGTTTGAAGTTTGAATTAAACTCAGAACAGACTGGTACAGAGAGACCAGTGACAGAAATGACAGAGAGTACGTTTACATCAAGGATTATAATCATTGCGTTCACATCACCACCTCCGGAGCGACTCATCATCATCTCTGTGATCCGATAAATTTTGATTTGGAATTGTATCCGAACGATAAAAATGTATTCGGATACTCATGAAGTATCCGAATACATAGATCTCAAGTACTCGACTATCGGATACTGCCTTTTTCCAGGGGATATGGATACCGGATACTATGGTTTGCTAAGTACTCGAATACCGTCTTCGGATACCAAAATTGTACTTATGTATCCGGATACTGCCCAACACTGATAAGTACCAACATTCACTTACAATATGTAGGTATATAAAATCTCAGATTCAATATATATGTGACATCTGTTTTTTTTCGTGTACTCTTGATTTGATAGTAATTATTATACTTGGGAATTACGAACAATCAAAATGACAACAACGCATTGATTGTGCGTTCGATTCGTTAAGAATAAAAATGGCATGTTGAGTGCCGTATTATGAAAGTATTCTCATAAGAATATTCGTTGATTGTTTTGAGGTTTTGAGCATGATTATGATAGTATTAATAGTATCCAACAGCGTGATTATTTTGCATAGTTTTTAGAATAGGTGGGAGGTGAAAAGTAAGATTTATCTATGTATGTATGTGTATGTGGTATAGTATTGGCACAAACTCTGACATATAGTTTAGATATGCATTTTTCATTGCATTTTATAAACATTTGCACATTTCACTCTTCAGGTTTATCCTTTCCTATTTATCCTCGGACTTGATATTTATAATATGAGCAATAAAATAGTATTCATGATATGAAAATAATCGAATTTTGCATTAGGTAATACGTACTAACATTTCCTCTGTATAGAAGGATCTCTTTCATTCTATATCCCTATCGCTTTCTCTGTGAGTTTCAAATGTCTGTATCTGTCTATCAATATATCATCAGATCATTGCGTTCAGAGGAATGATGAATCTGCTTTTTGATCAGGTAGGTCAGGTTATTACATATACTTATAAATACAATATACCGCGGGCAGCTTGTCGGGACTCCCGCGAGGATGTTGAAACAGACATATACTTTTACACATAAGTCTGTCCTTGGTTAGGAGATTGAATTATGCGCAGAATCGATTTTCGAGAATTGTGATTCGCCGGCTGAAACATGGCGGAAACAGTGCTGCATGCTTAACATCAGCAGCTGTTGTATCGACGTATTTTTAAATTTTTCGCGGGATTCCGAAAAAAAATGACGTGAATTCACATGTGGGGTGGGTGATTAATATTATGAGCATGAGTGGAAAATATGTTCATGAATTCATCTTATCTGATCCAGGATTTTGTGTTTAGGTGTGAGATTGCATAAGATTTAACATTTTTGTGCAACAAAATCCCTACAAAATATTATTTATTATTGATTCAAAAACGATTTGAATTAGTTTCGTGATTTGTTCTCGATTATACATTGAAATATTATAGTTACTTAATAGTTTTTGAAGCAATATAGGTATCACCAGAGATTGGTAAGGTTTTACTTTATAAACTTTGTGTACCTAGGTAGGTATAATGTTTTTGTCATTATTATCGCTCAAATTTATAACAGTTCGAGGTATTTGCGGTAGATATCTTAAATCAAGTGAGATTAATTCAGAGGTAGGTGAATAGACGATAGAGAGTAGACCGATATCGGCGTTCTTCTAGTTTTGTAACAGAAGGAGTAATATACGGAGATTTGGAAAATCAAACAGCTCTTTCTTGGTTTCCACCATATTTGTATTCATAAGTATGTTTTTCACTAATGAAATAAGGGTAAAATCCATCAATCAAGCTTTTAGAATATGCCATAATATACATAAATAAAACAAAAGCACCCATAAGCGGGCAGTCACGGTTCCAGCTTTTTTGTTCGCTTATGGGAGGTCCTCGCTCAAGAGAAAATTTCATCGCATGTTCATGTTATACTTATAAATAAAAGTATATACAAATGTGTTAAAACATAGATTTAAAATTGGTTCCAAGAAATTTGACCGTTTAAGGGAGATAATCGCTTATTAGAGCTGCCCGTCAAGGACTTTATTATAAAATCAAAAGAAAATAGTAATTTTCTGTGCGGTAGTGCAATCACACAGTTCATAGGTCTTACTAAACTTTCTAACTTTCTACTTACTTCTCAGAGACACTTCGACAAACTGTTCCAGACCTTTCCAGTTTTCAAGTTTAATTTAGTGAAACTAACTTCCAACTTTATACTTACTTCTCAGAGACACTTCGACAAACTGTTCCAGACCTTTCCAGTTTTCAAGTTTAAATTTAGTGAAATAATATCCATATAATATGTACCATTTTATAATATAGTCTTATTATAAAATGTATGTACTTATATGGAAATATCTATAGGTACAATTTTTGATGTATAACTGGTAGTGATCGACCGATATGACTTTTTTAGCCGATACCGATAATGTCCTGGCCGATACCGATATATATCGGCATATCGGCCTCTTGGTCATTATTATAGCACTCATTATTATTATTAATATTTATTGTGGACAAAACATGTTTTATATCTTTAATTTAAATATTTCAAATTTGTAAACTCAAATCATTTGTCGAGCAACGCAAGATGAAAACCTTAAAATAGAACTTTGACACCGTTAGTGTTTAAAAAAAAAAAACGTGTTTTTTATCAAAAAAAAAACGGGTCAATTTGGAAAAAATAATTTTTAATTTTTGTTTGCTGTTTTGTTAGTTATCCATTAACAACTCATTTACGTAATTTGCAATGATTCTTTGTTAAAAAATGGTTGAATATAAGGTCTGAGGACCATAGTGAGTTTTTCAAAATATGAATCTGAACAAAATTAGGTTTATTGATTTAGTTTCTGAAATAATATTTGGGTTTGATTTTTTTCAAGTTCTTTCATGTGTTGTTGTATTTGATGAAGGAAAAAAGTCGTTTTTTTTTGGGCAGTGGGAAAAAAAACGTATTTTGTCGGAAGGAAAACAACGGAATTTCTTTCACTAGGCAGTAGGCACCGCTGTTATACACGGTAATTTTCAGTATTGTGGGGATTCAATGAAATTATTCTTAATTTAAACTGTTTTTGTCCTAAATGATTCCTCTGTTTGAATAAAAATGTTTTAAAGCTTGCTTAAACATACAAACAAACAGGTGTTATTGGCGTCCCCTAAAAGTAAGAGCAATTCCGTGCTCAGATATGAATTTTGCATGTCAAACAGCCCTCATATACCAGAACAAACAATCATGAATCAATAATGGCGTCTTTTCAACGTTCCCGTTCAATTCAGCCGGCTCTAGCTCCTTGTCCGTCTCCGTCGTGACAATTTGAAACCGAGCCAATAGGAAATGGTATTTCGCGCATGGGTAGTACATCGAAATCCTAACCAAGGATTGCCTTATGGGATTCTTCTGTATTCTCCTTCTCACTTCTTCGCGGGAAATCCCTCTCATTTGCCTTATGGGACGCACGCGGTATATTGTATTTATAAGTATATGGGTTATTAGATATAATAGTGTTACTCTCAATCTCATACCCTGCTCATCAACCCAATATGAGCAAGATAGTCTAAATCTAGTAATCTAAAGCATGGCGTTCAATTTTTTTTCTAGTGGTCGATAAACAAACAAAAAAAGGACCATTCCATCAATGAATCTGAAGAGGTCGAACAATATTGACGTTTTCAATATTCCAGTTTATCAGTATATTGCTCTTCTACCGGCGACCAAATGATTGGGTACAAAATACCAAACGCATACAGTAGTTATATGATGAGAGTGAGGAAATTGTAGGCAGAATGGACAATTTGCACATTTTTTGGAAATATGAAAAGATAAGGATTAGTGAGTACAGATGCCATTGATGTTTAAAAAATCAACCTACGACCTCTAATAATGTGGTAATCACCGATTAAAGAGCGCCAATCTACATCCACAACGTCACAGAATACACTATCTATCTCTGTCTGTCGTATTGACTGAGATGACTCTTTCTCTCTCGGGAGGGTAATATGGCCCCACCTCGTTTGCGATCATACAGTGAAATTCGCGTCTTCTTTTTCATTTATTTAGTGTATTTTTTGTATTTCGAAAAAAATTTTTCGCTGGTGACTTTCAAATAGTGTCTAGAATACGTATATAAAATTTCAAGTCATTTGAAAATGTATGCAAATTGTCCATTGCGAATCACGACGCTACTCTTAGTGGCGCGAAATCGGAGGTGAAAGTGACTTAGTTTCCGAGATAAAAAATAAAGTACGAGTAGAACGAAACCAGACTTAGTGAGCTCGATTCATTAAAATGATATGATTGTCTATATGGAATCAGTTTTCACGACATTCTTTGGTATTCGAGAACTTCTGTATTTCGAAAAGACTCAACAAACATCGATATTTCATCAAACATGTTTTTTACCATATCCATCGCGATATCCCGAAAAAAAGTCGCGCTATTAAGATGATTTTTTTTTTAATTGAATCAGATGCAATATGGCTTCAAAAAATGTTTCATGAAAAAGAACGACTCTTTTTTTTAAATTTCTTAAATAATAGGAAACTCAAAGTTGTCATTTTCGGCAGAGTAATTTTAGGTGATCGAGAAAAAAGTTTATTTATGGGCATGTTTAAATACATGCAGCGTATGATTTGAAGCCAATGGACTGAAAAAGTTTAGGGTGAAAAATTTTCATGTGCGGTTGATAGTTTTTAGGTATTGAATTTCAGATCTTGCGCGGGCACAGCCACAGCGGGCCGCGTATGTCGGGAACGGTCGGGTGCAGTTAACTACAACAAAACAACTACTGATCAAAAGAATGCCCTCAATATTATTCTTGTTACTGTGAAACTGTATTGTTTACAAAATATATAGTTTATAAAATATGTTGTAGAGTATATACCTCGCTGATATTGTCACGTAAGTTGTAAGACTGGGTCTTCGGCTGGACCCACACCACCTGTCGTGCTCTAGGGAACGTAGCTAGGCTGAACAGTAGAGGTACTCCGTTTAGGTAACTTCCATTTATTATCGTCCATGGTACATCTCATCTATCCTCACCATAACACTAGGAGGAGCATGTTCTTTGGGGCTGAGAGGGGTTACACTACTCAGGGTGAGAGGGATTACACTACTCACAATGGAGAGTAGTTGGCTAAGCCAACCACTCCTATCATCTCGCTGAACGTGTCTATTTATAGCAACAAAACTGCTCGCTCAGCGATTTTAGCAGTGGCAAATTGGGTAGATTTACACCAAGTATATTTGCCTCCAGTACTATTGTGACATATGCCCTCACCTCGTGAGCATTGGACCCCAATGCCAGAAGAGAACATGCTTCATCCCTTACAAAAAACTTAAAAACTATTAACAAATTTTGTGGCTAAAATCTCTTGCTCCGGTCCTGCCATCCATCCGTTTAGTTTTCCCAAGCCCTGGCCTGTGGTACTGCACCGCCGTGCGTTCAACGCTTGTTCACTGCTAATAGTGCTGATGCTTGCGTTTGCAAAAAATTGTTGGCCAGCCGATCTTCCTTGACCTCGTTAATAGTTGCCTATCACAGGGTGTGTATATGGCCCCCTTACTCAGTTCAGAGGGCCGGTATCCCTGTAATATGGCTGAAGGTTGTGGATTCCTGGCCGGTTTCGTGTTTTCCAGTTGGATGGTTCTGGGGACCGGTAGCCGTTATATGAAAAACAGAAAGTCTATATAAGTACATCATCCTATACAGGTCAAAACATAATATTAATAACATCTCAAAATAAACAATAACATCCCATATTAAAATCATAAACATATACCCACTAAATCCTTATCTATATCAACTCATCATGAGGGACGGCAATAGGCGGAAGTATTATCCTGTCCACCATGTACATTTGGCAGTATGTGACGTATCCGATTGCGCTCTCTCTAAATCCCTGCTTGAATGGACCGCGTCCGTAGCGAGTTGAATGGGCTGACATCCTATCGGTCTCTTGCGTTCCTGCTCGGCTATCGTCAGCAAATAGGATCTCCTTTCTACGGCTCTCTGCATCGTCTCGTGGGTCAGGCCACCATAACACTGGATGAATGGACTGTCGATCCTTTTGTATGCATTCAATGCCTCGCCGACATATTCCAAACAGTAGACACACCAGGACTAGGGACAGTGCCACACACTTTGACACAAAACTACTATCGTGTCGACGCTGATCTGGGACGCCTTGTACCAATGAAGGATGGATGGTGGCCAGAGGCATCCATTGGTTTCTGTGGAACAACATGTAAATGAGAGCGATCAAAAGTACCATGCTCCAAATCATCAGGACCCGACTCTCTTCAGGCCCACTACAACTATCGATGAGCGCTTCCATCTTTCATCACTTGATGACTCCCTTGAACACTTCCGTTCAGATCGACGCTCGAAGCTTGGAGCGTCCAGCTCTGGTCCAGGCAGTCATCAAACCAGATTTCTTCTCGGGCCTTCCTGTACTCTACTTGGCAGCGGGGGTGATCGTTGGCGCCTCCACCAAATGTCACGTAAGTTGTAAGACTGGGTCTTCGGCTGGACCCACACCACCTGTCGTGCTCTAGGGAACGTAGCTAGGCTGAACAGTAGAGGTACTCCGTTTAGGTAACTTCCATTTATTATCGTCCATGGTACATCTCATCTATCCTCACCATAACACTAGGAGGAGCATGTTCTTTGGGGCTGAGAGGGGTTACACTACTCAGGGTGAGAGGGATTACACTACTCACAATGGAGAGTAGTTGGCTAAGCCAACCACTCCTATCATCTCGCTGAACGTGTCTATTTATAGCAACAAAACTGCTCGCTCAGCGATTTTAGCAGTGGCAAATTGGGTAGATTTACACCAAGTATATTTGCCTCCAGTACTATTGTGACAATATATACATATCAGCAGGGCCGGATCTACGTATGGGCTTAATGAGCTGCTACAGCCCAGGGCCCATTCTCCCAAAAAAATGCAAAATGATAATGAAAAAAAAAAAACAATAATAAAGAGTCGAAAATACCACGTTAAGTTAATTCTTAATTTTCAAGAGAAATTCACTTCCGTTCTTCCGTTTTCTGGTTTTCTCACTGATCTAAGGATTTCCGCTCAGTAGAGTGCTGCAAGAAAATCAGTTTTTCAAAAAAAAACGTGTTTTTCAAATTGAATGTCTGTTGTTTTATTTCAGATATTAATTCTAGGCAAAATTTTCTTTCAATTGACACAACATTGTCCTATAGCGTGAATTGTTAGTTATGAGTCATTTAAAATTTAAAATTAGTTTTTTGAAAAAAAAAAAAACTTGAAAACTATCAATTTTGGATAGAGGATAATTTAGATTAAGATTTTAATAGATTTATTTTTGAATATTGAGATCGGTTTATATCATCTATGGTCATCTTTGACCGTCTTGGACTTTGGAAATATTTGAATTTTAATAAAAAAAAATTGAAACACTCTACCCTGACGTTTTGTGTATCGCAGGGACTGTAAAACGTATAACAATGAAATTTTGGGGGTACGTAATATAAAAAAGCTGGTTATTTGAATGATCATAATCATTTTTCACAATAATGTACAGGGTCTTCACAACTCATTAAAAAAATAATTTTGTATAAAAACTAGTGTTTGTGAACGGAATATGTACTTTTTTTTAATTCATCTATTTATTCCAGCCAAAACTTTTCTTCGATTGACATGACATTCCACTTAACCTAAAAAAAAAACGTAAATTTATTTTTTTTTTCATTGTAGGTATTGTTATTTTATTAAAACTGTGTCATTCAAGTCAAAAATCCATTAGCTTTAATTTTTTTGTCAACAGTATTATGACAAGAACTGCGTTTACACTCATTGCAACATCTTAGTCGTTCTTTTTTCTTTGACACAAGTATCTTTTCGATTTTCACAATGTCTATATGAGCAACCCTATATTGCTCCCCGAACCGATACAGACAAACTTTAAGGGGTGGTAAGGAACATCAAAACAAGCATTTTTGTTTATTTTTGAGAAGCAAAAAAAAATCTTTATCATTATTTCGGAAATTTCGTCTTAGTGAAGTAATTCCTTTATTTAGCAAAAGCTACAAGGGTATACAGAAAAAAAATATAAAGTGTAATAAACTATGTGTCTAAGAATAAGCATACAACAAAAAATATGTTATACAATATCACATTATGGGTAATCCTGAAGATGTTCCTTCAGGAAATATTTGAATTTAAACAGGTTATCACAGTTTTTCAGTTCGGATGGAAGTCGATTGAAATCATATAGCCCTTTGTATAACACAGAATTTAACATTTGATCAGTGAAACATTTCGTGGTCAGTATAAAATCTTTACAATTTCTAGTATTATAGCTATGAACGTCACTAAAACATGTAATTCTATCCGACAGATATTCAGGTAACAATTTTCTCTTAATCTTAAATATGAATACAAACACATCAAATATAATTTTTTCTCTCACAGACAACATTTTTAGAACATTAAGCATGACTTTTATCGGGGTATATCTATCACACCTCAAAATCAGCCTCATGGCTCTATTTTGTGTTTTTTTGAATAAATCAGTCTTATATTTTGGTATATTGTACAACAATGTTGAGCAATACTGGAAGATGGGGAACTGCAATAGCATTGTACAACAATAGCCTAGTTTCCGCAGATAATCTTTGCCCTACCATAGTAATGAAGCCTACTTTTTTGGCGTATTTTCTAACGGTGTGGTCACAATGACTATGAAAATTTAAATTTTCGTCCAGTATGACTCCCAAGTATTTAATTTTAGCTTCGTGTTGTATCTTCCTCTTATCGATCAAAATTCTTACATTATCTGTATTTATATTGCTCAGGTTTGATTTTTTTTCCGAATATGCAAAATTTTGTCTTATCAAAATTAACACTCAATTTATTGCTACACAGCCATTCATAGATCTTGCATAACTCATTGTTCATGTCGATTATCATAGTTTCCAGATCAGATCCAATGATATACAGGGTGTCCCGAAATTACGCGTCAGGATTTTGGTGGGCGATTCTACATGAAAAATTAATGCAACAAACTTCTATACAATTTTTTCAAAAACTTCAAAAATTTTTTCAAAGTACGAATTTTTAATTATTTAAGGTACGGTTAATGTTTAAAGTCGTTTTTCTCGGAAACCGTTGATTCTACGATGATGCAACACGAGCACCTTTTTAAAAAATATTTTGATGCTCTTTACTAATTTGACATCCAAATTTATAAAAAGATTAAAACAAAAAAGTTCTAAGTAATTTTCCTAAGGTGAAGGACAGCTTCAGCCTTTTGTCATTGACGACTAGCGTCAAATTAATAGGGTGAATACAAAGAAACACTAGTGACATGCATGCAAAATTTGGCGAAAATCATTACACTAGAAAAAAAGTTATTAAAAAAAATAAGAAAAAAAATATATTTTTTAACACCCTGTATCTTCCTTAATTTTGAGTTTTTGAAAAAATTGTATAGAAGTTTGTTGCATTAATTTTTCATGTAGAATCGCCCACCAAAATCCTGACGCGTAATTTCCGGACACCCTGTATACCAAGGTATCGTCCGCAAATTGTATTATTTCACATTTTTCTGTTACAGTAAACCATATCATTTATGAACAATAAAAACAATAATGGACCCAATACAGTTCCTTGAGGGACACCATATTATAACCTCCATTGGCTGAGAAATACTGTTTTTAAACCTAACACATTGAGTTCTTCCTGACAAGTATGACTGAAACCATGACAAGACCACACCCTTAATGCCTAATTGACTTGACTTATATAATAAAATATCTCTATCTACAGTTTCAAAGATTCGTTTAGAGAAAGATAGCCAAAACAAATTTTCCTTTGTCGATACCTTTGAGAAAATTGTCACACATATTTACAAGAGCAGACTCGCACGAATGATTTTCACGGAAACCCGATTGACTAGATACTATAATGTTGTTTTTATCACAGTGCTTCATCACCTGTACTTTTACGCTTAATTCTAAAACTTTTTCATATTGAGGAACAGTGTTTATGGGTCTAAACTCGTCGTGTTGTTTGGTATTTGAAACTTTTGGTACTGGAGTTATTATGGACAATTTCCACTTATCTGGAAAGACCCCTCTGGAAAGCGATGTATTGAGAACGTCTAGTAGTCTGTCACCAACAACATCACATGCATCAAGTAGTACCTGTTTTGTTATGCCACTATCTCCACCACCAACGTTCCTCAAGCTTTCCAAGATATTTTTTATGTCTAGCATGTCTAATTTCTCGAAAACCAAAAAATCCGTTTCAATAAAGGTACTTCGATACAATACTATCGATGCTGCTGATGAAATATGCGTTGAAGTCGTTGGCAATGTCTCTCTCATCCGTCACAACCTTATTTGGAAAAACTATCATAAGATTGTCTGTTGTTACTTTTTTCAGGCAGAAGGGTTTTTAAATTTTTCCATAAAACTTTTGGATTATTCTTGATGTCATCTATGGTGGCTTTAAAATATCGTTCTTTGTCCAACTTGATCCACGCAACTAAGATATTTCTGATGACTTTATACGCATTCCAAGTTTCATACTTTTTGTCAAAGATGTCCCTTTTATAAAGACAGTCTCTTTCCCTCATCAGTTCTCTAATTTCTGTAGAAATCCATGGTTTATTCAAGTACTCTTGTTTTATCGACATGTTCACAGTTGGACATAAAATGTTCAAAATCTCACAGATTCCTTGAAATAGAGAATTCGCCAGAGTATTTGCGTCAGAGATATTGTCCCAAGGAATTTCTAGCGGGTAGTCTTGCAATTTTTTACTGTCATAGGTTTTGACCATCCGTTTGCAAATTTCGGTATTAAAATTAGTTTTAGCTTTGCGGTCTAAAGTAACGGAGATAATTGAATGATCGCTAATTTTCGGAGTGAGGTGAACCTTGTGTGATGTGTCTTTATTATTGTGATGACGTGATCAATAAGTGTTTGACTTTGTGGAACTATCCATGCTGGAGTAAAATGTGATTTGATTAATGCGCAAAAAAGTACCAAATAGTTTTTTTTTGCTCTACAGCCCAAACGGCTCATTTACCAAAAAGATATAATTGATATGATGTTTTTATGAGGTCCATATCTTTTTGGGACAGCCTGTATATACCTAATGAACAGAATCTGAAAATACTGGCAACCATATTTCGTCAGTTAAATTCCATACTGAAGGATCTTTATCTATAGGCGTTGATTGATAATGGGTGTTGTCGAATCGATATTAAACCATATTTTCATTTAATACATACAACCGTGGAAAAAATAGATCATATCGTTTGAAATAAATGCAGATTGAATTCAGTGTTACCTTAGAAAGTGCTGGTGAAAACCATGTTCACATGGAGGCAGCTTGGATGATGGCTTATTGTTGTCGGTCGTCGCTAATTTGATTCTTAAATCATTTAGTTTCTGGATTTGCTTGCAAGGGCGTAGATAGCTTTTTTGTCTAAGGGGGAGTAATGGTGTTTTGGACCCGATGTAGAGGGCGTCTATCAACCAAATCTTGAAAAATCGCAGATAGCACAAAGATGTCCAATATTTGAACAAAGAACGGACATATCTGGACGTGAACGGACATATCTAGACGTGGACGGACATATCTGGACGTTTGGAAGTCCATTACGGTATAGTCCATATACGATACAAATTACACACTATTGGACGATAGATGGACGATCATTTTAAGGCTCTACTTGTATCAAACATGTACTTTCTGTTAGTTCTGGATCATGAATAGACATAAAATGGACCATATTATGTACAGGGTGTCCCATATAAGATCCTCTACTACCTTATCTCGGAAGATATGCGATTTACGAAAAAAAGTTAAATATAAAGTCTTATTGTTTTTGAAGGAACTTTATTATTATATATATTTGACATATGCAAGGTGCTCAGTTTTCCCTGAGCTGGACCCATTTTTTCAAAATTGAATAGAACACCTTATATATTATTATTTCAGAAATGAATTCTTCATAAAAAATAAAGGTAACTTTCCATAGGATGTCCTTTACGTATCTTTATTAGTTTGGGCCATAATGGCGTTTTTTTTTTGCAAAAAAAATCATTTATTTCAAGTAGTGAAAAAAAAATGTATTCGATTCCAAATGATAGGAGATCTTAGGGTTCAAAAAACTCGAGATGCATCGGATAATACTCAAGTTCAGGGGGGGAGTAATAACCTCCCTCTACCCGTTCTACGCCCTTGTTTGCTTAGCTTTCTTTTTGTATAACAGAAAAACAAGTTTTGTGGCAATATTCAAAGCGTTTTCCCTAGAAAAAAGTGGTTCATTTAGGTCGATAACATTTTTTTTACATCGAATGAAGTTTTTTTCCTATTTTATAAAATCCATAAGCAGCGTTACAAACAGTGAAACAGTGGTCGGCCAAGAGACGGGAGCAGAATGTGGTTTCTACACTTTCGACTACTATCTTCATTTATTGACAAAAATCTTCTGGTACTTCCATGTCCAAGTTGCATGAATAGATCAGTTGTTCGCAAGTCAGAGATAGATCTAAGAAAGTGGATGAGTAAAATTCACACATCCCTATCAACTATCTTCGCCAATATTTATTTACTAAATTTTGGCTCATATGCAGGGTGACAATTCAAAAACTATCTATGGTACAAAGATTTAATAAACAAATTGAAGATTGTTTTTTAATAGGTATGGAAAACCAAAATGATGTACTGAATTATCTTCCCTAAATTCCCCTTTTACTCCCATGCAGTCGAGTCGCTCCAAATAAATAATCTATGTAAGTGAGAACCCCCTCTTTGTGATGCCTCAAATCAAAGCTCTTGAAATAAATTTTTTGGAGGCTTTCTTGAATGACAACGCCCTTGTCGTTGAAGATTATTGAGTTGAGGTGTCTGGAAGTGAGGAGTAAGTAAAGATTATTACGTCAGTTTGGTTCCCCACTCCTATCAAAAAAACGGTTTTAAGAATTTTTCATCATCTCTTTGCGTTTGTGAATTATACCCGTTGATAGTTTTTAAATTGTATAGCGTAACGCCCGTCTCGACCAGACTTGACAAATCTCATTATTGCGTTCCGAAACACCCGCGACTACGCGGCAAAGGTGCACATAAACCAACGACAAACTTCAGGGATTTTTTTTTTCAAATTTTTATTGATTATTAGTCTTCATTTTCTTCACTGCATGTATGCACATATTTTCAAAATTAAAAAAATTTATCGATTGGTGAAAATCTCAATACATAAAATAAATTTTTGGTTTAGTTGGTTTTAAACAAATAAAAATGCTAATTTTTTCCAATCATTTATATTGTTAGAAGCGCTAGAATGCATTTTTCAATTTGACATAGAAAAATCGGTATCTTTTATAGTTTTGAAGATATGGCGATGGAAACACAAAAAAACAGTTTTCTTGGATCATTGATATTTTTCCTATTTTTGTTAACTTATAAAGTTGGTGACCACAACAAAGTGTCCTAAAATGCGATTACATATGCTTGGTGACATACTTGAAAGATTCCTACAGGTTTGACCTGGTTCTACACAAAAAAAAAACGACACGATAGACTCAAGAAATTGCTCCATCGCTATCTGTCCCAATTGTTTTCCGTAGCGAAATGAGCTATCCCAATTAGTCAGGAGAAAGGTACGTTGAATCGATACCCAACTTCAACTGCATACCTACCTTATTTAGGTGAATTATCCGAATTTCAAGGTCGGGAGGTCCAAAAGGGCTCAGGTAGAAAATACTATTTATTTATTCACCATACCATAACAGAGGAAAGGACCATTCTTCATTCAGCATATCGTAAGGAAATACTAAGTTTCCGCCAATTTTTCGAAAACAAGGAAAGGCACGATGCTGTAAATGAAATATATGTATGTATCAAACCCTGCACTGACGTCAAAACTCTAGAGAAACAAAAAACCCTCGGCTGAACTAAATTTTAACTGAAAAAGGGAAAAAACACAAATGAAGAAAATTAGAAATCTAGAAGAGAACCACTTTGGAGAGAATACAAAAATGTATTGATAGTCGTTGACGTTTTCCCCGATTCTGTAGTGAGGTCTTAAATCGCGTTGATGGTATTCATTGAATGTTGTTTCATTCTTCTTGAGCCGCGAGTTTGGGTTCCTGATGGAGGTTGCTGGAAAGATCAATTTTGTTTGAGATTGCTTGTCCAACGAGATCGCACATGTTCTCAAAGGAACTCATGTCTGGTGAAGTTGCTGGCCACGGAAATCTTTTAATAATCTGGCTATATTTCTGCTAAACTTGTTTCGCGTCAATACAATCCGTCATTGAGAATGATTTCCTACGTCCAACACGTTTCAAAACGAGTTTCATAATAATATCTTTGATTTATGTCTGAGTTACATTCAATTTCACTTTTAAGTGGAAGTGACAGATTTCCGCTTGTCAACCAAGATTCATGTGCTTCCATCTACGTTGAATTTGGCGTAAGCGTAACTTTGAGCATACATTCAATGTAGATGGTAGCATATGATTCCCGTTTGGCAAGCGGAAATCTACCCCTTCCAACCCCAATCAGCACAAGCTGATGAGCTATGTAAGTTGTTTGTAATGTTTGTATGATGATAAATATGTAAGTTGTTTGCTTGCTGGTACCTCTACCTGTCTTTTTATGCTGAGTTTTATTTTAAGCTGCATATGATTTTTCCCAAGAATTTATTTTTCTTCCAGTTGGTGATGGATTTTCTAAATGTAGAGGACGTGCAGATATCCAGATGATTAATGAATGGCATTTTCATACAGTAGGTAATGAGGGTATCCTACGTACAGTGTGAAAAGTCTCTACTTGTTGAAATTGATGGTGTTCTTTGCAGAATATCTTCTCTCTCGTGAGGCTGCTGTGGATTATTAGACTTATTGAAATTCACCCAAATTTGATATGTTGACGGAAAAGTCCGTCTTCTGCATTTAGAATTATCGTTTGGAATATTCCTAAATAATGTAATTCAGTCAGCCAGCGACATGATTCTTGAAACTGCTCCATTTTGTTTGCTTATGATGAAACGTTTTTGATAACACATATTTCTATATCTTTAAGAGTTTTCTCATAATCAGTTAAAGGGTTTCTGTGAGTTGAGAAATAAGCGGTATAGGATGACTACATCATGGTAGGATCAGTAATCCATGAGGAATGGATAAAAAAGTTTTTAGGGTATTGGATTTTGAATCTTGCGCGCACAGCCACAGCGAAGTCGAGCCGCAGGTGCCGCGTATGTCGGGAACGGTCGGGTGCAGTTAACTATGAATGAATCATAGAACTAATTTATTTGTATGGAATGAATCGATGGGTGCTTATACTTGATGGGCAGGGAGTAGAACAGGAGCCTAATTCTAGTTGCAAAAATGAATGTGGAAAACTTAAATGATATACAGTGTGTCTAGCTAGTTTTGCATCACATGGAAAACATTTCAAATATTATTTTTGGTTTCACGAAAAAAAGTCATTCCTTTATCCTTTATAAAAAGTTTTACGTGGTCTGGACTGAAACCCGAAAGGCATACATCAAATTTTTCTCATCCGTATACGAAGTTTCATTAAAAAATATGAACTTTGTTCAAGAGTCAAGTATCTACATACCTTTTATTGGTGAGAATATCGAAAATTGTTATTGAAAAGGATTTAGAATTGAAGACTACGTTCAAATATCCAATTACATTCTTCAACGATGAAAATGAAGATGGGATGTTTTTCACAATTTTTAAAAGTTCTGAAAACCTTTTTTGACTTAGATATTTGTCTAATAAATAATTTGATTAAAATAATGAATCTAACTATGATAATTGCTGAGGTGTTTATTGAAATATGTTTTCATTTTTTCCAAGAAAATCACTAATTATGATTTCTCACCTGAAAAAATTCGTGGGGAGCCAATTTTGTGCAAACATTCAACTTATTGCGGAAGTTATTTGAAAAAAAAATGAAAATGAAATTTCCAATTCAATCTCCGAAACGAAGCCCGAAACATTTTTTGTTTTTATTGAAGTAGGCTATATATAACATTATTTAAAGTCCGTCTATAATAACCGAATAATCCTTTTTTTCCGTAAATTAGATAACAGTATTGAAATTTAATATTTGCATTCAATTTATTTTCCGATTTGCAAAAATATCTTTCGTGAAATATATGAAAAAAATGGGATCAGCGCATCAAAATTAGATAAAAACACTTATCAATAATAAAATATCTCCCAAAAAGTTTCATTTTGTGGACCTGTGTAATCTGAACAAAACCTTATTCTCAATTTATTCAGGGTGTAAATAAATAAGTGCGAAAAAAATCTATGGGTGATTCTTGCATGGGTTAGTTTGAAGAGAAAAATTTTATATGACGTATGTCCTAAAAGTCCTAACTTTTGAGATACAGGGTGTTTTTAATGAAAAACAGTTTTTTAATAATTACTCAAAAACCTTTTAGCAAATTTTGACAAAATTTGATACGCTTATTTGTCAACATCAGGGTCTTTCTTTTGTGTTATTGAAATAGAATCATTTATTTCAGTGGCGTCCCAGAGGCTCATCTAATTGATATTTTCAGGTAAATCTATGTTACGCCACTGCTTTTTTATGGATTTCATTTTTTTTTTGATAAAGCAATTACGAATGTTGATTTTATGTCTTTCTATCATTTTTTTGTGTATCTAGCTTCGTTTTCAAGATAAAAATTAAAAACCGTTTCCTTGCAACCCATGCACTAAGCAAACAACATCTTTGCGACGTTTGTTACCGTTAATTTAAGGGATCTTGAAAAAAGTTATTTATGAAACATTCCATCTATGGAACAATAATGATTTTCTTGAACGTTAAAAAAATAACGTTCATGGAATGTGAACTTTGAGTATGTCATCAATACATTATCAGTGGGGCTTGCTAGTACCGAAACATTCATGTAATTGTGAAATACGTTTTGTAATTACCATCGCTGAGATGTTGTTAGTTGAATTGTATTGTTACGTTTTGTACTAAATGTTCATAGAACGGAAACATCATGTTTTATCAAATAACATTAGCTTGTTTACATCCCTGAAACGGTTGATTTGCAACGGAATTGTACCATTGATCAGAGTTCCTTATAAAAACGCCCTGAAATTTATAGCGAATTTCGGAACAAAGCTGTTTGTTAAATTTCTAGCAATAACATACCGGTGCCGTTAAGTCTTAAATAACGCCTCAACCTATTTTAATTAAAAACATGAGCATTTTTCGCTTTTCACTCCATCAGTTCGTTCTGTTGTCTTTTTTTTTACAAATATCTCATACAAAATTGTAATTGTTAGAAGTATCTTACACTGGCTTCGGTCAAATTGATAAGTGCATGCGTGTGGGTAGACAATAATATAATATAGATCATGATAAGGTGAATCTGCGTTCTTAATTCATTTACCCGCCTTCATAAACCAAATACTCCAGATTTCACCAAAATCTCAGCATACTCAAAAACATTAACGACTTGAATATCACTTAAGACTTTGATAACATTATTTTTTGTTTCAGGCATCATATGCATGATTGCCAGGAGTTTTTTTTGTTATTACATATTTTGCGAATATACCGCACATACTTGAACTCGTTCAAGGTTTGACGGCGTTAAAAAATACCTGATTTTGCATACGAAATATTGTATTTGAACGCCGTCAAATCTTGAACGCGTTTAAGCATGAACGGAGAATACGGGTCTTGAAAGAACAAATTATATTTTATTATAGATTTTTCGAAAGATCATTATATTAGTATTGTTAGGTATTGTAAAACAACTATACCTAGTACTAGGAAGTCGTCCATTTTCTCAAAGAGAGCCTCTTATCGATGAATCCAATAACAATATGTCTAGGCCTCATATACTTGTTG
This sequence comes from Orchestes rusci, assembly GCA_958502075.1. NCBI lineage: Eukaryota > Metazoa > Arthropoda > Insecta > Coleoptera > Curculionidae > Orchestes > Orchestes rusci. The sequence goes on along the minus strand of OY293303.1, from coordinate 54,012,032 downwards.
AAAATTTTTGTTTTATTACTTATTAGAAGACGGTGACATGTTTCGCCCACCGGGCATCATCAGACCTATTATGAAGATAAAAACAAAATAACCAAAATGGACACGAAGAACATAATTAAAAAATTACCTCAGTCAAATTATGTCACAAAAATATAAAAAACATAAAAACTGAAGCTAATTAATATTAATACCTGCACAGTACATGACCACTCACAACAGACTGCCTAATCTATATCGCTTCGGTGGATACTATCCCTAGATTATTATTTGAGATTATAAAACAGGAAAATTAATGTTTCATTTTTCGCTTGGAATTATATGCATACTTTACAATGTATATTGTTTGAATTTTATGACTGCAAGAAAATGCACATAATTACTCATAAGAAAGCTGAATATAGATGATTCAATGTGCCTATGTATTCTATTGGCATACGTTTATAGGTACATTTCCAAAAGCTAAGTCTGTTACATCATCACAACAATTTTCTGTGTCTGAATTTAATTGGATCCAAGAACGAAACCGATCTGTTATACCTAGTCTCGGAACAATAACGGTCTTCAAGTACCATTGTTATAACGTTTTGAAAAGCCGGTCATGAAAACATCTCAAAAACGTACCTGATCCGTAACGGTATATTTGAACAAGAACGTTGATGTGTAAACGTAAGTACGATTTTGTTATGCTGGCGAACATTACGACCACGCGGTTTCATATTTGCGCCGAAACAAATCCTTTTTGGACAACGTGACAATATTAAGAGTAACAAAAATATATGAGATTGCGATGTTATTAGGCTTAGTGGGAAGTACCTTGACACGTTGCTTGTGGACCTTATTGAAGTAGAGAAACGGTTTATAATTTTCACCTTGAAAACGAAGTTAGATACAGAAAAAACTGAAAAAACAAAAAGGCAGCATTTCCAATTGCTTGACCTGAAAAAATTATATATTCTTCAAAAAAGCAGTGACGTACCATAATTTTACCCATAAATATTGTAATATTTTTGCTATAGAAAACACTTGTCCAGTTTTAACCCGAGTAACAAATTCAACCACTCCCAACGTTGTCATTGGTTTTTGTTTGCTGCCTTATGCCACCCAAACTTAAAGCAACGTAGCCACAAGGTCGCTACAACGTTAGAACTTAACAGTTGCGGAATCTTTCTCTTAACAACGTAGGCGGACGTCGGGAGTAGTCAGCACTTGAGACGTTGCCGAACATCGCGTGGTCGCCATTACGTATTTGAAAGGTCTGTTTAATGCACTACAGAAGAAACAACGTAGTACAACGTTGTTTGACGTTGTTACTAAATACGTGTTTGAGTATGTATGAACTACAACGTTGTACAACGTTTTAACAAGCGACTTGGAGCAACCATGAAGATATTGACCAACTTCAACGTTGGACAACGTCTACTGAGCGACTCCAAAGTAGGCATCAGCAAAGATATAACCTCAAAATAAGTTTATTTAGTTAATACTATATATCGATGTTATAAAAGCATTGCTCAAATCAAAATGTATAGAAACAAAAATTTTAAATATTCAACCACTTTTTACCAAAAACGTAAGAACATCTTACAAGGAAACCAGAGCAAAGGAAAGGGGATCAATATGGAAAATCAGTGTAGTGAGGGACACGATGAAAAAACTACTAAAGTTCAAGAGGTACCCATTTCCATTCAGATCAGAAATAGCCCTACTCCTGCTTCCAAGACAAATGCCGATGAACTGAATAGTGCGGACTTCCGGGACTTCCCCACAGACAAACATTCGATTTTATACATATAAGTGAAACCACGACTATTTTATTACAGTAATTATTTTTAACCATAACAAAAAAAAACGATCTAGAAGGACGTTTACGATGATTACTTCATGTATATGTCACATGGCGCTGTACGTGGTCCAATTTAGTCGGGATTAGTGTACTTTTCGGAACCAAAGGTCACTTATAGTCAATTGATTGTTGCCGATAGGGCCCTTTACACTTCTTTGGGATTTTGAAGGTTGGCATCGACGACTACGCCATTTCATTGTGGATAGATTCAATAAATGTCAGAGAAAAGAGAGAATCTTCACTGTTTCATCAAGCGAATACTTTTTGTGATATCGTCATGTGATATTCTTGATATTTTTCACTTTTTTACAAAGCAAATTTTCAAGAAAAAATTTGAGTTAAACAATTAAAACTATAATTTTGGAATGAAAATTAAAAAATAAATGGAGGTCTCTGCATTATTTTGAAGTATCGAGGTCATATTTATCAATGAACTGGAGTGCATTTATGGCTTTCAGTAACCAAAATGCCAGTACCGTCACTTTCATCAACTCTCACTTTCATAATATAGTAGGTACCCAACAAACACAACCTTGGCGGGCCGCCGCCGAAACGTTACGTTTAGAAAGTTCACTGGCGGCTAGAATACTAGGGCTAGGGGCGCCAAGGCATACATTCCGCTCATGACCGCTTGGGCGCCAGTAGGCCGACCGGCGGCATGCCGTCACTATTCCGCCTACCCGCGAAATTCCGTCTTCTGGCAGCTAGCTTATATCCGATGTGTTTTCTTTCTTTTGATAAGCGTTTGGTCGAAGAAACACCTATGTAATACGCTGGCGGCTCACTAGCGGGAAGTTGGTGTCCAGACTACATCTTTTAAGGCGGTAACGAAGCTATATTAAATCATCGTCTCGCTAGAGGGCTATCAGTAAGAAGAGAGGTGTGGTTCAGGTTGTAGCATACAGTTGATTTTGATATCAGACTGATGTTGCTTTGATGACTAGGTACTAACGAGATTCAGAATTTAAAGCTGTCGAGCTGCCATCTTTATAGTAATCAAGAATCCTAGCAATCGTCGATATGAAAAATACTGATTAAAGCACGATTTCTCAATTATTATGCAAAGTATCATGTGCAAAATCAAGTTCTGAAATACTTATGTATATATATACTTCCTAATAATACAAGTTTTGGGGAACACATTTTAATATGAAAAATAAGAATTCTGTATTATATAAAACCAACATTGGAAACTACAATTCAACATACAAAAAATTCTAGATTCAAATACACTATAATACGGTACACAGGAACAACAAATATTCACAGAAGAGTCGACCAATTTTTCCTCTTAATTAAATTATTCATTTTTTACCCCTACGGTGCGAGGCCTTCTTTCCTCTCTATCCCCAGCAATTTTCAAACAGGTTGGTCGATTTTCACAATGTGCATTTCTCCTCAAGCCTCAAGGTGCCTATGAAGAATGAAAGTTTGAATAATTATATAGAAAAAATATAACATCATCGGATAAAGTACCCCTCAACACAAAACAGTATTTATGGAAGAACATGTCAAGCTGTGAATCAATTAATAACAAAATAACAATTTCATAAATATCACAATATTTTATCAATTTTGTTCTACTGGAATGATATACAAGTATATATAGTGGCGGACATAAGTATGGAGAAGTCCTTAAATTTGAAAAAACTCTGATTCTGCATCAGTTATCAAAGAAGTGATCAATCCATTTGTCACTTTTCAGTCTACCTGTCCTGACGATTTTTTTCAAATAATTGTTTAGTGTCCCATTTTCACCGTTCAAAAAAGGCTACCTATTTTTCTAATTTTTTTCTGTGCAATTTTTGATGAAAATTGCTAGCACCATTTAAAAGAGGGACAAAAGTTATATACTTTTTGAAAATTTAAAAAAAGGATAATCCAGGGAATAATCTAGCAATAAAATGTTAATCATGGCAAAAATGACCCATTTTGCATGATATGGGGTCATTTTTGCCAAGTTAAAAATTTTATAGCTAGACTATTCTTTGTTCAATTATTATGAAATTCTCAGGAAGTAGATAACTTTTGCCCCACTCTTGAATGGTGCTGGCCTTTTTATCAAAAGTTACACAGAAAAAAGTTACTAAAGTAGCCTTTTTTGAACGAGAGAAAAAGGAACTAAACCATTTAAAAAAAAATCGCCAGGACCTCTAAACTGACAAATGAATTGAAGTTTTCAAATGCACCATCACTTCTTTGTTAACTGATGCAGGGTCAGGGTTTTATCATATTTAAGGCCCTTTCCATACTTATGTCCGTCACTGTATATGTATATAACTGAAGCCCAGAAGCTACCTGATAGATTTCAAGTTTCAAACATTATTGGAAATACATGAAATCTTCAATGATTATAGAGTGAAATGATTATACATTATAATGCGACCATATACCCAAATCTTGGAATCTAGAAATTTTGGAATGATATTTATACTAGTATTCGAGTTATCATGCAAACCATTAGTAATCACTTACGCCTCTTGATTATAATTATCCATCATAACCTCTAAACAACGGATTCCTTCAACAAAATACAACTTACAGGAGCAATCCCTGAATCAATTTTTAAACACAGTAAACACACACAACACAACCAATAATTATTGTACTGTCTCGAACGATAACTGATGGGAATAATAGAATTAGACTGATGCAATCACAAAACAATAAAGATGCAATGGCCAACGCCAAAACATAAGAGCGTGGCTTGGCTTGGTGCAAGTACAGCTGTTTTGTGTGGTTTCCACTTACAAAAAGCGGGAAAATCGAAAACAACGAAACTAGCTCGCGTATAGCTGGTGATCTGCAAGCGCCCAAAAGAGTCACGGAGTTGGCGATGGCGGCGTTTTGTAGCCGACGGGTGTCGCTCTTAAAGAAGGCGCCCTAACGATGGTGGGCAATCGACTTCGTGCCGACTCCGATTAGAAAGCTCAAAAATGCATATCTTTGTATAGCATGATTTTAGCGGGTTTGCCGCTGAAGCCCTTCCGAAGCGTCGCCCAGCCGACAGTTTTGTCTAGCGGCCGCCACTTAACCGCCGGCTTAGTGTTTGTTGGGTTGCCATATTTCGAATGTTCAACCTGTCATTTTTTCATACCTAACAATATTGGTTTTCTTCTCGTTGAAAATAGTAGCGGTTGACAACGATCACCTAAACCTAAGATTTCTATCCGTCCAAAGCATTCTGCATAAGTTGCGATTAACATCTATCGGTACACGTTGCGCGAACGTCGCCATCTGGGCAACTTTCGGCAACCTTGGCGACGTCGTAGCAACCCAAAAATGATCCACCATTTTGTTGAAAATATAAGTCGCTAGGACCACTACACAACTTCGCCTGGCAACGTTGGGTCGCGTTTGGCGACGTCGTCATTACGTTTGACAACGTTATTTTGCTACCTGGGAATTTATTAATTCAAAGTCACTACAGCACTACCACAATTATTCATGTTCACAATCGCAGCCTATTTATGTTTTACGGTTTATTTTTCGTGGCCAATCAATAACTCAATTCAAATGGCGGCACCGCAGTCTTATAAATCACAGGCTTTGCAGAGCAAATATCGGCGATAAAATACATACTACAGAAACATACAGAAAAAACTAAAAAGACAGAAAAGCAACTTCTTTGATTGGTTGATCAGAAAAATATATAATATCTTCAAAAAAGCAGTGACGTTCCATAATTCTACCTATAAATATCAAATGGATGACCCTCTGGGACGCCACTGGAATCAATGATTTCATTTTAATCACACAAAACAAAGACCCTTATGTCGACAATATAGCGTGCCAAAATTTTTCAAAATTAGCAGAGGGATTTTTGAGTAAAATTAAAAACCGTTTTTTTCTATAAACTTTGACACCCTGTATCTCAAAAGTCAAGACTTTTAGGACATATGTTCATTAGAAGTTTTTTTTTCGCACTTATTTATTCACACCTTGTGTTATAAGTTACTAAACAGTACAGTTTTCCGGTAAGGTTAGGTTGCGAAGGGTCTGCCCTGCTTCACAGTTTTCTGTTTCGCATTGCTTTCACTCGGAGGCCACATGGCTCATTGTGTTCCCTTGTTTGAAGAAGAGTCCCCCCGGTCTTAACCTGTAGCCTTTCTCTTCATCGTTCTGAACCATCCCATGGTTTTTACGAAGTCAAAATTAGCACGATGTCTACATTTGCCGCTTCCTCCAAGTCTTCAAGGTGGTATTGTTACATATTTCTGAGGCGTCCTTCTTTCAGTTGGGCAGTGGCACAGTTGATGTTCTATCGTTTCATCCTCCTCGATGCAGTCCTTGCAGAGATCATCAGTCCCTAGGCCCCATTTTCGGAACATGGTTCCGATTTCATAGTGTCCCGTGATTACCCCCACAAGGATGCTCACAGGGGATTTGCTCTGCTTTAGTGATGTCCCTACTTTTTTCATATCCAAGGTTGGTCACAGAGCTCTCGATGTCTTGCAGTCGTTTTGATTGCTTCACCTGTCGCTGTGTAGCTTTACCATGATTTTATCTGCTGTATCTTTCAATAGTTTGATCGTTGGTAGCGATTTGTTTTCCATTTCGGCTTTGTCCTTTCTTAATTCCAATTTCGTCAGTCCATCTGCCATCGTGTTCACTTCAATATTGCTATATCCGGGAACCAATGCCTCACGGCAACTCATCACTACCTTTGACCTCACTGTATCTGATTCTGGTAGTCTCAACGCTGCTTTGCTGTCCGCATAGATTGTGACGTCTTTTGTTGTGTTGTCCAGTCTTTGCAGCAGGTTGGCTGCTTTCTTAATGGCAATGATTTCTGCATGCAGAATGCTACATCCTTTCTCAAGCTTGATAGACTCTTGGATGTTTAGTTCTTTTGAGCATATCCCTGCTGCTGTGCCTGTATTTGTCTTTGCTGCGTCTGTAATGATGGATATCTCTTCCTCCCTTATAATTGGGTCTTCATTCCAGTCTTCTCTGGTAGGTATTTTAACCACTACCTTATTCTCAAAAGGGCTCTTGGTCACCATGTAGTCTGTTGCCGTTTGTAGCAGCTTAGCTTATTGGTTATCCATTTCCCTCAGCACCGTTGAGTGCCCACTTGTTGCCTGTTTCCACAATTTGGCCTTCCTCAGTCAGTCGGAGAGCTCCCTTAGCGACAGGGCTTTTAATGTACAAGTCGATGGGCAGGAGGTTTAGAATGACCTCTAAAGCTGCCTGCGGTGTGCGGTTCTTTGCTCCCGTTGCACTCAGTGTTGCCAGCCGTTGTACTTCCATGAGCATCTTAACGTTCGAGTTCGTGTCGATGGCTTTCCACCATACCACGGCTCCGTAGGTAATTATGGGTCTCACGATCGCTGTATACATCCAGTGGATAATGTGCGGCTTTAATCCCCATTTTTTACCAATCATTCTCCTGCATATACAGGGTGTTCCTGAAATGACTGTACAACGTTTAACCACAAATTCCTTACGCCGCAGCCGCCGACTTCACGCTTTAGAAAGTTAATTGAATTTCCGTTATTGCAGCCGACAACTTTGACTTCTTTCGGCCAGCCAGACCCGTCGAAGTTGACCTCCTCATTGCCGCTCTGCTCGTCTAGCTGGAGTATGGCGTCCAATATCCTCGCCTTCACCTCGAGCCACCTGTCGGCTGCGATTTTGCCATCGGGATCTGATCGATCCATGATGGCCACCTGCAGCTCTTCCGGCGAAGCCTCTGGAGATCTTGGGCTTCTTCGCGGTGTTTTGTTCTTCCTCGCTAGTCCGTTTTTGCATTTTCCTCCCAGAAGCTGGGGGATACTGCTCTTCCGGTTCGTTCGCAGCTGGGGATGACACCGCATCAGACCTTGCCAGCGGCCTCTGCTTTGGCTCTCGCTTCAGCCTTCGCTGTTGCTCTTGCCTTTTCCGGTTCATGTAGCTTTAACCCTTTCTTACGCTCGAATTTTGCAACAATCTTCCTGTTCTTCTTGATGAAGTCTTTCTCTTTCTTGGAGAGTTCTTCATCCTTCTTTCCTTCCATCTTCCTAGGGAAGTTCGTGGCGCTCTTGTAGCTATTTCCAGCTTTTTGCTAGAAATAGGTAGCCTTAGGCTCTGTTTTTTTGGGGGTTGACTGTTCTCCTGGGGTTGGAGTTGTGTTTTCCTCTCCCAGCAATCTAGCCTCAGTCTCCGAATCCTCCATATCGACGATGCTGCCTTTTGATGACAAGCCATCTTTGGCCGCTGACTCGATACGTAGATTTTCCAACTGATTTTGAATGCCAAGTTGGTTGACTTTACCCGTATCCTCCGGCTTACAGTCGTCCTCCGCTTTGCTCTGACCAGTCACATCCACTGACGCCCCAGCCTGATTATCCACCGGGTTGTCTGAACAGTCGTTGGCTGACGACTTCAGAGAGCTTGTCCGCTCAATCTCTGCCGCTATTGGCGAGCTTCCGGGTAGCCCGGCTCCTTCCACCAAGGTTGTCCTCTCCACCGTGGTTGTTGTTGCCTCGGGGTACCACCCCCAGCCTGTTGTTTCGCAAAAGGGGAGAAATGGGAGTCCCTGTCCTGTTGGGTTTTTCCTCTTTTCCCCTTCCCACGCTATCTATAGGGAATACAGGCTCTCCTGAGGGTATCTCTTGGTCTGGTCTCTCCCCATCAACCTGTCCGACATGAGTGACCCTACCAGCAGCCCAGTAACTGAGCCACCACCGGCATAGCCCTCAGGATCGCTGAGACTTGCAAGCTCCCCCGCCCGCCAGGGACGATGACCCTGACTACGGCAAGGCGGAGACACCACGGGGGGATTTTTTCGGTTGAAAAAGTCAGAAATTTCGTAAATCGATTGACAAAAAAGCATTTTGAAGAATACAGAACAGTGTGGTTATGATGAGCACAAAATCTGTCAACGTCTCCTGCGTTTTGATTGGTTGCACAAACCGGCGACGGTGTTCTCAGGGACTTGGTTTTCCTTGATGTTCCCTACCGTTCAAGAATACGAATATATTGTACCGGGGATCGTGGAAGCAAGAAGCAGTTCCTGGGAGGATGCTCCCTTCTCTCACTTTCAAGATCAAGCGGAATGAATGGTCGATTCATATATAAAGACGTAAAAAAAATGTTCAAAGCATTCTCTGAACTTGATGGGTTTTGGGTCACGGTTTGTATCGCGGCGGTATGCTGACGCGCAGCTGTGACGTCACGCTGGAGAAATGGCCTTCAGCAATGCTGCCAGTAGAGTGAAGTTTTCATGATGAGCTGACCGTTAAAAATGTCGTGCTTACGTGATTCGAAACCTAAGGCGATTTTGTCATGGTTTTGGTATCCCGTTTGGTCTGTCAAAATAAACCAACTGGTTGATCTTTTCACATTTTTTGAATTCAAAAAATTTCATTGTTCTATTTTGTCAAACCAAACGCCTCTAAGTTATTGCGAAGGTGTCGTGTGTCAATGTCACACCAGTCACATCACGATGCCAATATTGTCAATATCGTCCTCTGTCACCTCCAGCATTACGGCATGCGCGAACGCGAGACCAGAAGTCGGCATACCGCTTTGTGTGTATCGTGGGTAAAGTCATCGATCAATGTTTTTAAATCATCTATCAATGAGTCAGAGAATGGGTGTAGTATGAAAACTGTGCCATGTATGCCACGTTACGTGCTGAACACTCTACGTGTCGGTAATATGAATGGACCGTTTTGGAGATCGGAAAAATGATGTTATTGGTTCTGAAGTTATGACTTAATTATGATTAATCAAACTACATTTTGTTCCACGAAGTGTGTGAGGAGGAAAGTCCTTATCTTCACAAAATATTCAATTTTTCAACTATAGCTCAACATGTTTCGGTCAGTAGAACCATTCTCAAGAGCTTGAATATATCTGTATAATGGAAAATAGAACTTAGTACACAGGTCTTAATATTACATTCAGTATTTTGTGAAGATAAGGACTTTCCTTCCTACACACTTCGTGATATAGATCTACAAATTTACATTTTGTTTTGTTTGCAATGTGATTGATATTGACATAAAAATAGAATAGTACCTACGTGAAAAATAAGAAAGGGGGATATCTCCGTTATCCAAAACGGAGCCAGAACAGTGATGTTCAATCAAAGTGGCTTCCAAAGCTTACTGGCAAAAGTGTCAAAGATTAACCTTCTCGAGGTCATGGTAGAAGACGGGTGACAAATTTTGATGAGTGGATACGTTTTCACGAAATAATAATGACACGCCAAGATTGGAGGTGTGTTTAAATGTTTGCGCTAGAAGACCCTTTGAATGGGTATATTAAAAAAATATTTGGTTAATTAGTGATAGTACTCGATCAGGTCTTTTCCCACGCATAAATATATAACTATTTACAGATGAGAATGCACCCTCCTGGTGGTGAAGAAACAGTCGTCCAAAAAAAAGAAATGGAAGGCATGAAGAGACTAGCCAGGTTCATTGACGTGGACAAGGAATATTATGAGATGAAGTTGATAAAAGAAGCTTCAAAACCCAATAAAAGACTAAGCAATAGACTATAGACATTTTTAAGGCAATTGAAGTTATTGACTTGATAGTCAACTAATATTCTCAGCACCATAAAATGTCTTTTAATTAAAGTACATATTAAATTGTATAACAACAACAACGAAATCAAAATTCTTAACAAACTCTGGACTGTAATGATATTGCATGTACATAATCACTTTATAAAAAATATAAGATATAGTAATTTCTGGTCAGATGTGATTACCTGTACCTACCTATATTCTTGTTATGTTGTATAATCAGAGAATGGTGTGAAACTTCTACAACCTATATATAGGTGTATCAAGATAACTTTTTTGAAGTTGACCAAGATACATCATACTCTCTCTGAAGTGAGTACCTACACCTACTATTTAGATCAACCTTCAAATTCGATTTTTCTGGTGTCAAGTTGAAAATAACCGATATACCTAATATAATATCAAGTCCGAGAAAAAAAAACAATGATAAACCACAAGAACTAGTTTTCCCCATTGGTTCAATGAGAACACATTTATTTGGCCTTGAAATTGACATTTTTGACAACTTTCATCGTATCCAAGTCATATTGAATACGAAGGAAGCTGTCAAACGCGGGACAACGATGATAAATAGTAGTTAAAGTCCGGGCGTCCGGACCCAGATTAAAAATAGTGAGATATTCTGAAGTTTGATATAGGAGGATCTTTGGTGCTGTTTAACAAAAATAAGACGTAGAAAAGGTGCCTGATGTGTTTTTTTATACTAGGTACTCAAAAACATTCAACAAAAACAAACATAAAGCATGATTGAGAAATCAAACGTTCATTTGACAATCATAAATATTAACTCATATGTACAGGGTTTTTCCTTTTGATTTGCCACTCCTTCAGAAACTCTATTAACAGAGATACAAACAATTATGATCAGATGAAAGTTGCATGATTTTTCCCAAAGATTTCATAATAATTAAGAGAAAGAACATATCACAATTGGAAATCGGGAAAATGTGAAGAAGTTGAACTTTTTCGAATGGAATGCTCTATATTTTGATACAGAGTATATTATACAAGCGAAAACAATAAACCCATGTGTTTTCATCCGATATTCATTGGTTTTCTAGTTATAGCGCAATATCATTTTTTTTACATTCCACTTTTATCAAGATGTTCACGTAACCAGAGTAGTTCAAACCACAAATGATTGCTCGACTGATCGACCGCGGCTAACGATAAACTACATAATGTGGTAACCATGTTTAACGTGAAATTCGACAGTCGAAACTGATTGAACACTCGGACTAATGAACAGCTGACGAAGCCTATGACAGATAGCATCAGACCTAAACTTTTAGACTAATGGATCCGTGGCGAACCAAAATTTACACATTTCTATCTTTCACATCTGGCAACGTTGATGCATCGATGTCGTAGGCACGTACGTCGTAGAGGTAGGTATATTTGTCAGTTGTTGACATTTAAATTTTACATTTATATTTTGGTAATGGCGAGGTTGATGGATTGTGTCTGTTTGCGGTTTATGTTTTGTTTTATGTTACGTTTCGAATTTGATTCATACTCGGATTCATATTTTAATCGTGTGTGAGAATCAGTCGTTTTTGCGCTATTCAAGTCGTTGATCTGGATTCTATCCTATTAGTCCAGGAGGCATTGGAATTTTTTTCGACTTATTTTTCCAGTCGCTGTATTTGGATGAATCTTTTTTTTTAGTGACAAAAAACAAGAATTTTTGAGTCTGGCTTGAATTTCTGGATGACTTGAATGTGAACTTAAATAGAGCAAAATCTGCTGAACCAAATACCAACATACCTATATTATACAGGGTGTCCCAGAAAGAATGGAACATATGGCAACAATAGATTCTTCACACACAAATATTGCGATCACCCCGAACTTGTCTATCCCAAAAGATGATTTAACAGAGATACAGCGTGTCAAAGATGAATTTTAATTTTTGATTCATTTGAATAACTCGAAATAATCAAGTAATATTGATGAAATTTGGTATATGGGGTTTGACATGCAAAATTCAAATCTGAGCACGGAATTGCTCTTTACTTGTAGGGCGCGCCACTTACACACGTTTTCACTCATTCAAATAGTCAGAACTTTGTTGTACATTTTTTCAAAAAGGAAAAATTGGTTTTTACATCATACCTATTTACATGAAAAAGGTATACTTTATAGAAGTGGCTAGGAGTTACCTTCCTCAAGATATTTGAACTTCAACTAATCCATGCAATGTGGTTTTAAATGGAAAATTTTGAAAATAAACATAAGGGGCTTTGAAAACGGCGCTGTAATGGTAATATTTTCATAATTAAAGTAGTCATTTTACTCTAGACTTCTCAAAACAAGCAGAACTTTGAACGGAGAATGACTTTTGGTCGAAAAATTAAATTGTCAGTGAATTTATCCTCTTCGGCCCTGTATCCGTGGACGTGGACATGTAGAGGACTTTTCAAAATGGTCTTATTATAATATTTATATTCTAAACAAATTCTAATGATAATGCCAGTCGATAGAGTTTTGTTTACAATCGTGGATTGTGGTGAAAGAAACGACATACGTTTCTCCATCCTCCATCGTCATTCGTCAACCGGTCGCGTGTCTCCGACTTCGATGTGGATATGGCAACACCGCTGATGGTAAACTTTTTGGCGAAAAAAGTTTTGTCGCTTCTCATTGCTATTTTTTTCTCGGATCAAGTCTTACTGAAACATTATAACATGTTACAGGAAGATTTTTTGTATGGTACAAGATAGTGAGAGTTCATAGAAAAACATTTCTTGTGAAATGGTTGTCATTTTGAGAAAGCATGTATGTCGATCCAGCTATGATATCAGATCACTTAGATAAGAGGAAACCTGGTAGATGCATAAATCAAATCAATAGACCACAAAACAAAGTGGAATAAATATTCATTCCCCAATTTAAAAAAAATTAACACTTGATTTCGTAACACAAAAACATTGTAACAAGCTTTAATATAATATGTTGCTTTGACAGGAAAATCTCAAAACATCCTTGATTGGTTATTAAACTGATGAACATCATTGTTGTTTCATTTGAGATCTTGTGGTCGATATTATACAGGGTTTAAATTAAGTACCTACGTGTTAAAACTTTGAAGGGTGAATTTTATTTCAAGACAAAAAAGTCATGTAACATGGGTCCACAACGACTCAGTTCCGTTTTTATTTTTTTTCTTAGTTATTATTTAATATCCCCAGTATCCCAACTTCCATCCAATTGCCATGTTACTTGACAAAAATTTTCGCAAAAATATAAGCAAAAAAGATAATAAAAAAGATTTTTTGGGCGCCCTGTATATCAAAAACCACGCTGTTGTAGACCCATGTTCATATACAGTGAGAACGTGAAGGTTGGAACAAATTCATTCAAAATTCAGGGGTCGATTTTTATTTGTGACTGCGGTTTTTTTTAACGATTATTTGATGTGTACAAAGTGAAATAAGCTACGACCGTCAACATAATTTTTTCTTATGGAAACCCCTATCTTTTATTTCATTTTCTACAAATTCACAGCGAGTTCCATGTACCATGTCCTTAACCTAACCCCAACAGTTATCGAGAAATTCACGATTGTTCAGAAACACATTCCTAGTTATTCAAATTTGATCAATCGTAAATTTCTGTTAACTGTTGAGATTAGGTTAAGAACATGATACATGGAAATTACTTAGAATTTGATGTAAAACCCAAAAATGAAATAAAAAAATGGGTTAACTTATTTTTGGTTCACCCTGTACGCATACAATTATCAGAAAAACCGCAGTCAAAAATGGAAATCGATGTGTCCGAGAGTTTTTTCATAGAACGAACCCTTGAATTTCAAACGAATTTTTTCCAACCTTTACGTTTGCACTGTATATGAACTTTTTGAAATTTGTTGAAAAATCACCTTTTGAAAATTCCAATAGTACATAATTTACACCCTGTATAGATAGTTTCACATTATTCGATCCCTATAAGACTTTTTTTATGAAGAAAAATTGAGCAAGCGTCATCAAAGCCAGTCCGTGACCAGGAGCCGAATTCCGTGTACCTGTAGAATTTAAGCAACACGTCGCTTTCCCATCATTTTATGCAGAGAGCGACATGTCGCTATGGAATTCCACAGTACACGGAATCCTCACCAGCTGCGAGAACATTTCATATTTGAACCAGTACAAAATGCAGTTTCAAGATTCGGGAAGTGTCAACTTGTACTGTTCCTTGACTCCTCGATTGATAAGTCACAGAAATAAAATTGTAGCGTTTTTCGGCTATGGAAACACTTGTCCAGCTTTAACTAATTTATTTCACCTCAGTTATTCATGTGAAGAGTGTCCCAAATTCGAGCAGCATCAACTCTTTCTATTGTATTCAACTTATGCGTATTAGTGTAGTGATTTAGCTTAGTCAGCAATTGTTAGTTTATAAATATCGTAACCAGCCTGTCTTAAGCTTGATCATGTCTAAACTCGTAACCAGTAAAGTGTAGATGTTTGAAAGTTCACACACTCCAAAATATATTTTTTTCAAAAACCGTTCTTCTACGTCTCAACATTTATTTGGCGCAGTCGGTAGGATTGGCAAACATATCCGACACACATCGCGAAGTAGTTCTGTCTCAACAGTTAATTGCCAATTCCGAAACAACGTAGTGGACGGTGAAAAGTACGATTTTGGAGCCGTTGGTGGAAGACACACATCAAGGAAGCCAACAACCCCTTTTTGGTGGAAGACACACATTGCTGAAACCAAAAAAAACCCTGTTGGTGGAGTATAAACAGTGCCAAAGCCAAAAACAACCCCTTTTGGTGAAAGACACACATCGCTGAAACCAAAAACAACCCCGTTGGTAGAGGACACACATCGCCGAAACCAGCAACCCTAGAGTTATATTCAAAGCACATATCCACTAGAGGAATGCAGATTGTTATTTTATCTTTGTAAGTACATTTTGATTATTAATGTGATTTCTGCTCATTATTGATTTTTATTTTATGTCGTTATATGATTCTGAAGGTGGAACTGAGGATATTATAAACAGATTCAATTTAACCAATTCATTTTTTAATCGAAGACAAGAAAATATTGATTCTCAAAGAAAAAATCTTTCAAGAACCGATACAATGGAATAAGTAGTAGCACCGGAACCCGTTGTTAAGTATCAATTACTCAAGTTATATGTTGATACTATTCCTGTGTTTGAGGGAAATCCTTATACATTGCAAATTTGCAAATTTTTATCACGAGTTGTACTAATTTTATAACGAATTTTCATAAAGAAGGAGATGAAATTCTCAATAATTCTATTATGCGAGCTATTATTGGAAAATTATCAGGTCGAGCCATAAGTTTGATAGGTAAATGAACTTCTTTCATGGGAAGATGTTAAAAATGCGCTTCAATTGAGTTATGGAGATCAAAGAAATTTAGATTGCCTAGTTTAAGATTTGATTGCATTAAGTCCTAATAAAAGTGAATCTCCGTATAATTTTGGTATGAGATGCCAAAATGCACGTTTTTTAATTTTTTCAAAACTAAGCTCAGCAGGATTAACAAATGCTGAAAGAGCAACAAGATTAGGGAATTACGAAGAAGCTTTAAAAGCTTCAAAAACATTTTGTGAGGAACTTAACAGGGCAGCTTTAAAATAATATTCGTTGGACAGACTCTCAAACTTTATAAAATGCAATTGCATTTGTTATTGAAGAAGAAAATTTCTTGTACAGTCAAAATCGTGGACATTCATTTAATTCACAACAATTTAAACCAAATCCACGAATAACCCCTTTTAATCAACAACAAAATGTAAGACCAATTAATTACAAAAATAACATGAATAACGCAAATTTTCAAAGACAAGGCTTCAATCCGAATTTTCAACGAAACTTTAATCCTAATTTCCAAAGGCAAAGTTTCGGTGAGAGGTGCAACTTCAGGACAACGGGTGTAGTGATCTACTGCTGTCATGCAGTAGCGAAATCCTCTAGCACTTCCAATCAGGTCTATGTGGACGTGTTGGAATCGAGCTGATAAAACGCTGAAATCTCCCAAGGGCGAATGGGTGTGACCTTACATTGCTGGCAGGATGTGCAGGATTTAGTCCACTCACGGCAGTCCTTACGAATGCCAGGCCAGACGAAACGCTCGGCGACTAGTTGAGCAGTGGCTTTGCGTCCAGGGTGACTGAGGCAGTGTAATGATTTGAAAACTGTATGTCAGAAAACAGGAGTCACATAGGGTCTGGGAGTCGTGCCAGAGACATCACAAACTGCAGTGCCAGGTACTGGGCAGCGCTTGAGCTTCAATGATGAGCTGGTCGGTGATTGTACAAGGTTTTGTAATTCTGAATTTTTGTCCTGATCAGCAGCAAGACCAGAAAAATCTACTGGTGTAGAAATCGCTTCTGTTCTGGACAAGGCATCAGCTACAACATTTTCGGATCCAGAAACGTGGCGTATATCTGTTGAATATTGTCCGATGAGGTCCAGAGTAGTAAGGGCTATCCCACTTCTGGCTCATTTCCCAAAATTGCCGCTAAGTGGCGCCACGATAACGAGGTCGACCGTCACCAAATTTGCATGATAGTGGTGAATGCGCGAGATGTGGTGTCGTCACAACCGTCGTCGGCGGTGGGTTGTGTGGGGGTTGGCGGTGGTGGGGGTGAGGGTCCTCGGTGTGTGTCTTGAGTGGGGGTCTTGAGTGGGAGTCTTTGGTGGGATCTTGAGTGGAGGGTTGGGAGTGGGAAGTAGGGAGTGGGAAGTAGGGAGTGGGAGGTAGGGAGTGGGGGTCCTCAGTAGGTTGCGGTGGAGGAGTTGACTATAGTTCGTCATCCAAGATGTCACATTTCTGTTGTGAGAAAAAATGTTTTATCATCCCAAGTTTACAATTTGATGGCTTAGCCTGCTCCGAATGTGAGTCATACAGTTATTGTTGCTGCAAATGTGTTGTTGCTAGTTTCGTGACTGGAGCGGTACAGAGTTATGTGACAGGAGCTCGTGAGAGGCAGTCAATAATTGTGTTGTGTTGTTGTTCAATAAAATGTGTTTCACACATACCATCTGAAAGTCATATTGAAATAACCATTAATGCAGTTCGTATCAATGGTGATTTGCGATGGATTGTAAAACGTTACTGCTACTCTATAAAATCAAACATGGGTGAATTTATCTGCGATAAAAATCCAATGATACATCCAGAGATGGTGAGCACCACCAAAGTGGGGCAGGCGGATCAGTTGTGTGCGAGACGATGGACAAAACCACAACAGTTCTAAATTTAGGTTGAATGCGGTTTTCTTATCAACAGTAAACAGGATCTGGGTTTCTTATCACACCAACCACAGCTTTATCAACAGTTCTAAATTTAGGTTGACTGTGGTTTTCTTATCAACCGTAAACAGGATGTAGTTCTCACGTCACACTCTTATCAACAGTTCTAAATTTAGGTTTGTAGCATTTTAGAAATAATGCTACAATTTTGTTTTGTCTTTTGCAACTTTTTGCTCTGCTTACCTCACTCTTATAGTGTTTTCGATTGGGAAAACAAGGGCTGCACTGGATTTGACCTCGGGCAAAACCAGTTATGATGAAAATTTGCTCTGGGGCAATCCCAATCGAACATACATTTTTCATCGAGTGCTATAATATTGCACGGTAAAATTCCGATTGAATTGAAATTGGAATCATTAAACTTCTTGAAAATCACATATTATGTTGTCTCTGTGTAGCGGCTGAAGTGACTCTGAAACTAAACTAATTAGAAGTCCATTTCTTATTGCCAAATGACAAAATCTTGAGACCAATCAATAGTTTTGTATTATATAGATCATAGATAGGTACTAGGAACAACTTTTTTGAGAAATTAGGTATATGCACAAGATCTTAAATGAAATTAATTCAGTTTTCAGTAGGTATACTCGTTTTCCATAACTCGTCAACGCCAGTATTTCCTTTTTTCGGCACTAACTAGATTCCAACAATAGGATATAGGCGTTAACCAGGTAACGATTTGTTATTACCAGGTTTGGTGAGTAATTGGTTACTGTATCGATACCAGCAAAAGTATTATTCTTGGTATAACGTTACTACTTGATTAGGAACCTCCCAAGCAATTTGCCTCTACTGCGAAGAAAAGTTAGGTTAGAAAACTCGTAACCTGGTTAACGCCAAAATCCACCTAATAATAACTCTAACTCGAAATTTTTTGTCCACCCACAGAATCACCTCACGCGACGTTTATATCCACCATTTTTCATGTTATTCTTCAATTTTGTTAATGCACTGAAATTGCACTATACCAGCACGAGCTCAAAGACCTCGTGCCGAAAAATCTGCACTGAGTGCAAAACTCATTGACCCGGTTCCCCAATCAAACATAAAAATCCACTCGATTTCTACCAATCGAACATAAATATTGCCCGAGTGTTGCACCAGTGCTGCCCGATTTTACCAATCGAAAACGCTATTACTCTTACAATCCAGTGAAATTAATAGCGTTTTCGATTGGTAAAATCGGGCAGCACTGGTGCAACACTCGGGCAATATTTATGTTCGATTGGTAGAAATCGAGTGGATTTTTATGTTCGATTGGGGAACCGGGTCAATGAGTTCTGCACTCAGTGCAGATTTTTCGGCACGAGGTCTTTGAGTTCGTGCTGGTATAGTGCAATTTCAGTGCATTAGCAAAATTGAAAAAAAACATGAAAAGTGGTGGATATAAACGTCGCGTGAGGTGATTCTGTGGGTGGACAACAAATTTCGAGTTAGAGTTATTATTAGGCGGATTTTGGCGTTAACCAGTTTACGAATTTTCTAACCTAACTTTTCTTTGCAGTAGAGGCAAATTGCTTGGGAGGTTCCTAATCAAGTAGTAATTGGGGTTGTCTCTGGTAACGTTATACCATGAATAATACTTTTGCTGGTATCGATACAGTAACCAATTACTCACCAAACCTGGTAACAACAAATCGTTACCTGGTTAACGCCAAATCCGCCTATCCTATTGTTGGAATCTATAGTAGTGCCGAAAAAAGGAAATACTGGCGTTGACGAGTTATGTAAAACGAGTACCTACTGAAAACTGAATTAATTTCATTTAAGATCTTGTGCATATACCTAATTTCTCAAAAAAATTGTTCCAAGTATCTATGATCTATATAATCCAAAACTATTGATTGGTCTTAACATTTTGTCATTTGGCAATGAGAAATGGACTTCTAATTAGTTTAGTTCCAAAGTCACTTCAGCCGCTACGCAGAGACAACATAATAATAGATTTTCAAGAAGTTTAATGATTCCAATTACAATATTCAATCGGAATTTTACCGTGCAATATTATAGCACTCGATGAAAAATGTATGTTCGATTGGGATTGCCCTAGAGCAAGTTTTCATCATTACTGGTTTTGCCCGAGGTCAAACCCAGTGCAACCCTTGTTTTCCCAATCGAAAACACTATTAATAAAGCTCATTCATCATAAACACTTCTTTAATGGTATTAACTTTGAATACAATTGCCATGTAGTCATCAATCACTAATCACTTTTCACATTGATCCTGGGCCTCTTAATTAATCTCTTTCTTTCTGTTTTTCGGCACTGGCTGCAAAAAAACCATATATTTAATCCTTTTGCTAAGTCGAAATTGAATCACATCACATAAGTAATTATCCAATCTAGAATACTTACCTCATAATTACGGCAGAGCAGGTAACGAATGTCTCTTGATGTCTTTTGTAAATTTGGGGGGTTAATTGACTAATTAACAGAACTTCTATCACTTTTATGTTCGTTCATCGCTATGTTGTTTTGGTTTTTTAAAGTGAGGTTAGCAATTCAACTTGGCCGATCTCTACGTCCACATGTTGCCATATTTCCCTGGAGTTGTTCGGAGTAACAAGGTTGCAGAGCGGAAGGCATATTCTTTTCTTTGTTCCGCTTTAATATTCCCTGTTCTTAAGTTGGTACTGGTACTTGGTCCCGTAGTTGACATTTGATTTCCATTTCCAAGAGGGGATATCAGTACGATTTGGTACGATCCTTCCCATTCTTTCTTTCCGAATCCGACCTCTGACGAGTAACCAGCTGGGTGTTATTGGCACCTGTTCTTGATCAGGAATCAGCGGTTATAATGGCGGCGATGCTGCATATGCATCTTCAAACCTGTTTAGTTTGATATGATTAGGCTTTAAGGGCTATGGAGACCTTGTTGGGGGAGTCTTGGTGAGGTGGATTTCTTTGTAACCTTGCGATTTGTGCTGAACCATTGTTCTCCATTTCAGATAACCTTTTTTTTGTGTTTTTTTAACTTGAAGTCACGTTGCTGGATTAAAATAAGACCGACGCTATGTGGTCTCTATTTTCAACTATCTGATTTTAAGGAACTCTCTATGGCTCATAGAGGTAAGGTATTTAAAAATTAATTTGATTGAGTCTGAAAGTGCCATTTCACTTAACAGAGTTTTTCCGGGAGATATCATTCTTACGTTTCGTTGGATCTGTCACCATCATTCATCTGTAGCATCCTTGGAAATAAGCTTCATCAAGCACAGTTGGAATCTTGCTCACTTGATAGCTGAGTATGACACCCCTACCTGTTGTTTCATTGCTTGATGAGTACCAGTACAAGAGGTGTAACGATAAAGTGAGTTTGACCAACGATTTTCATAATATCAACTTTAATCTTCATACATAATTCATTGGCTTATAAAATTCTAAAACTTAATTATATTCTTGATTTATTATTGTCCGTAGCTACTGATATTTATCGTTATGTACAACTGTAGAGCAAAGGCCTAACGATCTATTCTCGTTTACCCAACTTGGGTGTTTGCGGCTGAAAATTCATGAATTTTCCCCGGCGCTTTAATTATTATTAATATTTCGAGGTGTGCGTTTATTGCCTTACGCTATAGTTTTTTTTTAACGTTTTAAATTGATTATTTTGTATTCCTAAAGGTACAGTTTCAGCTTGATAATTCTTTCGTCAACTCATTAAGCTAATTTCTTCCTTCATACCTTTCTAATTTTTATTTTTGAAGTGTAACTTAGTTCTCGACTTTAGATCAATATCTGGTCTATAAATATTATTAGTTCATAAGATAATCCAACGACACACTCAATTTTTTTTGTAAACATTCAAGACCTCCTCCAAAACTTGGTTTCCCAAATAAACATTTTTGTTTAACATAAGTATTTTTATTGGTTGATTTCCCCAAGCACAGTTTGAGAGTCTCCATAACATTTTGCATTTTCTTCATTAAGTCACAGGTAATGAAGTGGCGCCCTGATTTATTTGGAATGCACGAAAGAGCCCATGAACCCAGCTCTCCATTAGTTGACTGCCGTAAGTATTAGTTGCCTTTGACAAAAAGGTGGCTATAGGTTGAATGCGGTTTTCTTATCAACAGTGAACAGGATGTGGGTTTCTTATCACACCAACCACAGCCTTATCAACGTCACGCTCCTCTTATCAACAGTTCTAAATTTAGGTTGAATGTGGTTTTCTTATCAATAACAAGTCTCAGTAACTACAACAGCAACAAAACAAGAAAACAAGAAAACAAGAAAACAAAAAAACAAGAAAACAAGAGAACAAGAAAACAAGAAAACAAGAAAACAAACAACGAAAACAAGAACAAACATCACCAAAAACAACGAAACAAAAAAACAAAGAAAACAACACAAAACATTAACAAAAACATCTCATAAGCAATTGTTGTTATACGAAAATAAAATGAACAAATGTAGCCTGCAGTATTAGTTCACTGATTATAAAATTTCAGGTATAAATTCAGGATCGGTTTGCTTTGTGGTTTTCAACAAGACAGGTTTTGTTTAATTCAATCACATTAAGATGATTCACATTGAAAAGTAGCTGAATTTAAAAAATAATACCTGTTGGGTGAAGTAGATAAATATTGCCACAATTTATCCATTAGTATAAAAATTAACAATGACAACAGGACTTCCAGCAGGAGTATTGTTTCTGAGCGCCTTTTTTAACAATACCTTGTATATACAAGTAGATTTAAATATACAAGAAACGTTTATTTGCATATCAACCAATCATAATGACTCTTGACCATCAAAATGAGAAAAATTTAATTGTTAATAATGGATTGATTGGCTAAAAAATTGATGAGTCAATTAAAAATTTGTCATATTTAGCTTTTAAGTTAAGACTTTATTATATAGGTAAAAATTTTGAACCAACTAACTGGAATGTACTTATTGATTCGTTTGAATGTAAAAATCATATAGAATTCGCTATTATATCAATCTTTGCATTCATTTTTTGTATCATGCTACCCATTCTAGAATTTGTATTGTATTGTATTGTATAGAAATAAAAGAATTATCTACTAGCAAGTGTTTTTATTGAATAACAGGATATTACAATACATAATTTTTCATAACCCATGAATTATGTGAATTATTCATGCCCAACCATTTAACATAAACTTTATTTCCCTTCCGTCTCAGAATCTTTTCTAACAAATACACGTCAGGATGTTTAACTTTTTGCAACTCCTCCTTATAAAATGCACCCTGTATCTCTTCACCTCTATGATCCTTCAATATGTAGGTTGTTGGATTTGTGATTTTTATTTGTTTAATCACAAAGATTTCATTTGACCAGTTAGGTGTATACCCTTTTGAAAACATCTCATGAAACTTACTTATTCGCACATAGTCACCCTTTTCATATTTGGAAGGATTCACTGTTTTTATACGACCATAAACTTTTGATAGTAGGTGCTTTTCATGTTTTTTAGATACTTGTATAGGTTTCATTCCAATAACAGAATGTTTGGTATTATTGTATTCTGATACTATCTCAGGTAATATTTTTAACCATTTATAGTTTCCCTGCAAACTGAATTTTTTCCACATTCTGTTTTTCAATGTTCTGTTCACCCTTTCTACGATGCTAGCTTTCATATTGGAAAATGTTGAGTAGTGATTGATGTTGAATTTTTTCATCAAATCTTGGAACTCTGTATTAAAAAATTCCTTACCGTGATCTGTTTGCAAATTTTTAGGAGGTGTTTTTACACTGTTTAAAATTAATTTCATGGCTGTGGTTACATCTTTAGCAGTCTTTGTTTTGACAGGAATTGCCCAAACAAATTTTGAAAACACATCAATTATGACCAAAATATATCTATATCCTTTGTTTATTTTTGAATATGGTTGCATTTCAACTAAATCTGCTTGAAAAAGATCATTGATCCCCTTTTCAATTACTGCTCTTCTTTTAAAAAATCTTCTGGCTGGTTTGTGTAGCTCATTCACCACATCTTCTTTGATAGTATTCATTATTGAAATGTTTTATTTTCAATCAATACAGGACATTTTATTTGTAAGTCACCATGAAATTCTGTTATTTTACTATTAGCTTCACGTCTTAACACTATAGTTTCGGTACGATTAATTAATAGCATTTAAAATCTCTACTCATACTTAATGGTTAGATAAGCGAAGCTTCAATTCTGGAGACATACTGAGCATCATTTAGAGAAATTAATGGTTTATATAATTATTTGAGAACATGCGAATTACAATCGCTTGACTAATTTTGTCAAAGGATTATAGCTAAATAATTTATCATGTAAAAATCAGACAATATACTGATGAATCCTTTTTGTATTATTATTTGTTTCGAATTCAACTCTCGAAACAAAACAGCGCCTGCTTGAAGTGTTTCTTTGTAATGAGAACAATCACTGTGTGTGATTGGACACTTATTTTAAAGTTTTGAGGGTTGAAAATTTGTGAATACCGACCTGTAAATATTTATAAAAAGGTGTTTGAAATAAAATAAAAAATGTAATGAAAAATGTGATTTATTCAATCATTAAACATGTTTTATACAAATTATAAACATTAGTAAGTGCATACATTGCAGTTGATGATAAATGGTAAAGACAATGTGGTTTTGCCAACGATAAAGATGGATTGTCATCAAGTTCGATAACGGGCTTCGATGAATATTTCCCAATGTATTGGGCCTTTTTTTTTTCTTTCACGTACACATGATCCACGTTTCTTGTTATATTTTTCACAATGTCGGAAAACATGTAAATCCTTCAATCCATGAAACACAATGATGATTTTTCATCAACCAGTTTGCTTGTTTACGCAGTTCCGGAGGCAAGTGTTCCATAGAAAAGGGGTATCTAAATATATAATGGAATATTTTTTCTCCATCATAGGCAGCCAGTTCTTCAGGAATACATTTTTTGTTTTCAATTATAAATCCTTGTACATCCAAAACGAGTAGTTTCATATTTTCAATTGTGAGAATTTCACCATCATCTGCTTTTCACCACTTTGATCTTGAATTTGTTTTTTTAATTCTTTCGATCTCTTTAAATAGTAAGATAAGCAGAGCTTCAATTCTCGAGACATACTGAACATCATTTAGAGAAATAGATGGTTTATATAATTATTTGAGAACATGCGAATTACAACTGCTTGACTATTTTTGTCAAAGGATTGTAGCTAAATAATTTATCATGTAAAATCAGACAATATACTGATGTATCCTTTTTTGTATTATTATTTGTCTCGAATTCAACTCTCAAAACAACAGTACCTGTTTGAAGTGTTTCTTTCTGGTGGAAACAATCAATATGTGCGATTGGACACTTATTTTTAAAGTTTTGAGGGTTGAAAATTGGTTCGTTTGGTATATCATAGTAGGAATTTTTAAAGTTTGCAAACATTTCATAGAGAGCTGAAAACTTGTTATCATTGAAATTCAAATACAAATCATGATATGGATATCTTTCAGAATTCAAAAATACTCTAATATTTGTGAGATTTATATTATCGAATTGACTAGCATCTTTCATGATGCGTCCTTTTCTATTTTCTTGAAAATCAATTATTATATGACGAGGTGCTTCAAGTAGCTTCAGGTAGCGAGGAATATTACACAATTTCCCAACTACGAAATCCAAGATCTTTATTAGTTTCAAGAATTTGTGTTAAAGCTAGTTGTTGTGGTATATCAACTTGAATATGAGGTACTTTCCAATAGATCTTGTCAAATGTCACTTTTGGATTTTCCGCTTCGGGTGATGGATTTTGCGCAGCTTCAACATATAAAACTGCATCAACATCATCGCTGGCTCGGATCAAAACCAGTTCTTGTTTCATATTCAAGATTATTTTTTTATAGTCTTCAAAAAATCCCATCAACATTTTCAAAGGTATAGATACATTAAATTTTCCTTTATCATCAACTAGAATGTTTTCCTTTTCATCTCTATTTGCACACCATCCAGCATTTTGCAGCTTCAAGCTTCCATTTGTATAATACGAAAGATAACCCTTCAAGGTTGAAGCTAAACCAACATCTCTTACAGAATCTATAGTAACTCCATTAAGTTCATAGCGAATTTCTCGAAACAAATAAGCTACACCATTGTTGACAAATTGTAATTTTTTAGAATAGGCACCCTTATTGTTGGTCAAGGTACCTTCAATGTAAAGATGACTCCCTGAAGGTAGTGTGTATATATCAAGTTCTTGGACAGGTATGCGAATTTCATCATTGTATTCAAATTTTGAAGAGACAAACGGTTGATATGAATGAAGCTCAGAACTTCTACATATAATAATATAATTGAATTATCTACATATAATTTTTCATCAACGTTTAATATATCCATTATTTCAATACTTTTAACCCCAGAGATATAAAAAATTGGTGATTTTGTGATGTTAACTTGTTGGAGTTTCGTCTTGGACTGGTTTCTATAGACAGCTTCTCCTTTTTATATGGCGATTGTTTGAAATAGCGATAGTTGTATTTAATAACCATAATATTTTCTAATTTTTGAGATGTAATCGAACTGTTATGGTCTCGTTTCGGAAATTAATCAAATCACCGTCTTGATCTGCTATTTTAACAGTGATGTTGTTGATTGTCTTGACGCTGATGGGGAAATAAAGTATTGGTAATGGTGATTCCACTATTTTATACCCTGGAGGAACAGATGGAAAAAACTGATGAATTATATGAACGGGTAGACCATTACTATATGATCCAATGCAAATGTCGCAATCAACACAAATTGCATTAACTTTAAATATATTAACAACTTCATCCGATTCAGATAATTCATTTGATGCAATTTTTCGTTTCTTAAAACCCAATATTCTCGCTATGGAGTCATTTGGTGTAAAATCTATTTCCTTTGTGCAATAAAGCTGACATTTTAATGTATTGGGGTTTGCTTTCATCTTAAACCTAACTTTTTCTCCAAAAATGTCATCAATTACATAATCAATATACAGGGTGTCCGGGAAAATGTGAGAGATCTCTCGGATTCAGATAGAACATTGAAAAATAAGATGACAAGTTCCCATAATTTTTTTTCCTAGCGGCCCTCCCTACGGAGATACGGCCCCCTAAAGGACCCCACTGGAAATCGGTTTTTCTTGAATAACTTTTAAACGACTCAATATAATTCAATGAAAATTTAATATGATAAACAATAGTAAGGACCTCTCAAAATACTTCCCTTAAAACATAAATAGCTTGTTTAGTTTACCAGGGACGGACTAGATTGTACATTTTAACGCTCAAATTTTTAACACCCTGTATGATAAGGAGTTAGAAAAAATAAATTTGGATACCTTGAACATTAAGCTAAAGAAAAGGTACTCTTGTTCATTGTCGATAAAATGAACCATTTTCGAGAAAAAACAATTTTTATTAAACAAAACCTCGAAAAAGGCCATGACGAAGTGGTGCTCTTGACGAAATTGTGAACCTAACGCTAGGAAAAAAATTTATGGGAACTTGTCATCTGATAGAATATTAAAAAATAAGATGACAAGTTCCCATAAATTTTTTTCCTAGCGTTAGGTTAACAATTTCGTCAAGAGCACCACTTCGTCATGGCTTTTTTCGAGGTTCTGTTTAATAAAAATTGTTTTTTCTCGAAAATGGTTCATTTTATCGACAATGAACAAGAGTACCTTTTCTTTAGCTTAATGTTCAAGGTATCCAAATTTATTTTTTTTAACTCCTTATCATACAGGGTGTTAAAAATTTCAGCGTTAAAATGTACAATCTAGTCCGTCCCTGGTAAACTAAACAAGCTAATTATGTTTTAAGGGAAGTATTTTGAGAGGTCCTTACTACTGTTTATCATATTAAATTTTCATTGAATTATATTGAGTCGTTTAAAAGTTATTCAAGAAAAACCGATTTCCAGTGGGGTCCTTTAGGGGGCCGTATCTCCGTAGGGAGGGCCGCTAGGAAAAAAATTTATGGGACCTTGTCATCTTATTTTTTAATGTTCTATCTGAATCCGAGAGATCTCCCACATTTTCCCGGACACCCTGTATGTTTCAATATCTTTTAAATCGTAAGTTCCTTCTGGAATTGTAATAACTTTATCTGCTACATATATTTTATTGCTGCCCGGTTGTATGTTAGGTATACTCATAAACGATTCAAAATCAGCTAACCCCAGAAAATATTCTTTATTTTCATCCAAAAATATAGGTGGATTGAATTCTGCTTTCAACACAGAAGTATTTTCCGTTATTGTCATAGTTCTAGTCATGATGACACTCTCAACATTACTGTTGGTTCTCGATCATGTCATATTATTATATAGAAATTCGATTGACAATTGTCCACAATTATTTGTATTGAATTTTTGTGCTGTTTCATACGAATACCAGATTTGGATTTTGTCATAAGTTTTCAAATAATTAACGAGTTTGATAGGTGGTCTCAAGTTTCCATAACTATCAAAATAAAAGGCTTAATTTTTATTTATTATGTATGCAGTACAATGAGTTCCATGATTTTGTTAACTTTCTAGATTCAAAATACCACATTCCTTCACTTTACATTTTTTGGGGAGGTTGTCACGCATAAATACACTTCTTTAATGTGAGATATTCAATATTTTCACATATTTTAGTATATCGTTATTTGAAAGGGATCTCTGCGAATATTTTATTTGATATTTTTTCTTGATAGTGCCTCCTTTGTAGGGTTTAATGTATAATCCATCGCCCTGCTTGGAAAGTTTTTCCATTTCTTTATTGTGTCGATGTAATTCTTCGAGTTGCGCCTTTGATACTTTTATATCATTAACGGCCTTAGCTATTCCAGCTGCACCACCGCCTAAAGCTCCTAGTGCACCCAAAATTGGAAGTAATAATGGAAGAAATCCACCATTTTTTTAGGGGGTTTGATAACTCGTGTTTTCCTTTCTCTTTCGGTTCTCTTGATCCCCATTCCAAGTTTCCGTTTACCTTTCATAATTCCACTTACTGTTAGAGCAGCAGTTCTTTCTACTACCGAGGAATCTTTTGCTCCAACTCTCTGCCAAGCCTTATCCGCTCGATGTCGTTGAGGTAAATCAGTTGTTTGTGAATATGCGATATCGTGTTCTCGACACGCAGCATAGCCAGAAATATGAAGCTCAACAGGTAGTCTATCAATTAGAGTGTTTATTAAACCTCGACCTTCCCTCTTGGAGTGTTTGGAGGAAGTGTACTTTCGTGAAGCGTGTACAATCATTTTATACCTATAGAGGTTTGTGTGTATCATTTAAATACTATTTTCAGTTTTAAAATTTGCAACACGATTGTCTATCGATTTAATGCTATCTGATCAATATGTCCATCTGATTGATGTATAAATACTTTTGCAAAAAACAATTCTGTTTATTGATATCTAGAATGCGGATAGAAAAACAATCGTTTTCCTTACCCATCACAAAACATAATGTGAAGGATTTTACGAAACCAATCCAAAAACATGGTGATTTATTTGATGGGGAATCGAAAAGATGTCTCATTGTTGGACCATCTGCTTCAGGAAAAACCAATGTGATGTTGGCTTTACTTGAGCATCCAAATGGAATAAGATTTGCAAACGTGTACCTTTATTCCAAATCATTACAATAGCCAAAGTATGAATATTTAAGACAACTATTGGCACCCATGAGAGAGATTGGATATTTCGAGTATGGAAGCGATGAAAATATCCTTCCTCCTCATGAAATAGCACCAAATTCGGTCATCATATTTGATGATATACCATGTGGAAGTCAAACTATAATAAGGGACTATTTCACACATTCGAGGCATAAAAATACAGACTGCTTTTTTATTTTTCAAAGTTATTCATCAATTCAGAAAAGACTTTTACGTGAGAACGCAAATTTGGTAATTTTATTCAAGCAGGATTCTATGAATTTGAATCATATATATAATGATCATTGTATGCTGGATATGTCATTTGAGCAATTGAAGCAACTCTGTGCACACTGTTGGAAAGAACCTTATAATTTTCTGGTTATTGATAAAGATTGTGAACTGAATTGCGGAAGATATAGGAAAAATTTTGATTTATTCATATATCTATAAAATGGATAAGCGGTTGGCTGAGGAATTGATGAAGTCAAGAAAAGCTGTCAAGGATAAATATAATAGTCTAAAATTAGCTATGACCACTACACAATCACAACTAGAGCAAGCTTACAAACCAATAACTCAACCACTACAACAACTTATTTCTAAAATAAATGAACCTTTCAACATAAAAGTCAGGTGGCATCTCTGTTAAGGGGTAAAGCCTACTATAGTTTGGAGGAATTTTTTTCTGATTCTCTGTGATATTTATATACTTATATATTCCTGTTGGCAATCTACGTCATGCGTGGGTATTTTGTGTATTCTGGTTTGAATTTATGTAAGTACGTGGTCTATTATTAAGTAATTATGTTATTTTGTAGGTTAGGACTGTTATTTATAAGAAATTGAAATATATTTAGAGGTTAACAGCTTTGTCCACAATGCATTGTATTTTGACAATAAAGCACATTATTATTATTATTATTATTATTATTATTATTATTAAAGGAAGAATTCAAAGAAGAAGAAGAAGAACCTGAAACTTCTATGTTTCACAAAACACCATTAAAACCTAAACCAAGTTTTTCAATATTATTTTATGAGACATCAACACCTACAAGACCTACAAGAACTGGTAGAACTCCTATTCTACCGATGGAGATACCATCATTTTTTGATACAAGCCTTGCATCTGTTAGCCAGTTACCATCTATTCAAGAACCTAGTCAGTTACCTAATACTATACAAGAACGTAGTCAGTTACCAACTATACTAGAAACTAGTGTTATAGCTCAAACCAACCCCTTCGAAAGCTCGGAAAATCAAAATCTTTCAGATATATTGGAACAGTCAAGGTAATCGGTTCAAAATTTAATCGACACGCAACCATATGAAATATGGTTACAAATGAAGGATACTGAACATAATTTTGATCATCATAATGGAATAGAATAGTACATGATATAGATACTGATAAATTCTATTTGGGGACCACACTCAAATTTGTAGAAATTATTGGAAAAAATGTAAAAGCAGATGGAAAAATGTATGATGGTACAAAAGGATTGTACGAATTACTATTTAAAAAATATCCTAAAGACTATGAAGATGAGGATTTGGACAATTATATGGATATTTTAGCTAAAACCAATGCATATCGAAGAAATTATGATCCAAATGAACGTGTGCAGGGAAATGGATCTTCAAAATATATAACCATAATAGGACCATACCTACAAAAACATGGCATAACAAAAACACGACACATCAAACCATTATATGTACGTTTTTCAAAGAAACTGAAACCTCCAATAACTAGAATGTGAACGGTAAAGGGGTTGTGGAATATTAATATAAACGATATAGATTATGTTTATTGGGATAATATCAACGAACTTGTTGATAGATTGAGACTAATAACAGCCTCCATAAGAGCTGGTCATACTTGTCATAATAATGAAATACTATCAATAATCGAAGAGTTACGTGAAGCTGAAGTAATTGCATGAATATATCCTCAAATACGTAAAACGAATCAATCCGAAAATGTCACTCAACAAGTTCGGTTCTCATTCATTCAAGAGAGATGAAACAGAAAACAATATCAAGTTATTTAATCTTTCTGAGGTTAATTTATCTTATGTAATGGTTTTACCATTTATTGGTCGATATGTAGAAGGCGAGACAAATTTTGTTTTAATGCCGGATGGAAAACAATCTCAAGACCCCCACTCAAGACACACACCGAAGACCCTCACCCCCACCACCGCCAACCCCCACACAACCCACCGCCGACGACGGTTGTGACGTCACCACATCTCGCGCATTCACCACAATCATGCAAATTTCATATAGGTTTCCTTTCGAGCAGGAAAACATTTTGTATGGAGAATATTTAAAGAAAGATGTCTCATTGTTAATTAATGGTGAAGGGAGAAAATTAGAAAACAGAAGTCTTGAAAAAAATGACTTGATAGCGTTTAAACGTGAAACTGGTAGTAAAATAACAGAATTTTATGGCGAATTACAAATAAAATGTCCTGTATTGATTGAAAATAAAACAGTTCAATAATGAATACTATCAAAGAAGATGTGGTGAATGAGCTACACAAACCAACAAACAGATTTAGATGAAATGTAGCCATAGTCAAAAATAAAAAAGGATATACCTAGATATATTCTAGTTATGAAAAAACCACATTTTCTATACCATTTATCATCACCTGCAATGTGTGCACTTACTAATGTTTATAATTTGTATTAAACATGTTTATTGATTGAATAAATCACATTTCTGATTACATTTTTTATTTTATTTCAAACACCTTTTTATGAATATTTACAGGTAGGTATTCACAAATTTTCAACCCTCAAAACTTTAAAATAAGTGTCCAATCACACACATTGATTGTTCTCATCAGAAAGAAACACTTCTATACAAAAAGGATACATCAGTATATTGTCTGATTTCACATGATAAATTATTTAGCTATAATCCTTTAACAAAATTAGTCAAGCAATTGTAATACACATGTTCTCAGAAAAGAAAATGACTAGATTGAAGGCTATTTGTGATTGACAGCTCCTTGATTTTGAAATCTTGTGCCAAATTGAAGCCCTGCATGTCTATTGCAAAGATTTTCATGATGGATTGGTTTTGAAAAAATAAAAAAAATTGAAATGAGATAATTTTAACTAGATAAATATCAATTTATAGTTGCTGAAACTTCTTATTGATAAGAAAACCACATTCAACCTAAATTTAGAACTGTTGATAAGAGTGTGTGACGTGGAAACCACATCCTGTCTACTGGTGATAAGAAAACCACATTCGAGCTAAATTTAGAACTGTTGAAAAGACTGTGACGTGAAAACTACATCCTGTTTACCATTGATAAGAAAACCACATTCAGGCTAAATGTAGAACTGTTGATAAGAGTGTGACGTGAAAACCACATCCTGTCTACTGTTGATAAGAAAACCACATTCGGGCTAAATTTAGAACTGTTGATAAGACTGTGTTTGGTGTGATAGGAAACCCACATCCTGTTTACTGTTGATAAGAAAACCGCATTCAACCTAAATTTAGAACTGTTGTGGTTGGTGTGAAAACCACAAACCTGTGGAGAACGATTTCTTCAAGGCTTGAATCATGAACTTTTTTTGTTCATAAAATGTAATGTCATTCCTCAGCTGTTCCAATCGTCTACAGATTTCCTCAATTTTTTCTGCATCTGTTTTGTCCATCGTCTCGCACACAACTGATCCGCCTGCCCCAATTTGGTGGTGCTCAACATCTCTGGATGTATCAGTGGATTTTTATCGCAGATAAATTCACCCATGTTTGATTTTGTAGAGTGACAGTAACGTTAACAATCCATCGCAAATTACCATTGATACGAATGCATCAATGGTTATTTCAATATGACTTTTAGATGGTATGTGTGAAACACATTTGTAGCAACAATTACTGTATGACTCACATTCGGAGCAGGCTAAGCCATCAACTTGTAAACTTGGGGTGACAAAACATTTGTCCTCACAACAGAAATGTGACATCTTGGATGACGAACTATAGTCAACTCCTCCATCGCAACCTACTGAGGACCTCCACTCCCCACTCCCCACCCCCACTCAAGACCCCCACTCGAGACCCCCACTCAAGACCCCCACTCAAGACCCCCACTCAAGACCCCACCGAAGACCCCGACTCAAGACCCCCACTCAAGACCTCCACCCAAGACCCCCACCCTTTCTCAAGACCCCCACTCAAGACACACACCGAAGACCCTCACCCCCACCACCGCCAACCCCCACACAACCCACCGCCGACGACGGTTGTGACGTCACCTCATCTCGCGCATTCACCACAATCATGCAAATTTGGTGACGGTCGACCTCGTTATCGTGGCGCCACCTAGCGGCAATTTTGGGAAATGAGCCAGAAGTGGGATAGCCCTCACTACTGTCCAGATATCGCAATTTTCGTGGAGTGCAGGATTCGAACTTCTGTTGGAAGGCGTATACTAAAGGTTTGTGGTCTGAGTAAATCGTGAATACTCGACCTTCCAGGAAAAAGCGGAAATATCGAACGTTGCGGTAGACAGCATAAAGCTCTCGATCATAAGGAGACCAATGTAACTGTGTCGCCGTTAGCTTTGCAGAAAAGAATCCTGAAGGCTGCCAGGTTTTGTCGACGCGCTGTTGCACCACTCCTCCTAAGCACGTGTTGGATGCGTGTGTGAGAAGAGCTAGTTCAGCGGAGGGTTCCGGATGGGCTAGCAGAGTGGCAGTAGCAAGGCGAGCTTTACATTCTTCGAAAGCTGCGGCTCGTTCTGTTGTCGTTTCGATAGGCACAGAACCTTTAGTTTTGCCACCAAGGAGTGCCGTATCGAGAGGTGCTTGTAGGGCTGCTGCGTCTGGGATGAAACGTCGATAAAAAGTGAACATTCCCAGAAAACGTCGGATGGCCTTTGCAGTGGAAGGCAAGGGAAAATCCAGGATGGTTTTTACTTTGTCAGACAGCGGACGAAGTCCTTGGGCTAATACCTGGTGTCCAAGGAAAGAAAGTTCAGGAACGCCAAAGATACATTTGGCTGGATTGATGAGTACTCCATAATCAGACAGGCGCTTGAAAACTATGCGTAAATGTTCTTCATGCTCGGCTTGTGAACGGGAAGCAATGAGGACATCGTCGATGTGGCTCATGTGCAAAAGTCAAGGCCAGAAAGTACCTGATCCATAAATCTTTGGAACGTCTGTCCAGCGTTGCGTAGTCCAAAGGGCATATATAAGAACTCGAATAACCCAAAAGATGTTATTGAAGCGGTCTTGGGTATTTCTTTAGTTGCAACAGGGATCTGCGAGTAAGCTCTGACGAGATCGAGCTTGGAGTAGAGTGTACATCCTGATAAAAAAGCGTTGAAATCAGCTACGTTGCGGCCTGGATACCGGTCGGGGATGGTTCGGGCATTAAGAGCACGATAGTCTCCACAAGGTCTTCACCCATCTTTCTTGGGTACCATGTGGAGAGGGAATGCCCAGCTGCTCTCGGAAGGTCTGGTGATTCCAGCGTGAACCATGTCTACAAACTTGGTTCGAGCAATCCTCAATCGATCAGGAGGTAAGCGACGGGCTCGAGAAGCGAGTGGGGGGCCCGGTATTACCCGGATGTGATGTTCAGTCGAGTGTGGCGGCATTCGTGGAACTCCGGCTGGACGAGTGAGATCTGGGTATTCAGCAAGCAAGTGCGCATTGAGACCAATGTCGGTGACAGTCCTCAGTCTTGGTTGACTAGGCACAGTAGTAGTTCCTTTGGCGGTCAGAGTTGTGACATTATCGACGAGACGTGAACGCCGGACGTCAACCAAAAGATTTCAAAAAATGCACATTTTATAACAATAATCTGAACTTTATAAAAATAATCTGAACTGCCCAAACGTAAAAAGAATAAAAATCTGAGTAAAAAAAAAAGAATTTTTTTAGCAAAAATATATATAAAAAAAACAAACGGACATACTTTGTTGAATATTAAATAATAAAACAACAAAACAAATTCTTGTAAAAATACAAAAAACCAAAAGTGAAAACAGTAAATTATTATAGTTATTAGTTCGAGGTATTAGCGGGAATAGGACGTAGAAATAAAACTCCTTCTAGCGGAGAATCGCCGACGTTTCGACTTTATTTGAAGTCTTTTTCAAGGATGTAACAAAGCCACACTTTAGAGAGAATTTGTCTTGACATCAGTTGGTAATAAATACAAATGTCTCAATAATACGGAAAAAAAACAAAAAACAAACAACAGAAAAGGAAAGACACAAGAAGAAAATTCACTAACTATTTTTCAATAAATCAAGAAACATTATGAATCAAATCAATAGCCAACATCGATGATACAATAATAGCATTTTAGAATAGACAAAGACATTTACAAAAGATTATGCGGCTTACCTATTCACCAAAACAAAGGAGTCCGTGTCATGATTATAAACGATATCAATCATCTCAACACACACTGGAGGGACACACATTAAATATTCCAACAATACAGATATCAATAAAATCACAAATTAAAACTTAGGGCTGAAAGTAGAAATTTAAAACTTTGAAATGATGTATATGGGACGAGTACTCGACGTAAACTGATGTATCAAGCGCGTTATCAACGCCGGGCCGTGTTTGTTTACAATTTTTTCCCTTTTCGATTCACCGTGCTTGGCGAGCTTTAACCCGTTTGACTTTTGGCGTGATGTGATGTGTGTGATTGTATCTTGAAAAAGGTTACTCCTAGCACTTCTACAAAGTGAACCTTTTTCATGTAAATATGATGGAAAAATCATTTTTTCACTTTTTGAATGAGTGGAAAGTTGTGTAAGTGGCGCCCCCTACAAGTAAGAGCAATTCCGTGCTTAGATTTGAATTTTGCATGTCAAACCCCCCATATACAAAATTTTATCAAAATAACATGATAATTTCAAAAGTTATTTGAAAAAATCAAAAATTAAAATTCAACTTTGGCAACCTGTTTCTCTGTTAATATCTTCGAACATCGCACCAACTATCGGATTTGGCAAGTTGAGGTCTAACGCAATATTTTTGTGTGAGCAATCTACTGTTACTGTATGTCCCTTTACTTCTGGTCCACCCTGTAGAGGTTATACTTTCAAAGCAATAAGTCGTTTGTCAATAATCTTTTCAATCCCTATACATAATTATATTCTATTCTATGCATGCATTCGTTTCAAGTTCAGAAATTATGGATTTGAGAGATTTAAGCACAAATGCTAGATGCTTGAGAGGCAGCCGTTATTGAGTATAAATATGTATTGTAAATTTATTGTATTCAAATATGAATATTATAATATAATTATAACGCATTTCTTATTTTTAAAACATACTCGATTTTACAACTTTCAAAATTTTCTATCCTAACAACTAAAAATCCATTATATTATTATAATATACTAAACAAAGGTTCTCAATAAAAGTGAATGTTCATATATTATACCTACTGCTTTGATTGTATTGTTGTGGGCGAGCAATTATGCTGCCACAAATGTTGAGATAGTAGACCAATGCTGTGGCGAAAGCCGCACGGTTTTATGAATAAAACTTTGAAATGTGTACCTCAAACTTTGATCTTTATTGAGTTTGTCAATATTTGCTCTTAACAAAAACTCGGAGATAACTTTCTCAGGAGGGCTTAGAAGTAAACTTATTCTTAGGAAGGCACGAGAATAACTTCTTCTTCACAAGGCTCAAACATAACTTCCTAACTATTCTAATCTTAATTTAAAATGTAAACTTCCTATGAGTGGGAGATCCCAAACATAATTACAGCCCAGGCCATTCCAATGGTTTACAATACTAGGTACATGGAGATGTCGGTATTTCCCAATTAGACGTTATTTACGTAAACAACCCTTACTGATTTTGTCTATGAATTAGGGTTCTAAAAGGAAAAATTTCCTACTTCCTTTGTTCCGTCCTCTGAATAGCAAATAATAAAATAATATGAATAAAAGGACATTTGGAAGATTGTAAACTATTGTTCTATGGCGACAAACTGGCGTCGACCAGAAATGGACATTAAAATATTGTTATCTAATTATTGATAATACTGTAGGTGTAGGTATGTATGATCAGAGGATCACAACACCTCCCCTCTTAATGAGAGATTTTATAATAATGAAATTTTTAGAAAATCTCTAGGCTGAGATATACTTATATATTATTTATATCTTATAACATATTATAACATAAAACAGTAATGGTAATGGCACTAATATCTATAATATAAAAGTAATACAATCTGGTTCACATAATACACAGAATAGCAAAACAATATACGATACTTTAAAACCTAATGAAATATAAACCTAAAAATTCAAAACCTTCCAAGTTAGTTTATTGACTAGTACATTATGTTCGATTGATGGCTCGTCGTAGCGACGTTTAGTTCGGGTATGTGTCTAATTAGGGTTTTATAGTGTTCGTTCATTACAATTTCGGAGAAGTTCATTTTATTCTTCTTGACACTTTCACAGCACTCATCATCTATCTCGAATGGTGGAACAAATTCACTGTACACTTCAGATTGGAATGTATTACCGTGAGGTACTAACATCGTTGAGGAACTGTAGCCCTTACATTTTTTTTCCAGTGTGACGCTACCACAGTTTCTTAAATTAATATCTAAAGGTTTCTTACTATTTATACAAGAGATAGTTAAAGTTTCCGTATGAGGTACTGCAAATAACCAAGTGTTGCTTGATATTAATTGGATAAAAATTCCCGTTTGTGAGTGAATTACTCGTTTATCACAAATTTCAGGTATTTTGGTGGTAACTTGTAGTAATTTTACTTTTAATCATAAAAATATTTTAATCTGTTTGCATGAACTGTTTGCTTATTTTTCCCTTTTTGAATGACATAGTTTACATCAGAGGTTTTATCTATTATAGAATATGGCCCTACCCATAAAGGGGAAAGCTTTTTACTTCTGCCTCTACGGACAGATTCGTCATGAAGCAGTACTTTATCGCCTACTTCAAAATTTCTGGAATAGGTAGCCTTATCATAATTGTTTTTGGAAGTGTGTTTACTATGCAATAAATTCTCTCTAGCTATTTCTCTGGAATACTGCATCTTTTGTTTAAGGTTTGCTATGAAATCGTCATAAGTATAGGATGTTTTAGGCGGTTGGGTAATAGATGTCGGTAAGATAGGACTGAAACCAAATAAAAGTTCGAAAGGTGGAAATTTTGTTGCTGTGTGAGTGGTCGTATTATAAGTAAATGTAGCGAAAGGAATCCAATTATCCCAATCTTGCTGAGTATCTGATATAAAATGTCGCAGGTATTCCTCTAAGACTCTATGAGACCTTTCTAATGCCCCATTTGACTTTGGATGGTAACTGGTAGTCTGAATTTTTTTTATCTTTAGTGTTTTACATGTATTTTTAAAGAGTTCGCTTAAAAAATTTGTTCCTCGATCGGTAATTAAAACTTCTGGTATTCCGTAAAGGCAAATTATATCTTTGACAAAGTGATCAGCTACAGTTTCAGCTTCTTGATTTTTCATAGGAATATTTATATTGAACTTTGTTAAATCATCTTGAAAAGTCAGAATGTATTTATTGCCAATTTCAGTTTCCGGTAAGGGACCGACTACGTCAAGAAAACATCTTTCGAAAGGTTTGGACGCGGTGGTTGTAATTATCATTGGCATTTTGGTTTTTCGGCTTAGTTTATTTTTTTGACAGAATTCGCATTTTTTTATAAACCTCTTCACGTCTTTTTTCATGCCTTTCCAGTTGTATAATTGCACAATTTTCTTGTAAGTACGGGATACACCTTGATGGCCTGCTAATGGGGAGCTATGGAATTCTACTAATATAGTGTCTTTTTCTTGTTTCGACGGGTTTATTAAATTATTGTTATATATTGTTATTTCGTTCTCTGTATTTTGGAAAAGATATCTAAGCATTGGATAAATTATTTCCCATTTAACCAAAGGGTTATAGTGATACTTTATGATTGAAAGGTTGATTTTAGAATTGTAAACAAGTTTTCTCAAATCTAGTAAGCACGACCAGATTCTGTCATTTGGATAGAAGGTAACGTCAACTGTCAACTTTTTTCGGCACATTTTGACATTTTTTCACAATAATGGATTTAATCTCCTTGAATAGCTCTTGAAAAGTTAAGATAGGAATGTGCAATCCATTTTCCTCTAACTTAAATAGTTTGAGTTTTATAGCATGTCAAAGTTGCAAAAATGCCATTTTTAAAACGCGATATCTCGATAACGGTTGAATTTAGGAACATTAGTTCTATCACAATTTTTGTTCCAAATTGAAGAAAGAATTGAAATATCAATTAATATACAGGGGGTTCCATTTAAAAAAATCATACTTTTTCGTGCCATACTTTTGTGACGCACCCTGTATGTTTCCAAATATTTTTAAAATATGCATAAAGTCACATTCTACAACTTTTGTATAAAACTTTTTTTTCTACTTTTGTAAATAACCACGCTAGGATTGCCCGACGCACTAATGAAGGACCCTGTATAAGCAAATACATATTGGACTCTTGATCATAGTGAGCCGAAGGAATATTGAAATCGATATCGTTATTAAAACATTTCATAAATTTATTTACAACTTTGTTATTTTCTAAAACTTAAAATTTTTCTTTATTC
This sequence comes from Orchestes rusci, assembly GCA_958502075.1. Classification (NCBI taxonomy): domain Eukaryota; kingdom Metazoa; phylum Arthropoda; class Insecta; order Coleoptera; family Curculionidae; genus Orchestes; species Orchestes rusci. Next base: position 53,972,091 of record OY293303.1, on the reverse strand, counting down.
AAGTTTTTGGGTATAAACAATACCAATGGGTCTGTGGCTTTTGTCTGAAACAGGGTTGTATTTTTCTCTTTGATTTTAGATTTCAGGATAACATGATCTTTCAAGTAATTTTGAAATTCAGAATATTCCGTGATTAAGTTAGTATTTACAATATTAATCATTCTACTTAAGGCATCAGCGTTAGTGTTTTTCTTTCCGGCTTTATGAATTACTTCAAAGTTATACTCCTCTAGTTTTAATCTAAAACGTGTTAATCGAGAGCCCGGATCTTTTATATTAAAAATATAAAGTAAAGGTTTATGATCTGTTACAATCTTAAATTTCGTACCAAACACATATGGCCGAAAGTGTTTAACAGCCCATACTATTGCCGCTAATTCCTTTTCAGTAGTGGAATAGTTTTGTTCAGCCACATTTAATGTTCGACTGGCAAACGCTATGGGTTGGTCACTATTAATTTTGCCTTGTGATAAAATGGCACCTATTGCGTAATTACTAGCGTCCGTGGTAATGATAAATTCCCTAGAAAAGTCGGGGTACTGAAGAACAGGTGGGGAAATTATACTTTCTTTGAGAATTTGAAACGAAATACTGCATTCATTACTCCATATGAATTTCTCGTCCTTTTTCAATAATTTGGTAAGAGGTTTCGCTATTTTCGCAAAGTCCTTAATAAATTTTCTGTAATAGCCGACTAAACCTAAAAAAGATTTTATCTCTTTTGAGTTTTTAGGTTGGGGAAATTTTGAGACGCATTCTACTTTTGCGGGGTCAGGTTTAATACCTTCTTCGGTGATGATGTGTCCTAGATATAAGCATTCCTTGCGTAAAAATGAACATTTTGCTGGTTGAATTTTCAAGTTATGATGTCTAAATCTTTGAAATATTTCTGTTAATCTTTGGTTGTGTTCAGTTAAATTGTTTGCGTAAATGACCACGTCGTCTAAATAGATAAGACATTTTAAACCATTAAGACCACTTAAGACTGTATTCATCAAACGCTGGAAAGTTGCAGGAGCTCCTTTCAATCCGAATGGCATTCTATTATAAACGTAATGTCCGGTTGATGTACTGAATGCAGTTTTTAATTTATCTTCCTCATCCATTTGTACTTGGTGAAAACCGTTAGCCAAATCTAATGTCGTGAAATACTGAGATTTACCTAACTGGTCCAGAATATCCGTAATGTTAGGTAACGGAAATGCATCTGTTCCTATAGTAATATCGTTAATTTTTCTAAGGTCTACACATATGCGATATTTAGGTTTATCCGAGGAATCAGTTTTCTTTGGCACGACTATTAGAGGACTATTCCATGGACTACAGGAAGGAGAAATTATTCCGTCTTTTAACATTTGATCTGTTTGTTCGCTTATAACTTCGCGATGTTTGAACGGTAATCTGTAAGGTCTAGTGTTGATTGGTCCTTCAGAAGGATCTGTTGTTATTTTATGTTTAACTGTGTTCGTACAAGATAGTTTATCACCATCCAAGTAAAATATATCGCTGAAATTGTTGCAAATTTCTAATAATGAATTGGTTTCTTCGATATTCAAGCCTTCAAGATTGAGAGCATTTTTTAATAGTTTTAGGCGCTCAATATGATTAATATGAGTTGTTTGTGCAATTTCAAAGTCTTCACAATTGAAAGGTATAACATTAACTCTTGGCATTGACACTGTTAAAACTTCGTCTGAAATATTCAAAACACTCACAAGACATTGGTAATTTATTACTTTTGTTAAGGTAGATCCTAAATAAAGTTTCTCCGAAATTTGTTTTGGTTTTATTATTCCTTCTGTTTCTGCAATATTTGCCAAAGCAGGAATTATTGCTTCACAACGCGCAGGAATACTAGTGTAATTTTCTGAAGGTGAGATTTTAAAATAATTATCCTTAAAGGAAACAATCTCTTTGTCATAGTCAATTTTTGCTTTATGTTTCTGCAGAAAATCACGTCCTAAAAGACCATCATTTTTAATTGGGGTATCATCCGAAACTATGTGGAATGTGTGCATTAAAGTTGAGTCGCCTTTTAATTGGATTAAAATGGAACAAACGCCTAGAGTATAGGTTGGTAGTTTACTAATACCCTTCAATTCCAAAATTGTTTCTTTATTCATTAGGCACGGGTCTTTTAAATAACTATTTTTAAGAAGAGAGACGTCGGCACCTGTGTCCAGTAAAAGTTTAGCTTTAGAATTCTTTAAATCGGGAGAATTTATTTCAATGATGTCTAATTGATTATGATTCTCGGACAGCAGAATAGTTTTGCAAGAGACATGATTTGATGTAATAGTGTTATGCGAATTATTTTTATTGTTATCATTCGATCGATCAAATATTGTAGTATCCCTTTTTCTTGAACAGCTATCTTTCAAATTCACCATAGTCGGCTGTTCGCAGCTATGGCTTAGCACTCGTTTCCCGGAAAATGTTCAAGAGGCGCGCTAGATTGCGAAGTAAGTTTATCTTGTTTTGTATTGTCTGTCAGTACTTGTACATTTTGTACGTGTGAAGTTGATGGATTATGTCTGTTAGTATTAGTCTGTTGATTAGAATGATTACGGTGATTTTGTTGTCCAGAAAAATTTTGGTTTTGGTCATTATGGAAAGAATGGTTTTGCTGTGCGTCATGATAACTAGTGTTTCGATTTGAAAAGTTTTGTGGATTGTCTGGAAATTGATGTCTAGATATATTATTTTGGGAATATCGTTGATTATGATAGCTATTACGAGGATTATAATTATTAAAACGGTTATTAGGCATCTGAAAACGTTCCATACGATTATTCTGTGTTCCGAAATTATTAAAATTCCTTTGTTGCGTGGAAAAATTTCGACCACCACTGTATACACCAAAATTATTATTAGTGGTCTGGTTTCGTTCAAAATTCTGTAGTTGTCTACATTGAGATGTCAAGTGATTATTTCTATGGCAAAACATACACAAAGTCTGACTTGTACCTGGTTCAAAGTTAGTTCTGCGGCTATTTCCGACTAGATTAATATTTCTAGAATTTTGACCATTTTTGAATCTATCGTTTTGTTCTAACTCAAGTTCTATAGCAATAGAAATGGCTTTATCCAAATCTGAAGCATTTTCAGCTATTAAACGTACTTGAGTATTCTCGTCATGCAGTCCTTTTCTAAATTTATTTACTATTATGGATTGAAGATTTTCTATTAGTACTTTAGCTTCGTTTGATGTATAATTTAAATTGCATGTCTCCTTGTATTTATTAAAAATAGTTTTGATACGTTTTCCACATTCTTCAATACTCTCTCTATAATTTTGTTTTATGTTCATTAATAAATTTAAAAAATGTGAAGGTGGTGTTTTATCCGTAAAATGTTCTAATAAAAAGTCTTTAATTTCATCCCAGTTGTTAAATTCGTTATATTGAGTTACCTCTTGTGCCTTTCCTTTTAGTTTAGTTGCAAAAATTAATTCAGCCAGATTATCTTTTTCAGTTGCCTTAACTATTTTCATCATAGCATCACAATTCTTTATAAAAAAATTTAGCGAGTTTGCATCTCCTTGCCCATCAAATGCTACAATTTGGTTTAAAACGTCAAACGCATCTTTACCGGCCATTTCTTTTTTTTTTTTTTTGCGTTCGACTCAAAAACAGACTTGCTTTACCAATAAATCGTTATTTGCAGTATCTCAAATTATTCAATTTCAATAAAATAATAGATACCTATCCTATAACTTAACACTAAAAAGATAGCGAGGAAAATAGCGTCACACGAAAAGCAAAGAAGGGACTTACGTTTTCATTCTCTTCTGTGGATCTCGGTCAAGCTGGAAACGTCTTTCCAGACAATGGAATCTTCAGTCGAGATGAAGTCAAGCAGGACCCTCGCTTGCGATGGCTTACTGCGTCTTGGCGCACCTTTAAACCAATAGCACTTGCTTTTCGCTTCCTGGGATCTTTGCTGCGTCTTGGCGCACCTTCAAATAGCCTCTGGACTTTTCCTTGCCGCCTTTGGAACTTCGTGGATAATTGCCGCGTCTTGGCGCACCGTCAACATTGATTTTAATAACTATGGATAAACAGTGAGTAAACCAAACACGGCGAATTCAGGACCGGTGAATGTAAACAACGAAGTTCAGACTTCGTCTTGCGCGTTTACAAACTTGCGGGGCGGCGAATCATGACGTATGGAGAAGCCTATTTAACAGGTCCGGACTCCAAAATTTTTATTAGAACTATTATAAGGGTACAATAATTTTTTGGCATAATTACTTAATGTGGGTAAAGGTATGTTTGTCAAGGTATAAATAGGTAAGTTTATATAGTAGGTAGGTATAATTATCATGAATTTTGTAGTACGAACTCTGAGGAAAGGGAGTATAAGAAGATTTTTGTAATGCAAAACAAGTACATTAGTTCTCAGTCGTTGACAAAAGATTGGAAAAAACTAAGGGCAAAATTATTGTTGAAATTTAATTATCAGTAGACTTGTTTGATTTTGATAAAATCACGCTGTATATAAGAAACAAATCATAAATAGATTTGAAAGGATTTACAGAGTGACCCATTTGAAAGCGGGTAACATTTTAATTTATGGATCGATTTTGACATGTTTTTTTTTAAATGTAGAAAGGGGAAAGGTTTATTTTGAGGCCATACGTCGCCCAGTTTTTTTCAAAAACCAAGGCTACTAGAGCATGTTCAGAGGCTGAAAAATCCAGAAAACATATTAGCGATTTTTTTAGAGAAAATCTGCCAATGCCACTGGATTTTTCATCCCCTGAAATGGACCTGTACCAAATTTCATGAAAAAATAGTCAATTAAAAAAAATATTTCTGTGTTTTTTTTTGTCAATTTCGTTTGTTTGTTTTCATTGTATTTTAACATAAGAATATCTATCAAATGTTGTTATTTAATAACTTTGTTGTGCTGGATTTGCTATCGCAAAAGTTACGAGATAAAATGCTTCTTGGTGCATTATAAAATAATTCGTTAATTTTGAATATTTTTCATGAAATTTAGTACAGATTCATTTCAGGGTGTGACGAATCCAGTGGCGTAGGCAGATTTTTTCTAAAAGAAACGCTAATATCAATTTTGAATTTTTCAGCCTCTAAATATGATCTAGTAGTCCTTGAATTTTGGAAAAACTTGATGCCGTCTGGCCACAAAATAAACCTTTCGACCCTCCACATTTAAAAAAAAACGTCAAAATCGCTCAATAAATAAAAATGTTATGGGGGTGGCCCGCTTACAAATGGGTCCCTCTGTACAGTTGTCTAAAAAGTTTTTGCCTGGTCCAAAAATAACATCTGTCGAAAAAAATCCTCAAATATACAGGGATACAAAAAACTAACCGAATGTAAAAATTACTCAGAAGAAAATGCTGCTATTTATTATTGTTTTAATTTTAGACGGAAAACGATTAAAGAAAGAAAGGTATAATACAGGGCTGGTCAAAAAATTCGTGTAACTTCAGAAAATTTTAGATCGGTTTTCCGAACAAATATTTTATGAGTATCGATAAATCACTTTATGGGGCAGTATGATAAGCGTGTCTTACAATATCTCTACCTCTACAAATACAGAATAAAAGACAATTTTCAAAATGAGTGAGTTGCTCTTTCAAGACTGTAAAAGTCGTTTTGTTGCCAAGTTGATATTAAATGCAAAATATAAAATAAATCAAATTCAATTCCAAATCATTAGATAAAATTCAAAATGTCATGTGAGAAAGCACAAAACAGCTTTCTCGTTGTCTTTAGCAAATCAATAGGAAAATATTGGGTATATTTTTTTTGAAATCATTGTCACTACTAGTATGTTGAATTTTTTTTATTGAACACAGAGATATCTTACACTACGAAATAAGTTCTAAAACAATATGAGAAATAACAATATTACATGAGAAAGTTGATTCATTGGCCTGAGAACAAAATGAGTTTTGTCAATCTTTCTAATCAACTCCCCTTTCACTGCCTCTGTTTGTTTCTTTGCCAAACTGTAATATCTTATTTTAGCATATATGAAAATTACATTCTTGATTATCCTTGAATAGGGGTTTTCTAAAAATGTATGTTCAAATACATGATTCTCATCGTCAAACATAAAATATTTTTTCTGTTCCAACACTTGTCTCGTCAGGTTAGAAACGAAAACCTCGAAAAAATGCTTTTCTTTAGGCATTTTACCCTCGTTTAAGCTGATGAGATATCTGAATTTTTTCTCGACGGAAATACAAATAGAAATTATGTCCGCAGAAGGACGTAGGAGACCACCTCTATTTTTTTGCTTCAGTAATTTGAAATGTGTTTCATCTGTTGATGACCCATTTTCCTCCAACAATGATAAACATTTTGAACAAGATGTAATCTTTTTCATTTTCCTCACAACGAAACCAGCAATATATGCTACAACGTTTTCTGACATTTCTGTTAAATCAGGAATCAACTCAATCAACTCGTCTTCAAACTCAATCGATTCCGGCACATCAATGTTATATTTTTTGACAATATTCCAATCCTCCTCGCTGGTTATATTTTGTTGTTATCGCCATCTAAGGCACAAAGAATGCTCGTGTCATCTAAGAAGGCACAATTCCCTGTGGTGCCTTTTATGTCCAGATTGAGTGCCATTCTTCTATAACTATTGTGGAATTGGGAAGCTGTGGGATTGTTATTCCATCCGTTTCTTGCTCTTAAAAAAGAACAGAAAAATAATATTTTGATCCAACATCAAAAATAGCTATAGGTACTGAAATTTTTGTATCACTTTGAGTTTATTGCTTTTATGAGTTCACCTATAAAACAAATGAAAGTCAAATACCTGATGCCTAGGAAAAAAAGGTTCCAAGTGGTCCTGACTGGTCTTATAAGTCATGAGGTACTTTAATGGAGCAAAATCTTTTTCAACATAATCAGCATACATTCCCAAGTAAGATTGAGTATTTATGAGAAACTAATTGACCTCATACATCAACTACTTTTTACAGAAATTGAATATTTCTATCCGTATTCAAGATATTGGCGTGCGGAGTTATAAGTGAAAAACTCTGTATGGGCCCTGGATAGTATATATAATAACAGAAACAATAAGTTGTAAACTAGATACGTAGATTATACTTACTTAAAATAAGAAATCCCTGGTATTTTCCCTTTGCTGTTACAAAAGACAACCATACACCTCCGAGATTCTCTTTTGCTAGCAATTCTAGCAGTCATTGCTTCAATTAAAGCGAAGAACAAAATAAGCCACGCACAGAGCAGTCAATAATAATAGTCAAAGCCAGATATAAACATAAACAATATAAACAACAAAACAACCGATATAACGTCTAAACGAGCGATCACAAGTAGGTAGAAAAACAGAAAGCAAACGGCGCCGATTGCAAAACAATAAATATTTTATGGCGCCTATAATTTTCAAAATGAGGAGGCCAGTGTTGCCATGAGAACGTGTGCTCAACAAAATCCGCCACAGAATTGGAAAAGGGAGGTAAACAATCCTATTTTGAATACTATAAAGTATAAAAGTATTTGTCTTCGTCAAAAGCAATAAACAACAAAAACAAAATCTTTCACTCATCACCGTCAAATGATGGATGTGAAATATCGCTGATAACAAATCATAACTTTCAGGAATTCCGCTACTATTTTGAGCTATCAGCGAAAAATCCCCTACAAATGATAGCGAAATTCCGCCCCAATTGGCAACACTGTAACAGATGACAAAGAATTCACGTGCTTTGCATAGTCCGGTTCTGTTCGCTGTCAGCTTATCCTCAAGACCGTTGCGATAGTATAAAACGCACCTAGTGTTCCAGTGCGCAATTCGGAAACGGAACGGTCTTATTTACATTTTTCTAGTTGGCGTCGATTTTTACGTGCGCTGAAACCCGTTTTTTCACCCATAGGCCGCCACTTCTGTATAGCTCGAGAGGCGGCCATTGCTTATCCATAGTTATTTAAATCAATGACCGTCAATTACACGAAGGGTTTCCGCTGCCACCAATGTTGTGGGCGAGCAATTATGCTGCCACAAATGTTGTGATAGTAGACCAATGCTGTGGCGAAAGCCGCACGGTTTTATGAATAAAACTTTGAAATGTGTACCTCAAACTTTGATCTTTATTGAGTTTGTCAATATTTGCTCTTAACAAAAACTCGGAGATAACTTTCTCAGGAGGGCTTAGAAGTAAACTTATTCTTAGGAAGGCACGAGAATAACTTCTTCTTCACAAGGCTCAAACATAACTTCCTAACTATTCTAATCTTAATTTAAAATGTAAACTTTCTATGAGTGGGAGATCCCAAACATAATTACAGCCCAGGCCATTCCAATGGTTTACAATACTAGGTACATGGAGATGTCGGTATTTCCCAATTAGACGTTATTTACGTAAACAACCCTTACTGATTTTGTCTATGAATTAGGGTTCTAAAAGGGAAAATTTCCTACTTCCTTTGTTCCGTCTTCTGAATAGCAAATAATAAAATAATATGAATAAAAGGACATTTGGAAGATTGTAAACTATTGTTCTATGGCGACAAACTGGCGTCGACCAGAAATGGACATTAAAATATTGTTATCTAATTATTGATAATACTGTAGGTGTAGGTATGTAGGATCAGAGGATCACAACAGTATTGTTGGAAAAAATGGGATAAATTCTGTAGTTTGATATCGTATCCCTGGCATAAACGCTACCCTTTAGACTTCTTGACTTTTTATCCGGCTCGAAAAACATAAAACAGAATAAGCATGACACGTTTTTGAATATCGCGCTTAAAATATAGAAAAATAAAACAGGATTAAAGCGTCATCTAGATTTTTAAATACCCCGCTTGAATAACAGCTGGAAGTGACACTGTCAACAATAACGCATGATTTGGCAACGATGGAGCTCGGCGAACTATCATCTCGTGCACGCTGGACCCGTATTCCGTGTACCTGTGGAATTCTAGCAACTTGTCGTTTTCCCATCATTTTACATAGAGAGCGACGCGTTGCTATGTGATTCCACAGTAGACGGAATTCGGGTCCTGGAATCAACTGTCAACTGTCCAAGGGACGGTCGGCTAGTCGGCTCATCTTAGTGGTTGATAACCGATTACGTCACGGGAGTGCTTCAATATATGACGTATCGTGAGTACGCCACAGAAATAATCACGCTTGGAATTTTGCGGAAATTAATCATCAAGAAAATGCGTCACTTGCAGGTAACCCTGAGGTCAATCCGTATGACTCATTCACAGGAAATGCTGACTCACAAAATGAAAACCGAAACCATTGTTCTGACAATGAACCATTGTCCCATGTAGATAACATTCATCCCTATGATATGCATGATGGAAATTTTCCCTTGAACAGTTTTTAGAAGGAAAAAACTTTATACAATTAAATAATATTTTATCAACTCTACCTCACATTAATAATACCTCAACTTAACGCAAAGTTTTTGATTGATACAGGATGTACGAAAAGTTTAATTTCTCCTAAAATAGTTGAAAAGTTTTATCCACACTGACAACTTTTCACGATTAAGTTATCCAAATTCCAATTTTTGACATGTTTAAAGTAAATGAATTTCACAAATTTTATATTTTTGAATTCAGTGAAAAATACGATGGATTAATAATTGGTATTGCGATTTATTAAAACAACTCAAAGCAGTACTTGACATTGGTAAAAAAAATATCAACACCTTTGGTTAGAGTCCCACTTATCCAAAATGAAGTTCAAACACCAAAATAAAACATTTATTGACATTTATTCTATTGAAATACCCCCAAGAACAAATATGATTGTAAAACTACAAGTAAATTTTGAAATTGGTTTTGCTTTCTTTGGGAATTTAGTAGGAACTTCCAAAGCTGTTGTCAAAGTTGAAAATAATTTCGCATTTACTTCAATTTCTAACGGACGTGATGAATCAACTTCAGACTTCGATTTCATAAAAGTTTAAATATCAATGAAGTCAACTTTGTGGGAAAATAGTATATTGTAGTCCTAGGCGGTAAAGTAACATTTTTCCAGGCTGACAGAAGAACTGTACACTTCTTGAAGACTGGAAAAATCACTTTAACGCCGTGGTCCACACATTATTTTTCTGCTGACAACATATTCTACCTTACTGTGGATAACAGTATTTCCTACTACTTAATTCAAAAAAACATGAAATGGCTGATCATTAAAAACATTGAAACTATCTCACATCATTTTTATGTCCCAGAAAATATTCAATCTCATTGGAGTTTAGTTCATGATTAGTCTTTATCAACGATATAGCTTTAAACCGTAATTTGAAAATCTACCTGGTGGCCAAGGCGACAATCAGAGCCATCCATCCAATATTTTCAATTTGGCAACACTGCTTCAGTCAACTTTTAGAGCCAAGCCAAAATCAAGATGACAGAAGTCAAAACAGACGATGACATTGAAGTGTGAACTTTAGTTCGTATCCCAGTTAGCGTGCAGAAGGTCCTGGGTTCAAATCCCAGCTCGGGCATGCTAGCTATAAAGTCACTGTACTTTTTCTACTTTTTTTTTATTGTAAGGCATTGAAATCGATTTTTTCATCGACAAGTTATAAAATCTAATTCAAAAACACTCACAAAACACGAACGACGCACACATGACAAATATAAACGATGGATGCTAGCTGCAACATGGCGGATCCGTCGCTAGCCAATTGAAAATAAGACCTCCATTGTCGACACTGTCTTGTATATAGTCACTGTACAGGAAATTATCTCGTAACGCCCTCTATTAGAAATATTTTAAAACATTTTCACCGCCTAGACATTTTTCACTACATTGACGGCCTAGCCTTAGAAAGTCCCACTTTCTCGTCCCTTTGACATCAGTAAAATTCAGTTTCAATGTCGTGTCGGCAGAAAACAAATTTTCCACGAACACCTGAATTTGGCACAAGTGAAGATAATACTTTGAAATCTAATTTCAAAAATCGAAGATCAGAACATTGCAATCTCGAGGAAAGAAAAGCTATAATAAGAGACCTTTGTTTTGAATTTGGAGATAGTTTTCATTGCGACCAACTACCATTAACTTTCACCAATCAAATACAACACCCTATCAATCTAAGTGACGAAACAGCAGTTTTCACGGAAAGTTATCGATACCCAGAAATTCATTAAAAGAAGTTAAAGATCAAATTCAAAAAATGCTAGAACAAGGAATTATCCAAAACTCGATTTCTCCTTGGTCAAGTCCTATTTGGATTGTGCCGAATAAGCTAGATGCTTCAGGAAAAAGAAAATGGCGTCTTGTAATCGATTATCGTAAACTAAATGAAAAAACAATTGATGATAAATACCCCCTTCCAAATATAACTGACATTTTAGATAAATTAGGCCGATGCCAATATTTTAGAACACTGGATTTAGCAAGCGGTTTTCATCAGATTGAAATAAAACCTTCTGATTTACAAAGAACAGCATTCTCAACAGAAAACGGACATTACGAATTAGGAAGAACGCCTTTTGAATTGAAGAACGCACCATCAATTCCAATGATGGATAATATTCTAAGAGGTTTGCAAAATGAAGAATGTTTAGTTTATCCTGACGATATTGGGCAGATTAAAAAAGGTTTTTAATCGTTTAAGACACGCAAATTTAAAATTTCAATTGGACAAATGGGAATTTTTAAGAAAAGAGGTTAATTATTTAGGTCATGTTATTACGTGAAATGGAGTCAAGCCTAATCCAGATAAAATTAGTGCTATCAAGAAATTTCCAACTCCAAAAACTCCTTTAGAAATCAAAAGTTTTTTGGTCATCAAACCAATGACTCAAAGTTTAAAGAAAAATAATAAGGTAATTCATGATCAGAACTTCATAACATCCTTCGAAACTTGTGAAAATCTACTTTGCAAATTCCCAATTTTACAGTACCCCGATTTTTCAGATCATTTATTTAATCAACAGATGCATCAAACGTCGCCTTAGGGCAGACATTTTATTCTTAACCAACTACACGAGTCCCACCGCTCAATGCTGGGGAATTACGTTTGCGCACTGTGAATTTGTGATTCATTTTTATTCCTTAACTTGAGACTGTTTGAAGTTCTGATGTGGTTCTGAGCTTTTTGTCTGCTGTCTAGTTTTATACCTTAACCTTCTATTTAATCTATTTATACAAGACCATGAGTGTGTTAATTTGAGGTTGGTGTTTTTATAGCCTCTCAAATAATGTATTATTAATTAAATGTAGTGTTATTTCAGTGCTTATTGATCATTGTTGAGTAAATAAAAGATACCGCACTCTTGTAGTCTACAGCCTAGGTTCAGATATGTTGCCCCTATACCTTTAGCGGGACGTTTCATACCCTTTACCACAACTCACAACTGTAAGAACAGTGCTTTGCTTACCCTGATATGATTTTTGAATTCAAAGTTGAAGTGTGAAACGGAAAATGATAACATCTGATAAAACGGTGTGTTTCCCTGTGAAACTTCAATACATAATAATATCATGAACAGGGTGGGCAGCCAAGAATGCGAGGTACACTGTATTTGACTCAACTACATAACATAGAGGCAGAGGCTTGCGTCAAAAAAATGTATCACTAAAACGGCCAACAGAAAAACCTGGGAAATATTTTCAAGTTTTTATAGAATTTTGCCCGATAAAAATATATCGATGATATTTTCATATTAACTGCGACTATATCCCTACACTTTTTGTCTTTTTCCAAAATAAAGTGGTGAACCCAAGTCCAAGTTCTTTGAAATCGGTCAAGCGAAACGGGAGAAATCTTCGTTTGTTTAAAAAAATTATTGAATTTCCTACACCGCTTTATTTTGATAGAAAAAAAAATTTAAAACAAGAAGTGTAGGTAAATAGTCAGTCAAGTCATCGATATATTTTCATTGGGCAAAATTCTATAAACTATTTTTCTACTTGGTGTTGGTTGTTACGCCCCCTAGCGACTTGACTTGAAAATAATTTCCATGCAGGTTCTTCTCTTGGGCGTTCTAGTCATAAATGTTTTTGCCTCAAGTTTCTACGATGTATAGTTTCCAAGATACAGTACACCGCATTCTTAGTTGCCCAGCCTAGCCTATGTTTCATTAATATTGAGAAAAAATTCGGGATGTGTTTTTTTCGCATTAAAATAAGAACACAACTTCCTATAAACATGTATCTGGAAATGCGGAAATGCTTCGTAACAGAGCTACCACCTGTAGGTGTTGAAATTTTATTTTCATTTTGGTTTTTTCTAAATAATATTCGAACCAATCTTACCAATCTCGATCTTTTGATGGAAATTTGTGTTTGGGGGTTTCTTATCATGCGAAAACAGGGTGTTTCATTAATATAATACATAATATAACAAAATAAATATAAAGAAGCAACATTTTTAAACTAGACAAAAACTTATTCTCGTAACAAAATTACCAATGCTTTGTCGGAAAACGGAATGATTATTTTTGAAAATTTGCCAGGCGACCCATTTTTGCCAAACAAAAAATAACCAAAATTGACCCAAACTCAAAATCAACCTGGAAAAATACTTCCATTCACTCCATACTCCATATCCCGTGAAATCGATCTTTTATGTTTTGAAAAATAATGAGAAAGGGATTTTTGTCTATGGGAAGGTTAGTCATGTTTCTTAAGCATGAGAACGTGAAAAACTACATAAAATATTGAATATGGAGCGATAATCGATACTATATAATAATAATAATAAATAATATAACCGTTCTGTAGATAATCAACCGACTAACTTTGAAAACTGGTTGAAAGAGTTTCAAAATATTACCAAAACAAATTATCACATTCTATGCAATATTTTATTATGCATATATTGTGAGAGTTGGCATATACTTGCATGTAAATATATTTAAAAAACCATCAAGAATTAGAATTATTGATATTGATTACCTACAACATTTATTTTTCAAACACATGACAATGTATGATTCCATTAAGCATCATGGCTGGAAAAGATTGATTAGATAGAGTATAAATGAAATGAAATGCGAAAACGTAAATGCCGAGGACTCGTTGAGCGGTGGGACTCGTGTAGTTGGTTAAGAATAAAATTTGTGCCGCCTTAGGTGGAGTCTTATCACAAGGTCAAGTCGATTCAGACAAACCGATTGCGTTTGCATCTCGAACTTTGGATGAGAGTGAATCTAAATATTATCGGAAAGAAATAGCTCAAATTTCATTTCTAAAAAGTCGCCGGCTGTCTTGTCCATTAAACTAAATTCAGCTAAGGAACGCGTCAAATCAATCGAAGAATTTGATAGATCGATTGAAGAAATGTTGGTCGATCTAACAATTGCTCAAGCTAATGGTGATGCTAATACTGCTGATGTTCTTAGACCGGTGAATAAAAAAATCGCGATTAATTGCTTTGCAAATGGTTTACAAAGTAGTGAATTGCGTACCATAATTAAATCTCGAAATTTTCAATCGATAAGCGAAGCAGTCAGAGTGGCAAAAGATGAAGAATTGTCATTCGAAACACCTAAATCCTGTTTCCAAATGCGGAGTTATAATAAAGCTTTTCGGGGACAAGCAAACTTTCACAGGCAAACCAACCCGCGGGGGGCGCCACTCCAGCGCTACGGCTCAAGAGGAAGCTACGGTAATCGTGGGGGTAGTACTAATAGTTACCAGTTTTACCAAAATTTTAATTCACGCAGGTATAGACATAATCAATTTGGTCGATCAAGGGGAGATTTCCAAGGAGGTAGGAATTTTTCAAGAAATAGCGAAACTAGGGGTAGAACTTATTTTTTGAACAGTGGCGAGCGATCAAATTCAAGTTCACATAATACTGAAATTAAAGATACATCGGCCGACATGTTTTTTCGTCCCTAAAGAAGAATATATAACAAATATTAATGGTCTAAATTACATAATTGTTAAATGCGAAAATAAAAATTCGAAACTTTTAATTGACACAGGAGCATCTGTTAGTGTTCTTTTTAAAAACTCCGTTAATTTATTTAAAAATATAGATTACTCAAAACGCGTCAAAATACATGGAATTTCTGGGTCAACAATTTCTCAAGGTAGCGTGCATCATATTCAATTACAAGTAAATAATAGTAACACAGTAGTGGGTCATGAATTTTTGCTCATAGATCCATTTGATGACGAGTTTAATGGAGTCTTAGGTTCAGATTTTTTTAAACACCACTCAACCAAAATTGATTTCGAAACATTTACGTTAGTTTTTTGGTTGAATAATGAAAGAATCTGCTTACCGATGAGCTCGAATCATGATCAAATCACATCTATTTCTGCGAGGTGTGAAATTATTAAATACTTTGACGTTAGCACAAATCATGATTGCATGATTTTACCTGAGGAACTATCCGAAGGAATTTTTGTTGCTAGTGCAGCAGCTAGCCGAAAGTTCAATAAGATTCCAGTTCGAATTCTAAATGTACGTGAGAGTAAAGTACAATTAAAAAATCTCAGACCAAAAATAAAACCACTTGACGAGTATGAAATCTGCACCTTCAATGACACTGATAAAACTGTCGATAGAATAGAGGAGATTTTAGGCATGTTGAAACTGGATCATTTACAGCTATCCGAGAAGTATTCAATTCAAAAAATTTGCTCAAAATATTCAGATGTGTTTTACTTAGATAACGACTCTTTTACGACTACAAACATTTATAGACAAAATATTAACTTACACCCTTCACAGAGGGAAGAAGTAAATAGACAGGTTAAGGACATGTTAAAAAATGGTATAATAGAAGAGGCAAAGTCACCGTGGTCCTCTCCCTTATTAGTGGTACCGAAGCATGCGGACGAAAAGGGAAATAAGAAATGGCGTTTAGTTTTGGATTACAGACGTTTAAATGACTGCATTCAAGATGATAAATTTCCCTTGCCTTGCATAACAGATATTTTAGATTCATTGTCGGGAGCGATCTATTTTACGCATCTAGACTTATCACAAGGTTATTACCAAATAGAACTTGAGAAAGAGAGCAGACAGTGTACTGCCTTTGTCACCGACAAAAGGCAATTTCAAATGACAAGACTACCAATGGGTCTAAAGATAAGTCCGAGTTCTTTCTCAAGGGCTATCTCAATAGCAATGGCAGGCTTGAATAATTCATCGTGTTTTGCTTATCTGAACGATCTAGTTGTGTTTGGGAACAGTTTGGCTCATCATAATCAAAATTTAGTAAAAATATTAGACAGATTGCGGCAAGTCAACTTGAAACTAAATCCAAGAAAATGTGATTTCCTTAAAAGAGAAATTTTATATCTAGGTCATCTGATATCGAAAGATGGGGTAGCTTCTGATCCGGAAAGACTAGGGCAATTTCAAATTTTCCAGTACCAAAAGACTCCACTGAAACCAAACGTGTTGTTGCTTTTGCAAATTACTATAGAAAGCATATAGCAAACTTTGCAGAAATAGCTTCACCTCCAATTATTTGAGTAGAAAGGGGGTACAATTCGCATGGGATTCACGTTGTCAACAAGCTCTTGAAACATTGAAACAAGCATTAGTTAACCCTCCAGTCTTGCAGTACCCAGATTTTTCTGAATCAAACACATTTATTCTTAAGACTGACGCATCAAATGTAGCATTAGGAGCAGTTTTGTCTAATAATGATGACAAACCTGTCGCCTATGCCAGTAGAAGTCTGAATAGTCATGAAAGGAATTATCCAGTTATAGATAAAGAACTTTTAGCAATTTGTTTTGCAGTCAAGACTTTCAGAACTTATCTGTATGGGAGGAATCTTATTATATATACAGATCATAGACCGTTAGTTTACTTATTCGGTATGACGAATCCATCTAGTCGCTTAACCAAGTTCAGGTTACTTTTAGAAGAATATACATTTGAAGTCAGGTATTTAAAGGGAAAGACTAATGTGGCAGCAGACGCATTGTCACGCATCACAATCTCGTCAGATGAATTAAAAAACATGTCGAGCAGTGTAGGTAATATGTTCGCTATTATTAGACAACAAGCCAAATCTGTTGACGATAGGAGTTTTAGTAGTACTTCACACGAAAGACTTGATCACCCTGGAGTGGTAGAGCTATTGAAACCGCCTAAAAGTTACGTTGAGGCTTACGTCACGTCTGAACATGACTTTAATAAAAATATAAACAAAGACAATTACTGTTTAAAAAATGTCATTTATTTGAAAAATGACAACGCAATTATATTTAAGAAAACTCGATCAGCGTTAGCATTTGGTGCATCGGGGGGGGACTTGAAAGAAATTTGCGAAATGTTTGAAATTCCGGAAATAGTTATATTGAAAAGTTTGAATAATCAACTATTGATTGAAAGTATGTTAGAGGATCCTAGAAGAATTAAAAATATGAATTTGAGATTATCGATAATAGAAGATGTGCACAAAATACAAGACAAAGAAATGAGACAAATTATTTTAAACGACTTTCACATTCTGCCAAGTGGAGGACATGCAGGTATAAATCGTATGCACAACAATATCAAAAAATTCTATTTTTGGAATGGCTTACAAAAAGATGTACAAGATTTTGTTAAGCGTTGTGATGAGTGTCAGAGGTGTAAACATTCAAGGCCTTATGTGGAGCCTATGACAATTACTACAACCGCCACATCAGCCTTCCAAAAAGTTTTTTTGGATCTTGTTGGTCCACTACCGGTAGATTGCGATAATAACCAATATATACCTACCCTACAATGTGAATTAACAAAGTTTGTGGAATGCTACCCAATTAATAATAAGGAAGCAGCAACTGTTGCGAAAAGTTTCGTTGAAAATTTCATCCTACGTTTTGGGATTCCGCAAACTATTGTTTCAGGCCAAGGTTCAGAGTTTATGGCGACAATTTTTGAAGAAATTTGCGCAATCCTTAAAGAAAAGCACATTTCTTCAAGGTCGTATCATCATCAAACTTTGGGGGGTTTGGAAAACACACACAAAAGTTTAGGCGCGTTTTTAAGAATGCAGTGTGGTAAGTTTCCAGATTCTTGGAGCTCTTGGGTTCATTTTTGGAGTTTTGCCTTCAATACTACTGTGCAAAGGTCAACAAAGTATACCCCATACGAGTTGGTTTTTGGTAAGGTTTGTAATTCACCATCGCATTTGAGAAAACAAATCGACTCTCTTTATAACTTTGACAGCTATCCGTTAGAATTAAAATTTCGGTTACAGCAGACGCAAGCGGAGGCTAGAGATAATTTGATTAACTCTAAAATGAAAAGAAAAAACAAATATGACTGTAAAACTAATTCAGTAACGTATAATCCAGGGGATAAAGTTTTACTAAAAAAACGAAGTTGGAACAAAAATGGAGGCGTTGTTTAACGGTCCACATGTAGTTATTGAGGACAGGGCACCAAATATTTTGATACAATTAGGAAATAAAATTAAGGCGGTTCATAAGAATAGAATCAAACCGTATTTTGAAAGGTAATTATAGGCGTATGATTAGTCCTTTTTTTCTGTTTTTTTTTTTTTTGTTAACGAAGGAGGAGTAGTATATGTATATGTATCTAATAATAATAGGGTATAGAAATATGAGATAAATAATTATAATTATTATATTCAAATAATATTAATAACACCCAGTACATTATAATGTGAGTAGGTTCATTGAGATATTATTGTCAATGTAAGCAAGAATTATTTAGGTGGTTAATTATAAACAATTATTGTGAAACATGTATTGTAATTGCAATTATTGGAAAATAGAATACTTTTGGTAATAGAACGGGGCTGGTCGTATTATTGAGTGACCCCACAAAACCCAATATATTACAGTATGGTCATGCAAATATTTTAGACCGTATTTGTTCGGTAGGAAAATCTCAATTTATACTGGCCATAGACCTCTAGTTGGGCTTTTTAATCTCCGTGAGCCTAATAGTAAACTCGTAAGGTGGAGATTAAAGCTAGAAGAATTTGATCATGATATTGTATATAAAAAAGAAAAATTAAATGTTAACGCCGATTGTTTATCTAGAATTCAAATTAATCTTCTTGATACTGAATCAATGATTAATAATCCTGAAGATCCGGAAGACCAATTTGACTCACTCGACCGTTTTAAAAGGATCACTGAAAGTTATGAAACTTCTGAGACTAGATAATTAAATAGACCATCGACTAGTAAACATCAAATGGAAAATCCTAAAAAAATAACAATCTTATCAGACGCATCCGTTCAAATCAAACCACCCTTTCAAATCCAACAAGAAGACTCAAATTCTCCTATGCAATATTCAGACTCAAATACACAACATTCCACATTTAATGAAACAACTAACACCGGAATAAAAATTTTAGACGAAATGATCAATAATAAAGTTAATCAAATTTTGGTTTTTCCCCATATTTTTCCGAAATCAAGTGTGAATCAAAATATTTACATCATAAAATAATGAGAGTAAATATTCCAAAAAATGAACATTATTTTATACTTGAATTTCTCAGAGATTACACAATCACTGGAAAAGTCTACTGCATGTATTTTCGTACTTTTGAATTATATGCTCAATTCATCAACGTCTTCTTGAGACATTTCTCAGAAAAAGGTCCTAAACTAATTAGATGCACAAAAATGGTATAGTTTTGACTAAAAACCATCATGAAGGCAAAAGTAATCATAGAGGTATCATTGAAACTCTTGAATATCTTAAAAGAAACTATAATTGGATAGGAATGAAAGATACAGTGACAAAATTCATAAACTCTTGTGATATTTGTCAACGTGCTAAGTATGCAAGAAAAAATCCATACACTCCTATAATGCTAACTGAAACACCGTCGAAACCTTTTCAAATAGTTCACATTGATATTTTCTATTACGACAATCGTAGTTATTTAACCCTTGTCGATGCCTTTACAAAATTTGGACAAGCTATCGAAATTCCTGGTAAAAATGCAATTAGTATTTCAAATGCATTAATAAAGTATTTCAGTTTTTGTGGTATTCCCGAAAAATTAGTTATCTATAATGGAACCGAATTTAATAATGAAACAGTGTAGGAAATTCTAAATTTACAAAGGATTAAAATTCACTACTCAACTCCACAACATCATGAGTCAAACAGTATTGTTGAACGTTTTCATTCCACTCTTATTGAACATTTGAGACTTCTCAAAGATAATTTCCTAATGAAGAAAGATTAATAGAATACGCAATTATTGCATATAATAACTCCATCCACAGTTTAACAAAATACACCCCATTGGAATTAGCCCATGAACATACTAATTCACGCGACCCAAATGACATTTTTGCTTAAAAGGATTTTTTCACAGACTACGCGGAAAATCATACAAATAAGTTACAACGCGTCTATCAAAAAGTAAAAGAAAATCTTAAAAATCAAAAACAAAAACTTATTTTTAGACCTAACCTCCACGGTGAGGCAAATAAAGATTTTCATATAGGCCAAATAGTTTTTAAACAAAACCCTTCTATAAGAAGCAAGAAGAACAATAAATTAGTTGGTTCTTATGTAATCACTAAAATGCTAGAAGGAAATCGTGTTGAAATTTCTCGAAAAAACAACGAAAACAAAAAGCAAATTGTTCATATTAAGGAATGGCAACAAATTAAATGGTCAGTATTTCAATTTAATGGACAGAACTCTTTGCCATTATTTTATTTACCTTGGTCAGTATGATAATAAATGGTCGGTTGAAATAATGGAGGGTCAGTAACATAAAGAAGTGGTCAGTAAAAATAATAAATGGCCGGTTGAAATAATTAACGGTTAGTAATATAAAGAAATGGTCAGTAAAAATAATGAAGGGTCAGTAACTTGAAAAAGTGGTCAGTAAAAATAATAAATGGTAGATATAAATAATCAAGAGTCAGTATCATAAAAAAACGATCAGATTAATTAGTAAATGCCTGGTGAAAATAATGGACAGTCTATAAAATCAATAAAGCGACAGTAAAATAATGAATGGTTGGTCATATATTTTATTTCGTATAAATACGAAAAATTTCACAACGGAACGAAACACAACTTAGAAAAGAGAAAACACTCTGCCTTTATGTCATGATGAAGTAGTCCGATAGGTTCTTTTGAGAGTCGGATATAGTTTGGCTTCGTTAGGGTTAGTTTGTGTTGGTAATAGAAATTGATGAAAAATATGCAGCGGCTCGTTGGTAAGCACTAGGTTAACATTACAATTATTATTGTATATTACAATTGACGTGTTGTGTATTGGTTTTATGTGGATCAAGTTTGGGTTAGTTTGTGTTGGTGATCGAAATTGATAAAAAATATGCAGTGGCTCGTTGGTTAGCACTAGGTTAACGTTACAATTATTATTATATATCATAATTGACGTGTTCTGTATTGGTATTATGTGTATCAAGTTTGGGTTAGTTTGAGTTAGTTAAAATTATCACTGACTATTGCATACTGGCCATTTATTATTTCTTACTGTCATACTGACATTTCATAAATTTTTACTGACCATTAGAATCACAATAGTGAACATAGAAATACAGGCCAAATAGTACTTTTACTGCTCAAAAATTTGATTTCTAGTTACACTCAAAATCAAAGAAGTTTGGGCCACGATAAACAGATACGTGTCTGGCCTGTACATATTTGATTTTGAGTCTACCTAGAAATAATATTTTTCATTTATAAAATGTTTTTGTGGCTAATGAAGCCCGTTTCGCGAATAATTTGACTTAAAATAACCTCAAAACACTCGGATTTTGATAAATTGGTTTTGGTTCCCCGAAATTTCAAAGCTTTTCGATTTTAAAATTGTTTGATTTGATTGTTTCAGTGAGTGCAATTGGTGACAGTAATAGAAGAAAAAGCAGATTATTTAAACGGAATTTTTACTTGCATTTCCATTAAATGAGTATTTTTTTTTCTAACACTTGTTTGAGTGGCTCGATGTTATTATAATAGGACTTGTCCAAATATATTATTATCACCGGTGAATGTGGCAACAACACCAGCACCAGACCTTACTTCTTCGAGAGGCGTTAGGTTTATGAGTTTGAAGATCTCTTATTGGTAAAACTAGTTTTCTTCAAATGAAAACGAAGTGGAAACTGGACTCGAAATTGGACTGAATGTCGACGGGTTATTTTTTGCTGAAATAAATAGGTATAATTTAGTGACGTTGTTTTTATCTTTGTGGATAGTGGAGTGTCATATAGGTAACTAATGCACAAACGCTGTTGGTTATTTCATGAGTGAAATCGGCCATTTCTTCATTCTCCTTACCGTCGCCCCGATGGTATAGAAAAGTTTGCCACACTGTAGTGATAGTTATGACATTTTTAGTTTTATTATGAAGTCGTTTTATTATCGAGACTATGTAGTTTTAATATTAAGAAACTTCGCATAAAGGAAAACTAGTGGTCCAAAACTAACAAATAGCAATTTCTCAAGATCTTACAGATTATCATATGAGATATTTGAAATCTCTTTGCTTCAAAACATTTTTTTTCAATATCTACCTATATTTTTTCCGGAATGACAATATAAGTATGCGATATGTACAGTTTGGATAGTTACATGAATGTTTGAGTAAAGGATACCACGTACTCAATAAAAAAACAATAAATAGACCACCTAATTATTAAAACAAATATTACAATTTCTTAGCACTTATGCTTATGACCGTAATTGAAGATATACGATATACCTATGTATATCCATGCGCTTGAATACAAATTATGACAAGAATAAAATCATGTTACTGTATTACAAATGATGCACACTTATAAATGCATCTCATATTATATGATCCTTTCGGTACACACAATATAGGGTAGGGTTGAAAAACTTAAAACAGTCGATTTATTGTAGGGTACTTAATATTAAATTTGACATAATAATAATAATAATAATAATAATAGAGCTTTATTTATCAAAAAAGATAATATTAACAATCTCACTTACACTAGTTACAAGATATATCAATTTATATTATATACATATAAACAACGATATCAGCAAAATAAATTATATCTAACCGATAAATTGCAAGGTGATGAATACTTACATTTATTGAACTCAAAAACCGTGCTAATAAAAAATGATTGAGATAAAATACACTAACTAGAAATAATTAAGTAGCTATCTAAGTATGAACCACTACACTATCTTAGTAGGATTATTTTTCAAATGTACAATCAGCAGCTTTTTAAATATCATTACATTTTCACTAGATTTAATATTCTGAGGTATAAGATTGAATTGTCCCTTATGAATTGGCCCTTATGAAATAAATTTTTCATTGAACTTGTTTTATGGCTAGTTTTGACATAAAAATTCATAGAGCTTGCTGACTTGTACACCTTTCATGTATTTGTGAGACGGGAATCAATTGACAATTCAAGTATTGCGGCAAGAGGTTATTAATGATTTTATAAATGAATATCATGGTTTGCAAATAAAGAAACTTATCAATTTTTAACCATCACAAACACTCAGTCATTAAAGCGACACTAGTGTACCTATTACAACACAAGATCACTCTCATAGCTTTATTTTGAATGATTTGTAATCGCTCAAAACTAGCTTTGGAGCAACCTGTATAAATTAGAGATGAGCAGTAATGGAAATGTGGTAGAATCAATGTATTGAAAACTGTAAGTTTCGTAGACATTGATAGAAATGGCGAAACTCTTTTCAGAAACCCAATCTTTTTCCCAATCTTTTTACATATATAGTCTATATGGCTGTTGAATTTTAGCTCCTGATCCAATATAAAACCTAGATATTTAATTTCATTTACAATTTCTAATGGCTCGTCATTTATCTTGATACATAAATTGAGGCTTAAAAATCTGGATCGTAAGACGTGGTTACCAATGAACATATATTTAGATTTACTCTCATTCACTATTAATTTGTTCATCTCAAAAACCTTAGATAGTTTCCGCAATTCACAGTTGATTGTTTGAGTGACCTCAACAAAATCTTCACCGTAATAGTAAATGAGTGTGTCATCTGCGAAAAAGTGTATTCTACATTTCTGTAAAACTTCTCCCAAATCGTTGACATAAAGTATAAAGAGAAGTGGACCAAGTACGCTACCTTGAGGAACACCGATATTGTTCAATTCTGGGTCCGATATTGAGTTATTAACTTTAGTTTCCTGATACCTGACTGTTAAGTAATGCTGAATCCAAGAATAAACAACCCCATCGAATCCATATTTCTTCAATTTCAATAATAATATTTTACGGTCTATAGTTACCGGCCCTTGGTTTATCTAGGATAGTTTTCATATCAGATACAACTAACTGAAGTGCTGTTTCACATGAATGTGAATTACGGAACCCAGATTGGTAGCTGTGTAGAATTGTATTCAAAGAGATGAATTCAACTATTTGATTGTAAACTACTAGTTCCAACAACTTCTCACAAAAAGGTAACATATTGATTGGTCTTAGTTGATCGGCTTTGTTTGTATTTAACACTTTAGGAACAGGGATTATACTTGAAGTTTTGAAGCTCTGAGGATCTAAACCCTTTTCAAGACTTAGATTTATCATATTTAGTAAAGGATAACCTATGATGGTCATGTCGTGTGTATGTATGTGTTATCCTTTCATCGTAAATTATTATCTTTATTGTTTGTTACATACCAGAAAATCATGCCTTTCATTCATCTATAGATATTTTATAAAAATGTTTGCATGTAGGTCTTTTGAAAGGTGATTATTTTCTTTACCGTGTAATGCTTAGTATTTGTTTTGATTTATACAGGGTTTTTCACTTAAAACTCCGCACGTCAATATCTCGGAAACGAATAGGAATATTTGTTTTCTGTAAAAAGTAGTCAATGTATGGGGTCGAGTGGTTATTTTTCACAATTAAAAAAATTCGACGCCTACCAATAGTAAAGCGTCTCGACGCATCGAAAATATTAATCGATTGCAGGGACTTTGAAATTACGCGCATGCCGAAGTACATGTTATTTATAACCTTTTTTCATATTCAGTCGAACTCATTTATTCTACTCAGTTTTGAGATATACAGTGTGTCCAAGATAAGGATGTCTATCATGGGGATCTTGAAAACCGTGAGAGATACAAGGTCGGTTAAATGGAGGCAAAGTTGCGTATTTTGATGCTTAACAAAATACCGTTTGAAAAGCCAAGAAAGTCCGAAATTATCCGAAAAAAACCGAAATTTTTCAAAATTGTTTACATTTTTTTTGACCACATTTCAAGAGATATTTTGAAATGAATGGAACTTCTTTATTGTCACTTTTTGCCCTTTACAAGATAGCGTTATTAAATTGAAGAACCGACGTTTCGTCTATGAGCAGCCATCATCAACTTTGTTTTTTCAAATACGGTCCTGGATTTTTTATTACGGATTTTAAGAACCTCTTATGTTCCTAAACCAACGAGGTATCGCACTAATTAAAAAAGAGGTGGTTGTTTTTGATCCTATTAAAAATGTATTTTTTGTCTCTCTCTAACGCATGAGTTCTTATGGAGAAATCCATTAACATAATTTTTTTGAATAATTGCGATACATTGTTGGTTTAGGAACATAAGAGGCCCTCAAAATGCGTCATAAAAAATCTAGGAACGTATTTAAAAAAACAAAGTTGAACGGCATTTTGTTAAGCATCAAAATACGCAACTTTGCCTCCATTTAACCGACCTTGTATCTCTCACGGTTTTCAATGATAGACATCCTTATCTTGGACACACTGTATATCTCAAAACTGAGTAGAATAAATGAGTTCGACTGAATATGAAAAAAGTTTATAAATAACATGTACTTCGGCATGCGCGTAATTTCAAAGTCCCTGCAATCGATTAATATTTTCGATGCGTCGCGACGCTTTACTATTGGTAGGCGTCGAATTTTTTTAACTGTGAAAAATAACTACTCGACCCCATACATTGACTTCTTTTTACAGAAATCAAATATTCCTTTTCGTTTCCGAGATATTGACGTGCGGAGTTTTAAGTGAAAAACCCTGTATAGATCAGAACAAATACTAAGCATTACACGGTAAAGAAAATAATCACCTTTCAAAAGACCTACATGCAAAAAATTTTATAAAATATTCATAGATGAATGAAAGGCATGATGAAGAGGTACCTATGATTTTCTGGTATGTAACAAACAATAAAGATAATAATTTACGATGAAAGGATAACACATACATACACACGACATGTTAAATTTAATATTGAGAACCCTACAATAAATCGACTATTTAAAGTTTTTCAACCCCACCCTATATTGTGTGTACCAAAAGGATCATATAATATGAGATGCATTTATAAGTGTGCATCATTTGTAATACAGTGACATGATTTCATTCTTCTAATAATTTGTATTCAAGCGCATGGATATACATAGGTATATCGTATATCTTCAATTACGGTCATAAGCATAAGTGCTAAGAAATTGTAATATTTGTTTTAATAATTAGGTGGCCTATTTATTTATTAGGTATATCGTATATCTTCAATTACGGTCATAAGCATAAGTGCTAAGAAATTGTAATATTTGTTTTAATAATTAGGTGGCCTATTTATTTATTTTTTTATTGAGTAGGTGGTATCCTTTACTCAAACATTTATGTAACTATCCAAACTGTACATATCGCATACTTATATTGTCATTCAGGAAAAAATATAGGTAGATATTGAAAAAAAATGTTTTGAAGAAAAGAGATTTCAAATATCTCATATGATAATCTGTAAGATCTTGAGAAATTGCTATTTGTTAGTTTTGGACCACTAGTTTTCCTTTATGTGAAGTTTCTTAATATTAAAACTACATAGTCTCGATAATAAAACTACTTCATAATAAAACTAAAAATGTCATAACTATCACTACAGTGTGGCAAACTTTTCTATACCATCGGGGCGACGGTAAGGAGAATGAAGAAATGGCCGATTTCACTCATGAAATAACCAACAGCGTTTGTGCATCAGTTACCTATATGACACTCCACTATCCACAAAGATAAAAACGACGTCACTGAATTATACCTATTTATTTCAGCAAAAAATAACCCGTCGACATACAGTCCAATTTCGAGTCCAGTCTCCACTTCGTTTTCATTTGAAGAAAACTAGTTTTACCAATAAGAGATCTTCAAACTCATAAACCTAACGCCTCTCGAAGAAGTAAGGTCTGGTGCTGGTGTTGTTGCCACATTCACCGGTGATAATAATATATTTGGAAAAGTCCTATTATAATAACATCCAGCCACTCAAACAGGTGCGGAGTTTGTCAGTCTTCCATCGAGCGCCTACCCAGGTGGCGGATAGGGGAACGCCTCTCAGATATGAGTGGTACCGGGGAAATCAAATACCCGGGGCGTACCAAAACTGGCACAGGACACGTCGGATCTCCAGGTCAGGAGCGGTACTCCACAGCATCTGATCTCCGGGTTAGGAGCGGCTGAGAATTTCAGTCTTCCAACTCGTCTGGCCAGCGCGGAAGACTTAAGGCTAAATTATTCCCCTATGGCGAATTTCAAAACAAACGAAATGGGTCCCCAGGTGGGTAAACAAAAATCCCACACCTTTGATAAGGTCAGCCTCATGGAATCTGGGGGAGGCAAAAATTCGCTATCACGTAAACCCGCTTTAAAGACCATAAATATGTCAATTGGCACCTACAATATCAGAACATTAAGAACTGAAGACCGCATGGAAGAGCTGAAGGAAGAGCTGGGTCAGATCAATCGGGATATAATCGGCCTATGCGAGACAAGACTGCCAGAAGAAAAATGCACGGTCCTTAGGTCGGGCCATATGATCTTTCAAAATAATAGTGAAACAAACCACCACTTCGGAGGAGTAGCACTACTCATAAATAAAAGGCTTAAAAATCAAGTTATCAAAATGAAATCAATGTCCGACAGGGTCATCTATATAATCGTCAAATTATCAGAAAGATATAAGCTGCAGATAATCCAAGTGTATGCCCCTACAAGTACAGCAGAAGAACAACAAATAGATCAACTTTATGAGGATATAACAACAGCAAGAGAATCTGAAAAGACGCAATTTGTTATAATAATGGGCGACTTTAATTCCAAAATAGGAGATACAAACACAGACAACATTCCGAACAGGGGCAAATTTGGGCTGGGCGTCCCCAACGAAAGAGGTGAAAAGTTAATCAACTATCTCCAAACCGAACATCTCTTCTGCATAAATTCCTTTTTCAAAAAGCCAGCTAACCGAAGATGGACATGGAGAAGCCCAGACGCAAACACGAAAAATGAAATCGATTTTGTAATAACGAATAAAAAGTACATAATAACCGACGTTTCAACATTGAATAGATTCAGGTAGTGACCATAGACTGGTAAGGGCAAAAATCAAAATCAACCTTGGAACAGAAAGAAAGAAACTAATCCATCAAAAAAGATTTCCGACAATTCTGGAGCTTCAACAAAATGTTAACATCTATCAAAGGAACATTGAAAGTAGACTTCCTCCAACAGCCCAGATGACCGAAATGAACTTGGATGAATTGGAATAACAAAGAATAAGAAGCAGCATGCAGACAGCGACAAAACAGATCTGTTCAAGGAAAAACCAAAATGCAGTAAGATTAAAAATGAAACAAGAGACCTCATGAACAAAAGAAGAAACATACATAGAAGCGACCCTAGCTATAGAGAACTAAACATAAAAGTTAAGAGGAGTATAAGGAGAGATATAAGGGACCACAACAACAGCATGATAGAGTCCGTAATAGAAAATAATAAAAATATGAGAGTACTGAAATCTCTTGATAAAAATGGACAAGACATCTATCAAATGAAAAACAAAGACGGCGAAGTAAAATACGAAAGTGAGGAAATAGTGAATATAATCGAAGAATATTATGAAGACCTATACTCATCAATTGCAACGGAACCAGAGAACGCTAATACTCAATGTAATATCATGAATGTCGGCTCAGAAGAAATCCCTGACATAGACTCCACCGAAATCGAAAAAGCCCTAAGCCAACTAAGAAATGGTCGAGCTCCGGGTGAATATAAAATCACTAGTGAAATGATAAAAATGGGAGGCACAACAACAATAGAATCCATGAAAGTCTTGATGAACAAATGTCTTCACATCGGTAATATTCCAAAAACATGGCAAAATGCCCAAGTCATCTTGCTACACAAAAAGGGAGACAAATTGAACCTCAACAACTTTCGTCCAATAAGCTTATTACCCCATCCTTATAAGCTCCTCACCAAGATTCTCACAAACAGACTTACCCGCAAACTAGATGATTATCAGTCGAGTGATCAGGCGGGTTTTCGCAAAGGATATAGCACCGTAGAGCATCTTCAAACGCTACGGACACTTACAGAAAAATGTAACGAGTACAATACGCCGCTCCATCTCGCTTTTATAGATTTTAACAATGCTTTTGATTCGGTTGAGCTTTGGGCAATAATTCGGGGATTGAACAATGCTCGAATAGATTCGAGGTACACAAATCTACTTGATAACATATACAAAGAGGCGACCATCACAGTCAAAGTGCAAGAAGATGTAACAACCAATCGAATACCAATCAACAGAGGTGTCCGACAAGGAGACACAATATCCCCCAAATTATTTACCCTTGCGTTGGAGGACGTATTCAGAAGACTAGATTGGGATAAAAAGGGCCTGCGCGTGGATGGCAGATATCTGAACAATTTACGCTTCGCCGACGACATAGTTTTAATCAGCAGCACGAAAGAAGAACTTATTGAAATGTTGGCAGACTTAAAGAGAGAGTCGGAAAAAATCGGTTTAAAAACGAACATCGATAAAACCAAACTGTTGACTCCAGATCCCGGCGACGTACACTTAGAAGGACAACAAATAGAGAAAGTCAACGAATATATATCTGGGACACACTTTAACACTGGGTAAAGAAAATCAAACGGCCGAAATAACAAGGCGCATCCGACTAACATGGGCTGCTGTAGGAAGATTGGGTACAACATTAAGAAATCAAACTCTTCCTATCAACCTAAGAAAGAAAGTTTTCAACACATGTATTTTGCCAGTCTTGACCTGGTATGAAAACAATGACTCTCACAGTTAAAAGCGCGAATAGACTAAGAACAACACAACGAGCAATCGGAAGAACTATGTTAGGGGTAAGCCTAAGGGACCACATACAGAACGAGGAATTAGAAGAAGAACAAAAGTAGACGACGTTATAGAGCACATCGCACGTCAGAAATGGCGTTGGGTGGGACATGTGGCACGACAAGACAACGACAGATGGACAAGACGTATAGTACAATGGCGTCCAAGGCAACATAAAAGAAATGCTGGTCGTCCACAGAAGCGATGGATCGACGATATAAGAGAGAGAGCGGGAAGAAATTGGCACCAGATGGCATTGAACCGATTTGAATGGAGGCAGCAAGGGGAGACCTATGTCCAGGAGTGGATGCAAAAGGGTTGCTGAAAGAAGAAGAAGAAGAAGACTCAAACAGGTGTTAGAAAAAAAAATACTTATTTAATGGAAATGCAAGTAAAAATTCCGTTTAAATAATCTGCTTTTTCTTCTTTTACTGTCACCAATTGCACTCACTGAAAAAATCAAATCAAACAATTTTAAAATCGAAAAGCTTCGAAATTTCGGGGAACCAAAACCAATTTATCCAAATCCGAGTGTTTTGAGGTTATTTTTAATCAAATTATTCGCCAAACGAGCTTCATTAGCCACAAAAAGACATTTTATAAATAAAAAATATTATTTCTAGGTAGACTCAAAATCAAAGATGTACAGGCCAGACACGTATCTGTTTATCGTGGCCCAAACTTCTTTGATTTTGAGTCTAACTAGAAATCAAATTTTTGAGCAGTAAAAGTACTATTTGGCCTGTATTTCTATGTTCACTATTGTGATTCTAATGGTCAGTAACAATTTATGAAATGTCAGTATGACTTGGCTGGTAATAATTCCACAAATGTACAGTAAGAAATAATAAATGGCCAGTATGCAATAGTCAGTGATAATTTTAACTAACTCAAACTAACCCAAACTTGATCCACATAAAACCAATACACAACACGTCAATTGTAATATACAATAATAATTGTAATGTTAACCTAGTGCTTACCAACGAGCCGCTGCATATTTTTCATCAATTTCTATTACCAACACAAACTAACCCTAACTAAGCCAAACTAAATCCGCCTCTCAAAAGAACCTATCGGACTTCTTCATCATGACATAAAGGCAGAGTGTTTTCTCTTTTCTAAGTTGTGTTTCGTTCCGTTGTAAAATTTTTCGTATTTATACGAAATGAAATATATGACCAACCATTCATTAGTTTACTGTCGCTTTATTAATTTTATGGACTGTCCATTATTTTCACCAGGCATTTACTAATTAATCTGATCGTTTTTCTATGATACTGACTCTTGATCATTTATATCTACCATTTATTATTTTTACTGACCACTTTTTCAAGTTACTGACCCTTCATTATTTTTACTGACCATTTCTTTATGTTACTGACCCTTCATTATTTCAACCGACCATTTATTATCATACTGACCAAGGAAAATAAAATAATGGCAAAGAGTACTGTCCATTAAATTGAAATACTGACCATTTGATTTGTTGCCATTCCTTGATATGAACAATTTGCTTTTTGTTTTCGTTGTTTTTTCGAGAAATTTCAACACGATTTCTTTCTAGCATTTCAGTGATTACATAAGAACCAACTAATTTATTGTTCTTCTTGCTTCTTATAGAAGGGTTTTGTTTAAAAACTATTTGGCCTATATGAAAATCTTTATTTTCCTCACCGTGGATGTTAGGTCTAAAAATAAGTTTTTGTTTTTGATTTTTAAGATTTTCTTTTACTTTTTGATAGACGCGTTGTAACTTATTTTTATGATTTTTCGCGTAGTCAAAATATCTCTTCAAATGTGGTCAGAAAAAAATGAAAACAATTTTGAAAAATTTCGGCTTTTTTCGGATAATTTTGGACCAAGTCGGAATTTCTTGGCTTTTAAAACGGCATTTTGTTGAGCATCAAAATACGCAACTTTGCCTCCATTTAACCGACCTTGTATCTCTCACGGTTTTCAAGATCCCCATGATAGACATCCTTATCTTGGACACACTGTATATCTCAAAACTGAGTAGAATAAATGAGTTCGACTGAATAACAAAAAAATTTATAAATAACATGTACTTTAGCATGCGCGTAATTTCAAAGTCCCTGCAATCGATTCATATTTTCGATGCGTCGCGACGCTTTACTCTTGGTAAGCGTCGATTTTTTTTAACTGTGAAAAATAACTACTCGACCCTATACATTGACTACTTTTTACAGAAATCAAATATTCCTATTTGTTTCCGAGATATTGACGTGCGGAGTTTTAAGTGAATAGCCCTGTATATGTCTACGAGATTTGATACTTGCACTAAAGAATTGTTTTACCGTTAATCGTGTCTTTTTTATGTTTAATGCCTCGCGTGAATTGGGCAACACTGTGTTTGACAACGGATCATATAACTCCCTTTTCCAGAAACGTAGATGAATCGGAGGTCTCGAGAGTCCCGCTTTGACAAGACGAAACATTTCGGCGGCCATTTTTGGCCTTATTTATCATGTGATTGTCGCCACCATAGGTACAAAATATATGTCGCCACTTTCTTGTATATAGTCATTATAGTCACTGAACTCTTGTCTCAGATTCTTCGTCGAAACAAGAATTAACACGTCCTAAATTCAACGACCTCAAAAAAATACAGGTCTACTTCCTTTGAAAATTTTCAATGCGCAAAACACGGTTTATTCTTGGTTGTTTATCGAAATTTTCGACATTCAACCCCTAACAAGACAATTCAGAAATATCCAAACTTAATTTTGACGAATTACAAATGCTCTGGACAAAAACACTAACAAAAAGCTACAAAGAACAATTTGATAATCGCTACACAATAGCTACGTCTTTTGAAAACAGAATATTGATTCAAATAGAACAACTGAACCCTACAACAACTATCAGGAAAAAGCGAGGCCTAATTAATGGTTTAGGCTCTGTACTCAAATCAATAACTGGTAATCTAGATCAAAATGATGCTGAACGTTTTGAATCAGCCATCAAAAAATTGACGTCAAACCAACTAGACATCAACTCCGTAGTCAAAAATCAAATATGATCGTTTGATGTTTGCATTCTCCGGAAAATTCTAAACATTTTTCATATTTCATACATTTCAAAATATGCTCGAAAAAATAGGAAATTTCTGACGTTAATATCCTCTTATGAGTACCCACTGAACTTAGGTCCATAACTGTGGTTGGTTGTGATGAATTGTGCTCCAGTACAAATTGATTTTCTAAGTGATTAAAGTTTAACAATAATTCTAAATTTAACACAATACTGTAGCTGTGAAATTCTACTTTCCAGTGATGATAGAATCATGATATCAAACCAGTGCATATGAAGAAAAGTTGCATTTAAAAGGTACATAATTTCCTTTGCCTATTGTTCGGCTTATCTCTCGTGCAGTTTTTACAATAAATAAAGCGAGCAAGTGGAGAGTCTTCGCACTGTCTACATATATGGGTTATTTTGGTAGTGACCTGAGAGAGTTTTGGCGTGTTGCTGATGGAGAGTGTACTGAGCTGAATTGAGTAGGTTCAGCACTCTCATTTATTTCTCAGGATGGAGTGTCTCAGGATGGAGTGTGAGAATCATGAAATTTTATTGCTCTAAGTGTGAAAAAATGGAA
The DNA here is from genome assembly GCA_958502075.1 of Orchestes rusci. Lineage (NCBI taxonomy): Eukaryota > Metazoa > Arthropoda > Insecta > Coleoptera > Curculionidae > Orchestes > Orchestes rusci. Next base: position 53,938,391 of record OY293303.1, on the reverse strand, counting down.
ACACATATTCTTCTACAGAAAGCAAGTGAAGACAAAGATAAAATCATAGATAGCAAAGAGGAAATAATTCAACTATTAAAGCAAAAAATTCAAGAAGTAGAAAAAAATTCAGGATCAACCATTGGAAACCCAGCACGTTTATACAGTCAAATAACAGCATCCTACCCAAAACCACTTGAAAAAATAAACACTTTAAATATACCAAACTTGATTGTGAAGTCAAAGAAAAGACAAGGAGCAGATGAGACAAAAAATAAATTACAACGTGGAATAAACCCAGCTGACCTGAAGGTTGGCATAAAAAGTACAAGAACAACAAAGGACGGAAGTGTCATTATAAAGTGCAATAGTACATATGAGATAGAAACACTAAGAAAAGAAGCTGAGAAAAAATTAACCAATCATGAGATACAAGTGACAAAATTGAGGAGACCAAAATTCAAAATAGTTGGTTTTGATGGAAGCCTGTCTGATCCTAAGGAAATTGAAGCCTGCATTAAAGAACAAAATAACTTTTTGGGTGAGAATGATGAACTGAAAGTCACATATATTAGGCCTATAAAGAAAAACAACACAAATATTATTTATGGAGAGTGTACATCTGGAGTATTCGCAAAAATGATCAATATAAAGAGAATATTTATTCAATGGGAAAGATTTCAAGTTTATGAGGATATTGAAATACAGAGGTGTTACAACTGTCAAGAACATTATCACAAGCATACCTCTTGTAGAAATCATGTAGTATGTGAATATTGTGCTGATAATCATAATGTTCGCGAGTGTCCAAAATCATTAAAAAGGTGTATCAACTGTGTTAATTCAAATGCTAGGTTTAAACTAAACTATAACGTTGGTCATTCGGCAAATGACGTAAGCTGTCCATCTTATCAATACCTTCAAAACATCGTGAGAAGTAAAATAGACTATGGGGGTTCCTTTGATGGATAGACGACCAGAACTTGCAACACTTGAAGAACTTCAGGACCAGGATGATTCATCAGTCACCCAGGAAGGTATTGATTGTGGCCAAATTGCCTCTAAGATATCCCTTAATAGTAAGTCTTTAAATTTAATACATTTTAATATACGAAGTATTAGAAAAAATTTCGATAGCTTGTTGGTATTTTTGAAGAGCTATAAGCTTTTGTTCTATGACATGATTGTATTAAGTGAATGTTGGCAAATTAATGATAAGCTATTCAATATAGAGGGTTACAACACATACTACAATAATGCAAATTACAATCAAAACGATGGAGTAATAATATTTGTAAGACATCATTTGAATGACAATGTGTGTTTTGAAAATAGTAGATCTGGAATCTCGGGAGTGACTTTCAGTAGGCTTACTTTCAAAAGCAACAGCTCACATTATGGGGTTACATGTGTATACAGGCCTCCCTCCACAAATGTTCAGTCATTTCTTGTGGATTTGGAAAACTATATTTCTAAAATCTGTAAATCCGACACCGATATTTTTATGGGAGATATATAAACATTCTGGAGCAAAATGAAAGCTCCAATAAATATCTTTCAGTGTTGAATTCTCATGGATTTGATAGTGTAATTAAAGGCCCAACCCGTGTCACGTCTGAATCCGCCACATGCCTTGATCACATATTCCTGGAATCAAGACTGAGGAAAAATTCTTTTAAACACACCTCCTACATACTAGATACTGATCTCACTGACCATTTCCCTGTCATGTTGAATCTAACTTACGAGAAAAATCAAAATAAGGATGGCAATTCACCTTCTCACGTCAATAGAACTGTTGTAAAAGTAAATTTTCAAACCTTCAGTGAGTTGGTCGGTGGGCATGATTGGTCTGCTATCATGGAGATGAATGATGTAAATAGTGCTACTGATGGTTTTGTTAAAATAATTAAGGACTGTTTAGAAAAAGCAAAGGAAGTAAAAAATGTTAGGTATAGGAATTATAGGAAATTAAAACCATGGATCAGCAACGGTATAATCACAGCTATAAAAAAGCGTGATAAAATGAAAAAACAGATATTAGCTGGTAATGGTAATGCTAAAGATGAAATAATGTACAAAACATATCGAAATAACTTACGAAAGATTATTAATAAATGTAAAAATGACTATTATAGAGATGAAATTGAGAATTGCCATGGGGATGTCCGGAAAATGTATACATTAATTTCTGATGCCTCAAATGAACAAAGGAACAAAAAAAGTACTTTCCAAATAAAAAACAACAATGTACAGTTTTCTGATAACAAAGCCATGGCAAACTATTGTAATGATTTTTTCGTGAATGTAGGCCTGAGGATGTGTGATACGATAAAAGCACCCTCAGAGCCATATAGGCTGGGTTTTCAATGCTCTTCTTCTATGTTTTTGAGACCTGTAAATGAACTTTAGATGATAAAACAAATAAACTCTTTGAAAAATAATGCTGCACCTGGTACTGATGGCGTTTCCAGCAAATTAATAAAATTCTCTCATGTTCACTTGCTTAAGCCTCTTGTACATATAGTAAATTTGATATTTAGAACGGGTAGAGTGCCTAATTTGTTTAAAATCGCGGTGATTACTCCGATATACAAGGGAGGTGACAAGACAGACATCAATAACTTCAGGCCTATTAGTGTGATAAGCAATTTTTTGAAATTATTTGAGAAATGCTTAAAGGATAGATTGATGGAATTTCTAAATATTAATAATATTCTATCCAAGAACCAATTTGGATTTAAAAATGGCGTTAGCACTACAGACGCTATCTACAAGCTCACTAAAGATATTACTCAACACCTTGACTATGGCAATAAATTTCTGGCTGTTTTTCTTGATTTGGCGAAGGCATTTGATACTGTGCCCCACGCCGAGCTTCTAGAGGTTTTAAATGCCTATGGGATAAGGGGTATAGTGCTGAATGTCTTTGAGGACTATCTTAGGGATAGAACACAGATTTTGAAGATTGGGGAGACTCTTAGTGATCCACAAAAAATGAAGATGGGAATTCCGCAAGGTACAGTTCTTGGACCAATTCTTTTTTTAACTTATATCAATTCATTAACAAACATGCATATTGAGAACGGTACTGTCATCTCATACGCTGATGACACTGCTGTGGGATTTTTTGGTAAATCTTGGCCTGAGATTGAAAATCTTGTGGATATTGGTATGACAAAAATAAAAAACTGGCTGGACACAAGTAGGCTCTCTCTAAATGTTCATAAAACCAACTACGTGGCGTTTTCGATAACAGCTGTTAATAGACCGGAATTTGATTCCATCAAAATTGATAATTTGGATGGGCCTATTTGTGAGGTGGCTTATACCAAGTATTTGGGAATCACTATAGATAAGTATTTGAGATGGGACCATCACTTGTTGAACCTTTCAAATAGAGTTAGAAAATTGATTTATAAGTTTTATACACTTAGAAATATTTTAACACAAAAAATGCTGATAACAGTATATAAAACGTTGGTTGAATCGGTGATTCGATATGGGATAACCATATGGGGTGGCCTGTATAAAAATGCATTGCAACAATTAAACGTTTCTCAGAATTACATTTTAAAAGTCATATTCAGGAGAAATAAAAGGTTTTCCACGGAATTACTATATTCCCAGGATGTAATGAATGTTCGGTCTTTGTATGTTTTAGAAATATCTGTATTCGTACATAGAACAAACTATTTAAAAACCTATGTGATTCATATGTACAACACTCGAAATAAAATGAATAAGAACATATCGCAATAGCAATAGAAGTATAAACATAAGATCTGTAAACTGCTTAGCCCCAAAGTGCTATAATATTATACCAGTAGAGATAAGAAACATAGGCAGAATGCAATTATTAAGGAAAGAATGTAAAATATATATTGCCATGAACTGGAAAAAATTTGAAAGGTTGTTCTGAGCCCACTCGCTTATTTCTCCATTCTGGAAGAGATATGTCTATCAATATATTGTTATTAATGTTTAACTGATTAAAAATGAGATACTGATTTGCTGTACATACAGATGATCTGTCATCTAGGTACAGCATATTATTCGAATGTGAGATCCTATTACATTTATAACCTGATATGTAGCAGTTGAATTGTTAAAAAAAATTACGTAGGTAATATATTATTATTATATATTATTATTATTGGTTGAATTTGGGTATAGGGTATGCTATATGAAAAATGTTTAGAATTTTCCGGAGAATGCAAAAATCAAAGAAAAAGATAGGGTTGTAATTTGAAATAAGAAAGTTGGACCACGAACAGATGTTCTGAAACACCCTGTATATGTGAAAACCTTGTTTTCACAAAATTCATTTTGAACCATTAAACTTTGATAAGGAACATTTTTTTCCCAAACATCAAATTAAAAAGTCAATGGGGGGGTCCATTTATCTGTGAACACCCTGTACATAGGGTCAAATAAAATACTTTTTGATACAAAACCAGAGAACATCACACCTTTTGAAAAAATAATGTCAACTAAAAGTTACAGCAAAGAATCTAGAATTATTCTAATCATTGAAGTTCCAATTGTTGAAAATGGAAATTATTATTATTTCCATTTGTATCCATTGCCAGTTCAAAAGAATAATCAATTGGAAATGATCGTTCCTCAAGCAAAATTTCTTGAAGAAATTCCTGCAGAATTTATTTGCCACGAATTAACTCCTGAGAAAACTCCTGAGGATCCACCATGTGAACTACAGTTATTTGAAGTATTCAAAAGAAGTTACAAACTGTCATGTAACAGCAGTCGAAATTCAACGTCTGAAAGTGCAGAAAATTGTGGATCATCATCAGCTCTTCAACAAGGGTTGCTATCCAGAAATGCGGCAAAAACTTCGAAAATGTGCGTCTTCAGGGAACCTACTTACTAGAAATGGACAATAGATGTGAAGTGCGGTCAAAGAATTTCATCATTCAGACTTTTCGAAATTCAAAAACGGAGTTCAAAAATATTGAACTTCCAAAAATCAACTTTCAAAATTTAACCAGTGCTGTAACTACGTCAAAACCTTTAAAATTGGACAACATCAACTGAAGAGAAATTAGTGCGATTGAAAGTGCCTGGAATGACAATATTCGAAAATCAGACACTATCGAACTAGACTCTTTCACTTTTGAAACTATTAATGGCTGGACTCTTGTATTGTACCTTATTATTGAAATTGTGGTTTTTGTACTTGGGTTTGAGAATTACAGAAAGGACCTCGAATTCACGAAAACCCTCCAAAGGACAATCAAACAACCCGATTGTGACAGCAGCAGCCCACACTCACTTCAAGCCACAGTACCTACAAATTCTGTACCAAACCCCAGAATTTTCCACTAAGGGCGGAGGAGTTATGGGAAGCTGAACAACCCTTTCTATAACCAAAAGCCCAAAGGCTAGGGGTTGCGAAAGACATGCATTTCTCTCCCACAGATCCATCCACAGACGCGTTTCGCTGTATCACAGCTCATCAGTGCGGCTAGGATCTGCAGGAGAGAAATGCACCGCTTCGCAGGGACGTACCAAAAGGTAGATGAAATACGAAGGTTTTGAGACAGCATCTCCATCCCCCTTTCTATTGTATTCAATTTATGCGTATCAGTGCAGTAATTTAGCTTAGTCAACAATTGTTGGTTTATAAACATCGTAACCAGCCCTAGTCTTAAGCTGTATCATGTCCAAACTCTCAACCAGTAAAGTGTAGATGTTTTAAAGTTCACACACTCCAAAATTAAATCTTTTTTGAAACCGTTTTTCTACGTCTTAACATTTATTTAGCGTGAAAGAGGAAATGGACAATGAACAAAGAACATGGTGGTGAAATATGTTTTTTTTAATAATAAAAAAGGGTTTTGTCGTTTGTAGGCGGAAATGCGCAAGATGACTTAGGGAGTGTAAAGATGTGAAAATGGCGTGTCGAAAACCAGGAGTCACATAGGGCCGGGGAACTGACTTGGATACGTCGCAGTACAGAGTCCATGTGCTGAGAGGCGCTCAAAAATGATGCGTAGGTGCTCTTCGTGATCGACCGATGAACTAGAAGCGATGAGTATGTCATCTATATGGCACGTGCAGAAAGGTAGTTCGGAGAGTACTTTGTCCATGAATCTCTGGAATGTCTAGCCGGCATTACGTAGGCCGAAGTGCATGTACAAAAATCCGAATATCCAAAATGGTCTGATGATAGCCGTCTTGGGAACATCCCCAGGTGTGACGTGTATCTGAAGTTCGCCTTCAAGAGGTCGAGTTTTGAGAATATTGTGCATCTTGACAGGAAGGCATTGAAGTCTGCTTCATTACGCACTGGAAAGCGATCAGGTTTAGTGCGTGCATTGAGAGCACGGTAGTCGCCACATGGATGCCAACCATATGGAGAGAGGATGCCCAACAGCTCTCAGATGGTCGAGCGATGCCAGCGCGCACCATCTTCTCGAATTCGGTGCGGGCTATTCTCAAACGAACTGGAGTTGAATGTCATGCTCGAGACGCTACCGAGGGTCCAGAAGTATTTCGGAAATGGTGCTGGGTTGAGTGGTGTGGCATGCGTGGAACTCGTGTCGTGAGAGGTCCGGATAGGCTGCGAGAAGGTATATGGGCCAGTACTGGTGAGGATCTTCAAACTGGATCCACTTGGCACGGTGGTTAATTGATTCAGCGGCTGCGAGTGACGTGAGGTTAGCCACAAGAGAAGCTCGTAGTGGGACAAGAAATCTCCTCCAATGATAGGCTTGCTGACATCGGAAATCACGAAATGAGAAGTCACGTCTTAGTCCAAGGTCGAGATGCAACACTTCAGGGCCATACGTAGAGATAGTTGTGCCGTTGGCTGCCAGAAGCTCGTATGTGGTGCGATTTGAACGACCACGAACAAAAGATTTTGGATAGACGCAGAAGTCTGAACCAGTGTCGATTAGGTATTGGGTACGTGCATGACGATCCGTGACGAGCAGGTGGCGTGAAGTTCCAAGGCAGTCACCTTCCGCCATCATTGACTGCGAGTGGAGTTTTCCGATAGATCGCAGTAATCGACGAGAATGAGAACGGTTCCGTGGATGTGATGAGGAACGAGTGGTGAAACTGGCGACCTGTTGGGCAAGATCTACGATCTTTTGCTTTGAGTCCTGAAGAGTCGAGTTCTGATCTGTAGTGACGGAGTCAACACGTGCAGCTTGGGTCACCTCATAAACTTTGTCTGCAAGGTTAGAAACTACATCTAGGTCTGATCCTGACTGAGTTTCAATGATGTCCTGTAACTGTGAAGGTAGCCGGCAGTCCACAAAGTGCGCGGCAAATTTTTTGGTATGGAACTTAGTCTGCAAGTCCACGAAGGTGTCTGAGGAACTGTGAAGGTGTACCTTAGAACATAGAATCCACTAGAACTAGCGTACACCCTAGATTCCGGGCAAATTGTTCGTCACTAGAATAAACATGTTATCATCTACATCTCGTTCGTTGAATTCGTACAACGTTGCCTTGTTGCAAATAAAAAGCACTCAGAATTTTCACTTTTTATCAAAAAGGTTTAACCAGTGTATTAACGAGGATATGTTTTAATTTTTTATTTGTTTCAAAATCGTTGGTGTTATAGGACAGTTATAACTTACTGATTATTGATAAGTTTTGTTCACATAAATCAGCTGTTCGGCCTTCAAAAATATTGAATTTTGAACAAGCCGACAAAAGTGTTCCAAGGGAGCTACAGGCTATGATTGGTTAAAATGACTATCAGCTGTGATTGGTTGATCTCAAATAGGCATTTGTGTCGTGTTGCCAGATGTATTTTGTTGCATCGCGTCTACATAAGTAACTTAGGTTCATGGAAAAATATGGGTCTCATTGAACATGTTTTATTATCATTAGTGATCAAAAAATGTACCTACATAATTGGTAACTACCGGAAATGCACTCATAGAGTAAAGAGTATTTTTAATTAGAATAAAAATACCTTTAAATAGAAGGTAGCTACTTATTAAATTTGCAGTTTGGCAAACTCGCTAGAATTCTCGCAAGAATTCCTCTCTTCCCTCAATGTATAAACATGTGACACACAAAGAGTCGTCGGGCTATATCTAGTTGTTGGAAAATCATTGAGGTGTACGGTCTCCTAACTCATCTTGTGATAGAACTTGGCGTACTCGCTATTTCGCTGATTTGGAAAAACGAGCTGAGTTCACGTTTGAGTTTGTCATACCGATGAGTAGCTGGAGGATTGAGGATGATGTCCTTTTTGGAAGAACTTTCAAAAATAGGGCTCGGATTGGGAACAAACGGTGATGCAGAGGTTATTGTAGGGTCATTAGTGTTGAAAAGATAAAGGTGAAGAGATTGAATCTGCGCTTCATAATCGGCTCATGTTGAAGCAAGCTGCTGGTTTAAACTTTCTTGTTGAAGTCGCATTTTTGTATCGAACTGCTCCTGGAGTCGAGCAAACATTTGTTGGAGAAGGTGATCCGTCGTCCCCCGATTGATTGAGAACAGAATTTGACATGACGAAACAACTGGAGCACGATACTCAAGTCAACTGACAAAGTCACCATCAAAGTCACACACAACCGACCGAAGAGAACTTGATCAGGTCGGCGTCACCAATGTGGGAATACTTATCCCCAATGAAAATAAGGTTTGAGCTACAGAATACTACGATATAATAATGTAATTAGCAATGATAAAGTTAAAGGTGCCTGTCATTCCCAGGTTGTGTTCCGAGTTCTGGCAGAGGTGCAAAGTGCGTCACGAAGTGTCAACACAATCTGCTATACTGTACAAAAAGTAGGATGAGGCACAGGACCCCCGGTTGTTAGGGTGCCCCCGTGAAAAATGCAAAATTATTATGAAAAAAAAAATCAGAATTAAAAAGTTGGAAATATCACGTTAAGAATAAACAATTTTCAAGAGCAACTTACTTCCGTTTTCCGGTTTTCCGCTCTGTCGAGTGTTGCCAAGGACTGCGCGCTGTATTCTACCACTGAATCCGCGGAAATTTAGAAAAGATAGTTAGCCGCATACCACGAGCAGATAATGCAAACGAGGTGACCCTATTTCGGTAGCCAGTTTTTAGTGTTTTTTCGTGCCATAATTATTCTAATTTGCAATAATGTAATCTGATCAGTGATCTGTCCTGTGTGATAGCTCAATACAAGGAAAAACACTTTTAGTTTCAAGTAAAAAGTAAAGGAAATAGGGATTCATAAAAGTGATTCACCAATAACAATTTAAATATTAAATAATATTCAGCGATACTTCTTTGTAATTATCAGAGAAATTTACTCATTTGTTTGTTTTTTATTTGTTAAAGCCAATAATATTGGTTCAGCACAATCGGTTATGCTATTTATTTGAATGATTAAATATTAAATCATAATTTTATGACATAATTATCTTTTTGAATTCATTTTCAGAAAAATCATGTCATTTTGTTAGCAATATAAATATGTCTGACAGAAAATATAAAGGTGGAGCGGAAAAACGCAAGTTAGGACTAATAAACCGAGAAAAAAAGAAAAATAAATGTGGTATTTTTGGTAACATGATTTTCTACTTCATTTAAATAAAACACTTAAAAAATTACAGATTTTTTAATTATTTAGGGGCCTCCAGATTTCGTCACCAAAAGTAACAATATTGCGGCATATCATTTGAGGGTATTGGTATTTGGTATTGGTATTGGTGGGGGGCAAACCACTGCCCGGCGAGTAGGCCTTAAAGACCCTTTTCGCCAACCCCAGGACCAATGCAGTTCTAACTAAGTTGATGATGGAGAACATCACCTAGTTATATATTGAACTAGCAGGACCAATTAATTTAGGCTAACTATTAAACTTTTCGACTGTCAGTAATTAATAGTACTGCAGTCTACTCAGTAGCGTTAGCCAGTGAGAATGCCACTACGTGTCGAACAGAAAATAATCTCAGCCCACCTCATTCAAACATCATTTGAGGGTAATTTGAGGTCACTGATTTCAATGGTGAGATCAAAAATATAAAATTTAAGAGATTTGGTGTTTTTTCAGTGATGTTAGTACTAAATAACTTCAGAAATGTCAATATTTTTTGAACAAAACAAAAATACTTGGTAACTATTACAAGCATCGTCAATGTCTTCATCATCATTGGGGCTAGAATCGAACCTTTTTCTGCAAACAAATATAATATATATTTTTTGTTTAATTGATCATCAATATACAGGGTGATCATTTTGAAACGTACCACCCAATCTGCAAAAATTGTCAAATTTCTGAAATTCGCCGAAACACGCCAACCACCGCAAGATTTTTCAGGAAACATTGGATGGTGCTTGTTCAACCCCTAATCCCAAGTCTATCACCCCAAAATTTTTAAATGGGACGTGGGTAGTAGGCTTCTTACCCACTGTATAAGAGGTGAAAAGGCTAAACTTTGGTTTCTTTATGCACCTCTAAATTTCTTGCGATTCAGAGTGCATAGCGCATAGTCTTTGACACAACCTCAAAACGATCAAGCTCCTTGCAACCTTGCCGATGTTTGTCAGAAGTTTACCAAAAAGGCTTCCAGCCATGCCTCCAACTTCACTCGTCTAGTTCTGGAGGTGCTTTTAATCTGTCCAGCTTGAAATGAACTTTTGTTGTATGCTTTCAAGCAGCAAACAATATGCAGATGTGAGAGGTTTTAGAAATGAAATCGATTTTCAGAAATATTTTCGAGCACTGTTCACTCGTTCACATTCGACATGCACTGTATACCTCAAATACGCGCTGATTGGAGGGTGGACTCAGAAGCCTGAAGTACCAATATATTCAAATGCTTCAATAATGTCTCCAATAAATGCTTAAAATCTGTTTTTTTTTTACCTTTTCAAGTACATAAGTATAGTCCAGTAATCATATACATCAGACCTTGCGTTAGATCCGGTAGTTCTGACTTTTTGCTGACTTGTTTATGATATTGGCCCGATGAATATTTCAAGTTTTCGACCTTGAGCGCCGAACGCAACATTGTCAAATCTAGAAAAAAAACAACATTTCTACCTTTTATTCAGTTTTTGGCAATTTCAGACCAGAAGTACTGAGTTTTCGATCACAACTATGAAAAACTCTTTTAAAGAAGACTAGATTTGCTACAATTTGAGATCAGAGTGGTCTCTGTAGACCTAATAGTTCACAAGATACAGATTTTCAAAACAGCGTTATTTTTTTAACTTGAAAATGTTCACATGATAGAACAACATTATAATGTAATGGTTTCTACCTGTAAGGTATCTCAAGGACAGTTATCATACACATTTATTGTTCTGTGAGAATGTTGGCCCTTTAGACCTATTTTCTTCAGAAAATTCATGCCTTGCAGATTCCGAAAGAAAAGAAGAATAATTATGCATAATTATTTGAATCTTGATAAAAAAGGTAAAGTAAGTACATATTTAAAATCAACTGAAAGTAGATTTTGCCCTCTTTGAAGGACCCGGTTGAGTCTCATCGGTCTTCCCACTTAAAACATATCTGCAGTAGCAGGGCTTAACCTAACCCTCAGATGTTTAAAACGAAAGAGTGAAAATGGCCGCAAACTCTCTCCATGTAGATATAATGTTGTTTTATTATTAATGCTGAATTCAAGCTCAAAATTTCAATCATAGGCGTACCATACTGGGGATGTTAACGGTGAAAAAAATCCGTTAAAAGGTTTTTTGTCCTTTTTTTAATTTGCCATGAAGAACATGTCTATAGTTTTGATATTCAGTCATCCACTCCATGGCATCACTCTCATTCTTCACCTTGCCCCATAACACAATGTTCCGTAACTTTTTTTAAATGCCCCATATCATGTAGAGATGATGTAGATATCGGGGTGAGGGTGGTAGGTACCACAGCACTTTTAGGTCACACAGCAGGCCCATAGCGCACCTCCAAGAGGAGCCTCCAGGAGGAAAGAAGTTGCTCTCTTGGACCATTGTCGTCAAGCCTTAGCCATTCAGCATAGGCGACAACTTAGTCGTCAAGTCACATCATTAAGCTCAGGCGACAACGTAGCCCAAGGGCGGTCCCTCTGACCCCCCTTATACCGCAGTCCTAACTAAGGTGCTGATTGAGAACATCACCTAGTTTTAGTATTGGACATGCAGGATCCAAATTATTTAGGCTAATTTTTTCACTTTTTGACTGTCAGTAATCAATAATACTACAGCCTACTCAGTTTCATTAGCCATTGACAGTGCCACTAAATACAGAACAGAAAATAATTTCTGCTCACCGTGGGGATCGAACTCACGTCAATCAGAACTAACGGTCTCTCAAGTCAGCGTGTTACACACTAGACCACCGTAGTCCCCTCGCTCCATATCATTTAGCAACACGTGACCAGGACTATGCAGTAAATATGTCCATAGGTTAAAATGTCAATACAAAAACAAAGCGCGCGCAAAATGCGGGTCAACATTCCGACCTGGATTTCAGCACCGCTCAACATTCTGGTATAGGTTTCGGCACTTCGCCTTTGATTCGTCGAAGAGTTTAAATCGACCAATAGAATTTGAGCGAGTGCCGAATCCTATAACGGAATGTTTAAATGCGTCCGGGCTAGCAGCAAAAGAAAAAATATGCCTGTCGCTACTGAAAAAAGATCTTTACCTTTGTCGTTACCTTGAAAAATTTTTAGACAATAATGCAAACAAAAAGGACCTTTTTCAGTCAGGATTGGATTATCTCTTGAAGCTGTATCACTGTACAGCAGAAAACTGCACAACATCTGTCAAGGACATACTTACAGCTTCCAGGTTATTGAAAAGATACAATGAATTTTTGCAAATGTGATATGGATAAAAAAAGGATCAAAAAGGTAAGCTGATACCTATACGATCGCATATAACGATTGTTCACCCTACCACGAGCCCATACCCAAATCGGTCTCTCCTATTGGTTGATTCGAGGCGGCCCATAATTCAGATTCAAATTCAAAGCGATTATTGACAGGTGTTGCAGTTATGGGTCTTTCGCGTTTGAATTTGAAGTTGATTTTTCCTTTTTCAACAATGTCTGTGCAAGTGATCAGTGAAAACTATCTGTCGAAGAAGTTTATCATTGTATTATGCATTGAAGAAAGCCTTCAGAATAAGTGTCAGTCCGTAGCCTCTATATCTCAAAATAATATAATGTGTATCATTCGATTAATTTTGAATACAAATCACAAATGATGAGTTAGAGTGAAGAATGTAAGAGATCCATAGACATTTACTTTTTGACACATATAAAATAATTGGATACCTGCTAGAAATATACCTAATTCTTTTTACTTGAATCATAATGATTGCATCCACCTGAACAAAATTATTGTAAACATAATTCATTTGTAATACCTGTATTGCTCAATTGATTAAATTCATTTGTCATTGTGATTCAAACTCGGATTCAAATAAGTACATTATACCTATTATTTGTTTAAATCTGAAATTAGAAATATAAGCCAAATTTCTTCCAAAGTAGATAAAGTGTTGAGAAAAGTACGAATAAAAAAACTTCAAAATTAAAGCTTTATCCCGAAAATAGAACAAATTGGTTACGTACCTAATAGTGTCTGAGATATATATTTAATAAAATGGATTCGAGCGATTTTCATAGTTTGCCTTGTATCCGGGTATCCCGTAAAATAACAGAAATTCAGGAACAAATATAATATATTGCTGAACACAGGAGCTGCAGAAGTGTACCCAAGTCAAGTCGATAAGATTTGATTGTTGATAACGGCAATGTTTTTTCTATACAGGGTGCACCAATTGTGCGTGGGCGGGCTATTATCGCTTTATAGATGCACATTTTTAAAATTCGTCACAGGCATGATAGACTAACCTCAAGACTAAAAACCTAAAATAGTTTCACATCATTCGCACCGAGTATACAGGGCGATTCATATCAAAGTAACATTTTTTCAAATGGAACCCACTGTATATTATTACATATTTGGGCTCCTCAGTCAATTTCAGTGTGACTTTATGAACCACACATGGCATTATCCGCAAATCGTCATTTTTTGAAAAAGTTGATGTTAAAAAAAAAATTATTTTACATTGATTCTAAGAGTTAGAGAATTGTGATTTTCTGATGGTAATACTAACCATGGAATTTTCCAATGTAGGCCATACGTACTAGCTTGAGTTTTTCCTGGGTTTTGAGAAATTGTTATGCCAATTTAGAAAATTTTAAACAAGGATAACTTGATTTTTTCAAATGCAACTTTTTTGTGCTATCGGATGTAGAATTTCATTAGCTTTCTGACGATATAGGTTTGTGTGTATCCATCTCTGGTACTTTTTTTTCAATTTCGCAATTTCCAATTACTTTGACGTTTTGTATCAATTTTCAATACCTTAGCATATGGGCCGCGGAAAATAAGTAAGTTCTGTCACCGTGACATCAGTTATTATTCAGTTTGTTACAAAAATTCTGTTATTTTGTGTTGTCTCAACAACAACGACGAATTAAATTGATAACAATGTTCAATTTTCCTCAAAATGAAATGGAGGATATGATTTTTATCCTTGGAGAATGCTCTAGAAATCCCTTACTAGCGAGCCGAGAATACAAAACAAGATATCCTGACCGGGAACGTCATCCAAGAGAAGAATCTCTCAAGAAACTTTTGGAGAGATTTGTTGAGACGGGTAGCGTTTGTTACCCCAAAAAGCAGGAAAGACTGAAATCGGTCGTGAACGAGGAACATGAATTCAATATTTTGACTGCAGTGATAGAAAATCCGCATGTTAGTATCCGACAACTGGAAAAGGATTTTGAAATTGGTATGTCTTCTATATCAGGAGGATAATTACAAAAAACAAATTTCATCCTCATCACATTCAGAAGCATCAAGAACTACAAGAACCAGACTTTCAAAATGGGATGAGTTTTTGCAATTGGTTTGGAAACAAGATGAATGAAATTGGAAGTTTCTTGGACAAATTATTGTTCACGGATGAGTGTTCATTCCACCGTAATGGATCTGTCAACCGGCACAATTTTCACTATTACTCTGATGAAAACCCTCATCATTTAAGAGTTCGCAGTCAACTAAGGTGGTCAGTCAATGTCTGGGCAGGCATATTGGGAACGTCGATGATTAGTCTTTCTTTTTCGACGTCGTTCTGATTCAAATATTTATTTGAATTTCCTCCAAAATAACTCATTTGAACTCCTCAAAGATATCCCGCTTGCACAAGAAAAAAATATGTATTTTCAACAAAATGGAGCTCCTCCGCATCGTGCCCGTCTTGTGGGTGCATGGCTTGACAATACCATCGATGAAAAGTCGATAGGAAGGGATGGACCAACGCGTTGGCCAGTGAGGTCTCCAGATTTAACGCCACTTGATTTTTTTTTGTGGGGGTATGTGAAGGAAAAGTATACACCGAACAACCAACGACGGCAGAAGCTATGACAAATAGGATCAGAAACATTTTTCGAACTATTTTTCCAGAAATGTTAAATAGTGTTTAAAATTAATTTTCTCCGAGGGTTCATTTGTGCATAGGTCGTCATTTTTAACATTTGTTTTGATAAATGTACTGCTTTGTTTGCTTTTTTCAAAGTTCTGTTTGATTTAGTGTCTAGATTATTGATAAATATTCATAATTTCTATCGTTTATTGTTAATTTTCCACGGCCTACTTACTTAGGTATTGAGAATTGATACAAAACGTCAAATTAATTGGAAAATGCGGAATTGAAGGAAGAGTACCAGAGATGGATACACACAAACCTATATCCTTGTAAACCTATCAAAATTCTACATTCGATAGCATAAAAAAAAGTTGTTGCTTGCATTTGAAAAAATCAAGTTATCCTTGTTTGAAAATTTCTAAATTGGCATCACAATTTCTCATAACCCAAAAAGAATTCAAGCTAGTACGTGTGGCCAACATTGAAACATTTCATGGTTAGCATCACCAGAAAATCCCAATTCTCGAACTCTTAGGATCAATGCAATATTCATTTTTTTTAAGCATCAACTTTTTCAAAAAGTGACGATCTGCGGATGAACGGTACGTTTAAGATAACATGTGTGATACATGAAGTCACACTGAAATTGACTGAGCTACCCAAATATGTAATAATATACAGGGGGTTCCATTAAAAAAAATGTTACTTTGATATGAATCACCCTGTATACTCGGTGCGAATGAAGTGAAACTATTTTAGGTTTGTAGTCTTGAGGTAAGTCTACTTTGCCTCAGCGACGAATTTCAAAAATGTGCATCTATGTATAAAGCGGTAATAGCCCGCCCACGCACTATTGGCGCACCCTGTATACTCCACCCCCGATTACATGTCCTCATGTGAAATGTATTCCACTTCAACGTTTAATCAGTAGGATTCAGACAGATATAGCGAAATATTCGGTTGATACATTTATCCAATCACCGCCTTTATCTGTAAAATAGTAGTCAAATCCACCCTAAAATTCACTCACATATTGTGGTAACCACTAGCCACTGAATCACTATAAATACCTAACCAACTCACCTTAAATAAAATAAGTAAAGATCAGTTACCTCAAAATACAAGTAAAATACCTAAGAAGCTAGGTAGTCGAAAAAAAGAAAAACCTTTCCGGAAGACAATACTGCAGAATTGATAATATTGTTATTTTATTAGAAACAAAATAAAAAGTGAGTTTGCTCAAGATGCATCCTTTTGTGATAATTATATTATGGTGATTTGACTGATTTGCTAGCGCGTATTCTGTAACGTCATAGAGAAGAAATTTCTTTAAGTAAAGAATAGAGAGGATTTTTTTTTCTATTCCTTGAACCCATTCTATACAGTGGCGGATCTAGACTGGAGTCAAGGAGCGGGCCTCAATCTTCATAGGCGGAAAATTTAGATATCCTTTTGGCGCAAAATTGAGTTGGAAAAATGTGTCCGTTTCGAGAAAATTATTTATCAGTGCAATCATCCAAGGTTCAGATCAGGCGTTTCCAGAAAACGAAATAGAAGTTGTTTCTCACAGGTTCTATCGGTTTTTGATCTGCTGAATCCGAGGTTTGCCACCTCGACAGGCGTCGCACTAACCAAAATGCTGCAAAAACCTTATTCTTCGCTATTTTAGCAAGAAACTTTTGTTATCCATGTTTTTTTTTTAAAGGAAGATTCCAAATTCAAAGTTAGTTCTGGTCTATTATTCTGCTTCGCGCCTTGGAGATAGAATGTGAGAAAAATAAATAAAAAATTTGGGATTCTTTAATCTACAGCGATTCAATGGACATATTTGACGGGGAAAAATGATTAAAAGGGCGTAGAAACGGATTATTTTCCGATGCATCTTGAGTTTTATAAACTCTGAGATCTTCTATCATTCGAAATTAGAAAAATTGGCTACGACATTTTAATTTATGAAGCGCTGTTGTCAACAGTTTCCCAATTTTCACATAGCTCGTTGCCTGTATAGTGTTGTGTGTACATGATATGGTTCATTTCATGTCCATTCATGGTCCAGAACGAACAGAAAGTACCCAGATAACAAAATTAACTTGAAACTTGCTAAAAAAGCAGTAAGCTTAAGCAGAGGTTTGCTTTTAAATAAGTGCCGTCTACGCACTTCGGATATGTGCTTAGTCTTCGCTTCAGAGAAATGCGTATTTCACGCTCAAGAATTCTGCTCGTCGTGCGTTCAAATATACTGCTCGATGTAGGCTAAAATATATGTAAACACTGATACAGAAGACTCTATTTTCCAGTACATAATCAACAATGGACAATTATTCGAAACAAACCATGCATACCTATATTAACCAATTTGAAATTTTAACAAGTACCTACAAGCTGATGATAATATATAGTGTAAATAACTAGAAATAATCTCATAAATGATTTAACACTACATGTTTGAAACCCTTGAAACAATATTCTCAGCATAATAATTATTGTCCAGTATAATAACAATCATGTTCTAAAATTTTATTATCGAGAACACATCACTACTTATCAGTTGCCTTCGGCCTTATTATTCGTTGTCCTCGTAAGCCATGTCGTAGGTCCACAAACACAAAAATACAAAGCCGTTCCAAAGGATCATAATTCACAATCACAAGAAAACTAATGTGGTTCACCAAAGCCAAAATATCACGAATAACTTTGTCAATTGGCTACTTCTACAAATAGCCGAATAAGCCGAATAAGTTGAAAAGCTGATGTGCTTGTCTTGTTTGGCTTGTCTCTGACTCTGCTCAGGGCAAATGCAAAATGCAGATAACAAAGACCAACGCGGTGATCAACCAATCAGGCAACTAGGTAATACGAACATGTCCGAGATTGTTCGGAAAAAAAAACAACAAGCCTAGCAGTACTTGAAAAGCGATTACAGGGCAGCATAAAAGCATAATATGTATTTTTAATGCGCGTATCATTCACTTTTTAAGTAATGTTGCAAGAAAGAAGCATTCAATAACCGCTTATTGAATAATGATATAAAATACTATCTTTTTGCTTGTCGGACGCAAGAAATTTGGCACGCTGCAATCGGCTTGCTATCTTTGAAGCATTTATTCGGCAGTCCTGATGTGCTTCAGATTTTAACAAAATTAGAAGCTATTTAGGAAGCGCTGGCAAAGTATGTATCATTCGCATAAAAGTGAATGCATATTATAGGCACATATCTTTCGCTTTTGATGTAGTCTTGCCAAAAATAAGTATTTGATAAGCGCTTAGTGAGTAAATGATATAAATTGCTTCCTTTTTGATTGCCGGCCGTAGGACTTCAAGCACCTTGCAGCAGAGTGTGCTATCTGGGTACATGTTTGATACAAAGTAGAGCCTAAAAATGGTCGCCCATATATCTATCGTCCAATAGTGTGATTTGTATAGTATTTGGACGTTCAATGGACGTCCAAACGTCCAGATAGACAATATGTCTGTTCTTTGTTGGAATATTGGACTGTGCTGTCTGCGATGTGTCAAGATTTTGTTGATAGAAACCCTGTACATCGGGTCCAAAACTCCATTAGCCCCCCCAGAAAAAAAGATATCTACGTCCTTGCATGATTCTGCAGGTTATATGCTGGTTTTTGTGAAATCAAATTATGGATACTTAAGGTACATGATAATATATAAAATGTATCCCATCAAGTTAGGAAAAATGACACATATCGAAAGTCTCGGTTAGTTTAATGCCAAATAATAATTTGTTCTATTGGCACATTTCGTTTTTCTTTGAGGTGTTTTCAGACATACCAAACGAATTTTTGCGCCAATAATGGAAACGATGTCAGACTTCGCAGGCCAAAGATAATATTTTGTACAGGTTGTCCCAAACTGGACGCATTCTTATGGGAACACCCCTTATTTGAAGATATAGAAGCTCAAATTTAATGAGAAACCCACTTCGTTTGACCATCAGAGAGCGTTCCTCGAATTTCGTCGATCTTTTTATATCCTATAACTTTTTTATCAATAAAGCCAATTCATTTTGGTAACAACTTTCTTAAGTCACTTTTTCCGTAAAATCCATCGCAATAGGCAGTTTTCTTACAGGGCGTTTGGAAAAGTCTTTAGATGTCCCAAACTGGACGAAGAAAGCGTCCAGTTTGGGACATCTAAAGGGAACTGAAACTATCTAAGAACTTATCTAAATGCCTTGAGAGAAAAAACTGCCTATTACAATGGATTCTACGGAAAAAAGTGCATTGAAAAAGTTTTTTCGAAAATCAATTATCTTATTAATTATAAAAAAGTTGAAGGATATATAAAAAAACCGACGATCGATTTTTTAAAGAGGAAAGCCCTGTTTATTGTAGGATATTTCGATTCTACTGAAAATTCGATAAAGCTCAAGGTCAGATGAAAGCACATATGCTTAAAATGCGATGAAACTGATTATGCATCATCGATCAAGGGGCATTTGAAAACTTCAATCCATTTGTCAGTTTACGTGTCCTGGCGATTTTTGACAAAAAAAAGTTTAGGTCTCTTTTGTCACGTTAAAAAAAATAAAGTAAATGAGAGTAATTATTGCATATACGGTTTTCTGCTATTTTTCGATTTTTTTTTTAATTATCTTGAATAGACACATTCTATAGTGTCTTCAAGGATTGCAAATTCACTGATGGGAAGAAGATTTTTCTTAAGGTCAGGTCAGGTTGGTTTTGGTTAGTTTGAGTTAGTTTTGGTTAGTTTGGTTTAGATTTGATTAGTTTGAGTTAGTTTTTTCTGGCATAAATGGATGCCGCGTGAAATATGTAATTTATTTTGAAGGTGTATAAAGTCCGAACTTGAAATTATGTTTTCAACTTGTTTGCAAAAAGTCAAGTCAATGCCATTTTTTCTACACGATCTATCGACGCGATGAAATGTCCAGAGTTAAACAGAGTTTCGTTCGATTTTAAGCAAATATGATAACTTGATGTTTTCATCTTCGTTTGCGAGATTAAAAATAATGATCATTGTGATGTCAGGAAAATTTACTTGTACGGGGTGATCAGCTAAGGATAGCGAGCGGCCATATCCTGGAAACTATTTATCGTAAAAAAAATTATTACTAAAACTGTCAAGAGAAAGACCTAGAAAATATTTTCAAGTTTCTAAAATGGTCGCTAGGGGGCGTAACAGCCAACACTAAGTAGAAAAATAGGTTTTTCAAAAGAATTTTGTCCAATTATATTATTTTCATATTTACTTGTCTACGATTTTTCAAAAATGTTTTTTTTAACTATCAAAATAAAAAAAGTTCAATTGCTGTTTTAAACAAACGGAGACTTCTCTCGTTTCGCTTGACCGATTTTAACGAGCTTGGGTTCATATATGAAAGAGCATTTTTGAATTTGTGACCTTCGCCGTCACCGCTGGATGGCGTTAACTGAAAAATCTTTCCCAATGAAAATACATATACAGTGTGTGTGTGTTAACGTATTAACTACGTATTTGTTAGAATTTTTGTCTACTCGAATTCCATATCCATAGCTTTCATAAAAAAAAACGCTCAGTTTTCGAGTTATACTCAAAAAACTGAAAAAAGTGCCGAAACTTTGAGGTTTTCTGCAGTTTTGGTGGTGAAGCCGACGCCCGTCGAGGTGGCAAGCCTCAGATTTGGATACAGCAGACCAAATAACCAATATGACCAGTGAGAAAAAAACTTCTATTTTTCTCAATTTTTAAAAATGTCCCTATTGGTTATCAGGCCAATGGGTGGGCTTTGGGGCTATAGCCCCTGTAGCCCCCCCGTAGATCCGCCACTGATTCTATACTATTCTGTCTATGACCGGTCGTGTATGCTCGGTTATAGAAATACGTGTATTATCCAATTTGAAAACGTTGAACTCTTTTTAGGGGAATTTGGGGTATCTTCTCGATTATGTTGGCAACATTGTGTATTTTACAGATTTTGCTAGGTTATGTCTGTGGCTTGGTGGAAGAAGGGCCTAAGTGCAAAAATCGTGTTTTGAGATAATCGTCGATTTATGCTCAAAATTTAAGATAACTGTAACTGAAGTATTTTTCGACCGATTTGAATCAAATTTTGCCAGATAGAATGAGAATGCAATATATTTACCTATATCTGTATATTTTTCAAAAATTTTAAGTCTGGTAAAAGTTTTTGTTAGTTAGGCCCATCAATTTTTGGATTAATTTACTTGGGCCCCATCTGAAGGGCATCTATTTAATACTTAGGACCCAAAATTTGCTACTCAAGACCAAAAGATCTGAAAGTCTTCACTTAGGCCTTTTTTAGCGGAAAATAAAATTCAAAGTCTGATGGTAATTATTTTGGAAAACGGAATATATTTCAAAAAATAGTAATCTATTTACATCAATGTCTTGGGCGTAGAAACGTAAAAAAATAAATACAAAACATCAGAAATTGCACGGTCTATTCGTTGGGGTCTAGGATGTTCGTAGGACAAACGTCATCTTCTTCACCTCCATTATTTAGTGGCTTCAAATTTGCATAAAAAAGGCGACTATTCGGATGTATGTAGCAACATTAACTACTGATATCCTCTAGTTTTTTTCCTTGGAATGGGAAGAGGATATGTGTTATGTCATTTTTCTAGGGCACATTATAATGGTTCACTTTTCCTTCCGAAAGCTTTTCTTGTGAAAAAATTTGTCGGGCATTGGTAAAAAAAATTTAAGTATTGGCCCAACAGCACATAGGTCTATTATTAGGTCCTATCTACCACTTATGTCTATTAGATTCTCTTAAATACCAAAATATTGCTATGATTGGACTACCGAAAAAGTCCAATCTTGAACATAGGCCTTTATTTGCAATTTAGTTCGTGCACTTTGGCCTTTTCAACACTCGCTATCTTCGGATTGGATAGGTTTATTCAAATGGGACCTTTTTAGTTTGAAAGATCATACTTCATTTGTCATGATAGGCCCAAAAACTCGATATCTGAAAAATTGCACTTAGGCCCTTTTTCGACCAAGCCACAGATGTTATGATTTATATTCGATTCATTCTCATTCATTTGTGAATGGTATAGTGAGTGGATTCTTTATGGTGAATGGTGTTTGTCATGAAAGTTTGAGTTTTGATTCATACCGCCTGCGCTCTGATTCGAGCGTTGTGCAAAAAACCCAAGTGCCCCAATATTCTTATATGGATGAGAAAATGAGAACCATAGTTCTAGCCCCGTTATCCATATGAGGAGTAAGATCACGAATCAGTTCTTGTACTCACAACCGTAATTAGTTTTGTCGTTCTTCATCTTCTACCTCTTGTATGAAATGTTAAAACAATGGGTTCATATATATTTCTAATAAACATAGTGTTACACGGCTAATCGTTCACAAAAACAACACCAACTCCCAGTATTCCCACTAAAACTTGCTACATAACATTCAATAATGTACATTAAAAAGAGACAGGGCTGATAGAAACATCATAGCATGACCCAAAATGGTCTTTCTATTCCTCTCTACCGAACGATGCGTTCGGACGACACGTCCGTTGCCGACGTTCCTACAGAATCAGGTAGTGTCATAGAAAGAGTTTATAGAAAGAAATTTCTTCTTTATGACATTACAGAATACGCGCTCTGGTTGCCTACCGCACGTAGATGTTTGTAGACGATTCAACCAATAGGAAGACCGATGGATGGACGTCGCTGGAATAAAAATAATAACCTTAATTCCAGACAAGTGCAATTTCACTAGTAGTCGACCTGGAACACCCAGTAGTCAGACGCCGATAGGACTAGTACTTGACCGGGCGCATCGAGTAGTCGACCATTGCCTTCACCAATTTTGTTAGAGATGCTTCACCGCCACGTAGGTTACATTGACATTGGCTGGAGATGATATTGCTCAACCGAATGTTTTACTCTGGCGTGGGACTGTCGAATTGCTAAAGAACAGAGGAGCTCGAGTACTCTAAAATATATAAAATGTACCCACCTATGACGAGATATCTAATTAAATAGTCGACTACCGGAGCCGGTCGACTTTAAGGTACTCTACCCTATGCTATACACTCCACAGAAGATGTCATTGGCCCCCTGACCAGGTGAAATTGATTTTTTGCAATTGCAAAGGAAGTCGGTGCTCTAAAAGCTGCTTCTGTAGAAAAAAACTGGACCTCAAATGTTCTCCCAAGTGTAGCCAATATTATGGGATAAGTTGCGCGGAAATATTTGAAAAAAAAATCCAAGGTTACTTCTTATTTGACAACTTAGAGAGAAGTGTCACGGGGCAACTTTGTAGAGAATATCGTCCAAAATGAAATTTCTCTTGGGCTCATTACTATACAGTTTTAGTTTATGAGAACTGCCCCTGTCGCTGAAAATGAATCTGTACAGGGTGATTCATTTTCAGCGACAGGGGCAGTTCTCATAGACTATTCATCATTGAGACTCAGAAAAAAAAAACTGTATAGTAATGTGCCCAAGAGAAAATGCTGGAAATATATTTCAAGCTTCTAGGATCGCCGCAAGGGGGCGTAACGGTACTGTGAAAACAGAAAATCAACACATTTTCGAAGATTTTCCCTTCGAACTACCAAGAAGAATATGGAAACAGATTTAAGACGATATTCTCTACAAAATTGCCCCCCGACACTTCTCTCTAAGTTGTCAAATAATACCGCTACAAGCCGTCAAACTTGATGTCACTAAATTGCTTATAACTTCGAAATTCCTTGACCGATTTGACTGTTCTTTAGCTCGTTTTAGAGAAGACAATCTTCTCTTTCTGGTGCATGTAATCGAGGTCGATGTCATCTGCTTCTGCGACCACACAAAATGAATTGTAAAAGTCTTTATATGAGGTTTTTTCGAAATTTTCAATTGCAAACCCACTAAATAGATGAAGAAAAAGAGAGACGGTGTATTCCGTGCAAAAGTATATTTTATGAATGCAGAGCGCTTTCGGCCTTAGGCCATCATCAGTGCTTCCTGAAAGAGCGAGAAACGACCTAAAAACTGAGATTGTGTTTTGAGAAAATTGAGCATTATCATTAGAAGCAATAGAAGTATAAAAAGAAAATGAATGTAATTAAAACGAAAGTTTACTCACTCTTGTCAGGATCACAGGCGAACTAATCACATAAGACAGGCACATCGACGGTGTACAAACAGGTAAATTGTATAAAACTTCACAAAACCTTACACAAGTTACAAAAAACAAAGAAAAGGGGTAGATAGTGTCCCCAAAAATCAATTTTCCGAGCAACCACATCACTCTGTGCTCCTCTGCGTCTGACCTTACAAGGTTACAGATAAGAGATAAGGTGAAGCTTGTTGTTATTTTGTTGATATGACAGTCTAAAGGCGGCCGATTTGAAAATAATTAGGGGGAGGGGAAGGGGAAAGGTTTCAATAGAAAGAAAGTGGGAAAGCGGGAAAACATTGGGATTTAATGGAGAAGTCGTCTGTGTAGTGGAAAAAAGGATCTGTTCAAATTCACTTTTGTGTTTAAGCACAAATCGTTATCAGTCAACTCTCTGTTAATCTCTAAATCTTCCATGAAGTCTAAGCGGTTAAAATTTTTTGAAGAAATATTGTGGATAATCCTGGAATTTCGCTGAGGGCTAAAATTGTGATTCCAAGACTTTAAGTGATCACCGAAAATTGACGTGGTTCTTGTAAGGTGTTCTTGGATACGTGTTCTGAGGGGTCTACAAGTGCGTCCAATGTAAGTGGCATTGCAAGTGTCGCAATTGAGTTTGTAAATGCCGCTTTTGGATAATTTATCAATTTTGTCCTTGGAATTTGTCAGGTTCATGGACAGGTTATTTTTAGTTTTAACGGAGATTTTAAGATTCATGACTGATTGGCGGAAACAACCTGATATCTTTTGATTGGTTTGTCTATCAAGAAAGGGGATTGCCACATACTTTTTAGGGGATGTAGATTGGGTGAGGAAATTTTCGGATCGTCGTATTTTTAATTTGGATTCATTAATCATAGTATCTATCATATTAGGATCATAGCCATTAATGTAAGCGATCTGTTTTTCTTTTCTTTTTGGAAATTGTAGTTAGAAAGAGGCAAT